>CM044447.1:81634367-81701807 GCA_024363595.1 Xenopus borealis | reverse complement strand
CCATTCTGGACAGACCTCTCTTATGTGCCTGGGGTATTATTATTGTACTATAAAAGGAATGAGCCTTCCGCATGGAATTGTCGAGGATTTAATTGTATAATGTAGCATTGAGGTTAGCTTTCAATGGAACAAGGGGCCCAAGGCCCAACCATGGAAAATAACCCTGCTCTATTATTCCTCTTTCACCATACTTTTCTGCTGGCATTATGCTTATCATTAGGATGCATTTCTACTATTTTTAGATATACAAATAATTACTCAAGTTTGGCATGCCCAGAATCAAATCTCACCTAAATATCACTCCTACAATAAAGTACAGGATGGCCATGCAATCCATAATGTTCCACCGGTCTCTAGAATACTTGGCTTTGCTTATTATCATCTGCAAAAAATATAAATAAGTAAACCAAACTGGTAGCATAGAACATGAATTATAGAGAAAATTTTCCATACACAAGTGGGTCCTCTTAACCCTCTTAACCTCTTAACCCCCCCACATAAAAGAATTTTAGATGTTTGCATATACATAAGAAAAAGCAGTAAACAAATTGTTTTTATCACATGATGGACCAGTGCCCCCCAACTCAATCAATCAAGTAATTTAAGTAATCTCTTTATATTTAGAGTACCTGTCTTATCTCAGTAGACAGCAAGATAAAAACCAGCAAGTAGACTACTATCTCCAGGCCTGTGGGGATTGGCTGGAAATCCATGAGAAGGACATATGCAAAGAGGAAGAGGAAGCCAATGTAAAATATAACAGTCCATGAAAATACAACAAAGGGCGAAGTGAAGAAAAGGAAGTATTTCCATAGGTGGCTTTTCTTTCTGTTTGAATCTTTTCTGAAATAAGAGCAACATAAAACAATGGCATTATATATACAGTACAGGTTTTGTTTTAATTATATGTTAGTTAATTTCCTCACTTTCATTGTATTTCAGCTGCATACAGAATACATCACTGACTAGTAACTTTGAACCCCAGTTTACATATTCACAAGCAATCATGAACCAAAGTTTATCACCTTCACAAAATAAGATTTGTGCTAAAATATATGGAATTTGGGCAAATCTCAGAGCAAATTCAAGATTCCATAAATCCCTAGAAAGTAGATGGGTAATAATTTAATGTTGTGTGGTGGGCCAGAGATGTTGTGTGATGACCCATACTGGTGACATAATGGCATATACCTGAAAGTGATAAATCCACAGCTGATGAGGGGAAAGAAGAAGAGAGACAACAGAATCTTCCAGGTCTTGGTATCTCTGGATATCCATCCATACCATTGTTTGGAGAGGAAGTTCTGCATAAGAAATTAGAGAATATAAAACAAGTTCCGCATTACAACCTCAGCCTGGATGAAAAAAAACGAGCAGGCCAAATATAATACCATGTTCCACTGTGCTATAAGTCGAGGATGTGGTAGTTCTCTAAGCCACTCACCTGCACTCCTGGTTGTGCTATGAACCGCTGGTCATTTGCTCCTACTGCCATTTCCAGGCAGTTACTGCCCCAGGCCTCACAGGGATGAACTAATACCATCTCAGAGATTTTCTTGTCATTACTGTAGCATTCTGTGAATAACTCTGAAGCAATAACATGAGTTCGTTATGTACGGCAAAAACTGTCTACTCAGCAAATTGCAGAGAGTAAGAAACACTAAAGACTCAATTCACGCACATCAATAATAGTATTAGTTGGAATGAGGCACAAGTGCCTTATGCACCTGCTAATAATCTGAACTCTTGCATGCTTGGTATTAAACAGCAAACCATGTATGTCTCTGTGCATCATCATTTATATCATGCATCTGTATATTCAGCTCTCACTGACACATTCAATTGTATTATTAAATATAATATATTTTTTTTATTTATTTATTTGACATCTATGTGTCTAGCTATACAAAAAGCATATGACAGTTCTTACCTATAGCTGTTGTTTCATAGTCATTTGCCATTTCCTCTGACTCCTGAGCAGCACTAATGTCTTTGTTCACTTTAGCCAAGTGTTTCAGAAGTTTGCTGGCACCCAGGGCAGCAAGGACACATCCCTTAGTCTATGGGGAACATAGGAATAAACTGTCAGGCTTTAATTTATACAGAGCTGTGAGCTTGTTAATCACCAAACTCAATATTCTCCAAAGATTATTTGAAGAGGCATGTGCTAGTTGTCTGATGCCTGAAAGAGTCTCTGGATTGACAGTTTTTTTGGACTTGTCTTGTTTTAGGCCAGTGGTTCTCAACCTTCCTAATGCTGTGACCCTTTAATACAGTTCCTCATGTTGTGGTGACCCCCAACCATAAAATATAAAAATATTTTCGTTGCCAGCCCAGATCGGATTGTTAGGAAAGTACAGGGACAGTGTGGCTGCATAAAGGTTTCTTTTCAGTGACACCCCAATTACCATGTTAATTTTACAAATTGTAAATGGGCAGGGAGAGCTGTATGGCAGTCCCTACTAAAAGTAGAAAGTTGTAGTGCAACTGGCTTTCCTACACAGGTTACTGAACTACAACTCCCAGCACCAACACCCGGAGATCTACAACCTTGGCCCAGGGCTAGTGGGGAGAGAGATGAACCTGCTCCTGGAACCCCTCAAGTGACCCCTGTGAAAGGGTTGTTCGACCCCCAGGTTGAGAACCACTGTTTTAGGCAGATGAAAGAACCTCATCCAGCATCAGGCCGGGGCTACTATGGCCCACCAAAGATAATTCATTAGATTAGTAATGTGGAATGGTACAGGTATTTCATAAGCTCCTAGTGAAACAATGGGCTGATGGTCATTTTCCTAGGCTAAGGCCATACTCTGGACCTCTGGTAGGCCAGTCTGACCCCTAACCATACCTTGCTTCTGGTTTTTCCATGTTTTGCTATTAAAACAATGAGGCAAAATACTATTGTAATGGGCAGTTAAATGGGTTGTGACACATATGGTGTGTGAGTTTGCAATGGGACTATGGGAGTGCTTGAAAGACTAAATATATAACATATAATGCACAGTGACTTTGGACCTAAGAAGCATATGTGGGTAATTGTAAAAAGTCACTGAACTATGATGACAATAATAAAAATAGTAAAATATAGTATTACCTGTTCCCAAATAACTGTAGATAGCTCTTTTTTATTCTGCAGAATAGCCCATAGAAACAGCACATGGGTTGGATGTCTTTTTATTGTTGAAGAAATATTCTGTCAAGAAAAACAACGGTTTTATTATTTTACAGGGAATTATATTATAATACAGGGGAAACCCACTTATATCCCAAAACCCTTTATGAAATAATGTACTCAGGCCTGGATTTTTGGAGAGGCCCCCTAGGCCCGGGCCTCAGGTGGCAGGATTTTAGGGGGTGGCGTGTTGCCCAACCACACCTACATTGGTTCAGAAATTAAAATTTCCTGTGTGCTAATTCCCATTGCTCTGTCCTGATGATGAAAATTTGAGCAAATAAAAGGGAGGGGACAGGGGTGACAAAGGACAGTGGGCCTAGGGACGGCCACTAGGTAAATCTGGCCCTGAATGTACTACAATATACTGTCCCCTTTTGTAACATGTGCTACCAAGGTGTTCAAATACTTGAACTTATGAAATAATATTTTTTTGAAAAGATTTTTGAAAAGAGCCCAGAATACTCAATACCTGCACTTAGATACATTTGCAGCTATTTGAGATAACTGAGAAGAGAACCACATTTAAAGGGCAATTCCCCTATATTACCAAAACTGTAATAACACAGTAAATATGACCCTAAAACCCCCAGAAATGTGTTCAGACCTGCCAAATTTTTGTAAAATGGATGTTATTTCAGGGATGTGGCCCCTATTTCAGAACTCTTATAGGAGAATGTAATATATGTAACAGAAATACTATTCTCAATGTGAAAAGTTAAGCCTTTGCGCGAGCAAATTTTGCTTTACGCGAACGCAATATACCTTTTGTGAACCCGAAAACAGTTTAGTGACCACTTCTGCCAGCGGAAGGCCATTTGCGAATTTTATACTTTGCGCTAATGTGCTTTCAATGTAATAAAACTTCTTACTGAAAAAGTCGCAATGTCTGCTCCAAAAGATTACGACACCTTCAAGCACTTCTTAAGAGTGCGCAATTTTAATCCGCAATGTTCAATAACAATTCGCAATGCAATAACTGTTTATGGAACAATATTACATTGCGAGATGTGGATTTTTACTCTTATTCGTGCGCAATGTTTTTCTCTTTGCGACTTTAATTACATTCCCTCCTTTTGTCTCTCTTTCCAATTTTGAAATGTTGGGCAGTATGCTACAGGTGATTGCTGAGGATTCTTAGCTTGTGCGTGAGCTGCTGTTTTTTTAACATATTAATAAGACGCTTTGCAAAGTGAAAGTATACAAAAAGGCAGACTCTTCTCTAGATAAAAAGAGACCTGGATTCATTAATAAATAATCCAATGCAATTTAATATAGCAATTAATGCTATCATCAAAACAGATAGCTGATGTGGAAGAAATTTTCTTGATATGTTTTTGATAAAAAGTAAATAAAGTACTACAGTTTTGTCTGCAGATGTCTGACAAAAAATAATTAGTTTCTGTTCAAGAAATATATACAAATATCTCTCCCACAAGTTCATATTATCCATAAAATCCTCAAACTGTAGCTGGCAGTTGGAGTAATGTGTTGCTGAACTGTGCAAACAACTATTTGTTACTGGGTATTGTTGATAAGTAGCTGCAAAAATCTGCAGAATTTTCTTCCCTTTACCTGAATCTTATAGTCACTGCTGTTGCAATTTTCCTTATTGCTGGGCTGGTAGAATAACACTATCCTCCATACAAAGGTAAGCAAAGGACTGTAGGATTTGTCTACCATCTCCAAACTCTTAAAGGCTTGGCTGCTGAAATGCTCAGAGTAGAGCTGTCTAAGGATCTCACTATTCACAAAGTTGTGCAGGTCAAGCCCATTCTCCAGCAAGAGACGCACAAATTCAGGCCTATCCTTCACAATTGCAGTAAACATGGCATCTTCCAGATCAGCAGTCTATGAAAAAAAATATTATGGCTCATTTATGATACACACAAAAAATGGTCTAATGCTTCCAGCCATTAAAACACTAAATACAATGTGCTTGCACCTACATGTTTGCCAGTGGTGGCCTACAGTGACAAAGGAGATGTAAGAAGTATTGTGCTGTTCCAGTATGTTACAAATAGTGATGGGCGAATTTATTTGCCAGGTGTGAATTCAAGGCGGATTTTCGCGATTCGCCTCCGGTGAATAAACCAAAACGCCAGCAAAAATTCACTAGCGTCAAAAAAACCTACATTTTTTGGCAAAGCAAAACGGGATAGATTCGACCATCACTAGTTACAAATGCTCAATGCTGCACTTACTGAAACACACAAAACCAAAAATGTGCACTCCTGAGACCACAGAGGAGTCGCTTTCCCAGCAACAACCTGTTATATTTTTAGATAAAGGAGAACTTATTCTATAGGCTTTTGAGTAGACTACTGTTTTGTTTGCCTTAGCTCTTTGGGATCAGGAAGTAGATTTTGGCTTTAGTTTCAATTTAAAATGCTGCCCTGTTTAGAGCAAGAAATTACAAAACCCATAGATATTTCCTAATTAAAAAATAGAGGAATGTTCAGTACAAGCCCTATTCTCTGACCCAATGTTGAAAAAGGATGTACACTATCTTTTTAAACCTCAGTTGTAGTGGGGGCCCAAAATCACTAACTATCCTAGGTGAACTTCTTCTATGAGTGTTTGTAACAGCCTTAGTACTTGTACAACGGATCAGACATTTCCTAGTGACTTGTAAGGTTGGTTTGCATGTAGACCACCACTATGCTTTGGGTATGTTACAGTGTTAAATGGTTTGTATATATCTCACCTTCCAACATTGTCCATTACCAAACAGCTCATTGCTGGCCAGTTCCAGCTGGTTCCAGTCTAGGAGAAGCTTCAGTTGCGCATTCCAGTTACCCTTGTCCTGTTTGCTGGTACTGTATGCTGGATGAGAGTACATGACAGACTAGAAAACTTTGGATCCTAAGTATCAAAGCAATACAAATGGTTTACCGGAATTTGTGTTAAAATGAGCATCAGGGCTCAAGTTACATGTCACCGTATTGGCTTATATGGACTCACACCATTATGGATGTTTTGCAAACAAACCAAGGGTCAACGCCAGGTGTTAAGTGATCTTAATTCACAGGCATAGGTAGAATGGGTGACTAACACTACATGGAAGAAAACACAAAAGAAAGCACTTTATGCTGAACTTTAACTGATTTAACAGTTCCAGCAGCATAGCTTAACCAGTTAACAAAATTTTGTGTTACCCTATCTTTGAATATCAGTGGCTCTTGGTGCTCAGGGGAAATGAGAATTTCTTGAGATTCTACACCAGATATTGTGCTGGGAATGCAGGGGCCAGTTAAACTGGCCATACAGGGGCAGATAAAGCTGCCGATATCAGTCATTTAGACCAATTTGACAGCTTTAGACCAATTTGACCCCCGTGTATGGGGGCTTCCAACGGGTCTTCCTGACCGATATCTGGACACGATTGATTGGGAAGTTTGGATTGTCTTCCCGTCAGAAGTCCATTGCAAGTCCATAGGGCCGAACGTTCGGATTACCCCAATATAGCCCTGCCAGTTAGTAGCATATTGGGGAAAGATCTGCTCGTTTAATCTCAGCACTAATACCATTTAAAGCTCACACGTGGTAAGCAGACCCAGCAGGCAGACTTTCATGTGTCCAGTAGGACAGCAGAATTTTTTGCTTATCTGGTATAAGAGAGGACAGTGGAGGATGAGCTCATCATCAGATGAGCCCATTATTCTAATGGGGGGGATAGGGAATCATGTAGAGGGCAAGAGTTATAAATAACATTGTCTACAGGTGAGAAAATTACTGTAGCAGCCATGCATTCATTATTATGTAAAGAGATAATATATTTGTAAGGTCAGTATATGCATTTTGCCCAAATCACCTTTGTACAAAGCAGAGGAAATGGCGTTGCTCACAGTTTCATCCCCAGCTTCATCAATTTTGATGACAGTCAGAAGATGTGGGCTTTCCATAATCTCTTTTATCTGTAAATGAAAAAAATTAAACATAATTAGATATATATATGGTTTCATTTTTATATTGCAGATATCAAATCTCACCTGCAAATCAAGGTGGTATGGTGATTGGGGAAGTTTGGATTGACAACCCTAAACTTGAATACCTGGTACTCAGAATGAAAGTTGAACATGAATATCAGCTCTTGTTTACAAGTGTCGGCAACTCTGGGCCAGCACTAAGGATTGGCAGAAGAGCAACGTGCCTAGGTTACAATGGTTGGGGGAGCTAGGCGTGTTCATATTCTGCCTGCCTACCCAGTCTGGGCTGTGGGGCATGACCAAGAGAACTGTCCAATGCTGAGTCAGCACCAGCAATTTTTTAACATGATACTACTATTCAGTCCAGATCCTCCCAGGCCCATAGTGATGCTTCTATTTTATTTTCATTATGTGCTTTTTTTTAATCTTATTTTTCTCAGTATCTATACTTTCATTTCATTCTGATTACCAGGTATTCAAGTTAATTATCACATAATTGATTAATTTGATACCTATGGATTGCATATACGGGTCATGGCCAGTGGTGTAACTAGTTAGGACCAGGTCACCTTGCGGTAAAATTTTTTGGAGGGCCCAGCACGTTCAGTTCTCAAAAAAAAAAAACAACTCGCACCCAAACATAAGACACAAAATTATAACCTCCACCACCAGACTATAACCTGCAAAATGTTGCTATTGTAGTAAATGCACCCGACCCGTAACCACATTCTCTCACTCACTTATATGTGCAGCTCTGGTTCCAAGACAGGGAATGTTCAGGAGCAGTGGAGGATTGTACTTCCCCAGTCTGACATGCACCCAACCCTAACCCACGATGGTAGGCCAAATTTCAACCCGTGAATCTCCAGCACTTAAAAATGTGCATTGTGTAGTTATGGGAAATATTAATGAAATAATATGTTCAAAAATATCAAAGCAGATCATTAAAATGAATATAAACAGTATAAAACTTTTTTTTTTATATTTTAATTTCTTGTAACATATTTCCAGTCTAGGATATATATCTCCAGCATTTATGCAAATTATCAGAATATTTAATACTATAAACAAGTGCAAACATACCCATTCAATCCAGGCCTCCAATTCATCCTCTGTGAGATGAGACACAGAGTATTTTAGGAATTGAAGCATTTTCTCTTTGATTACTGTGGCTGTAACTGGTGTGCCCTCTGCTTCCACCAAGCTGGCAATAACATCTGCCATTTGCCCAGATCCCTCTACCACAACACATGGGATATTACTTTTTAAAGCTCTGTTTATTGCCTGTCAGGAGAGAAAATATGGTGGTTTCATTCATTACGATGGAGATTGTATGGTTGGAATTTGAATGCACTAGCAAGAGCAGGAGCTCCGAGATTGATGCACTGGAAAGAAGTTATTGATGCAGTTCATATGTGTGTGTCTCCTGAACTTCCACATGGTGGCCAATGAATCCATCCTGCCTCTACAATATTTTACATTGTAAGCTCTTTTAGGAACTGCCCTAATTACCTCTTGTAGAAGTTGGTTGTTTTTGTGTTTTCTTGCATGTTTAAAGTGTACACCTATTGATTGTATAACACAGCTGGATATTTTTTTTATAAATCTCCTGGCCTGGGTTCCCACGTTAATGCCACATCAGATCTGTGCCCAGTAAGTTGGATACAAATTCCATTTTAAACATGCACCCTAGAAGCAACACAGCCCTAAGTTGCTTGATGCAAAACCCAAGAGCAATTGTGTCTGTTTTGACACATGGTGGACATTATGCTGGGTATATGGGGGAATGTTTTCAGTAAAAGCATAGTTATTTACAAAAGAAATTGTACTTTCAACACTGAACTTGCATTCATAAATTACCTTCTTCCTTCCTTCCAATTTCCTGTGTGATTTAGCACTAGGGGTAGGCAGGCCCGAGCCCAGCCAAAGTTAATACTATTATATTATAGGTATGGGACCTGTTATACAGAATTCCAGGGACCTGGGGTTTTCTGGATAATTAATCTTTCTGTAATTTGGATCTTCATACCTTACATCTATTAGAAAATCATGTAAACGTTAAATAAATCCAACAGGCTGGTTTTGCTTCCAATAAGGATTAATATCTTAGATGGGATCAAGTATATGGTACTGTTTTAGTACAGATATGGGATCTGTTATCTGGAAACCCGTTATCCAGAAAACTTGAATTACAGAAAGGCCATCTCCCATAGGCTCCATTTTATTCAAATAATACAAAATTTTAAAAATTATTTTCTTTTTCTCTGTAATAAAAAATGGTACCTTGTACCTGATTCCAACTAAGACATAATGAATCCTTAGTGGATGCAAAACCAGCCTGTCAGGTTTATTTAATGTTTACATGATTTTCTGGTAGACTTAAGGTATGAATATCCAAATTACGTAATGATCCGTTATCCGGAAAACCCCAGGTCCCGAGCGTTCTGGAGAACTGGTTCCATACCTGCACTACTGAATAAAAGGAAATAATTTTTAAAAATTGGAATTATTTGTTTATAGTGCAGGAGATGCCCTTTCCGTAATTTGGAGCTTTCTGAATAATGGGTTTCCGGATAACCCCATACCTGTACTTCTGTAATGTACATTTTGGAGGCATAAACACATCTTTACTTCAAACAAAGCATTTTGCAGGCTAGAAGACAACCTGGAACTACCAATTAACCAATCACAGCTCTTATATTTCACCCCAAGGAACTGTTTCCATGCTTGTGGGGTTTCCCAACACTTTTTACATTTCAGTATGGTTTACAGTCACACAGTTAAGAAATGTTGGGATGACTGCTTGCTCTAGCTTACACCACAAAGTTGCAGAATTACTGTCATAAAGATATAAATAATAATGCATCATTATCTGCTTCAAATGTCATAATAATATAAGTAAAATAATTTTCTTTTGACACCACTTACCTTGAGCGTCTCCTTCCCTCCTGAATGAGCAAAACATACAATTGGAATGTTCCCACTGTAATCAGAATCTGTAAAATTCCAATTAAAAAGCTGGGCTGAGCTGAGTATATTGAGGATTTCATGCTAAAACTTTGGCACATATTGCTATTCTACCACAACTGTCATAGGATATGATGGGGGGTTTGCAGTTTGTCATTTCTTGTTGTTTTTAAATGGGAACAGCTTGGACTGTAGCTCACTGGAGAGCGTATTGTGAATACTGTGCACATGCATATTATAAACTGATTTCTTCCTACTGGCAACACTGATTAATATCTTTCTATTTGGTTTCTAAGATACAAAAAATAATAACTACTTTTGATTTCTTAAGAAAAGTTGGGTCAATTGTCACAGATAACGTGATATACTGCAAATATAACACTATTGTGTCTTCCTTGGGCAATTCTACAGATAGGGGCCTATTTGTTATAGCTGTTTTTTGATTTACCACATTATGGGGCAGATTTACTATTGGTCGAAATCGAGGGTGAATTTACCCTCGAATTCGACCAATCGAATTGTAGTCAAATTGAAATCCTTCGAATTCGACTATAGAATTCGAAGGATTTCACCACAATTCGATCGATCGAACGATCAAATAGAAATAATTGGATCGAACAATTCAAACGATTTTAACCATTCGATCGAATTTTTTTATTCAATCAAAAGTAATCAAAACCAATTCAGTAGGTTGAAACTGGTGAACTAGGCAGTAGACTAAAAATTTAAGGGGAAAGTTATTCGACTGTCAAATATTCTAATACATTTTTATTTGAATGATTCAAATCATTCGATTCGATCGAATTGTCAAAATTCAATGGTTGAAGTGGTCTTCGATAGAATTTTGAATCCTTCATGTGAATTTGATAAATTTGCCCCGATATGTAGTGTAAGAAAAGTGGTCATTTTACAAATGTGTGTGTTTTAATTTATGCTGCACGAACAACGGATTAGACACTAATTTACACCCCTTTAGACCCACATAATCCATTAAGTCAGTGGGAAAAAAATCAAGCATCAAGTAAGTTCTGATGGAAATCACTATGCAAAAAACAAGATGAATGCCATATTTTCCCATACTATTTTCAAGCGGCTGCTGGCTTTCATCCTGGATATTTACACAGAGTTGCAGGGTAGAACTACATGGGCGATTTTGACTCCGGCGTCGTCGGATGCGCCAAAGATAAGGTAAGTTGTAGGAATGTTGTATGTAGTTGCGACACAAGTGTAGGATGCATGCTGCAACTGTATATGACATTTCTATTTCTTACCTTTTCTTTGGTGCATCTGACTTGACACCAGCATTTCGCTGCGTTCTGCCAGATCGTGCAGAAATCGCCCATGTAGTTCTATCCACACAGACATTCAAAACTCACCGTTTGTCACTCACCTGGTGCCGTGAGATCAGATATACACTTCTCCAGTGAAGCACGGAGTTCTGCTTCAATTGTTGGATGTTTATGGGATCCATTATCTACAAGAATAAAGTGAGTGTGGTTGTTGTCCAGAAAGTAGAGACCGTCTTCCTTCTGCTCATCCATGTCATAATTGGCAATGTAATTCCCCTGTTACATGGAATTTAAAATTACTCAATAGTCATTAAAAACACTACCAATTTAGGCTTCTGTATGAGCACTTCTTTTTGTCCTCTTGCATTACAGCAGTTATGCATGTCCATATTTGCATAAGACTACATCCTACTGGTAACCAAAATAATGATCTCATATTGATTAAATGATCGTCTTATTATGGTTTCTCTACAATTTCTCTACAAGCTATGGGTAAATATTCCCTTGTAACAATGAAAGGTGGGTCTTCTTACTTTCCTATTCTAATCACTGCAATAATCACCCATAAAATTGCAAAATCTGATTGAGAGCTTTCTGTGTCAGATACATGTGCAAACCTCTGCATCTGGGCTCCGAATTAAAGAGTCACGGTTGGAGATCATTCCCCAGGCTGCAATACCAATGGCCACCACCTTTCCTTCTGAGCTTTGGCTAATGGTGTTATCCCTGACCACTTCTCCAATATACTTCATCAAGCCATGGTGAGTGCCCCCTGTGAAGAGCCAAGCTCCTGGGATATAAGGGAAAAGGCCTTAATTACATTTAACAATACATTTATACATTACTAAGAAATACTATTGTATATCAGTATGACTATGAAGATTCTCATTCATCCAGATCATGGTATATATATATCAAAAGTAACTCAAAGCAACTGAACTTGCTGAGATATTTTAATGAAGATGTTTCACTGCTCATCCGAGCAGCTTCTTCAGTGTATATCAGCTACTCAGTGTGGTCATTTGCTGTGGCTCCAAAAGAAAATTGGCAAGATTTAATGTGCAATTGACCAAAATGAATGCACAAATTTCATTGCACTTTGTTAAACATGAGAGTGCTTGTGGTGTTAACGGCAATGAGCTATAGACATTTTTTATTGACGCTAGTAATCAGACACCCATGAGTGCTCATGGTGCTTGTAGAAGAGTGCTCCTGAAGCTTGTAGGCATCAGGGCCAGAGTTCAAACTGACGTGCCCCAGATCGTTGCCGCCCTTTGTGGCCTGCCCACATATCCTGGACTGGTAGTCATACTGTGTAGACTCAAGTCATACAATTCAGTCTCCCTCACCTGAATACACCACTTTCTTTTCTCATTTCTATTTTGCACACTACACCTCTTATATTTCAGGGCACACTCATCATCTCACTGATTCTTAACTTCATTTGGATTACCTTTGCTCTGAGCAATATAAATCAGGCGTCTGATGATTTTCCGTATTCTTGGTTTCAGAGAGAAGTTTCTGGCGCCTCCAGTGACAGAAACGATAAGGTTTGGGGTCCTCAACTGCCAGTAACTGGTCATAAGCTTATACAGAATCTCAGGGGCTGTGTCTCTGGACAGACGAATATACTACAGAGACAGAAGTGGAAGTTTTTGTTTTTAGTGCTAGTGTAGTATAGAGAAAACAAAACCATACTGAACATGAATGTGATCTAACATATTCTTACATATTCTGCATCTCCATATGTAATGCATTTATTCTTCCTGAAGTAACCATGGTACAAGCCCTTGACGTAATTATGGCCCAAGTCTTCTAACTACTTTTAACAAACTATTTAGAGGTTGCTCTCTATAGGATGAAATACCCTTATACTGTATATTTGACAGAACACTTGTCTGTATATACAGATATTTTAAAGGCATTCGTTAACAGCAGGAGAAGGCAACAAGAAATAATTGTATGAGAGCAGACATACACACACAAAAACGTTTGCAATCAAACACCTGTACAAACATATGTTTATGTATTTCAATTGTAGTGGGACAATACCATCTTTTTTAACCACTTAACCACTTAAATACTGCTCATTCTCTTGTTTCTCTTCTTGTTTCACTCCATTCTTTTTTTGAAGACTTACTTTTGCTCTTCTTCCAAAGGTCTCAAATTGAATTTCCCCATATGCATCTGTGGATACTTCTTTGGTGTGCCTCATGTAGTTCCACTTATCTTTGTGATTGGTCTGAACACCTTCAGTGTGCTGTCTCTTGAGATATCCACACTTGCATAGATTATCCCTGAGACAACAAGAACGAGTAATCCACCACTTTGAAAAAAGATGCATCGCAAGGTCATTCATGTTCCTAAATATGAATGTTTTGGATAATGACTGCATGCCTGAATTTTATGTAAGGTCCTAAAGACCTTGATTTTATGCCTAGAGGTTGTGGTGGGCAAGCCCCGAATGACAATCTGTGGGTTCTGGCAAATGCCAGAGGGGCTGCTATAAGGTGCCATAGAAAGTCAGTATTTAGTGGGCTTGTGGGGGCTGTTTGGGCCTTTGTGTGGGCTGATTGGGCATCTGTGTACCTGAAATGTCAGGGCCTATTTTGATTCTCAGTCCAGACATGGTGGTGGGGCATCAATTTCTCAGTTGCATTGAGAAATAAAATACAATATTGTATACTCACTACAATGTTATGTTTCCTGATAACCTCTGTGAAATTATCAAATGTATGACTGTGCATATAATCTGTAGTGTGCTGTGTTATATGCAGCAGTTCATGCCTTAAAGCAACACTTTTTACGTAAGCCATTTGTCTTCAGGTCAATGCAAGTAGTAAGATGCACAAGCACAGTGGCCACCCAGACAGGTCTTTGCATACATTTTCTAACTTGTAGGACACTCATTTCTGTTTGTTTTGTTGCTATTGACAGCTACACTTGTGCAATGTATTCCCTGTGTTTGTAAATCAGCCTGACATCCTTTGGTTACCAGTTCAGAGATATACTGTATAACATTTCTATTTCTTACTGTGAACTGGAATCCTTGGTGAACACCACACATTCTCTCTTCTTGATATCCTTTATAATACTGTATCTTTCAACATCCTGTAAACATGCAAAAGAGGATTTATTGAAAACAGCATTGTGATAACCTAATGCAGTGTATAGCAGAAACACGTGTGTCAATGCAGCATCATTCAGTGTATAAAATAGCAGACTGATTAAAAACACTACAGACCAAGCCCTTCACATATAACATAAATTAGCTGTAGGGAATATTTTTAGCAACATCAACCATTTAAAAAGCCAATTAGCTTACTGGAATTAGTAGATTTGTGAACAATCAAGGACACTGCAAGGAAGTCCAGCTAGTAGGTTAAACTGTTTGGGCAGTAGCTTAAATTAGTAATTAGTAAAGGCCAGAAACAAACATTTATTAGAAATTTTGATAACTTTTCAAGTGATCTGGTGACTGTGTTGTTCAGTAAACCCACACTGACCCACACTGATCCTACACTTTGAAGATTAGAACAGTTTTCCCCATGTATGTACAGTCACCTTTATTTAAAAGAAGGTGAAGGACAGAGGGCTAGAATATCACATGGGTTATACAGTTTCCATTGCCCTGCACACATGTACATTAGGCCACCAGCTAAAATTAAGGTGTGAGACTTTATATTTAGTCCTTCCCATACCATAAAGCCCAGAGAGGAAGTGAAGATTTAGTGAGATATGTAAATATTCCCTTTGGAGCTATTAACTTATGACCACTGATATAACAGTCATAACTTATAATGTGTTTAGAAACTTCCTCCCAAGTCAAACAGCACAGCAACCAAATATGAAATGCTTGCATTTTGCACTTTACAAGTTTTAATACATTAACTCATTTGCTTAATCCCAGCCTGTTCATCAAAACATTTGAGCTATTGCTATAACATGTAGGCCAACTCTTATTCAGTACTACCATTAGGAATTATTGTCATTGCCTACCCCTGATGGCTGCTCTGCTGGTGAAAGCTCAATACTTGAGTATAGTTGCTGGGATGCTTCCAGATCATGTTGGTAAGTCATTCCTGAAGTATCCAAGATGTCTCTAAACTAATAATAGTACAAATGATCACTCAAAGTAAAAATGCATGTGACTGCTACACAGAGATGTCAACAGATTTCTGCAGTGTCCTTTTGCCTGTGGATTTATTCTGCCCCAAATTTAGTGAGGGAAATTTGTCATGTGCTCTTAGGTGGACTTAGATGTGACATAGATGTGGCCTTTATTTGGATGCATGCATACGCTCAGCTTTTAAGTCTTGATCTCAAACTAATTTACTTTAAAAATTGCAGTGGTTTACTCTGATCTGATCAAAGTGAAGCTTGTGAAATATAGTGACACTTCCTTTTGTTATAATTCAATTAAACTGGCTGTACTCAACCTTCATAAAAGGTAAATATTAACAGCTCTACCACTTGTGGAAAGCCTGGAAGAAAAAATATTGTTCAGTTTTAACGGAACAGTCAAAATACTGATTGATTGTTTGTTTGTCTGTGGCAAGTCACTTTCCAGCATAATGGATAAATGGATAAGGCCAGACAGAGTAAACATGTGGCACATATTGGCTGCATGCATCAGTACACAATAAGCAATATGTGACAAGATGCAAAAGGCTTGTTTTTTATACAAGAATCTCTTTCATGCTGTGCATGGCCTAGCTGGCATATCATTAGGTGCATGTGGTTGCAAAACAGATGCACCCTACGCTTAAATATTGATTGGTTGCATGAGAGTTTCTATTCCATATTTCTTTAATAAGTATTTGCTGTATTTTAAATGTAATATTTTCTCTCAGTGAAGATCAGGTATAACTGTCCGTTACTAGCCACATGGGAGTAGCAATTCCTTATGAGTTAGAAATGTGACTGTGTTACCAAGCAATTTCTTAAGAATGGGACTGTTAACCTTCAAGAGATGAGCACAGACAGCCTCTTCACCAAAGTCACAAATGCAATACAAGAAAAATATTTAGTTGTGCACTTACATCAGCCAGATATTTGGTTCCCCAGGGATGGGATCTCAACACTATAAAATCTACAAAACAAATTAAAAGAGACGATTTATATACACATACATGTAGAATCCTAGAGACAGGAACCTTATGACAGAAGACTACGGAAGAAGAAGATCTAACCACAACTGAGGAACTTGTGACGGCAGAAATTTACAGACCATGAACAAGGAATAGAGGAAATGACTGATCTGAAAAAAAAACTGCTGGCAAATATGCCCCTGTGAGAATTAGCAATGATACAGAAAGATGATCTATAGTTCATGTCTATGAACTTTAGCTCAAAATAGATAAAATAGAGTTCACTACAGGTCATTCCTAATACAGATGGGGGACTACAGTATAGTAAACAAACAAGTATTGGCGCAAGGCCAAGATGCTTATGTTCCAATTTTCATGTATTTGTGGATGAATCCTGCAATCAGTATAGACTTCTCTTCGTGGCTACCATTTACCTGTTCTTATTAAAGCTTTCGAAAGATCTTTAAAAACTGAATGGAATTCTCTTCTGAAGAAATCTTTCTCTAATAACTTTTATCAGTCTCAACCTAAACAATCAGGAGGCCCATTATGCGTTCTTACTTTTAGTCCCCAACTTTCAAGTATAAAACACATTATCAATAAATATATTCCTATACTACAGACTGATACTAAACTCAAAACCATTCTGGCCCAGAATGCAGATTTGTTACTAGGAAGTGTGACATGCTGGGAAAAAGTCTATTACCAAGGGGCTGAGAGGGTCAAAGTGAAAATTCGAATAAAATTCAAATTTAAAAAATTCAAATTTCGCCATAATTTTGGGCTATTTCGACTTTCGAATTGCCCAAAATTTAATTTGAATTGTGGCTCTTTAAAAATTCTTCAACTTTGACTATTCGCCAGCTTAAAGTTGCAAAATTTCCATTTTAGCCTATGGGGGACCTCACAGAACTTTTTCTAAGTTCTGAGAAATCAAAGGATTTTGGTGAAAACTGTTCGAATCGTTCGATCGAATGATTTGAACGATTCGAACGATTGTTATTCGATCGAATACGGCAATTTCCGATCGAAAAACGGGCATTTACGATCAAAAACGTCTTTTTCTGATTGTAAACGGCCATATTCGATTGAAAATGACCCCCAAAAAATTTCGATAGTTGAATTTCTAAGTTTTTTCCACTTCGAAATTTGACCCTTAGTAAATCAGCCCCCAAGTGTTATAAGTGATGTAGAGGAAAAACACCTACCTGGCTCTCCTAGGAAGGGACTTTTAAATGTGGCCCCACACGTTGCAAATTATGTTTTTTTGTACACTGTGAGGAAAATGTTGCTTCTAACATTACAAAAAAGATTTACAAAACGAGACAGTGTATCAACTGTAATAAAAAAATATATATATAGCTAATTACATGTACAAAATATGTCACACAATATGTCAGACAAATATCACGGTGGTTGCAGGAAAGAATCAGAGAACATTTCTGATATTCGGAATGAAAAGATCACAAATGTATCAAAACATTTTTTGTCTTGCAGTAAGGGTAATTTGGACTGTTTCCAAATACAGGGTATTGAATGTGTTACAGTTCCATATGGGGGGGGGGGTTATATGTTGCAAAAAATACTGACACGTGAAGTGTTTTTGATATTTACTCTCGAAACTAGGGTACCTAAGGGAATGAATTGGAATTTTGACTATTTTGCTACTATCGTTAGTCTTACCCCTTAGTATTTATACCCCCTTTTTACATCTACATTGACATATACTTTCCCTTGTAACTATTTACAACCCTATAGTCATTTTGACTTTAATCTACATATACATTACATTCAGGTTCTCTAGAAAGACACAAAAAATACAAAATGTACCTATTATAATCATTTTCTAATAATAATAATACGATTTATAATTCACATATTTATGAGAAAGAGATTCAAAGTTTTTATGTATTTAAATTTTTACATATTTTTACAAATTTATTTATATTTATACACTTAAACATTTCAATTTGAATATCATACATCTACATGTGCACGCTTATATATTTATTCATATATACTATTCTATTATATATAATTATTCACTATTTATCTTTACCCCTATTTATTCATATTGCATTGTAACAGAAGTTTTCTTCTAATTTTCTATTATTGTTTGCACAATTTCTCTTACATGTTTAGTTCTGGTTTTATGATGCACTAAGATGTTTTTTTATTTATGTATTTGTGCCTCTCACAAGATGAGTGTAACTCCTTAATAGGGAATGCGATCCCTTTAAATTGTAAATAGATCTTGTATTTTTTTCCCTCCCATTTTTTTCTGATTAGTCTTTGGACCATTAAATACTGATCCACATTTGTAAGAGTTCAAGACCAAGACTGAGCACATGCTCAGTGTGATCTGGGCTAAGCTTAGGGATCATCTTAAATGATCAAAACAGAACAAGCCAAATAATATCTGCCAGAAGCCGATACAGCAAGACTGATTAATAATCAGAATATACAGACTGCACTGGGTCATGTGTTGTCATGTAATCAAATGTGGATTTTATAGTTTTTGTATTGTTTAATACAAACTTTCTCCAACCAGCGGCTGCAGCAAAATAATCCTCCAAATGGAAACCCAGTTTATATGTTTAAATCTGGCTCCATGATCTTTGTCCCTGCAGCTGGACTTGGAAACAGTAAAGGGGATGTAAAGGCAAAAACAAAATCCAATGCAAATCTCTACACTGTCGCTGACTACAAGCTGCTGGAGTTCTGCATGGCTGGGAAGTAAAGCGGGGGCTCTACCGGCTGTTTATAAGTATGACTGTTTCCCTGCCCAGCAGTTAGGGACTGTATAGACAATTCCTATCCACAGAAGTATATGAAGGGACTGCATACAGTCAGGTTTCTTATAAAAACGGTACACATTTTTTAATTAAAGTATATTTGAGATAGATTTATTTTTCATTAAAGAAAGTAAAAATGGGATTTTATTTTTCTGCCTTTCCTTGTCCTTTAAAAGGACTATAAGCAAGAAAGCCCTGAGTCCCATTGCCCCTTGCACAAAGGCAGACAAAGTTGCTTCTCCAGACCTGTTATTGTTCTGGTGCCGTTTGTACTCATAGAATATGTAGACCTGTGGCAGTAAATAAAGAACACATTACTATTAAAATGGGTTTAATATTATTCATGATAAATACAGGGCAAAAGGTTTCAGAAGTTTGAATTGCAAAGAAATGTTCATAATGTTGATAGAAACTGATACTTTTATTCATAATTAAACTGATCAGACATTAAAATCAATATATCTGTGTTGAATTGTTCCATTCAAATGTTCCATGAAACTTTTAGTTCTTTAAATAATCCTCCATTTGCAGCATATAGTAGACCAGTGGCATTATAGCTGTCAGTTTTCATTTTTAATTCTGTAGATCTTCCCAGAGAAACAATGAGTTTGTAGGACATTTTATCTCACAGTGTAAGTCTTCCTACAAGTGTTCCATTTGGTTCATTGTCTAAATGTAGTGTTTCTTAAATTTAATCTCAGGAGATTTAAATCATATCAGTGAATTGGCATCATTGCCAAAAACTTTTTGCAGAACCATTTACGCGCCTCATTATTAATTATTATTTTCTGTTGTAGAAAAACACATAACGTTATCAAAGGGAATTACAGAGATCCACCTTAAGCAGCATGGGGACCCATTTTGGCATTTTGGTTTATTGTAAGGAAGAGTGAGAGCCAGTTTGGTATATTGCCGGGCCTACAAATGAAGGCAAGATCCTGCCTCTAATCACTCCAACTAAAACTTGATTCCATTCCAAACTCACTGGTTGGTAATTCAGGCATTTGGTATTAAAGCAGTTCTGAGTGCATATACAGGTTTACCTGTGCAATTTATGATGGCACACTGCTTGGAAATGAAATTCAAAATTACATCTATGCAGGGTATTGTTCTCAGCCTAAAACAATGCCATTGCATTAATGTATTTGTTTAAAAACGTATAGCAGCTTTAGTTACAGATGACTTTGGAAACGTAACTCCATTTAATACAACATATTCCACTGGGCTTGACTCATCTTCCTCAGAGATTCAGAATATGTGCTGGTCAAATGACTGGGTTGTTCTTATAGAAAAGTATGATAGTTTATTTGCAGATAGGGTTGCCACCTTTTCTGGGAAAAAATACCGGCCTTCTTATATGTTTATCTTTTTTTCCCTATTAATAACATTGGGATCAACCATCATTTTTACCAACCAGGCTGGTAAAATACAGGGTGGCAACCCAATGTGCAAATGAAAACACCACAAACAGACACATATTTTTCAGTTACACAGTATGTACAGTAAGTAACCTCAATATCGTCTTGTAGAAACCACAATTAATTTTTATGCCCTTAATTTTTGGGTGTATCCATGTGCTTGCAGCTAATGACTGGAAGTTATGAATAAACTGATATAATTCGGATTTTCAGTTTTGTCCCTAAGATCCACCAGCAGGCACACTTGAACTAAACACACTATAAACAGGCTTTAGTACAGGTAAAGGATCTGTAATACGGAAAACCATTATCCAGAAAGCTTCGAATTATGGCCAGGCCGTCTCTCATAGACTCCGTTTTATCCAAATAATCCAGATTTTTTAAAATGATTACCTTTTTCACTGTAGTAATAAAACAGTAGCCAAGCTAAGATACAATCAATCATAATTGGAAGCAAAGCCAGCCTATTGGGTTTATTTAATGCTTGCATGATCATCTAATAGATTTAAGGTATGAAGATAGAAATTACGGAAAGATACATGTACTGTAAAATCTCAAAATTGCCTTCAGCAATTTCCATCTAAATGCAACTGAAGAGAAAGAATTCACTCTGTAATATTTGACAAGGGTGTTACATTCACTTTAGGGACTACAGAGAATGTGTGCGTGCAAAGCGCTTGTTTATTAAGTTCAGGGACTTGGTAAATCCCTGATTTACCTTAAAGAGGAACTGCACCCAATTTGCACAAAAGTAGAAAATGTCATTCTAAGCAACTTATATATTTTTTGTATATGTAATTGTTATCTTCATGCCTGTATTTATTGCCTGCTCTGCTGATTCTGACTCAGGAAACAACCAAGACAGATCATCAACAGACCTGAAGGAGAACTGAGTTTTGCTACATTGAGTTGTGGGTGGAGTTCTTCTTTAAATTATAGTTCTACATTAAAAAACAAATGTTAGCTAAATTTGTTTTGCGGGCATAAAAACTATGTAATGCTTTTATAGCACCTCACAATACCAGAAGAAACCTTTGCAACAGAGTAAAACACAAGCATAGCTCTGCACCACTTGTTCCTAATTTTTTTTATCTTTCTGTTGCTGCTGTACTATTGAGTACCACAACCTTCTTGTAAAATATGTAAGTTGGGAGGGGACAAAAATGGTGTCATTTTAACCATGAATAGTAACAGAAAATTCAGTTGCAATGGGGTAAACACACCTAATTATGGGGGCCCAGTTGTACATGCCCCAGACCTTCAACTTTAGGGGGGGTTACAGAAACTATTGTGATTAGAAGGCTGACACAAGACTGGACCATTGAAACCAAAGTGATGCAGTTAAAAAAATTATGATTATGATTTTGTCCCTCTTGACATGAAACACTTAAGGCTTTTCTTTGTTAAGATGTTTTTTCTGTACCTCTTTAGTTCCAATTGCCCAGTGTTGTGCCATCCTGCTAATCATGAAGTATTTGTTCTAATCTAGTCAACTACAGTAACATTAGTGAAAGCAAGACTGGTTACAATAGCTTTCTGCAGTTGTGTTGTGAAAATAAGTTTCAACTGCTATGGAAAGTCTTAGCTGGGGTCATTTCTAGCATTTGAGCTGTGAGTATTAGAGATGGTAGCTGTAGTTCCAGGTTTCCTCTGCATCAATAGGTGCAATGTAATTAGATAATGCACAAAACCGGGAGCACTCACTTGTTCCGATCCCCTCAATGTGCTGTGCAGCAACGTGCTAGAGCCAGCTCCCCGTAGCGAAAAAGTCCAGCATAAATTAGTGAAACACGGAGCACTGTCGCAGGGGCTAAAAGTCAAATTGTACTGTAGAATCCTTAAAAGCATGGAGCATGTACGCTTGACGCGTTTCGTGGTTCTCAATCTCACCACTTCCTCAATAGGTGCAATGGAAAGAGAATGAGGGCAAGTAGAATTTGTTACACTTGCAATGTATTGACCACTTTCAATGGCTTTTTATTTGCAAGGTATAAATATGTTTTTTACTTTATTACCAGATACAGAACAGAATACAATACAAAGGACAAGCCTTTGTAATGTGTTGAACCCAATAAGAGCAGCATTAAAAATATATGTTATTGTTCTTTACACTACTAATTTCAGACACGCATTCTGTGGATGCCATGACTGTGTGCATTATTTTACTCCATACAAATCGGCAAGTAGTACATGACATAGATTTGCATTACATTACTCCAGACACAGACCAGCAGACAGAACATTAGATAGAATTCAGTTGTGTGTGTCTCATGTGGGGCATAAGTCTTACCTTTTCTTGCTTAACAAGGCTGTAAAGCAATTATCCACAGATTTTACTATAGCAGCAGTTGCTAGAAACCCCTCCCTTTAACAAACGGAGTTTGGTTAAATGAAAATAATAGCATAGCTTTAGCAACCTGTGCTACAAGTTCTTAAAAACATTTAAAACCTTTAGCAAACAGATGGCATAACTTTTACAGTTAAAGTTCTGAAAAACAAGCCACAACATCCCATAGCCTAGTCATGAGCCAGCACAGCCTTAGGCTTTAGAAAATGGGCTTTAGAAATGGCAGGATTAACATTTTGCTACTGTAGGTAACTGTTGTGTAACAGTGCCCCAATGTCCAAATGTATCTCCCAAGGATTTTAGCTCCACCTGCAAGCAAAAAAAAAGGGAAACATACAGAAGTGCAGGTTGCTGGGAAAGTTATCTTTTAAAGGTTCTCTGTCCATATATAAATGACTAACATGCATTTAAATAACTTTTTTTGCAAATGGGAAGAAAATATTTGTTTGCATGGCTTTGTATCTGTTGTGTTTGGTAGCCGAGGATGAGGAGAGTATAACAATGCTTTATAAGCAGGTCATGCAGCCATTACATAACAACAGTAACTCTTACTTTCACTTTAAAGTTGTACAGAAAGTGCTATGTATGCACAGTGCCTCCTGCAGGCCATTTGTATAAACACCACAGTATCATTATAGAAAACATTTATATGACCCATATCCTCCTAATGATTCAACCAAATTTGTATTATATTTTATTAAAATAAGCCTACTAACATGGGGTATGGAAAAGTAGTTGACTCCATCAAAAAGTTGCTTTGAAATTCTTTGTTAGAGTTAGATTTGTATCACGCAGGAGGCTCATGCATGTGTATTCAGAGCAAATAGAATAAGTAAAAATTCATGTTATATCGATAATGGGTTTGTGTATGCATATGTGTATTATACATTATACAGTTTATCTGTAAACGTGCCCATGTTTGGGTGTTTCATTTGGCATGTATCAGGTTAATCTGTGCATATAAACATGCGTGACTTTTTGTAAGAAACAGAATGAGTCTCATATTTTCCAGGTAAAGACACAACAATAGATCTGTTGGTTAGGTAAACTAAGCATACAGGAAACTGCACTTGCAAAACGCCCCAAGAAAGCGTAGACAATAAAAAGGACACAGCATGAATACAGATGAGCCAGGGAAACATATAGCATCTCCTCCACAACCCTTTTCTTTTGTTGCAGTTGCTGTAGTGTATGGGGCTTTCTCTGATTATATGCCGAGCAATCAAATTAACAATTATAGATATAGAGTATTTTAAGTAGAGTATCATTCACAAATGTTTTATGTGTGTACACTGACAATAGTCTTGTAGTCAGTGCCATTAGAAGCCAGTATGGTGATGGCATTTTTTCCACCACCTTTTTTTTTTTGCATTGGTGGCAAAATCATTATGTAATAATAGCCTAAAAGAGACGCTAAAACATGATACTTTTGTTTTCTACTCCACTTTTCGCAATTGTAGAAGAGAAAGGAATTTCAGACATTGGACTCTTTGCCTGGGGAGACTGAGCTAGAATCTAGTAAGTCCTATATGTAAGTAAGTGGTGTGCAGCAGTTAATTTTTATTTTATGCTGAACTGAGCTAGAACACAATCACTGGAAGAAAGTATCAGGAAATATATGTTTTTTTTCCAGTGCTACTTATTAAACCATATTTTTCAGATGAAAACAAGGTGATAGAAACTAGGGTGGAAGATTTACATTAACAAGCTTAAAGGGATACTGTCATGGAAGAAATGTTGTTTTCAAAACACATCAGTTAATAGTGCTGCACTAGCAGAATTCTGCTCTGAAATCCATTTCTCAAAAGAGCAAACAGATTTTTTTGTATTTAATTTTGAAATCTGACATGGGGCTAGACATATTGTAAGTTTCCAAGTTGCCCCTAGTCATGTAACTTGTGCTCTGAAAAACTTCAGTCACTCTTTACTGCTGTACTGCAAGTTGGAGTGATACAACTGTTGTGTTTGGCAGCCGAGGATGAGGAGGGTATAACAGTGCTTTATTAGCAGGTTCATGCATAACATACATAACATCAGTAACTCTTACTTTCACTTTCAATCTGTACAGAAAGTCCTCTGTATGCACAGTGCCACCCGCAGGCCATTTGTATAAACACCACAATCAACAACAGAACCATGGGAAGATGTCTGGTAGATCTAAGAACAGCACTCAATAGTAAAGCCTAGGTCCCACTGTGACACATTTAATTACATTGAGTAGGAGAAACAACAGCCTGCCAGAAAGCAGTTCCATCCAAAAGTGCTGGCTCTTTCTGAAAGCACATGACCAGGTAAAATGACCTGAGATGGCTGCCTACACACTAACATTAAACAACAAAAAAAAATATGCTTGCTGGTTCAGGAAAGAAATGTTATATTATAGAATGAATTATTTGCAGTGTAAACAGTGTAATTTAGAAATAAAAACAACATCATAAAAATCATGTCAGAATCCCTTTAATTGGTTAAGGAAGATTTAAAGTAGTAGAAAGAAAATGAAATACCCTTTGACTGTTGGTGGATGATAGAAGTGGTTTAAGAAAAGTTGGGTTTACAGTTTGGACAACAATTGTCTAGTAAACATGTGTTCCATAATTACAAAAACTACCCTCATAGTACCACATACCCTTCATAGAGGCCACTTGTGAATCTTCAGTATCTCATGCATACAGTATATACAGTATTTAGCAATAGGTGGAGGTATTCATTTATCAAGAAGAACACTGATGTTCATATGTATACAGTGCTCGTTATAAGTAAACATGCTGTATATGTCACACAGCAGGACAGTTTTACAAAGTTTAGAAGAGAGTTAGCATGCTGGGACGTGCAAGAGATCAAGTAAATAGGTTATCTTACCTGTAACAGGAGAGTAACAACTTCTGCAGTCTCAGCTGCAACTGCTCTATATACATCTCACCTAACAGCACAAATCTCCACCTCCAGCCTGACCTCACTTCATTTGAAAATGAAATCCGGAACAATTCAGATGCAGATGTATGTATATGTATGTACGTACGTATGCAAGCATGCTTTTATATATATAGTGTTGTACATCCTCTTTTTTACCTGATGTCCAGCCCTCTGGAAAATATAAATACACAAAGATCTGATGGTATGCCTGTTTCCTCTGGCATTTAAAAGGTTATAGAAATGTAATAGGTTTAAATTTAGGGCTCACATGTCCTCCCTGGCTGTAATGGATGTAAGACTTGTAGTACAACATTGTTCATAGTATGAATAGTGTGTATTTTTGTAAAAATATTAGGAACACAGGTTTAGCAAGTCTTGCAGATGTCCATGTTGCAATGTGATAATGCAGGGCAAAGCCTAAGGCTAGTTACATGTCAGAACAGTATGATTTCAAACTGTATGTTTTTCAGGCTAGATGTCACCATCAGATATTTTTGGTTTGTTGTGTAACTTTGCTAAAGCTGGCCATAGACGTAAAGATATTTGAAAGATCCAATGGTTATCGTGAGACCACGATTGTCTCAAAACGATCGTTTAAATACCTGATGTGTCCATCAACTAAAAAGACCATTTCAGGAGATATTGCCAGCAAAACTGAAGGATCACAGCCTGCTTGCGCTGCAAACATAGGTAGATTGCATGGGGAGCGATAAAGATTTTCTAACCTGGCCGATCAATCATCAGACCAATGTCGGGCGAAAAATCGTGAGACGAACGATCGTTTGTATCCCACTAACCGCACGATAATTTGACAGATTGGTCGGACTTCACCAAAATCGGTCGTTCGGGAGCGAAAGATCGTTGCGTCTATGGGGAGCTTTAGAGTTCCATTTTAAAGGTTGCAGAGTCGACAAACCATTTTAAAAGACCCTACCTTACCAAGATTTGTAACATGGAATTCTTATCATTGAGCCTTTGATAAAATACACCTTTCAAAAGACCATATTTACACAATCTTTCAGTAGAATAGTTTAATCTGCAAGCTGCCTAGTAATAACAACAACAAAGACTTCCATGATGAGAACACTTTACCGCTAGTCTTCCATCCATGGTCCTTGTAGAAGAATGTTCACATTTTATTGTGGATGCCTACAACTGTATTTGCCTTGCTGTTCATTCATGATTCATGGTCGTTTTTGTTCCCTACTCTGATGAAGGACTTAGATGGAGTTTAGCAAAAAAGTGAATATAACTGGACTTTATGCATGATTTTGTTCTCTTACTAGATCAGGGGGCCCAAACCTTTCAACCACTGAGCTACATTCAAATGTAAAAAGAGTTAGGGAACAACACGCATGAATCAAAGTCCCTGGGGATGCCAAATAAGGACTGTGACTGGAAATTTGATTGCCCCTATGTGGACTGGCTGCCTACAAGAGGCTCTGTTTGGCAGTACACTTGGTGTTTATGCAACCAAAACTTGCCTCCAAGCTGGGAATTCAAAAATAAGCATCTGCTTTGAGGCCACTGAAAACAACATCCAAGCGGTTGATGAGCAACATGTTCCTCACAAACCACTTGCTGGGGATCACTGCACTAGATACAAAAAAAATTTTTTATTCCCTAATGGTACAACCCATACTCCAGGAACACGGTCTTCTCTTGATGCATGCCACCCTTCAGATACCTCAGGTTCACAATTCTCCTCATTGCTTATGTTTTCACAGGACTTTTAAATTATTGTCTTTATATGGGTTAGGCTACTACCACTTTGACAGAATGCATCTTTCCTCCCAAAGTTCTAAGTATCTAAGAGTTATTAGTAAGTTGGCTTTTTTATTGAGCTTCTGTAATGGTTACAGTATGTTCTGCATATAAGTCTCAGGCTCTCTAGCTATGGAGAAACTCCCAGTACCCCCTAGTCAACACATAAATTCCTTCTTTAGTCTTTGTAACTAAAACTGTATGACCAAGTGTAATGGGCATATAAGTTTCATAATAATTGTATACTCTATTATTAGGATTATGAGTTTTTTTAGATGTGCAGCCAACTGCACACGCTATTAATTTGCTTTTCATTACCTATTGTAATTTCTATATGTTTGCTTGCAAATGTTTGTTTATGATAATTAATGTACCCAGAGATCAAGAAATATACTCCCTGTTGCCTGCCTAACGCAAAGCTCATTCCTCTGTTTTATATAACAAAATCCTATACTCTCATATACCTCAGTTAAGTAGCCAATGAGACCTTTTCTCCCTCTTGTGCCAGGTGACTTTTCTTGTAGAAACGTATTGCTAGCTGTGATGCCCAAAAAGCATGAATAAAGGGCTTTTAAATAAGATTTTTGGTGGTGCTATTCAATCAGTTTCTACACTATTGATGCCAATGGAAATTGGACATTGAGGAACATGCCCCGCCCCATTTGAATGTGATAATTTTTATGCTGACTACTTGTCTATCCTGCAGGTGACTTTTCTTGGTCACAAAGAAATGTCATTAGAAAAATAATCACTTTAATTACAAGGTTAATTTATTTGTTTTTATTACAAGTGCAAGACACAATATGACAAAACACATATGCACAATGACTATGAGGATTTTCATTAATCTAGGTCATGGTATATCTAATATAAGTAATTCTAAAACAACTGGACTTGCTGAGTAATTATTGAAGATGTTTCACTACTCATCCGAGCAGCTTCTTCACTTCAACTGACTGGTGTGGAGGTTCTTGACCAATTAGGAGAAACTGTAGCTCACCCTTAATAGCGATGTATAGATTTTCCTGCTGTGATGTCCTGTGTTCACATCCCACAATGATTTGTTCAGAAGTAGTAGTAGTAGGAAGCAGGACAAACCCACAGCAGTAACTCCGACTGCAAAGTGCTTTATTGGGGAAAATTGCACAACATGTTGTGGTGCAATTTCCCCTAATAAAGCACTTTGCAGTCGGAGTTACTGCTGTGGATTTGTCCTGCTTCCTACTACTACTACTTGTGGAGGTTCTTGGGATATAAACTCTTCCATTAATCCAATCACAATGGCACATTGTAACTCTTCAAAGAGGTGAGATCTGAAATTTACAGAGGTGTTGATTCTGTGTAGTTTCTGTGATTACCAATTTGTCATGCAACTCCTAGACACAGGTGCGAGAGTTGCAAGAATGGATGTGTGAAGATTTCTGAAACCGCTGGGGTACAGATGTGAGAACAACATTGTATGTAGCAGACAGGTGGTGTTGAAGACCACTGCCTCTATTCATTCTTTAATGATTACTCAGCCAGTCCAGTTGTTTTAAAATTACTTATATTAGATATACATAGGCACAATGAGATGGTGCTCAGGATTGTCACAGTATGAAATGCAAACTATGGGAGATATATGCAGGCTTTGAATAAAAAAACTCAGGAATGGCAAAGAAGATATTAAAGTTATTATAACAGATATATCATGAAGTGTTTCATGATTTTGAAAGATGTTTGTCAAATCCATAGAATCCATATATCAAAATAAAATGATGCATCTCTTTTCTATTGGCTATGATTGGCTATGATTGCCAAAACCTGTAAACCTGCTCGCAGATAAAAGAGCCTGTTGTTCTGCCACTAATTCTAAATTAATCCAATTACACACAGGAGGAGAACAGGTGCATATGCTCCGTAGTAGGAGGAAAAAAGCAATGCCATGACTGAGAGTGTATATGTGATTCGGGCAAATGGAAATTGCATTGCAATAGTTTAAGGCACAGAATCCCATAGACATAACCTATAAGTCTTCAGTCTGTAGAGTTATGCATATAGGATGGAACCTAGTAAACACAGATTGTGAAGATGACGGTTTCTACAGCTTTTCTTTTTAATTTGCAAAGGCCTGTAAGTATTTTGTTAAGCAACACTGTTAATATCAATCCATGTGAAATATTCGAACCACTTAAGGCTAGTGGAATACACATAGATGTATACTGATTGAAAACTCAATTTTACAAATATTGCTCTTATGTTGTTTAGCCTCTGTACACAACAGAATGCAGAACAAATACCTATATTCAATAAAATAAACAAAAACAGCAGCATGTGTACGAATAATCAGCCTTGGTAGAGAGTGGAAGCTACAGAATCCATGGACAAATACCTCTTATTTATGAGTCAGGATCACAGTGCAACTGCCACCTGCATAGGCTGCTCTCTGAACGATGATCCCCTGTGATGGTTAATAAAAAGTGTCCAAAGGGAAGGAGGAATCAGGAAGTGCATAAAGGTTTTTGGGTGGAAGAGGTGAAGTGAAGAAACAGAAAAGTGAAGTTTCCCAGGGTTCTCCATGTAGGGTCAATGGTCTCTGTTACAGTTAATGATCTGGGAAAACGGAAAAAGAAAATTTAAGATAAAGCAGGGTTGCTCATATGTGCAAGCTAATCCAAAGCTTTGATATATCAAGGAATACTACTATTAGTAAGTGCTGAAAAAAAACATATCTGCATGCACATATTTCCTTGTTATTCTCAGTCTAACTCAATCTCACTCAAAGAAGTCTCCATACCTGGTCATCCCATACTGTACTGTACGGTGTGTGGCCATCTTTTAGGTTGTTCCGTTTGTCTGGGCTAAATACATAAACTATTGAAGCAGCAGAAAATAAAAAGGGGCTGCTGCTTCTCGTCCTCCTTGGAGCAACAAACATTAATTGCCCTTTCAGAGAGAAGCTTGCACTATATGGTTTCCCTTAAAGAGAACTCCATTTAGGTCATTACTGGGGTATATGAAACGCAACAGACTTACTTGCTTGTAGCTGTCACTTTATCTTGCATCTGATTTCCTTTATCATCCATTTCAACTCACTCAGCTGTAGCAAAGTATGTGTTGTTAGAATAGGAACAAAAAGACAGATTCTCTTTAATATAATACATAAGGACATTTACCTTTCCTTCCAGCTGCTTGAACCTTTCTTCCGTCCTATTAGTGGAAACAGACAATGTCAGATCTGAGCACATGAATGCATGCACATTGTGCTGTTCAGTTTTAATTTCCCAGTTTCTCTCTTTTTTTAAAAGTTAAAATATTAAAGGAATAGAATTAGCTTTTTGATACATAGATCCAGGGTCCTTTAAATAAATGGGCAACTGGTGTACTTGCCTAGGGTTAATGTAATAGATCCACTGCACACCTGTTATACATTTCCACTGTGCTGGTGCTGCTGGCCCTCCATTGACCCAGCTGGGTCCCTTAGCAACATCAAATGATTTTTAAAAGGATCTACACACACACAGTTACTTGCAGTCGGGAAGCTTACCCCTTTTATTCTGCTACCAACAGTATTGTTGGTAGCAAAATAAAAAGGGTAAGCTCCCGACTGCAAATAATTGTGTGTGTGCGGATTTCTGTGGTACATTTTTGCAATGTCCTTTACAACACCACTCACTTGTTTCTCTGACTATACATATACATATTGCCCTAAATATTCGGAAAGGTTTTTTTACAGTGAGAGCAGTGAAGATGTGGAATTCTCTCCCTGAATCAGTTGTACTGGCTGATACATTAGATAGTTTTAAGAAGGGGTTGGATGGCTTTTTAGCAAGTGAGGGAATACAGGGTTATGGAAGATAGCTCATAGTACAAGTTAATCCAGGGACTAGACCGATTGCCATTTTGGAGTCAGAAAGGATTTTTTTTCCCCCTCTGAGGCAAATTGGAGAGGTATCAGATGGGTTTTTAGCCTTCCTCTGGATCAACTAGCAGTCAGGCAGGTAAAAAAAAAAGTTATAAAGTTGAACTTGATGGGTGTGTCTTTTTTCAACCTAACTTTCTAGGTTACTAAATGTCAACGTTCCTTCTCTTTACCCTACTATATATGTCGATTGTAGCATACCATTCTCTTTTCCTCAGTTATTTCCTTCCAGTTCAGCTGTAACCACCTTACTTTTTCACATGTTCTTTCCCTACTGACTACCCCCTATATAAATCACCCATTTTTATATGTGAACTTACTCCATGTTATTGTTAATCTGACTGCTAAGTTTCACTAGATAATTTTCCTTCATCACAGCTTCCCAGGCCAGAGTTTCATTGTCTTCTTTCTTGGAGCCTGTGGGAAAACAATATGATTACACTCACAATGGAATTACAAACCAGAATACCACCTAAAAGATTTAAAGATAAATTTAGAAATCACTATTGATCCAAACAACATATTCATTTAAAGAATCTGGAAAGAACTGGTTGATGACAAGCAAAACTATCAGCTGGGTAAAAGTGTTTTTTATTGTCTGCTTTCCCTGTCTTGCCCTTAATTTAGACAAATTACGAATTACATAGAAAAGAAATAAAGCTCAAATACATATTTGCACTTTTTTCAAATCCTAACTGTGCATTGTAATTCTTAAAGTGGACCCGTCACCCCAAAAAAATATTCAAAATCATATTTTATCACATTAGTCAAGCAAAATGAACATTAATTACACTATATAAATTATTTTAATCTTGTTTCCTTCAGTCTGGGAATTCATAATCATAGCAAGCAGGCAGGAGCAATTTTGTGGACACTGTTATTAAGGCAAGCCTTGTATCATCTCAGAATCTTGTTTGTGCACCAGAATGGGGGACCCGATGTCTATCCCTATGTCCCGGCTACACAATTAAATGATTAAGAGAACTGGGGGAATGTGTGGGGAGCAGTGACATCTAGGAAGTGCTGAATGGAAAGTGAAAGTAATTATCTGCCCCGCCTCTATGCCTAAGGCATAGAGGAGTGGCAGACAATATTTGATTGACAGCTGAGATTTTTAAAGGAAAACTATACCCCCGAACAATGTAGGTCTCTATAGACAGAAATTGCCTAAAACAACTCATATGTAAAACCCTGCTTCATGTAAATAAACCATTTTCATAATAATACACTTTTTTAGTAGCATGTGCCATTGGGTAATCATAAATAGAAAATTGCCATTTTAAAAAATAAGGACAGCCTCCTGGGATCCTAGGATCCAACGGTGCACACAAACATACCAAACAAACTATAAAGTTAGGTCACATGAGCCAATTAACAGACAGAGTTGTGTCTTTTGCTTCAACACTTCTTCCCATTACAGTTAGAGTTGAAATATTTCTGTTGCTCAAAAATTCATTTTCAGGGTATAGTTTTCCTTTAAATGAGCTTAAAACAGCTATGAATGATTTAATAAAAATTTTAAATTGGATTTCATGTTTAATTTGAAAAGGACTTTTATTATACAGATTTTCATGTCTGGGTGACAGGTCCACTTTAAAGATAACTAGATGATAATAGCTGTGATGGAAAAACAATGAAGAACAGAGGAGGAAAGTTATTATTCCCTATACCTCAAAGGGGTGTCTACTAAGCATGCCTGAATGATTTGATTAGGCAGTGAGCATGCCCAATAGGAACCTCTTTGAGGTCTTCATAGTCAGACAGATGGTACAGAAAACAAAATCGATGGAGCTTCACTCTAGACAAGGAAGTAACTGAAGGAGCTGCACTTGAACTGGCTGTAATAGAGAACGGAAATACAGCTTTAAAAAAAATGCATAATTCTGGGGACTGTTTAGAGTAATTTTAGGGGATTTTAAAATAAAAGGCATACTTTGCCTTTAAATATCATGCCTACAAAGAAAAGTGATAGTGGTGACTCACAGCAGGGTGAGGGCTCAGGCTCCTGCTGTTTGCAGCAGCAGCTAAACATTTTTCTGAGAATCATATAGATGTAAGCAAAGATGACAAATGGGAATGGGATGGTGAGTCGGCTGCAATATTCCTGAACCAGAAAATATCGCTGGAACTTCCACACCTGATCATTGTTCTCCTGCACTGAACCCACAGTATACCTGTCAAAAGTAGAGGAATAGAGTTGTTCGTTAACCATTACAGCAATACTGGGCAAAAGTTATATGTTGTTAATCCACAGAACTTATTATAATATTACAACATACAATGAAATATATACCACAGTAGAAGAATTATAAATAATTCACCCAAACATGGCGATGAGCAGATTCACAAGCAAGATGTTGGTGGAAAGCATGTAGACACACACCAGTGGTATGGTTATCCATTCTGGGAACCGAGGGTTGTGGTCATTGTCCATCTCCACACAAAGTGGTTTAGACTCATTCCCAGTTACAGTGCAATGGTCAAAATCATAGGTCGTTCCTATAAGGAGAAAGATTAATATCATGTACAGTTTACAAGTCAATTCACATAAGGTAAAGCTAGCCAAACTTGTAAAGGGTTTGTTCATTCTCCTTTGAAGAGAACAACAGAGGTTGGACTCTTACCATCCACATCAGCTATATACTGTCCAAACACTGCTAGATATGGCTCATATATAACTGAGCGGAATATCCATTCCCAACGATGTTCGTTGAGACGTAGAATTCCTTGGCGGGCCACACCAAAAGCAATAACCCAAACAGCAAAGAGGAAGAGGAAGAAAAATACATCTATCAGCTGAGGAGAGAACAGAAACAACAACAGAACATTAGCAGTACATATTATACAACTACATGATTTCTCTTTTTACAAACTAATGACAATGTTGCTCAGCCTCTGTGATTGATCTTTTTGGTATAAGTTTGTTCAGTTGTGTTATATGTAAAAAAGCAATCTAATTTGCCAAGATAAAGGAAATTAAACCATGATAGTATGCCTCCGATTCATTTTCCTCCACCCCTAAAGGTCACGTAAAGCCTACATTTTCCTACCATATATATATAAATTGGGCATATCGTTCTCACCCAAGCCACATCATTTATACTGCATATACCCCTCCATTTGCCAGCGCCATCAAATTTTACTAAAATAAATAGCAGCTTTCAGCCTGTGGCCATTTTCCCTCTAACACATCAACAGTAACATTGACATCTGCAAACAGGACATGTATGCTGTAAATTTCATACACTACAGAGTGCAGGTTTACACTTGCACAACATACTTTGATAAAAAGTTCTTCTGGGGTTGAGCACTAAAATGGTTAAGCTGAGCTCAGGAGAGGTGGTTAGGAGAAAAAAATAGGATTACATAAGATATAGTTGCTTGTTAAATATAACAATATACATTGTTTCATGAATCAATATTTAAGTAATATTTTCCATGGAACAGAATACTATCAATGCTTTTATGGATGTAGATCATAATGGGACAACATCACTAAAAGTAGACCTCGCATGAGTAAAGTATGGTCACTCCTGGGTTATACAATGTCACAAGCCTAGAAATCATGAGTATTTGTACCAGTTCCCATGTGCAGGACTAAATGTTCCTGTTATCTTTTAGCTCCCTGCAATAAATGGAATTACTTCTCTATTACCCTGCCCTCGCACTCTGAATTAATTTTCATATGTGCAACATATAGCCACCAGCAATTAAGTCTCCACTCTTAAAACTGATGATAGCATTCGTTAGGCTCTTCATTCAAACCCAACCACTTTTTGTGGAAAACCACATTGCTGTATTCACTAGCTCCCTCCATTCCCTCTTTCACTTTCTTTGTTTTGAGAGCTTAGTTTCTTACCATCCTTTGCAGCATAATGATCTTTGGCCCTAAATTCCGGCTAACGGTAAAGATGTGAATAAGTCTCACAGTAAATATGATGTAGTCCAGACAGAAGATTACTCTACCCGTGTAAAGAGCACTTGAATTAGAACGGTGCAGTCTACAGAATAAAATGTTAGATGTTATTAGTATTGTATAAAAAATTTTATTAATTACACTTTAAACATACAGTAATTGAAGCCTTTATTTTTATTTAGAAAAATAATAATTGCTCTGCTCTTTATGACATATAATATCACATTATGGCCTAGTCCTTTGTAAATGATACCAATGTTTAATGCAGGCAGCACTGCATACAGAGGGGAACACAAGATGTATGCAACTATATGGTTGTGCTAGGCTGACTTGAGAGGGAACTGAAGCCTGTTTTTGTTTGTGTGTGACTGAAGGATGTGATTGGCTATTTCCAACTTACTGTGATTCTGGCAGGGACAGTAAGATCATGCCCACCCCTCATTTGAAAGATGGACAGGGACTATAGTAGAGCTCCAATAAAGGGGCCCTTTTTAAAGATATTAATGAATTTTTATCCTAAAGTAAAACAGCACCATGTATTATGCATTATTGCCTACAATATTGGGCGGGGGGAGGTCACATAATTGAAATATTTAGGTTTATTTATGTCTTCTTAAAATCATTGAAAAATTACATAAACCCAATATGATTGTTTTGCGTTCAGTATAGATTCATGCAGTTTAGTTACCAACATGCATAAGGTACTGTTTTATTAATACCTAGAAAAGATCATTTGCTAAAATGGTGTCTATGGGTGATGGCATTCCCATAATGTGGAGCTTTCTGGATAACGTATTTCCAAATAACAGATCCTATACAGTTACCTTTAATACATGGGGGCAAATTTACAAAAATTTCCCAAAAATCCCTCAAATTCCCTCGATATTCGATAAGCATCCGACTATCGAATGCTTATTGAATAGTTTTAGGCTATCATTTCGCTTGATATTCGATTTCTCAATTAAATCATACGATCGGATACCGATCGTTCGATTTCACGAAAAAATAGTACTTTTTCCTTTGAGCCTCCGAAAAATTTGTACGATTCGAACGGTCGAGGCGTTGATTGTATGAATGGTATTCGAGCAGGACTTAGCAAAAGAAGCCTATGGGGGGGTTCCCATAGGCTTCTATTGGTATTCGGTAGGTTCAATCTGGCAAAGTATTTTAAAATTTTAAATCCTTCGATCATCGAATGATTGAATTATCGAATATCCGATTATTCGATCTATTCGATAATTCGGTATTCGGTGATCGAAGAAGCCAAATTTGCATATTCGATATCCAAAAAAATCGTACGATCGGTATTCGATCGAACTTCGAATTCTTCAAGTGAATTTTGTAAATTTGCCCCATGGTGTCAGTTTGGGCAATGACTGTGTCTAAGCTTACATGACTGCAACTGTGATTGTGGTTTGTAAATAAACCCGTATGTCTATTAGACTACATAATACTCTCACTTTGGTTATATGCAATTTACAAAAGACTAGATATCCAAGTTAGAAAAATGAAAAATGCTTCCAGGCTGTTAAAATCAACCCACCTGAATACAATTCCTGCAATGAAGTAAAGGATGGCTAAAATATCCATGACATTCCATAGGTCTGTGAAATACTTTATCCCACTCATGTACATCTGCAGGTCAGTATATAGAAAGGACAAATTATTGCCATGGAAATTGCAAATTCGTATTAGTATTGCACGGAATTGCAGCTTCTTTTCATCTCATACATATTTTCTATCTTCTCAAAATTTTTAAACATTTGAGACTTTTTTATTTTGATATCCTTGGAAAATTGTTTTATGTTGTACACAATTGATTCTAGAATCACATTTATGGAGATACCTGTCTTATCTCATCACAGAGTAAGATGAACACCAGCACGTAGACTACTATCTCCAGGCCTGTGGGGACTGGCTGGAAATCCATGAGAAGGACATAGGCAAAACCAAGGAGGAACCCAATGTAAAAAATGACAGTCCAGGAAAAGACAACAAAGGGCGAAGTGAAGAAATCAAAGTATTTCCACAAATGGCTTCTCTTTTTGTCTGATGGTTTCTTCCTGCATCAAAAGCAATAGTATTAGTGGAACTTTTTGGGCTCACTGTTAAAAGATTGTCTTCTGTATGTTCAAAAATATTTCTATCTATCCTATATCAATAAAAGTCTGTTATCTATTTCCAGATTTATGGAGGGATGCTCCAGTGTGTAATGGAGGGGTGCCCTAATGTAGATACTGGTGATGGTTTTAATGGAGGGGTGCCCTAATGTAGATACTGGTCATCATTTTAGTGTTATATACCTGAAAGAGATGAATCCACAGCTAATTAGAGGAAAGAAGAAGAGAGAGAATAATATCTTCCAGTTTTTGGTATCTCTAGAGATTTCTCCATACCATTGCTTGGAAAGAAAGTTCTGCATTGGCAGACAAAGACATGTTAACAGATGGAAAGAGGAATGTACAGACAGATAAATATATTAATAGACAAAGATACCTGGCCATTATGTACTACATGTCTTTGTTTATAATTGTATATTGTTCTTCATTTGCACTTACTCTCACCATTCACTCTCGTGTATTAATAATATTGTATTTGCTAAAATGTTCTGCTCTACATACAATACCAAGGTGGCTTATTAGGGCTTTAAATATATTGTAGGTTTCTAAATACCTAAAAGCAATTGTGCATTACACTACCTTTATCAGTGTCTTAGTATTCTTATGAATTGGAAGTGGAATTTTGACCACAAAATTCAATATATTATTATTTAATATATTATATATTTATTATATAATATATTATATAATATATTATTTGACAATATATTATATAATATATAATTTTATGATATTATAGTATATAATATTATACCCCCCTTTGATTGTGGGTGTACTATATAGGGTACCCATAATCAAAGGGATAACACCTTGCTTGGCATCCTGGCAAAGCTTCCACCTTAGGCACTAATTTTTTAATTCTATTTTTTCCCAAAAGACAACTCCTTTGAAGCTACTCACTTGCACCCCTGGTTGTGCTATGAACTGCTGGTCCTTTGCCTCTACTGCCATTTCCAGACAGTTGCTCATTCCCCAGGCCTCACAGGAATAAACCAGCAACATCTCTGCCAGGTCTTCATCATTACTGTAGCATTCTGTGAATAGTTCTGGAGAAAGAACACATACCTGTTATGCATAGCATTGATACACACTGACAAAGATGAGGATTTTTTTTTAATTACTTATATTAGATATGACAAAGATGACACATATATTCATAAAAATGCAACATGTTATTTCCACCACTAGAGGGCCTTTACAGGTAAAGGAAAATTAAGGGGTGCTTCCCTGCAGTTGTGGTGGTTGCAGTATGGAGCGAAGTGAGCACAGTAGGGCACAACTTTCTTCTGCCATTCTTACAATAAATACACATATTGATACACAGTACTGATAGCCAGTTACTGAATGAACCACTATGTGTTCATGGAATTACTTATTAATATTCAGTTTCTCCAGTACCTGTTGAAAAGCAGACATTCGGTCATTTGCTAAAGTTATTACCAAAGCTCATATTTAGTTAATGTAACAGTTTGATGCAGAATTTAATTCTACAATGAAGCAGAAAGAACAGATGATTATTTGTCTTTACAATAATTGAAGTCATTATGGGTCAATGCAAATAATATACCCAGCCTCCCTCTTACCAACAGCTCTTGTTTCATATTCATTTGCAATTTCCTCTGACTCCCCAGCAGCATTAATATCATTTTTCACTTTGGCCAGGCTTTTCAGGAGTTTGCTGGCACCCAAGGCAGCAAGCGTACATCCTCTTGTCTAGAGAGTAGGAGGTTAATAGAGGCAATATATTAGAGACATCTGACTGCACACAGTGGAGCGGGGAGAGATTTAATACAAGGATCCCAGAGCTTGGTATAATTGTTATGATTAAGGCAGTAAGGAGCTCACACTGTGCTCAGTGACATACAAATCTCAGTCAAAGGGAGGCACCAGATTTGGGGGTGGGGGAGGATTAAGATATGGAACCAATCCCTGACTAAATTCTACATGAAATTAAATAAAAATCTTTACACATTGTACCTATTTATGCATCACTCTAGAAGATCTTTACAGAGATGGGTGATACTCATAAGTGATTTAGGTATGGAGGTACAGTATGTATGGGTACAGGAGAAGGATTGGGCATGACCCATCTCAGAAAGTACAAGACTAAATAACCAGTTAACAGTACAGTGCTGCAATAACAATAGCTAGTATTACCTGCTCCCAAATAACCTTTGATAGATGTCTTTTATTCTGCAAAATAGCCCATATGAACAATACTTGAATAGGGTGTTTTATGATTGGAGAAAGATCCTGGCAAAAAAAGAACAGTTTCATTAAAAAGGCACACTTTGATTAGACAGAAAATATAGTACAGTTTATGGTACATGGTATGTTATTTGGCAATGTCAGATTGATTAAATGTGCAGCTGCCCTTTTCTCTGACCTGTATATCAGAATAATCACGGCTGTTCCTCTCTTCCTTATGGCTACGCTGGTAGTTCAGCACCATCTTCCAAATAAAGGTAAGGAGAGAGTCATTGTAGGAATTCTTGGCAATCTGCAAATTGCGGAATACAAGGGTACTGAAATGTTCGGAGAAAAGCTCGCCGAGGATCTCACTGGTCAGGAATTTGCGCAGGTTTAAACCATTCTCTAGCAGGAGACGCACAAACTTAGGTCGATCCTTCACCAGTGCAGCAAACATGGCATCTTCCAGGTCAGCAGACTAGCAATGTGTTATAGGTACAAAAGAAGAAAAGTGAAACAGCTGAAAAGTGAAGGAAGTATTCGTCTCCTCCTGCATTGTTACTTGTCTTCAATAGTTACTTGTCTTCAATATCCTAATTAATAACGTTCCACTGTAAACGAAAGCTCCCCCAATAATAATATTATAATTGGTCTATATTCTGTGATTCCATGGACCTCATGTATTATTACTGGCACAACTGTTTTACACAAAAAAACACATGGTAGTGTGCGCACAAAGTGCAATTATAGAGAGAAGAAGTGTGCTTTATACCTAGTGCCCATTCACACCTGCTATGTCCATGTGGAAACCTGAAAGGGCAAAATGTACATTGGAATCATTTTATTAGGACTAATGGAATCTTGTTTACTTTATCAGTGGCGAATGGCGATTGTGAGAATTATTGAGCACGATCAACATATTTATGTATTGAGAAATATCATTTTAGGTTTTCGTTTTGGTTATTTTATGCATAAAGTATATTTATACTCTTGGTAATGATATGGTACATTTGTAAAAACACAGCCATGTATTGTGTGCCGCCTTGGGCATATATATTATGTACATGGCTACTTATAACTGTGACATTTGTGGTTGTGACATGTGCCTGACTAACAATGGAGTCCATGATTCGCCTTGTGTGGTCTATTTTAAATGTGTGTGTGGTTATCTGGAAGGGCTTTTTGTGCATTAATATTCAATAAAGGCTTTTTGTAATTGTCTCTGCTTCTTCTGGGAGTAGCTCCATTAGTATAGGGGAATCTGACTTTTCATCCCTTTTCATTCATAAATTCTATTACCCCTGGAAAGTTCCCACCCAGATGTAATAAAAGGTAATATATTTGCCCAGGAGCAGTAACCAATAACAACCAATAAGATGTTTGCTTTTACACAGGTGAACAGTGTTACCTGCTGATTGGTTACCATGAGTTACTGCACATGGGCAAAGTTGGTGCCTTTTATTACACACTCCTATAGAGTGTATCAAAAGTATTGGGTGATTGTTATTCTTATGTGCTTTACACCTGCCCCTGTGCCCTGGTTCAAGGAGAGGAGAATGGGTGGTTACATGCCTGGATTGAGAATCAAAATAGGCCCTGCTATTTTAGGTACTCAGAGGCCCAAACAGCCCACAAAGAGGCTCAAACAGCCCCCCACCAGCCCACTAAGGCATGGCTTTCTATGGCACCCCACAGCAGCCCCTCTGGCATTTACCAGAACCCACAGATTTCCAGTGTGGGCCTGGGTAGTTGGGTGGTGAAGCAACTCCAGCCGTATAATTTTCCCTCCTATATTATATAAATATAATGAAAAATGTGTATAACAAGTACCTATCTAGTGTTATACCAATATGAATCACTATTTGAATGCAGAGTAGGAGAGGTAACCTTTTTCTCTGTCCCTTGCCCCAGTCTATACTCAGTCCCTTCACTTCACCACATCCATGTTTCAAGCATTACCCCAGCATTCTGACTGGCATTTGTAGTTTTTTGGTTTTTTTTTAAAAAATGCCAAATTATTGGCAAACTTCACCAAAACTGCTATGTATCCCATTCAACTGAAAAGGTCTACAGTACTTAGTTAAATTATTAAATACATAGGGGCAAATTAACTAAGATGCACAAATTCACTAGCATTCACCGCACTTCACCAGGCGAATTTTCGCCAGCGCTACGCAAATTCACTAAAGTGTGATTTTACGCTCAGGTCGGCGAACAGTAGCGTAGTTGCGCTAGTGTTACTTCGCTAGGCAGAGCGCTGTTACGCTAGAGAAGCTTAATTTGCATACGGCGGGAACTTTAACTTATAATAGAAGTATATGTTACAGCCCCTACATTCCACTACACAAGCCCAGGAAACCTTTAATAAATTAAATAAAGTTGTCCTATTGCCCTACATGTGCCCCCTGTATAGTTGAGTTGCCATATGTTAGGAAATGTAGGGGGGAAGAAGGTCTTTTTCAGACTATCACCCTTCTTTGCTAAAATACGCCAGCGTTTTTGGGACAGAAAAAAATTTAGGAAATTTGCTCATCTTAGTAAATTTGCGAATTTACGATCCTTCATCAGTGCGCAACTTCGCATGGCGTAAGGGTGCGAAGTTGCGCAAGTCTATCTACTTCGCTAGAGTAAATTCGCCAGAGTCCATGTTAGTGAATTTGAGAAGTTGCAAAATGACGTCACGCTGGCGAATTAGCGCTAGCGTTAGACGCTTCACGCTTTAGTGAATTTGCCCCCTAGTGCGGGTGTTTAGAGAATGAAGTGTATCTCCATAAAGACTTCTTTCTAATATGTGTAACATGTTATATTTCAAACCTCCCAACGCCGGTCATTAGTAAAGATCTCCTCACTAGCCAGTTCCAGTTGGTTCCACTCTAGGAGCAGTTTCAGTTGTGCATTCCAGTTATCTTTATCCTGCTCATTGGTGCTGTAAGCTGGAGTGAGATAAATAGATAGGGAACGTGCACTTAGACATACATGCCTAAATTACTTATTTTAATATAAAAGTTAATATACTGTACAGATATCATTCAGATAGCATTCATTTTTATATGAAACATTTGCAACATGCAATATACCTTTTTATGAAACTTTCAAACTGCTGTGAACAACAGAAACTTTGAACATAACAGTGACAATAGTTCATGCCTCATTATACAAAATTGTAAAGGTGGCCATACGCAAACTGATAAAAGATGTCAGACCGAGTCAGCAATTTATTGGCCAGTATGTGGGGCCTTCCAACAAGCTGATCGATATCTGGCCAAGAGTCTGCCAAATCTCAGGGCAGAGGTAAAATTCCCATTGGTTTGTGGGCCGCATCTGTTGGTTGATGCAGTCCTTTGATCTGACTTCCCAGTATTCCTTTCATTAGGATCCGATCGTTGGGCCCTAGGGTCCACGATCAGATAAGCCCAATATCACCCACCTCAAGGTGGGCACATAGGCGAGAGAACTGCACGTTTGACGAAATCACCAAATGAGTGGATCTCTGTGTGTTGCCACCTTAGTCACATTATTGAAGAACCTTTCTCCAGCTAGCAAAGACATTACTTAGTGGGGTTATACAATAAAAAGATACATCAAAAATAGATTTCCAGTGGCTGCCTCCAAAACATTTTCCCTATCCATAGGAAGTGGGGTCTTTTTCAAATGAGGGATCTTCGTCTCTGCATTGAAGGAAAATAGCTTCACTATTGGGAGGGAACAGAGTTATTGTATTGAGGTATTCATGATATCTGTTATCATGAATGCTTGGCACCTGGGGTTTTTCATAATATGGATTACCATAACTCCAAAAGGATTGTTTTACCACCAATATGGATGCATGCAACTCTGTTGTTGTTTTAATATTACAGATTAAAAGGAAATCATTTCTAATATTATAATTATTTGCTTAAAATTGACCCTGTGGTAGATGACTTTCCCATAATCCGGAGCTTTCTTGATAACAGGTTTCTGGATAAGGGGCCCCATACCTGTATAGTTCATATCCTAAGGATAATAAGATATAATTTGACCAGTCTATTAATAAATATGACCAGTCAATAAATAAATATGTGTTTTAATCCCTTAAAATCACCTTTGTACAAAGCAAAAGAGATGGCGCTGCTCACAATCTCATCCCCAGCTTGATCAATTTTGATGACTGTCAGAAGATGTAGATTTTCCATAATCTCCTTTACCTGGAAGATAAACAAAATGTAGGTCCATGCTAAGAAATTATAGTTAAGACATTATTCATTTGCAGATATTACATCTGTCCCAGGGCTGAAAATCAGTAGGGGGTAAAAACTTTCCCCAAGGGACTCAGCAACATTAAAACAGACAACGGGAAATAGATCTTATTTTGAGATTCAGTGAAAGCCAAAGGAACAATATACGTAATAAGCATCAGATGCCTGACTCATAATCATCATTTCTCCTAAATAGGGAAGAACAGCATGTCCTGCAGGAAACATATAAGTAGCCTCTGTCTGGATGATAAAACCTTCTTTAATAAATTCTTCCTTTTACAGAGATAGCTGTGGGAGTGCACATACACTAAAGTCTTGTGCTTCTGCTTTTACAGATACCAGTCTTCAGCTAATTAATGATGAATTGAGAAACATCTCTTGAGGTTTTGGGCAGATAGCAGCAAGTATCCATCTGTACTGCTTATTATTTCTGTAAAATTACTTTTTTCCATCATGTGATGTTTTCCAGTAACAATGGAGAACAAAGTAGCTAAGATTATTATATTGTCTAATGAGAATTTCAGGTTGGCACCAAGAATGTAGCTCACTATTTCTAACGTTAGCCACAGTTACATGTACACTCAATGCATTAGGGCATTTTTTCATTACAGACCCTTTTATAATCAGACTTTTTCATGTTCCTTTGTTTTATTACAGGGTTGTCCAATTAGAGATGCGAATCCATTTGATTTATAATTGGAAAATGATAATTGCACCATTTTTTCACTGACTTTCCTAGAATAAAACATACAAGCAGGGCTCTTTTGGATGCTTTGAGCACTGCCTTTAAAATACAGATAGTTCATAAAACATCAAATCAGAGCATCCAACAGCACCCTATTGACTTTTAGTGAAATAAAAGTGACAAGTAGACAAACGAGTGCTGCCAGTTCAACACAACCCTATGAGGGAGCGGGGCACGTATTTAAGCTTTTTAAAAAAACACTGCGTCCAAGGCATCCCCATGTGCCATTACCATTTAACAACAAATGGCTCTTTCTGGTCTCTAGCTGAGAGACAAGACAATTACCTTTAAATTGTTTCCTAATTACACTGTGCCACAGTTTGTTAAGAACTAAAATATATTGACCGAATTTATATTTGCAATTAAAGCAGGTTGTATAGAATAATACATAGCATACATAATACATGTCTGCAAAATGGAGATAAATGACTATAACCAGCAGCTTGCATTGATTTGTGTGTGGATATATTTCTCTTACTACTTGAGTAGGTCTAATAATATTTAATAAAAATAGTTCTGCTGTACCCATCGAATCCAGGATTCCATTTCATCCTCACTCAGGCGAGACACTGTGCGGGGTAGAAAACGAAGCAGCCTCTCTTTGATTACTGAGGATGCGAGTGTGGTACCCTCTGTTTCCACCAAGCTGGCAATAACATCTGCTGTTTGTCCAGAGCCCTCTACCACCACACATGGGATCTTACTTTTAATGGCTGTATTTATTGCCTGATAAAAATAGAACAGGAGAAAGAAAGAAAGAAAGAAAGCCATTCTACTACTTCCTTGCTATGTACTATCTTTTACTATGTTGTTTTGTCACTATCACTGGTACCTACCTTGAGAGTTTCCTTTCCTCCTCCCTGAGCAAAACATACAATCGGGACCTTTCCACCATAGTTAGAATCTGTAGGGATCCCATTGAGAAACTGTGTTATATCAAGGTGTTTGTGGATGAACCACCAAGTATTTCTGTTTATCTAATTCAGATAATTACCTGGGATAAAAGTACTATAGACTTAACATTTAGAGCCCTGCATTAATGCACTTTATTGCTTACATCAACATTGAAACTGCCTCTTTCTAAACCTTTACAAAGCTTGACAGATGACATAAATGAACTTGAAGTAGTAATGTTAAATAAAATACTGTTATTTCAATGGTATTTCAACAACTTATGATTGGCTATAACAATATCAGTACAAGTCCTTCATCGTTGGACAAGTTGAATTTTAGGATTTCCCAAGATAGGAAGCTGTAATAAAATGTCATCAGACCTCAGTACTTTGCACATTGAGTTCTTCACACAATAAATAAGGAAAAGTGAGAAAAATGCCACTCACTACAATTATATAAATAGGAAAATAAGATAATATCAAAAGTCACTTATTTTTTTCAACTTTGGTCAGAATACATAAACGTCCAATAATGATTCAGCTGAAACTCAAACTGAATCTCGATCTGAATATGCAAATGAGCACCATTCAGGGGAATGCATGCACTTTACATAATCCAATGATCTAAAGTCTTTTTATTTTAAGGGTTTGGATTTGGTTCGGCCAGGCACTTGGATTCAGTCTGTCATTCTCTTCTCTCCACCTCTTCACTTCTTCCTGCATTCAGTATCTATTCATTTTCTCCTTTCTCTCTTTTTCTGCATTTTGCTCCATTCTTTAATTCTATGCCTACCTTTATGCTTCTTATATTCTATCCTTTTATTTCTCTCCTCTCTTGTGACATTAACTTTGAAGACTTCTGTTTTCAAATGCATTTGTTTTTATTATAGTATTTTGATTTTCAGTTCTCCTTTTGTCTCTCTTTTATATTCTGAGCCATGTCCAATTTTTTAATGCTGTTCACCTTAGGTTCTCCCTTTTTTTTTGCATGCCTGAAATCCTGGTAGACTTTTATGACCCTAGTTCATTGCCATTTTGAAGTTATGAAAAATGAGGATTTAATATGTAGCAGATATTTTTTATGCACCAACAGTGAAAATGCAATGAATTGTCTGCATATAAAATAGTAATAGTACCAACAAATACTTATTTGACACAGTTTACACCACAAGGCTAAAATTACCTGGGACATTGAGTTCTGATATGTACTTCTCCAGTGAAGCACGGAGCTCAGCCTCAGTAGTTGGTTGTCCATAGGTGCCATTGTCTACAAGAATCAAATGAGTGTGGTTGTTGTCCAGGCAGTATAGAGGATCTCTCTTCTGCTCATCCATGACATAATGAGCAACATAATTACCCTAACATGTAAAGAAAATGTTTCAGTATAAATCAGTATATTTCACTTGCTTATCTAGTTCTACACACTGCTATGTTTGTGAAAGCAGAGAACACATAACATATTTATTTTTATCATTTAACACATAACATATGTCTCTGGTGTCATCCTCGGCTACCAAACACAAACATGTCCTTTTGTTCTTGTCCCATCCTTCCACAAGAAAGCTGTAGTCATAATGTAAAACAGGCAAAGTTTGATTAAACAATAACGCGTGTTAAATACAAATGCAAACTTCTAAGATCATTATTTATATTTTTATAAGGAAAGTTACATGAAGGTAACACCATGGGGCAAATTCACTAACAGGCGAAGTGGCTAACGCTAGCGAAAATTCGACAGCGTGACGTAATTTCATAACTTTGCAAATTTACTAAGTCAGACTCTGGCGAACATTCACTAGCGATGTAGATAGAGTAGCGCAACTTCGCATCCTAACTTTAGCGAAGTTGCACTCTGGCGAAGGGGGCAAAACTAATTTCTTTATTTTTCTGAACGTCAGGTCAGAGCAGGCAAAGTGCAATAGAGTAGATAGGAGTTTTGAAAAAAAAGTTGAAAAATTCAGTCCCAAAGTCCCAAATAAACTCTGGCGTGTTTTACTTTTTATAGGGTGATAGGCTGAAAATGTACAGTTTTTTTTTTGGGGTGCCCACCTTCCCCCTTACATTTTATTACATATGGCACCTTAGTTATACTGTGGGCACATGTGTAGGGCATTATTACACCTCTATAAACTTTTATTCCCTTTCCCTGGGCTTGTGTAGTGTTATGTATGTGCTGCAGCATATGCTTCCATTCATTTTTAAATTTGGCACCGTATGCAAATTAGCCTTCGCTAGCGTAAATTTGGACCGATGATCGTAACATGGCTAGCACAACTCCACAAAGGATCATGAACTGGTTCGTAACTTTGATTCTTAGTGAATTTGAGCAGCGATGGCGAATCTATGCCTGGCGAACTGCGGCAAAGGCAACACTGGCACAACTACGAAGGTAAGTGAATTTGCCCCCATATTTGTATTAAAAACAGGCATCCCCTTCCTTAACACTTATTAGAGCAAAAGCTACATGATGAAGGAGTAGCTTGTGAAAATATGACAAATTCCTTTGAAAACGCATCACTGTACTGTATTAAGCACTGACATTAAGCAATAATCATGGATGGAAGCAGGCATTACATGTCTACATTTATATCACATATCTTCTAATTATAAGTAGGGAGTAGTACAATGTACAGATCAGAGTGCAAACCTCATTGTTGTGGCTACGAATCAGCGATTCTCGGTTGGAGATCATTCCCCAAGCTGTAATACCAATAGCAACTACTTTTTCTTCTGAGCTTCGGCTTATACTGTTATCCCTGACCACTTCTCCAATGTACTTCATCAGACCATAGTGAGTGCCTCCTGTGAATATCCAGGCTCCTGTAGACAAGAAGAAAAGGGTATGTTTGATAATAGAGAATGTTTTAACTGAACATCCACAGTTGCTTCTTTCTCCTTGTCATATATTCCAGATGTTGTTCTAACAAAAATGGTTCATATGTGACCACACTCTATTTATGCATGCTTGTGCACTCTTGTGCTCAGGGCCGGATTTACATAGCGGCACCCTTAGGCCCATTGCCATTCATTGCCTCCCTCCCATTTGTTTGGGAAAATTCTTGTCATTGGGACCAGAACAATGGGGATTTGTTCACAGGAAATTTTAAAATCTATCATATCTCCTGCAGATCCCCATTGTTTCTGAACCAATGTGGTTGTGGTTGGGCAGCATGCTGCCTCCTAAAATCCTGCCGCCTTAGGCCCGGGCCTTAGTGGATTTTACACAAATCCAGGCCAGCTTGTGCTCACTTAGTACCCATGATTACTGTTAATGGCCACTATGTATGGCAACAAGCATCCTGCTTTCCCTGACTTACCTTTAGTCTGAGCAATGTAAATGAGGCGACTGAAGATTTTGCGCATTCGTGGCTTCAGGGAGAAGTTCTTGGCTCCTCCTGTTACAGAGATGATAAGGTTTGGGGTCTTCAGCTGCCAGTATTTGGTCATCAGCTCATACAGAATTTCAGGAGTAGTGTCTCGGGACATGCGAATGTACTAAAGAAAGGGCAGAATGATATGTACTGATGTGTCATAAAGCAACTCCAATCCTATTTAACACAGGAATAAAATGAATTTGTCTGTCTGCCATCAAAACAGTTCTGGTTCTTCTAATACCATGTACTTTTTAATAGCCCTGTGTTACTTCACATTAACACAGAGGTTCCAAGCAGTTAAAGGGCACTGCTATAGCCATAAGGCACTGAAGCCCAGCTTCAGGACTAATTAGGGTGGCATTTTGCCAGGAAGCTTATTTTTCTCCTAAGTATTTTTATTTAAATAATAAAGATAATTTATGCCCAGAAGGTTAGTGTGCAGTTTTAGATTTGAATCTCCATGGTTTTCATGTCAGAATAATTGCGGCTGAAAATTGAGTTGAGTCTGTATAAATTGCACCGGATGTGTCAAACATAATTAGGTGCAAGTAGCATTTACAGCATTTACTTACTTACTTACTTAATTACTTACTTACTTACTTACTCTACTCAAAAGAAAATATATTTTGATTCATTTAGGGCTCACCTTCCCTCTTCTTCCAAAGGTTTCAAACTGGATATCCCCATAGGCATCGGTGGGCAGCTCTTTTGTGTTCTTCTTGTAGTTCCACTTCTCATTCTGGTTGCTCTGTATGCCTTCAGTGTGCTGGCTCCGGGAATATCCACATTTGCATACACCCTCCCTACATTGAGAATAATGCAGATGTCATATAGTGACCAAAAATTTACCTTACAGATCAAGTCGTCTTTTGTGTCAGCTACTGTCAGCCTCTCTTAACTGGAATACTTGTTTTTTTTGTCTAAAAATTGTACATTTCCATTTTATAAGTCAGTATCATAATACAAAAAAAATCTTGTCTGACACAGTCCAAAGAGTAATGTTTTATGTCTTTATTATGTAGCAGAAATGCCCCCTTGTTCTCCTGAGATAGATTGTGTCAGGTTCCTGCATCTGTCTTAGTGCTTACGGTGACCTGGGATCTTTTGTGTATGTCACGCATTCCCTCTTCTTGAAGTTTTCTTGAATGAATTTGGCAGCATCCTGTAAACAGACAGTGAAGGGTTTATAGTAGAATTTTTATGTTTTTTTACTGGAGGTGCTGATTTCAATGCCACAAAGGAAATACTTGAAATGTTTTGTGGTGTAAATTGCACATGCGCATAATATGAACAGAATCTGGACTCTTCATAATACTCCACTGCCTAGGCTCTCAAATAATCCTTCCTCTGCAGAGGATCTAGAATGTTGGGGGCTAGATGGTAACATCTGCAGAAAGTGCATTGTTATCTTCCATAATTGTAAGAGATATACTTTCTAAAGAGGCTTTCTGATGGATCGCATGTAATTACAGGCAGCTATTATCTCCCTTTGCAGGACTACGACCTGAGGCAAAATGAATGCCTCTCTCATTTAGTGTGGCCCTTGCTGTCTGTCCCTGGCACTGCTGAAATATTAAGTTGGGCTGAGTGACCCTCTATGTGCCTTACTATCTCATCCAGGGACAACTCGATGCTGCGGGAGAAACTGGAGTAGAGAGTCCGAGAGCTCTCCTGCAGTCCACTTCTTCGACTTCTCATTTTGATCAAATCCGAAGAGACATCGGCAAGCCTGCCATAACAAAAATATATAGACATGGAAGAGTGAGAAAGAATAAAATATACAGGCACAGTGATGTATATGTCCTTTGGTTCTGGTCTTGGACTCATTATAGGCTAAAGACAATCCAGAATTGAAGCAGAACCCATATCAGTGCTGCCTCAAAACTTACAATTTTTGGTACATAAAGTTTAGACTGTTGACATTATGAAACCATTATCCAAGTGGAGTATCATATTAGTATGTTTTCAGGTATCAAAGGGTAATAAATATAGGATAAATTATATAAAACTGTTGTTCAAAGTCTTAGTTTTAGAGAACTAGCATAAGGCCTAGTGCTAGTAAGTAAAATTACCCATTATTAAGTGGATTATTGTACTAAAAACAAAAAGGTCTTAATACCTAATTAGTTAGTATAACGTACTTAGTTTGCATACATTTCTGCTTTTTCCTCTTGATGAATGTTATTATGGGCTATTTATATCAGTTTTTAACTTTGCATGGTTATTTATGGTTCATATGCAGTATATTTCTTAAAAACAGAAGAAAGAGGGCCATAAATGTTCAGTCTAAAAAAGCTTTGAATCAGGTCATATTGATGTCTACAACATGAATAGTATAGTATTCAACATTTAGTTTACCAGAATCCAGTCAACTTATTGCATATGGGGTGTTTTGGCTTTTTTGCTTGCTGTGTTTTACCTTGCTCAAAAAGCCCCATACCATTCTCCATCCATCATCCTCTATTACAATCTCTAAAAATTCCCAAGTACTTGAAAGGTGATTCTCAGCTGAAAATACAACAGTGTACCTGTGCTTTAACATTGCTCTCATAGAAGGTAATGGAAGGTGCTTTTACTTGAGTTTTGATACCACTCTTATAGGAAGGAAAATATATCATGGTACAAATTCCCTCTGTTGCTACATGTGCTATTCGCCTTAAAGGGGGGGTTCACCTTCAACTTAACTTTTCCTTTATAGAACGATATTTAGTTCTTTATATTATAGCAGTAGTATATTAAAATTTTTGTTACAGAATAGCCAATTCTAAGCAACTCTTCAATTGGTCTTCATTATTTATTTTTTACAGTTTTTTTAATTATTTGCCTTCTTCTTCTGACTTTTTCCATCTTTCAAATGGGGGTCACTTAACCTATTTATATATAATTAAATGCTCTGTAAGGGTACAAATGTACTGTTCTTTCTATTCAGGCCCTCTACTATTCATACAGTCTCTTATTCCATTCAGTGCATGGTTGCTAAGGTAAGTTGGACCCTAGCAACCAGATTGTTTAATCGGAAAACCTTGTGAACTTAGGGTGCATGTGCAGTAGTACGAAGCGGCAAATGCGTCCTACTGCGTAGGCAAAGGTCCTTCGGGACAATGAAGAAGACGGTGTGGCAGAAGATGATGTCCCTAAACCTTCCAGAAGGGGACCTGCGCTTTGGTGTAATTTACATGTTGGGGGCAATAGCTTGGGGGGAGGTAGGCCGGGTGGAGGAGGGAGGGGTTTTAGCACTGTAGGGATGAATTCTCCTTTAAGGGGGTTGTTGTATAGTGGCAATTAGTGATAAAAGGGTAAGGGCTTAGGCTTTAAATATAGAAGAGAAATGCGGGAACCCAGTCATAACTCAGGAATACATGGGTAGTTAGTGTTTCCCTCCCATCCAGCCGACACAGAGGGTTTGGAGATACTGTGGCAGCTTTGGCATAGTGGGGCTGCCCTACTGGGTAGCCAATGGGGGCTGTAGTGCTAAGGTGAAATAGGCCTGGGGCTAGGCTTAGGGGCAAGGAGGCACAGTAAGTGTGGAAGTAGGTGATGGAGGCTTAGCCTTAGGCTGGAGAACAGGTTAGTTAACAGGAATACTGTTATTGTAAGCTATTGTTAACTGTTATACGCAGCTTTCAGTGGTTAGTGTTTTACACGTCATCATGTTATTCATTTTGTTATAATAATAACAATGATACTTTGGTGGATATTTTACTCTAAGCTTGAGTAAGGTTATGTAATAAAGCAAGCTGTGGCCTTTTCACCCAAAATGTTGTGGTTGAGTATATTCTGGTGGTACTGGGGTTGGGGCCGACATCGAATCATATGTAAGTTATGTTCTACAGAGCTTATCTGCTATCTGCTATGTAAATTGAGCCTTTTTTTCATTTGAAATGCAGTTTATTTATATAAACAATAGTAGTGTTTCTGAAGCAAAGACATCAGCTTTACCAGTGCAGGGCAACACTGTATTATATTTTTATTACTTTAAAATACTTTCATTTTTTGATGTTACTGTTCCTTTAAGTAAATAATATACAGTAACACATAAGAACTATACTGTACCACATACTTGTGTGCTCACATAAATACAGTCTAAATTCATACTCACGTAATCACATAAGTACAATTAAGTACTCATAATCATACAGTAAGCAATATGGCAGAACAAGCACCCAAGACAGCATTATAAAACCTATAAACCACATTAGAAGGTATTATTTGCAAAGAAGCATGCATATTGTATTCACTACCTTTAAGAGATGAGAATGGTCCTTTGGTGGGCTCCAATACGACTGATGACTATGCTCAGACAGGTAGCACATTCACATGTTAGTTTAAAGCCAGAGCCTCCGCCTCTATTCTGACCTCCCATCATTAGAAAATGGGAAGATCACAGACAGAATAATAAAACATTCCAGCACTTGAGAGCACCATTAACCTATTTTTAGCATAAAACTACAGCGCTTGCATCTGGGGACTGCATGATTAGCCCTGGCCATTTTCTGTCACTGGAAACCCTACTCCTAACTGCCTATCTAACAGTTATCCTCATCTGTGTTTCAGCTATCCACTTTGGCTATAAAAGGCAAGAGAGTTGATATACCAAGTGCAGGACAAGTGCAAAAAATGTGCACAAAAACATGAAGTTCCCCTCGCTTTGCTGAATTTCCACAAAGTGCAGATACTTTTGTCTGCCCCATGAATGCAGCACTGCTTTCATCAGCTCTTTAATGTACTGCGAATGACATGCAAGTCCCCTAACTTGTTATTCAGACATGTAAGTTAGGGAGCACCAGCTTGTGCATTGTGCTACACAGTACAGTCATTTTTTATGACCTGCCCTATGGCAGGGCTGTATTTAGGTCCAGTTCTGCCTAGGCTAAGCCATTGCTTTCTATATAGGCACCAGTGTTCTGCAAGGTGGGGGTTGAGGGTGTACTGTGAAATATAAAGCACCTTTATTCAAGGGTGGTTTGCATGCAAAAGCAGAGACATGGAAAAATGCTTCCTTGGATTTACCAAAAAATAACTATACATGAGACAATGGAATCTGGTTGTTTAGTGCAGGAAGAAAAGTTATACAAATCACTGTTTTAGAACCATCTGACTGACTGGCCAGTATATGTACTATGCATTTGAAAGATCTACACAATGAATGTTTGGCACCTATACAGTGTAAGTTCTATAAGTTCTATAAGTATTATTATTATGTGATGGTAAAACAACACTGCCTGCATTTATTCTTTGTAAGTTAAAAAAAACTGGTGGTTTATATCTAATAATTGTACATCTTTGGCCGGAGTGCAGTATTTAACAAAGCCAGTGAGAGCGCCACTATAAAGTAAGTCTATTGCACAGTGTGCAAATCTGTACAAGCTGTTTATATAGACAATTAGCTAATACCAACAACACTGGCACATGAGTTCTATACTAACACAGCAAAAGTGCCCAAAATGACCTCTGTCTACAAGGTCTAGATGTTGTAATGCTTTCATGGAATATTGCTGTCCCACATAGGCTTGCCACCTGGCCGGTATCATCCCAATGTTATTAATAGGGAAAAATACAAATAAATAGGAAGGCCAGTATTTTTTTTCTAGAAAAGGTGGCAACCCTAGTCCCACACTGTAACTTACAAGCTGCAGATGAATTATTTTACATATTTATAGATGCCTATTTTCTTGGAAACAAGGGATAAATTAGAAAAGAATCTTGGAACCCCAAATTGATAAACATCTCTGCTCAATGTCCTCTGAGTTTGAGGACCTTGTGCTCTTTCTGGCATTGCCTCTAGGCTCCAGAGGCCAGGGGCAGGCTCCTTGAGTAATTGCCCTGAATTATTTCTACTCTGATCCATGTTCCATAAGCTGACTGTCTGTATTGTGTGTTCCAGCCTGTAGAAGTGAAACCTCCTTCTCTAATACATCTGGCATCTTACATGTCCTTGAGAGAATCATGTGTGAAAGTTCAGAGGAACTGATGGTAAGGCATGGTAAAGAACTGAGCACCATGCTGGAACCAGGATTTTTGAGTCCGAATTGCCTTTAGATTATGGCTATATAATAACATGTCTCTGTGTCTCATTCAGTCTTTCCTGTATGAAGAAAGTGTTGGCACTATAAAAAGGATAGTAATAACACATACATTATGGCCACAGTATACATACTGAAGAGCTGTAATGACAGGCAAATTCCGAAGCCGTATACGCAATTTTTTGCAGAATATTTCTGAATTATGGACTTTAAATGCAGTGAGGCTTGCTGTAAAATGGGCATGGTTTGGGCAGGATAGGCACACAACCTAAACTGTCCAATTTACGACTTTTACATTGGGCACATTTAAACCTTAAGCCCATTTGTATGACATTTTACTCTTTTAGTGCTGCAAGAGACAATTTCTTGGCATGGCCTGCAAATTATAGTTTTATTCAATAATCTGAAACAAGCTTCTTGCAGTTCCCCTATGGCGGCTGCTTCTAGGTAGTCTCAAAGAGAAGTGAACAAAGGTCAATCTTAACAGCAACATTGGGGTTCATCATACTATACTTTTTTATACATGTGCACCTTAACTAAAAAGTGCAAAAAAATTTACGTTGTTACCAAGACAAGATGCATTGTGCCCCAACACATTGTTCCATACACATTGTTCCATCAGGCCTGTAAAAGATGTAAAAGGAAAATATTCCATATATAAAACCTAAATATATTTCACTACATTTTTGTTTTTCTTATGCTGAATGGAATTGAGCTTACTGAATGACTAGAAAGAAATAAATTGGATGAAATGGATGAAAGAAAAACTATAGATAGAAATTTGAAATATGTATTATAATATAATATATTATAAAAAGGAAAAACAGCAAAAAAAAAACTCAGTCAGAACTGTGTGCTCCCTGGACGTTCTACAAGTAACACATAACTATTCCTACAGTTTTTGTGAAATGAGCAAATGGGTAAGATCAAATGTCACCTTTACTCCTTTCCCTTTGACATTACATCACTGTCGGACTGTTTTTGGATGCCTATGGCTTATATTTGTATATGCTTTTCATTACATCTGCATCAAAAGATGCTTCTTGTGTTTCTGTGTAGTGGCATCATACACCAGTGTCCATTCTGCCTATTCTGCTGAACTAAACACAAGTTTACCCTGAACACGGCAACTAGCTTTTCATTTTTTAAAACCCTATGAAGTATGTGGCAGTGATATACAAATACAAGTGAAATAGCCTGTTATATTTGTATTGCTGTGCCTACAGCAGTCTCTTCATTGTTGGAAATACAGGTATGGGATCCGTTTTCCGGAAACCCGTTATCCAGAAAGTTCTGAATTACGGAAAGATTGTCTCCCATAGACTACATTACAAACAAATAATCCCAAATTTTTAAAATGACTTCCTTTTTCTCTCTAATAATAAAACAGTAGCTTGTACTTGATCCAGACTAAGATATAATGAATCCTTAGTTGAAGTAAAAGCAGCCTATTGGGTTTATTTAATGTTTACTTAATTTTATAGTAGTCTTAAGGTGTGAAGATCCAAATTATAGAAAGACCCGTTATCCGGAAAGCCAACGATTCCGATGATTCTGGATAATAGGTCCCATACCTTTACTTAATTTTCTCTATTTGGTGTTTGTTTGAAGGCAGTCACAGAGTAGAGAGATGTAGTTTACAGGCATCACCCATCCTCTAAACACTTGTGTGATGCTCAACTGAGAAACTGAATAACAAGATAACAGTGTCCTGCACAGGAGAACAATTGTAGAACAGAATACTATGAAATGGTCATTTTTTTTGCACGACAAAAATGGGATTTGTGAGAAAGTAGGTGTAATTTAAGCAAATCAGGGGATCTGGGTGGAGCAGACCATGGTCTAATCTGTCCCTTATATGACAGTAATATAATCTGAAAACAAAAGATAGCATCAGCCTACAACCTATAAAAGAAGAAATAATCCCTCAAATATCTAGAAAAGGAGACTGGTATATTATTGTAAGAAAAGGATTACAAGTTATGTTGTGACCATTTTCTTCCTTCTTGGGACACAAATGGCCAAGTGGATTGGAGTCATGCTCCTAGCTACAGCTGGTACATGCAAAGGTGTTGAATTCTTGAAAAGAAGAGTCAATCTCATACAATAGTAGCCAAAACTGGGAAGAAAGCAACATTAAAAAGGAGTTATAAAGTTCAGTCCAACTGTTACATACAGACCCTAATTATGAGGTCCAAATCTCCACAGTACTTTAATACTCACCAGTATTCACATGACAGTCAGCAACATCTGTAATGCTATGATAAATAGTGATGTAATAGTGATATAATATGATAACATATATGAGGCTAAATATCTGCAGCAGTAGATGGCGTAACGCCTGCAGGTATAACAATGTTAAGGTTAATATCTAATTACAATTAAATACTATGATGAAGTACACCATATTGCTATTTGCCCTGGGATACTTGAACAGCCTTAGTTAAATGCATCATTCTTACTGTTAAATCAATAAGAATGATCTCACGCCACTGATGTACTGTACTTTACTGGGTATTTGGGGATCAATTCCTATCAAATCAATTCCCTGTTTCAGGAAAGGATGCAGTTGCTAACTTGGAATTCAGTATGTTCTTCCATACAGAAATATACTTGTATTAAGATTAGTCATACTATTCAATTTTATGATGGCTAAATTCCTGACCAGTGTGTAAGCTGAATAATTACCTCTAGTGCAATCATAAGTACAGCATAATCAGATAATGGAGAGCAGCCAAACACTGTAAATAAGCATTACTGAAGGTACAGGATAAACAGGGGCAGTTTTCCAACATGAGCTCAATGAATTGTGTTAAACATACTTGTTTTAATTATCTATAAATATCTAAAAAAAAATTCATTTCTCGCACTAAAGAAGGAAGCCTGATAAAGTTTGCAGCATGGGGTTGGTTTATACAGAGCTCATTTTGTCTCTTTTAAAAATGCTTTATGATGGCATCATATAATATTATAATAATAATAATATTATAAAAAGACAGAATTGTTAAAATAAGAAGAGGAATATGTTTCATGGGTGTCCAGACCTAAACCACACAGATGTTGTCTCTAGTATGCAGGATTGCCTATGGCAGATATCAATGCAAGCAGCTCCTCAAAATATTCAATATCACAGCTATTATATACTCACAGTTTGGCAAACCCATAAATTTTCCCCAACCACTCTGAACACTTCTATGGTTCCCCAATCAGGAATATAGCAGTGGAAGGTATAATCTTGCCTTTTTCTTGGTCTTTCCCTTGAGTGAGACCTCTCCTTGGAGTTGGAGATGGATCGTGATTCTGTGTGAAGTACAACATCTCTGCTCCATCCTCTTGTGGTTGGTCTGACAGTCATTGTAAAGCTAAGACCAGAGCACACTGCTGACACCCTGTAATATATAATGGCACATATGTGAAAAATATACAAGAACATGAGAGTAACACAAGAATAGTGATCAAAACAAGAACAGAGAGACTGAAACTGAAAAGTAAATAAAAAAATACTGACAAAACTGATAGGTTGACATAAAACTTAATTAAAATATACAATAGAAGGAACATTAAATCAAAGTTTAAGATTGAAATATTTTTTAAAAGTTAGAGTTTGTATTAGTGGCTAAATTGGTGATGCTGACACTGCAGTCTCCATTTTCCATCTAGCCTTGTGTCTTCCCAGTGTCCTCCAAAATGTCTCTAACCTCCAGGTGTGCCTTTGGTCTATTTTCAGAAAGTATTGAGCCTTCTCACAGCAGAGCGGAGGTAAAGCAGACTCAGACATAAACCTTCAGTAAACTGAGTCTAGGCAGTGAACAGAAAATTCTTTTAGCTGCTCAACAAGACAATTCCCTTGTCCATATGCATATTTCCATACTTTCTATACTGGAAGGAAAATGCATGCATCCAAAATGTTCTCAGTAGAAATTCAAGGATTCAGATTCAGGAGTTCTTTTTAAAGAAAAACATTTAAAAAAAATATTGTAATATTGTGAACACAATGGCCCAATAATACATGTATTGAAACATCAAACAGAAAAGCCTGTTTAAAATGCTAAGCATAGAAAAAAAGTTTACCTTTGTATCTCTAATCATGCATCCATTGTGGCTTTAGTTATGAAAAAACAGGGCATGAATAGATGATCCGACTCACAGCTCTTTCTGCCGCATAGTTCTAGGGTTCATCCAGTACTTGTCTTATCATTCACTTTCTTTCTGTGATGTGTGAAGAGCCAGTTTCTTTCTGTCTCTCCCTTTCTGCATTTCTCTCTTCCTTCTTTCCTTCCTTCCTTCCTCAGTGCCACAACTCCCAGAGGCCAAATCTCCTCCTGGCTGGCTCAGTGTGTTGGCACTGCCTTCAGACGCAGCACCCTGCAGAACAATGCTAAAAACAGAATATAAGGGGGGCACAACATCAGAGAGTATAACGTAGAAAAGGATAATGATACTATCAAGCATAGCACAGAAAAGCCTGTCGGTGACACAAACCTAAGCCTGTATACAGTACCTAAGTGGTAATTAGAGATGATCTGTAGGATTTGTAGTTCAGCAAGCAGCCCACAGTTGGCATAATTGTAGAACTAGAGGTGCTGTGAATTACTACAGACAATGTTAGGAGCTACAGAGACATATTTGGAAGGACCGATATTCACTGCTAAAGTGTTGTGGTGGCTTTGGCCTGACACAGAATCCCAAAAGGCGTAGCGCTGAGCAGGGACCACAAGGCTGACCACCTTCTCCATATGATTACTCACCACTGCTACCCCAGCCCCCCCACTTGGTATGTGTCAATCAGAATCACAAGCCAGTATATGTACAGTATAAGTATGTTTAGCTCAAGACTGATTAATCGAACTTGTGTTGAAAGAGAGCTCATACTGCTGCTTTAATAAAGTGGTTCTACCTAATCTTTTTCCTCTGACTACAGCCAACCACTTGTGGCAACATAGTGAATACAGTATCTATCAAAGCTCTTGTAGCTGCATAATCAGCTTAAAGATACGTCAAGGGATTCTGTCATTTATGGTGTTGTTTTTATTTCTAAATTATACTGTTTACACTGCAAATAATTCATTCTACCATGTAAAATGTAATTCCTGAACCAAAAAGTATATATATTTTTTAGATGTAATATTAGTGCATAGGCAGCCATCTCAGGTCGTTTTGCCTGGTCATGTGCTTTCAGAAAGAGCCAGTGCTGCACTATGGAACTGCTTTTTGACAGGCTATTGTTTCTCCTATTCAATGTAACTGAAGGAGTCTCAGTTGGACATGGATTTTAACTATTCAGTAATGTTCTTATACCTACCATCAAGCGGTTATCTGGTTACCTTTCCATTGTTCTGCTTATGGGCTGCTGGGGAGGGAAAGGTGGGAAGTGATATCACTCCAACTTGCAGTGCAGTGGTAAAAAGTGACTGAAGTTTATCAGAGCACAAGTCACATGACAGGGGGCACCTGGGAGACAGACAATATGTCTAGCCCCGTGTTTTCCCATGACAGTATCCCTTTACATATATGTAAGCGTTTCATTTGAAATGTATAGTTCAGTGAGAGAACGGCATGGAAATTGACATTTTCCATAGGACAAATAAAAAGCACAGTAAAGGAGCCCATCAAACATACACATCTGTTACCTAGGAAGCCTAGATTACTACAGGTAAAGCATCTAGGTTAATAGGAAAAGCTCCCAAATACAGAATTACCATTCCCAGATTTTTCACCAATTAAAAGGTGTTTGCAGACAAAAGTACTGCCTGTGTTCCAGTCTGTTTCTACTTCTATATTTGGGAATCCTACTACATGACGGATGGTGTGTAAATGAAACAGAAGGAGCAACAAAAGTCTAATCCACTCGAAAATCAAGTTTCTTCAATCATTCCCAAAACTGTCCAATTTAAACAAATAATATATAATTACAGGTATGGGACCTGTTATCCACAATGCTTGGGATCTGGAGTTTTCTGATTAGCGATCTTTCTGTAATTTGGATCTTCATACTAAAAGTCTACTAGAAAATCATGTAAACATTAAATAACCCTGATAGGCTGATTTTGTTTACAATAAGAATTAATTATATTTTACTTTGGATCAAGTGCATTGTATCATTACAGAGAACTGTAAAAACATTACAATTTGGATCATTTGGATAAAATGATGTCTATGTGAGATGGCCTTCCCATAATTCAGACTGTTTTCTGGATAACAGGTTCTGGATAATGGATCCCATAACTATGCTGTACTGATTTTCTCTTTAGTAACTCAGAGTAGTAATAACCCAGTACTTTCTACATCATGTTAAATAAGCTAGCATTAATTGCAAAATCATTCTGTTGAATTGTGGGGGAAACATTACATTGATGATATAACACGGTTCTCTAAAAAAATTCTTCACACTAGTGGTAATTTTAAATTCATAAATACAAAGAAAAATGTTCATGCCAAACACGTTACCAGTAGAGAATCGTTGTTTTTCAATATGCCCATATTTATTCAATCAATAAATTCATACAGGCATATTGATTCCAATTTTCAGATGCAAATGAATGATTAATTAATTAATTAAATAGTTTACATTTGTAAATTCATGATAGTAGAATTATCATAAGCTTAATTTTCTGTCTGATTTCCATATTTCCAGCTGTGTTTGGAATCTTATATTGTTAAGCTATATATTCTTACTTATACTGTCCAAGGATAAATTGCTCTTATTAATAGCAAAGAAAACAAAATGTGTCGGAGTGAATATTTAATGAGGAGGGGGACAAAAGGAAGCAGAATTGATCCCTGCAATCAGCATGGCACTAATCTCATTTGTGCTGGAATCATAAAGCCTATAAAGAATGACAAGAGTAGCGGAGAAACACAGGGACATGAAATATGGATGATACTTCCCGTAAATTCCACTGGCTGAGGAGATGTCTTGTTTATTGCTCATTAATTTGGATCAATTATTTACTGATGCTCTTGCTGCTCTCTGTTATGCTACCCTTCTGTACCCACGAGTTTAAAAATATCAACGTGAAGCTGCGCTTTGTTCTACACAATGCCAGATATTACATTCCTGAGTGTCCTGAAGCCACAAATACCACATAAGTGACCATGACGAAATGCCTGTATCCCATATTCACAAGTAACTCCTGTGTAATTTAATAAATACAGACTGCAGTTTTGAAGTTCGTAAATGTCTTAAGTTCAGAAATCCTGTGCCAAGAACTTGGGCCAGACTTGGCAGGTGGGATACCTGGAATAAACCCAGTGGGCCCCACACCAGACCCACTACCTTTGGCTGCCTGAATCTTTGCCCTCCTTGACCCCCAAATTGATGAATGTCAAAAAGAAGGTACCAGGTGGCAGAGGGGGATCAGGGCCCAGGGGAGCGTGGGGCCCTCTGGTGCAGTGGTGCCCCAGTCAGACATTGCCAAAAACATACCTCCTATCTCAAATGCTAAACTGGCACAATTTAGGCCTTTCCATGATCCAACTTGACCATGCTCAGCATGTAAGGAAGTGAAATATATATATTTTGTATATAATCAGAAATTATTCCAATCCCTGAAACCATCTGTTTTTATATTTTAAGCCTGTATGATCTGTTATTCAGGCATCTCCCATCTAAATTGGCTCCACAAAAACTGACATAAAAAGAAGACTTGGTCTTGGGCCCAGCTTGCCACTCAAGTAACAATTAGGGTTGCCACCTTTTCTGGAAAAACTTTTTCCCTATTAATAACATTGGGATGAACCATCATTTTTACCGGAAGGGCCAGTAAAATACCCGCCAGGTGGCAACCCTAGTAAGAATACACCAGAAAACAATTCAATAATTCCTTTGTTGTTTGTTGACTAAGCAAGAGGCACAGCAGAAGTCATTGCCTAATGAAGTGATCCTAATGGAGTCGAGTCACCAGGACCTGAGCACCTCTTCTGGATATTCATCCAGCAGAATGAATAGAACAGTAAATTGGTGGGTTTCACCTCATGTAAATCTGAATTAGCCCCATACAGAAAAAGTATTATGTGCAAAATCCATGCAACTTAAACTTTTCCTTGAACTTCACTGTCCCACTGTAGCCCTTAGATTGATGTTAAACAAGACATTCTCTTTTGCTCCCAGAATGTTTCCAACATGGGATTATATTTATAAAGAAGTGAAGTTAGAGATTGCCACAGTCCTCTAGAGTTAAATTCCGCCACTCTTCATTCATTTCTAAGGATGAAATTTCACTTTCACCCATTGATAAATACTCTTAAAAATCCCATAAAATGAAAAGAGAGTGGCAGAATTTCACCCTAGAAGACTGTGACAATCTCTAACTTCACTTTTTGATTAACATACCCAGTGGTCTCAAGACCAGTCAGAAGTCGGCCAAAAAATTATTTTTCTTAGTGCCGGACACAAACTAGCTGACACAGGAAGGGTGAAGAGAGAAGTTGATCTTGTCCAATTATGAGTAATTGAAGTAGTATGCTGCTGTTCAAACTACAATCATCTCTCGTTGCCATGATGCCCTATGTTGCTAATTCCTAGTTCCACCCCTGGGACCAATAAGACTCCCTTACTATGGTTTCTTAACCCTGCATTCTACTGCACTTCCCCACCACCCTAAAATTTAGGGAGCAGAAACAATGGATTCCTCCAGCTTCTACCCTAATTCCACTATGGGGTGGGTCTATCACCCAATTGCAACATGGGGCTAGTATAAGCAGTCCCTTGCTCTGGTCCAAGGAATAAGACAGTTGTAATTTTGTCCTAAGACATACAGTATGTATGTATCTATCAAAGTTTAAAGAGAAAATCACAGTAAATTATATCTCTGGACTGGACTAATTGTAAGAAAACAAATTACATTAAAATTACTTTACATTTTAAGTTAAATGAGTTCACAAATGGGTCACAATGTTTCTATGGCATTGAATGTGTAATTTCAGCAGACACTGTTAATCATAGGGCCGGATTTCCATAGCGGGTGCCCCTAGGCCCGCTGTTGTTTGTCGCCCCTGTCCTCCTCCCTTTTATTTGCTCAAATTTTCATCATCAGGATGCAGCAATGGGAATCAGCACACAGGAAATTAAAATTTCTGAATCAATGTGGGTCTGGCTGGGCAGCATGCCGCCCCCTAAAATCCTGCCACCCTAGGCCTAGGTGGCCTCTCCACAAATCTGGGCCTAGTTAATCATATTGATTGGCAATGTATTCTGTAAGAGAAAGGTCCATGCCCCTGACATTATGTGGGTAATTTAGGAAATTGGTGCACTAGGTAATATCACAGCAACCAGGTAGATGCTTGCTTTCAAACAGTAAATGTTACTTGGTAATTGGTTGCGATGCGTTGCTAGACCTAGTGCTTACACATTACACTTTAAGAAATCATCATTCTCCAACATGTCACACCAACTTGACTTGTTGATTGTAGATATACCATGATACTTGTCTGCACTGCAAACACATTTACATTTTTTTCATGTAGTCATATAGTACCCAGATGTTTGGTATTCCACTGTGATGCAGATTTCTGGAACAAGCTTTATACATTATAAATAAATTATTCACTATAATGGAATCACCATCTGTTCAGTGCAAGTACATAATTCATCTAGATGTTCTTTTGTTATTCACCAGTCCCAATGACTTCAGAGCTCAAAACCAAATATTCATAATAAACCAGAAGTGGTAGGTGTTCTACAAGGCAAACACACTACCAACCACTAGGATCCAAGTGTCATTAATACCTCATTAGTTACTATTTTTAATTTCTTACCAAACATATTTAGCATATATTGGTAAAAGTAAATAAATAAAAAAGTAAAATATTTTATGCTCCCTTTGCTTTATAGCTGAAATTAGTCATTTACAAATCCCTGGGGCATAAGTAATAAAGCGCTAAGAGGCACAAGAGCATGTCCCTTAGTTCTTACTAAACAAGCACCTACTCCCTGCAATCTGGTGAAAGTACCAGGAGGTGTAAGTGAGGCCTGTTTTTACCAGCTCTCATAAGGCAGTCGGAAAGTACCGGCATGCTCTCTCTGTTCTTTAACTACAGTAGTACCCCCATTTTACATCCCCTGATTGTAAGTTTTCCCTCATTTTACATTGTTGTTTTGTGGTCCCACCTATATATTATGCATAATACATTTCCCTGGTTTTCCGTTTTCCTGGATTTTCCACCATTTTTTTCTAGTCCCCTGAAAAACGTAAAATGGGGGTTCTACTGTATCTCATCTGTATGACCCACAAATTATGGGAGGATGCCTTTGTATCTCTCCTGCTAGCAAAGTCAGCACTGTATTCCAGTAGCAAACTGCAGTTCTCTGTACTCCACAACTTAGAGCTAGCTCTAAAATGTGTTATGTTCAGTTTTTCAGATCTTTTAAATCACATGACTTTAAGGGTTCATTTAGGATTTGTCTGAATCCTGCAAAAAGCGCTAGAAGTGTCAGACTGGCCTTCCAGGTATAATGGGGATTTTTCCCGGTGGACCCTGGCCTTAGTATACATTTTGCCCTGGAACACAGAGCATTAACCCTCTTCTATCTTTTCCAGGTGTTTCATTCATTCCCAGCAGCTAGAAAGATAGGGAAAAAGTAAAGGTGGCCATACATGTAGAAAACCCACTTGTTTGGGGATGTCGCCCAATAAGCGTATCTTTCACATTGAGGTGGTCAATATAGGGATGATCCGATTGTGGGCCCTAGGTCCCAATAGTTGAATCATACTTCAGGCAATACGAGCAGTCAGATTGGGGGGCTGCATCAACGAACAGATGGGGCTGTGATCAGCCGGGTTTTTTAACCTTGCCCTATGGACATCTGGACGATTTTCAGCCAGATATTGATCGTGGAGGGCCCTACACATGGGCCAATAAGCCACCAACTCTGTCTGGCAGCTTTTATCTGTAGATTTCAATAGTACAACAGGCTATGGTTACATAAAGGTGGTGCTCAATCCAGAACCTTGCTGCATTCACTTGGTTCCCTTATCACATGTAATGAAAGAATTGGATGGCACTCACAAATGGCAAATGTGCTAAATCCTTAGTGCTTTTATTTCGATCTCCAAATAAAAGCACTAAGGATTTGTGAGTGCCATCCAATTCTTTCATTACATGTGGCAGCTTTTATCTACCCGTGTATGGGGGTCTTTAGCTGAGGAATCTCTGAAAAGGCCAAATTTATTTCTAAAGATAAGCAGGAGAATCCAGTGAGGCTGTTAAGGTGGCCATAGATGCAGAGATCCACTCGTTTGGCAATGTAGCCAAACAGGTCCGGACTGAGAATTAAAATAGGCCCTGGCATGTCAGGTTCATAGAGGCCCAATCAGCAAATACAGAGGCCCAAACAGCCCCCACACGGGCCAATAAGCTGCCAACTCAGTCTGTCCTCAGCTTTTATTGGCCCGTGTATGGGGGCCTTTAATTATATAGCACTGTTAGGGAGAGTTTATCAGGAATAATTTTCCCAGTGCAAATGGGAGAGCATGAGCTAATAGATTCCCCAAAAAACCACATAGTATGAGCTGTAGCACAGATATAGAGATGTCCATCTGGACAATGTATGTCTGTCTGTGATATCCTCTGCAGTTTGTCTGTAGTTACTGCAGTGCAAAGAAGCCAACCAGCAATAATGCAACAAACAGAACACACAGAGGAGCACAGATGCCCACACAGAATTGTGCCTGCGCATATCTTTTTCGAAGTTGCCACAGTCACTGATTGCTGTCTTATAAAAGATAATGTTCTAGGGGTCCAGTTGGTCTGCCCTTGATATCAGGTTTTCTGGTGGGTCCTTGGTGCCCTATTCTGACACTGAGTGCTAGAATTCAGCAGTATTTTCCCCCCCAAAAATAAGTGAATCAGAAAACAAAAACTACAGGTTGGGCAAATTATGTGGCACCTGCTCCGTGTACACAATTGCCTATGTGTGTTATAAGTAGACATGTTTCCTGACTTGTTTGATGGCATTTTAATACTGGGATGTTTTTCTCTGAACTTTGCCTGACAATGACAGATATATATCAGAAAGATAAGACACAGGAAAGATTAATCTCCCAGGACAAAGTGATGGGTTAGTCAGCGGTGCCCCTGGAGGAGATTCCTTACTAGTGCTCTCCTTTGGGTATGAATAAGAGCCGATAAGACAGAGAACCAGAGCCAGTTCTCTAATAATGTGCTGCATTATTAATTGCAAAGCTTCACATAAATGGCTGCTCTGCCACATGCATGAGACTTGTGGGACTCATATCCATGCAGAAAACATTTTTGTCAGAGCACTGAGAATTACTTCTGTGAGACACCCAACCAGCTTCTGCTACAAGCAAGCATAGTTATTCTAAGGTGCCACCAAGCAATCCCCCCTCCCCCAAAAT
>CM044447.1:81586404-81613954 GCA_024363595.1 Xenopus borealis | reverse complement strand
TTAACTTTTCCATATTTATGGACAATTTCCCTTACTTGTCTCGTAACAAGCAGGACCAATTGCAAAATTTTCAAAAATCTTTGGGACTTTGGATCACAATGAGTTAACATGGACTATGTTAATTATATTAATCCCGTTAATTGTTGAGACATGTGGTTTTGTTAAATAGGCACTGCAGATTGTGAAGTGTATGCTTGACAAAGGGGTTATTACCCCGAAACGTTACACCCGCACTTTGGCAAAATAAAACATTAGCAAGGGCTAGTCCCTGCTGCTATTATCCTGTGTGCCAGAGATTTTTTCTACTTACTAGAATTTTGGGGGATGCCAAGGCCCTCTAAACTGTGCACCAGGAAGTCGTGTACCGGAGAGCCAGGGAGAGACAGGGAGTGTGGTGAATTTCCCTATCCTTATATCTATCAGGGCAGGATCGAACTGGGCTGTCGGGACCCCGGGCCCAGCTCTCATGGGCCCGACCGGCCCAGACCCTCTACCTGTGCGGCAAAACATCTTCCTGCTGCTGGTCGCAGAAAAATCACAATACGCGCATGAGCACACACACAGATGTGTCATGGGCGAGATTGGGCTAAATTAGGTTTGAGGCAGGAGACTGAAGGGGGACCCTGAAACATCAGCACTGGTGGGCCCCAGGCCCCCCAGTGTGACCCTGTACCAGGGAGCTGTTATCTGGTTACATTCCTATTGTTCTGTTGGCTGCTGGGGGGAGAAGGGTGATATCACTCCAACTTGCAGTACAGTATTAAAGAGTGACTGAAGTTTATCAGAGCACAAGTTACATTACTGGGGCACCTGGAAAACGGACAGTATGTCTAGCCATGTGTCAGATTTAAAATTAAAATGTAAAAAAATCTTTTTGTTATTTTGAAAAACGGATTTCAGTGCAGAAGTCTGCTAAAAAAGTACTATTAACTGATGCATTTCCAAAACAACATGATATGACATTTGGCTGGTAACAATAATCAGAAATTCACAACAGTGACATTGCCTTTAATTGGCAACGGTATATTACCCCCAACCCCCCAAAAAAGGTTCCCTATAATTTTTTTTGGCTGGGTATACACAACAATTATTTACAGGGCCAGTGTATAAATGTGTAGATATGTGAAAAAGTACAACAAAAGCTATTTCACATGCTGATTACTGTTATACAGTGTATCGGCAATTTCGTGGTGTATCGCTGACCAAGAAGATCGCGGGGAAACAATCACTTACTTACTTCTTGTGAAAAAGTCGGCTGATGAAGTGCCGAATCTGAGGGCACGAAACGCGTTGGTTTGACCACCCACCACTACTGATTGTACTCACTATTGTGTTTAAATAAAGCCGACTTTTTCACAAGAAGTAAGTAAGTGAATGTTTCCCCGCAATCTTCTTGGTCAGCAGCGCCACACCACGAAATTTCCGATACAGAGTCACTTCCCGGTCTTGGGAATCCCGAATACGATGTGTGAGCAGCGACTGGCCGGATGATGCACTTACAAAAGGGTGAGCTCCGTAAACTTTCACAACTGATATTTTGCATGTACTGTTATACAGTGCCTGCTATTACCATGATGCTTACAATGGCCATTAAAGAAAAATTAAATAATACCCAACAAAAAGAATGTAGTTACACAGAGGGTGAAAAAATTGACATGCATCATCAAGTTATTTGGCCAAATAAGTCCAAGTTACAGCTGATTTAGAGGTAGGCAAACTCCCCATTAGATGAAAAATGTTTATATTAAAAGCCTTCTGTTTGCTTATTTGGTAAAACATCATCCAGCCATTTTATTTTAAATTGTAGGTGCTGCATGTCCACCTCATGCCCCAAGGAAAATTATGTTCTGTACAGGTAGGCTAATATTTTCAATAGTGGCACAACAACTGTATTCACTGTGACTTTTCCAACACAGAGACCAGCAGATTCACAATATCGATTGTCAACATTTTTTTTTAAAGATATTTTTATTGTTTTTAAATAACATTTAATACAACAACAAAAAAAAGAAGGAATAAGATGCAGCAGACCCCTCAAGAAGAGGCACAGAAAAGAAAAAGGGAAAAAGAGAAGGCACATAGATTGTCAACATTTACAGAATAGCATTACAGATTAGCATTACATATGTATGTCCATTTGGTGATTATGTCATTCAGTAGATCTATTCGCACAGGAGCTGTATGGCTCACCTATCTTACATTTTTGTTTGCTTTCAGTCTATGACATAACTACAAAAAAACCAGACTCTAGAGCGGAACCCAGGGGTCAGCTTCCTTGGAATTTACCCTGTCTTGGGTCAAACACTATTTTTGTGGGGGGGGGGGGGCATTACAATGCCTAGGCTGTGTGTTATATATTGTGTAGTTGTGTTATAATTAATCAGTATTCTTTAAAAGCCACTTCCTGTAAAAAAAAAAAAAACTTGCTGTTGCACATATTCCTTCTTCACAGTAAGGGGAGAAGTACAATAGGGTACATAAACAAACAGCACTGTTTGCAGCAGGTAAGGATGCAGCTGTTTCCTCAATAGGCCACCAGGTGGTGCCCAATGCTGCCTTATGGAAATGCAGTCATTGAGGAAAACATGAGCACTGCATCAGCTGCATCCTACACCCACAACCAAAGCTCTAGTTTGGCAGTATCATAAGTAATATCACCAATCACATTAGACCAAAGCACTTCATAAAAATACTACAGGTATATAACTTTATGCAGCAATAATTTACCAACACATAATAGAAAAAACATGTGGATAATGTTGCAGGGTCTAGAAGAAACACATTCACTACAATATCTTCTAGTAGAAGAGACATTCAAGGCACACTTTGAAAAAATTACAACTGAATGCATTAGAGCTCATACATGAACACAAATATATAGAGGATATTTGAAAAATCATTTGCATCCATACATGCTCCTTACTATCTTGCGGCAAGTGTCATTTGATCAATTTAGTCTGCTGATGAATTGCATGGATGCAAGGGGACAGTGGAATTAATAGTGGCATTAACCTGCCTGTAATCTCTGGTTATCAAGATGTGACAATAGTTTGTCTTTGATCATCACTAAAAAGTGTGTTTTACATACCTCCCAATATTTTGGAAATAAAAAGAGGTACAAAAAAGTTGTGGCCGACATTTTTGGCCATGCCCATTTTTGTGGCCACACCCTCTAATTACCATGTTCATTTTACAAAATTTGGCAGGTTATTTCTTTGGTTAGTACAGTTTTGCTAATGAAGGTGAATTGCCCTTTAAGCTGTGAGTCTAACTTTTCCCAAGGGACCTTTTATCTTATATTGTCACAATTACTTATTTGCTTATTCGCGAAATTGTTACAAAAGTATCTTATCTGCTGCTGTGGCTGTTCTGCTCTCTCTGCCAAAAGCCAATTAAGTTAGAGACTTTGTTTCTTTTTCTGGCTGTTCAGTGTAGAGAAAAATGTGACTTTCCAGTACAAATGAGGGACTGTGGGTTGAGCTGTCAAAAGACGGATTGTCCCTCTAAAAACGGGTATGGATTTTATGACACTGACTTACCCTTAATCTATTATATCAAAAGATTATTTACATGTCTGCATTCTCCTGCTCTAAATTTCTTTAGGTCACTCTGGAACCTTATATCTGGTAGTACGCCAGTGCCTAAAACTGCCCAGACAATCAGCAGTACAATACTGGAGCTTTTCAGCCCAAAAAAGCTCATTAGCCCACTTTCAGACTGTCACATTTTTCAAGTGCTAATAATGGTTCCTGAGCAAACCATTGTGCTTTTTGGCATTGAAAGGGATGAGACTGAGTAGTTATAACAAATGTGTGCCATATCCCTAAGGGCTCTCGCGTGTCAATTTGGAGCGATTCCACAAATCGCGCCGCTGCGTGTGAATAGGCGCAGGCGTTTTCAAGTAACGCCGTTGCGCCCCAGGACCTGTCTATTCGGGGAGGTTCGGGGGCTACAAGTCGCCAGGCGACAAAATGCCCCCGAATCTCCCCGTCTGCTCTAGCCCTAAGAGGTCTCTGGAGGCAATATGCAAATTAAGTGTTGAGGTTGTTGCATTCATTGTTGTCTAGAGGCTTTACAGATTTGCCATTGTCCAGTGCTTTTAGCAGAAAGATTTCTCTGCAGAATCTGAGGACATAAGGTATGGTTAATGTAGGGTCCTGCAGCGGAACGGGTACCTGCGGGTTAGCCTCAAATATCTGCGGTACCCTGCGGGTTGCGGGCTCAAGTTCCGGGTCCGAGTATAGACGCGGTTCTGCGGGTCGCAGGTGAGGCCGCGGGTCTTCTCATTAGTGATTTTTACTCATTTTTTCTGATCACGCGCCTACTTCCGATTATGTCACTTCCAGTTACAATGATAGCACTTCCTGATTCTGGATGGTCAGCATGACAGCACTTCTTGATGGTCAGTGGGTTGCCGATAAGTTTCTTGCCGGTCGGGTAGCGGGTCCAGGTGGGTAAGAATGAGGATAGCGGGTCTGGGTTGCGGACTGCAGGTTGCGGGTACGGGTCGGGTACAGGTTGCAAAAAATGGACCCGCACAGGACTATAGTTTCACGGTTATGGAGACCCCAAGGCAACCCACTTCATCTCATCCCGCACCCACTGCACTGCTTTTGTATTTTGCATAAAATTAAAGTACAGTGATTTTGGTCTAGATTCCATTTATATTTTGCTTTATTAAAATATATGTGATTATTCTTAGGGAAAGCTTCTTTAGTTAACAAGGGAATTTTTCATAATGTGAATCCAGTGCCAGGTTTGAACTGGACAACCAGAGCAACAAATGCCAGCTTGGCAGTCCTACCCTAGCAACCAGGTAATGGTTTGAATGACAGATTGGGAGAAGCAATAGGTTTCTGGTTTCCAAGGTCTCCCATTTGAAAGCTGGAACAATGCAGAAGAGGAAGGCAAAAATAAGACTTAGACAACAACAATAACACTCTATTGTGGCATGTTAAAATACAAATACATTCATCCACCTTGATAAGCTCATAGGAAGCAGATGTTACATAGTTACATAGTTATATAGTTAAATTGGGTTGAAAAAAGACAGAGTCCATCAAGTTTAACCCCTCCTAAGGACTGGTGTCCAAAACTGCACTGCATACTCCAGATGAGGCCTTACTAGGGATCTATAAAGAGGTATAATTATGTTTTAATCCCTTGAGTTTATGCCTTTTTATGCAGGACAGAACCCTATTTGCTTTAGTAGCTACAGAATGACACTGCCCAGAATTAGACAACTTGTTATCTATAAAAACCCCAAGATCCTTCTCACTTAAGGAAACTCCCAACATACTGCCATTTAGTGTATAACTTGCATTTATATTATTTTTGCCAAAGTGCATAACCTTGCGTTTATCAACATTGAACCTAATTTTCCAGATTCCTGCCCAGTTTCCCAAATCACTCTACAAAGTGGCAGCATCCTGCATGGAACCTATAGTTCTGCACAATTTTGTATCATCTGCAAAAATAGAAACCATACTTTCAATGCCCACATCCAGGTCATTAATAAACAAGTTGAAAAGCAAGGGACCCAGTACAGAGCCCTGTGGTACCCTACTAACAACACTGGTCCAATTAGAAAATGTTCCATTTACCACCACTTTTTGAAGTCTATCTTTTAGCCAGTTCTCTATCCAGGTACAAATACTATGTTCCAGGCCAACATTCCTTAATTTAACCAGTAACCTTCTGTGTGGCACTGTATCGAAAGCTTTAGCAAAGTCTAAGTAACCCACTGCCATCCCAGAATTGAGGTCCCTGCTTACCTTCTCATAAAAAGCATATTCTCCAACTGGTTGTACAGTGGGGAACAGCACTTTTCACTCTCAGATTGCAGCTAATGAATAGTGCCTCTCTCTGTCTGCAATCAGCAGCACTGCATTCAGAGGGGGTTGGTGGCCCATGTCTAGCAGACAAGCCCAATGGGGTACTGAAAAAAATCCCAGTGGGCATTGTTATGTGACAGGCCCTGCTGCCCAAATCATACTGCCTGCTGTGCAAAACGCATTCTCACTTAGAAGGGGACAACATATTTCTGTGCTGTGATCTTAGTGGCATGTTTGGGTTTATTGGGCTTTATTAAAGTGCACTAATATGATTGGGTTATTTTCTGCTGGGTCCCAGGTACCTCAGTCTGATGATGTCCTCTGCATCATTCAGATATCCAGTTATGGGCCCCAAGGTGCCCCCTTACACTGGAATTTTACCTGGGTTTTTGTGATTTGCTTTTAATTCAGATTTAAATCTAATATATCTCACTCCAATTTAATTTTCCTCCACTTTTGTGAAATCCCCCTAAAACAGGCATATTTCCCTAATAGGTTTGTACCCAATATCAATGACTATAAAACTGATTGCAATAAGAATACAGGTATGGGATCTGTTATCAAGAAGCACCTTGTGCTTGAGCCACGCTAAGATATAATTAATCCTTATTGGAAGCAAGACCAACCTACTGGTGTATTTAATATTTATATTATTTTCTAATAGACTTAAGGTATGGAGAAACAAATTATGGAAAGATCCATTATCTGGAAAAACCCCAGATCATGAGCTTTCTAGATAACAGGTCCCATACCTATATAGTACAGAAACACAAGATTTGTGAAGGTGAGTTTGTGTGTTGAAAAAGTCCTTGTCAGAAGACCCATTGTATGTACTGATCATTGACCCTATGCATGATATACAACTTCATTTCCATGAGATAGGACTGGATTTGAGCAGGTTTCATAAAATTCATCTGCAATCACATGATCAAAATCTAGTCCAGTTGGACTTGCAACTGGAGGAAAAACCTCAGTTGCATATAAATTAAATTGCTCATTACCCTTGGTCACGTACATTGCATTTAGGAATGTGCTGCAGTTTAAGTTGTGGGAAAAGGTCATTTCAGGTCAAAGTTTCCTAAAATAAATGAGAAAGAAACATGGTCATTGGTCAGCAACAAATCGTTGGGGTTCAACTATTGCAAATAAAAACTAATTTATCTTTAGAAAGTATTCCCTTTGGTAAAGGTTGTATCATTACACCACAGCTCCCATGGTCAAGCTGAAGCTCACAGCTCCCATAGTAAAGCTGACCCTCATTCATGCAGACCACACAGAAAGCCAAGCAGTACAGTTGCTCTCTGCTCTACTGTTATACATATAGAAAGAAAGCTGCCAGCTTTTTTGCAGCTGATACAGTCCTTGTATAATGTGTCTCCTAGGCCCCGATCCCCCCCAAGTCAATGATCGGATCCACTTGTTTGGTGGTCTTGCCAAATGATCAGATGTTACCATATGTTGCCAAGTTTAGGCCAAATCAAAGCTGTCCAGCCAGAGGACTTCAGGCCAAATGTGGGTTCATATACCTTTTCAAATGACAAAAAAGTAGAAAGTGATAGAATTCTATAGCATTCAATCAGCAGGTAGCATTTGCTGGTCCCCTGTCTGAAGGAAAAGTCTGTTCGGTTGTTACTTGGTTAGGTTACTTGACATGGAGTACCATTACACCTTGTATCTCTCTGGACCTAGGAACCAATAATAAGACCCTAGGCTCTGGAAAACAGTAACCATATGGTATATTTTTTCAAATAAACATCATTCAAATTAATAGGGTTGCACAATAAAAATATTAAATATTTTATAGTATTTTTCTAGAGAATTGTCCCTTCTTCTTTTGCTTCCCTTGCTTATATCCTAAATATGCTTACTTATGTGACTGAATCACTGTGGGGTAAATTTACTATTATTCCCCAAAAATCCTACGATTTTATTCGAATATATATCAAATGCTTACCAAATAGTTTTAGGCTATTATTTCGCTCGATAATCAATTTCTCGATCGAATACCGATTGTTTCACGTAAAAATCATACTTTTTTCTTCGAGTCTCCGAAAAAAACATATGATTCAAACGATCGTATCGTTCAATCGTACGAATGGTATACGAGCAGGACTTAGTCAAAGAAGCCTATGGGGGGGTTTCCCATAGGCTTCTATTGCAATTCGTTAGGTTCAATCTGGCGAAGTAGGAATTCGAAGGATTTTAAAATTTTAATTCCTTCGACCATCGAATGATCGAATATCCGATCATTCGATGATCGAAGAGGCAAAATTAGAATACTTGAATATCCGATAAAATCGTACGGTCGTAATTCGATCATATTCGATGGAACTACGATCTATTCACGTGAATTTTGTAAATTTGCCCGTGTGTACAGATTGTGAACTGCCATTGTGTACTATCATTATCTACCACTTGATGGCACTGAACTCTTCCCAAGTAATGACTTGTTCTACACTTTCAAGGTAATACCAATCAGCCAGTTAGTACAACATATACCGATACATGCCCAGACTGATAAAGTGCTGGCACAAGTCACATGACCAGGGGAACCGGGGAAATTGACAAAATGTCTAGCCCCATGTCAGATTTCAAAACTGAATATAAAAAAAATCTTTTTATTCTTTTGAGAAATTGATTACAGTGCAGAAGTCTACGGGAGCAGCACTATTAACTGATGCGTTTTGAAAAAAAACATGTTTTCCCATGACAGTTTCCCTTTAACATTTTCACTGGCAGTTTTATTCAACACATATTCTCTCGCTTTGGTCCCAGTAACTGGAGGTGGTGTGCTAAAGAGCCTGGGGAGCAGGTAGGCCTCAGCAGTTCTAGAAGACATTTAATAGCTCGCTCTAGGAGTGAGTATGGGATTGGGGTTGTTTGTAGATCAGCTTGAGGCTCTAATGAGGGGGCCTGGCAGGGCTGCCATTAGAAATCACGGGGCCCTAAAACGGTAAAACCCCCACACACAAGGTATAAAAAGCCATTGATGGTCAGGGCCACCCTATAATTTTTAAAAAGCCTGTGGTGCCAGGGCCCACCCACAAGTTTTTTTTAATCATTGATAGTCAGGGTCCCCCTTACAACTAAAAAAAAAAATGGGGCCCCAGAGAATATTAAAAAAAAAACTGTAGCAGGGGCCTGTAAAGTATTAAAATAAAACATTTGTGGCTAGGGCTTTAGAAAAAAAAGTTCAGCTCTTTTCGTCACTTTGGGGCTTTTGTGGCTCCTGGACTCCAAGTTCGGATCTTTTCGTCACTTCTGGTCTTTTTGCGGCTTCGGGACTTCAGCAGTTCCGCTTTTTTCGTGACTTCGGCTTTTCGGGGGTTCAGGACTGCCAAGGGGGGCCTGGCTATTTCAAAAATCGCAGCACAGCCAGTCCCCCTTTAGGCAAGGGCATGGTACAGTTGTACACCCTTGATAGCGGCCCTGCCTTTCGGTATCACCCACCAATAGGGTTGCCACCTTTTTTTTGAAAAAAATACTGGCCTTCCTATATATTTCTCTATTTTTCCTATTAATAACATTAGGATCAACCATCAAAAATACCGGCCAGGTGGCAACCCTAAACACTAATATTTTGACTCAAGCAATCAGACTCAGAAATGGGAGATTCCAGGAGTAAGCACCACTGTGGTAGAGACAATTTCAGTGATCTGTAAGTACTGCCTCTGGAGTGTTGGAAACACTACATCTGTGATTGAGGAATAGTAACATCTGAGGGATGAAATTGCTTCAGCATTTATGAATTGATGATTGGAAGGCTTGGTGCAATATGCTAGAAAGTATGTGTGTACAATAAGCACCACAATCTATGAGCCACCCATGCTGACTCATTAGACACTGTAATTAATGATAGGTTAGCACTAGGAACACTGTGTGCACCGTTCTGCTAATACCTATTCACATGACATCAGTTTGACTATAGCCAAGGATGAACCTTGTCACACATTTTCAGTGCTTTTGGATACCATTAGAAAATATAGTGTCTCGTCCCAACCTAAAAGACCATACGCACTTTTGCACTACTTTTCCACATTCATGCAATAATTGTCTTTCTAACTGTGTTCTAATTAGTTCAATGTAGTGAAATTCCAGAGACTTGCTTTAAGTTGTCTATTGAACTGCCAGAGTCTATTTTGAATTGTGGTCCAAACAATGTTGTAGTAAGTTTCTACATCAATAACATATTGCCTGGATAGCCTTAAAGGGGTTGTTCACCTTTAAATTAACTTTTAGTAGGATGTAGAGGGTGATTTTCTGAGACAATTCTCAATTTGTTTTAATTTTTTATTATTTGTGTTTTTTTTTAGTTATTTAGCTTTTTATTGAGCAGCTCTCCAGTTTGCAATTTCAGCCATCTTGTTGCTACAGTCCAAATTACCCTAGCAACCATGCATCGTTTTGAATAAGAGAGGAATATGAATAGGAGGGGGCCTGAATAGAAAGAAAAGTAATAAAAAGTACCAATAATAATACACATGTAGCCATACAGAGAATTTGTTTTTTAGATGGGGTCAGTGACCCCCATTTAAAGGCTGGAAAGAGTCAGAATGAGAAGGCAAATAATTAGAAATCTATAAAAAATAATAGTGAAGACCAGTTAAAAAGTTGCTTAAAATTAGCCATTCTATAACATACGAAATATAACTTATAGGTGAACTTTGCAGTTTGCTTTCATGCACAGGCTAGCCTAATGAATTAATCGCCTGGTGTTATGTGGAGATATTTGGAGATGTTATGAGGAGATGTTATGTGGAGAATATTTTGGACTCTTTAATGGAAGCTTGGAATGAACTATTTATTCCACACAAGAATGCACTTTATTTGGACTTTATGTACAATGGATATGGAGGCGTTTATGTGGCACCTGTGCAACCCAATCACTGAGAATTGGTATCACTTTATGACTTACCAACAATGCACTCCCCTGCGGCTAAACACATGATACCGAAATGAGGGGGAGCGCAGCTCAAAATGCCCGTGTGTCAGGGCCCCAACATAGGCTGAGAAGCCACTCCTCCTCTGCTGCCCTTCTGTCAAGGATGTGATTCAATTTGAGAAGAATAAACTTTCTCCAAATTCAGTTCCAGTTTTTTCCCATGGAGCTTTCATGTGATAAACAGTGAACTGCATGTCAAATTGAATCTAGTCCATGAGTTTTCACGTGATAAACCTTTTTCTCATTGAATCTGGCCCATTGTTTGTTGGCTACAGCAAACAGTCACCAGTAAGCATTTATTACTTACCTGCTTGAAAGCAAACATCTTATTGGTTGCTGTGAGTTGCAACACCTGGACAAATCTTGTACCTTTTATTACATATGGGGGTAGGTGTTCCTGATGCCATGTTGCCCTATTTTACCTACTGGTTACTCTCCTCACCATTCCTACTGCTACTGTCACTGCCGCATTGTAAAGAAGTGAATTTACTTGCCTTGAGCTAGAGTCCTGCAGCGGGTCGGCTACCTGTGGGTTACCAGCAAAAACCTGCGGGTTGCAGGTAGAAGTTCCGTGTGTGGGTATAGACACTGGTAGCGATTTTTACAAAATTTTTTCTGATCACGCCTACTTCAGATGAGGTCACTTCCAGTTACAGCACTTACTGATTCTTGATGGTCAGCTGACAGCACTTCCTGATTGCTGATGATCTCCGGGTTGCGGATAAGATACTTGCAGGTTGGGTAGCGGGTCCAGGCGGATAAGAATGCGGGTTGCGGATACGGGTTGCAAATGGACCTGCGCAGGACTCTACCTTGAGCATCCCTACACTCCCTCTACCTACAACTACTGCAATGCAGGCCATTGTCTATGCTGGGCTGCATGCGGGGGGGGGGTAATGCTAGAGACAGCAGCTTCTGGGGCCCCAAAATATGCATGCAAAACAGATGGCATTGATCTCATTGTGACTCACAACCAGTCTGTCTCTAAAGATCAATACAGACACACACACAGCCTGCTCTCCTGTGCTCAATAGTACAGGGGAAATGAATAGTACCAATAATGTGCCTTCTGTAACCTGAGAACGCAGATTCACTCCTGTAACGTCTTAATACAGGGAAAGAAAGGCACAGCTCTGAGAAATCAGCCAATCACAGTGCAGGTGTAAGGTGGCAGGGAGGGACTGGTTCTACCATAATAATATATTGCTGTAGGTTATGTGCAACCCACACTGTGTGAATGAATAAGAACCTGTAGGGGGTGGAAAGCAAAGGATCCACTGAGATATGAATGAATTGCCAGAAGTGAGTCAGCCATGCAGTCAATGATTGCATACATGTTGAGCTACTGTTGTGCTGTACAACTGACAGTTAGTCAGCTCAGCAGTGATGTGTGTAAAAAAAGGTGTGCTATTATTACATCTTCACCTTCTGTACTGCAAAATGGAATAACAATAATTACTGTTGAAACAATAGGTGCAATAAGTAATTTGGACTGGGGATTGCACTCTAAACCAATCCTTAGCACTAAAGCTGGCCATAGACGTAAAGATTTTTAAAAAATCCAATGTCTCAAAACGATCGTTTAAATGTCCGATGTGTCCATCAACTATAGACCATTTCAGACGATATTGCCAGCAAAACTGAAGGATTGCAGCCTGCTTGGCCCTGCAAACATAGGTAGATTGCAAGGGGACCGATAAAGATTTTCTAACCTCGCTGATCAATCTTCAGACCGATGTCGGCCGAAAAATCGTAAGATGTACGATCGTTCAATCCCACTAACCATGCGATAATTTGACATATTGGTCGGACTTTGCTAAGATCGGTCGTTTGGCAGAGAAAGATCGTTGCGTCTATGAGGACGCTAACTTAGCACAACATAGTTCTAGTATAAATAAATATATATATTCTATAAATGGACAAGTAATAGTACATTAGCAATAACTGCCCATCAGTGTGCTTACAGTATATTTCATAATTCTTCAGCTCTAAGGTTTTTACTAATAGAGCCACTTAGAGATGGTGGGGGCGGGGAAGTTAATGAGAAAATGTGGCTTAACAGTCCCCACCTAATATCTTTGCTTTAGAGCTCCATAGCAACGTTTCCATAGTCACTGGACCTATGAAACATCGGCAAGTGGAGCAATCAGCAGCAGCACTGTAAATCCCATAAAATGTTCCCCAGTAATTAACCTTGTCTCCGGCTTTGTGCATATCCAAGCATTGAAATCAGATCTGAATTGGACAGGGAAAGACTAAACAATGTGAATTTGGATTTGACTGGTGCAAAAAAAATGCACATCATTTCCATTGGAGTGAATGAATATTTAAGTGCTTGTGACACCAAAGCTTATCCAGACACCAGTTGAATTTCTCAGTGTTTATGAACACAACAATCCCTTTAGTACTGTGTTTTCCCAAAGGGTGTGAGAGTTCAACATTTAATTAATAGAAATTTGGTGAAATGTGGTTAGCTCAGCTGTATTTCATCTTCATAAATAAGACCCCCTGATGGTAAAAGGATGTACAACACCAGGGTAAGGAGTTGTAACTGATGAGAAAGGGACATAGTAGGCCAATAGATGGAGCAGTGGGATGAGCCAGATTAGTATCACTGACTTTGCAGGATAGTTTTCTGGCATTGCTGGAATGGTTTAAAGCTGTCCCCTAGATAGTGTCAAATTACATATGTATAAAATTCCAACTTTTTCAGCAGAGATGTACAATAAATTGTTATATACACTGAACACATTACATATAAACATTCATTTAAATACAGGTATAACATCCATTATCCGAAAACCAGATATCCAGGAAGCACCAAATTACAGAAGGGCTGTCTTCCATAGACTCCTTTTTGATAAAATTATTAAAATTTTCAAAATGATTTCCTTTTTCCTTGTAGTTATGACTTACCTTGATCGCATCTAAGCTAAAATATATCCTTAGTGGACGCAACACAATCCTGTTGGGTTTAGTTAATGTTTAAATGATTTTATGGTATGGAGATTCAAATAATGGAAAGATCCCTTGTCTGGGAAAACCCCAGGTCTCCAGCATATTGGATAACAGGTCTGTACTGTACTGATACAAGGTAAAGAGGGCTTGCCCTTGTCAATAGAGCTTACAATCTTAAAACAGAAAAGAACCTTTGGCAGAAGGTTTGCGGATAAATCAGTGGAATGAACTTGAGATTTCAACCAGCCCTTTTTCACAAATAGTTTGAATAAAAATATAAAATAATTAAAGACTCTCCAATACACCATTCATCCTACTGTACCTGCATTTTCAGAAATCAAGTTGAAGCATTTGTAAAGTTACAGGTACATTTCCTGGATGGACTATATAGAATGGTTAAGGCACATCACTGCAGTAAGTATGCTCAGAGCTGCTAACAAGGATATTCTGCAGTCAGGGGCCACGTGGCATAGGGAACTATATATGTCTGTGTACCTGGCTATATATATATATATAAGTGGGGCTCTAGGGCAAGATTACTGTATTGGACCCTTCTTGCTCCTGCTCTCAGCCCTTCTGGACTACATGTCCAAACTGCGGCCCTTCGGCTCGTGTCTGCCTACAACTCCCAGCAGCCACGCCAAAATGAGGGACGCGGCGGGGAGGTACCAGTCAGCCCCAGCTGGGAAGGCGCAGGTTGAAAGCTCCAAGTGCAGCAGCAGCTGAAGGAGGGAAGGGGAGGAGACAGGAAGGAGAGGCTGGAGGAGGAGAGAGGGGAAGGGACTCACGGAGGAAGAGAGGAAAACACAGCAGGATCTGGACTGGAGAGCGTCTTGTATGGAATAGGAAGCGGGAGCCCGTGGAGGAGAAAGCTGGAGCCGGGGCAGAGGGAGCGGAAGCTGCGCCAGGCTCAGGAGACTGAAAGACAAGACTGGTGCATGTGGTCAGCATGAAAGAGGGGGCGAGTGACCAGGACTGATTCTTCCTACCGGATCCCATCCCAGTACCCATGTAACTCATTTCTCAGATCAGCTCTGTGCCCTGCTGCGCCACTTTATTGCTGTGTGTGCAGCCCTCCTTCAGCTCACTCCCAAAGAGCGCCCTCCTGCCTCTCTCCCATCTGTCCCCTGTGCAGCCCCTATCACATTCCTTGTGTACAGCCAGCCTTCCATTCAGCTTGCCCTGCACCACATCACTCCTCTCTCTCTCTCTCTCTCTCTCTCTCTCTCCAGCCTTCCTGACATTCCCCAGATCACTCCCTTGGGTGCAGCCCCCTGTCCCATTCACATCAGTGTCCTGGCAGCTCTCCTGCCTCCATCAGCTCTCATCTCCAACACCCTCCATCCTTATTCAGATCTGCCAGCCTGCTGCTTGCTCCTTTATCTCCAGTCAGCAGTTGTACATACTCTTCTGAATTGTCACTTGGTACTTCATTCAAACATTGTGCCCCCCCCCCATGCCATGTGTGTGTCATGTATATACCCCAAAAGCTCTGAGAAATTCTGCTCCTCTGCGTTAATATAGCTGCTTGATTGATCTACATGCATCACCACTAAATTATGTATCGCTTCTCCTGTAAGTGGGACCCTCATTTCTGTTAAACATTGGGCCAGGATTTCAAGATTTTGCAACATCACCCTAGTCCATATCAATAGTCTGCTCCCTAACCTCCTGTTTCATAGACTATACCTGGGGCTCACTGACCATAAGGGCAATATATAAGTGCTTTAGTTACCTTCTACCAGCCTTTTGTCTATCTATCTATCTATCTATCTATCTATCTATCTATCTATCTATCTGCTAGAATTGGCACTATCTCATTATATATCACCCCCACCTATGTATTGTTGCAACCTCCTTGTTTGACATGTAAGGCTCCCCAAATCTGGAAGGATGAATTACCAACAGCAGCTGGCCAACTCTGCGGCCATTCGTGCAGAGATCCAACGTTTTGAATCAGTGCACCCTAATATTTACTCCATATATGAGCTCCTGGAACAGTTGGATGAACCTGTCCTGCAGAACCAGATCCGAGAACATGTTATAGCCATTGAAGGTAAGACTCAAGCCTTTAGAACACAGCTTTGCTAATTGAGCCACTGTGATATTTTCCAATCATGTTGACAAACTGCAGTGGTTAGCATTTCTGTGTGGCAGGAAAAGTGGGCATTTAGATGGCATGATCTGGCAATTGCTGCTTCACATCAACTGCATGATTTTTAATCGCATTTTAAACCTACTACTTGCAATAGCCTTCAAAGAGGGCATCACTGCAGTCTGTCTCGATGTGACAAAATAGGGACACAGATAAATAAAATTGTCCACTTTGTGCTGTTGCTGCTCTGAAGTGCTTTGTTTATATTCTTTTGTGTATGCATATGTAACTTTGCCCTTTAACAAGAAGAACACTTGTGCCCATGTGCTTTACCTAGCAATACTAATTCTTATTTTTCAGGGCAGAAGGATTGGGTGATACACAGTTGCCTCATTTTTTGAACCCCACTGTCTTTATTGGTAACAACCATCTGAGATTGGGTTGTTTTTGTTTGGACAAGAGAACAATATTTTTGCTTGCTATTCACTTATAGTGTACATTCAAGGTTGACACAACCATATTTGTGTAAAACTGCCGTGCTGTTCCAAAATCTTCTGAAAAGCTGCCTCATCATCCCATTATAAATGGCTGTTATTTAATTCAATCTGTATTTTACCAGTGTTGTTGGCCAGATGTTGCTTTCCTTCAATGATCTCTTTAAAGGAGAAGGAAAGGTGGAGTCACTGGGGGTGCCAAATGTTAGACCCCCCCCAGTGATTATTATTCCCTGGCTGTGCCTGTTAGTGGAAAACTGCACTGGCCCGGGAACTTCTGAGCAAGCCCCATAGAGCGATTGCCTTTTTATGCTTATTTTTTTCCAGTGGCCCTGGCTGACGCATGCGCAGTTGAGTGGAAAAAAACTTTGCTTAAAGTTTGGCTTTTCACTCTACTGCACATGCACACCTGTCACCTGGCATGAGAAAAGAGATGCAGGAAGAATATTGCAACGTGGTACTTGCTCAAAAATACCCAGAGATGGTGCAGTTTTCTGCCCTGTCTTAGGTTATTGGGTAAGTCCAGTGTATTAGGCGAGTGATTATAATTACTGGGGGTGCCAAACATTTTGCACTACTCAGTGTTTTAACCTTTACTTAACCTTTAAATAACATACTCTAACTAACATGTCCCCAAACTTTGTCTAGACTGATATGTGATCCTAATTTTCTTTTGGTGTCCCTAAGGGTAGTGAGACACAGGAAGATTCAGGGAGGTTTAGTCGCCTGGGGACTAATTGCCTTTTTGTTTGGGCGACGATCACCTCGAACTGCCTTCCTGTGCCATACGTCCATCTTGAATGTAAAGTCACTAGCGGTATGGCACTTGTGTTGCTTTGTTTTCCGAAGTCGCCCGAAGTTTCCTCGTGAGGCAACTTTGGGCGACTTCAGAAAACGAAGCTCCACATGTGCCATACCGCTGCTGACTTTTCATTCAAGCCAGCAGTATGGCACAGGAAGGCAGTTCGGGGAGATTGTTGCACAGAAGAAGAGGCGATTAGTCGCCAGGTGACTACATCTTCCCGAATCTGCCTGTGTTTCACTTCCTAATTCAATTATTAGCAGAACAATTCCATAAAAAGGCCGTCTGCAGTGTAATTCACATTATTTGGAGTCAGTAATGCTGTTTGAAATGTTACTGTTCCTTGTCCAGTATTGCCCCATGTGTGTAGTGAATGCTATGAATTGCACCCACTTGTCTGTGCACAAGTCGGAACTCAACCCGAAAGCACTCTAGTGTACATTTTGTGACTGGAATTTGGCCCACATTCACATTGACAAGTGGATGCTATTCAGGACACTGAAGCATTGCTATATATTCTATTACATCATATCAATCTAGTTCCCATTTACAGATATTTGCTTACATTATTACTGGAGTGTTGCTGAGCACCCAAAAATGTTTATATATATATATATATATTTTATGGAAGCATAATGTGCCTCACTCTGAATCAGTTATCCATTTTACAGAGTCTACATCTGTTGTGAGAAATACAGAAGTTCATGAATAACCAGTACACAAAAGACATTATTATGTTGCTTGGCATACACATCACATTTCTGTTACAGTGCTTTACTGTGCACAGTTATCAATTTAGCAGGACAATACGTTGTATTTAGATGTGTCTGTTTTTAATATAAACATTAGAAATCCAGTTTCTTTGTAGTAGGATGCTAGTTCCATATATTACTGAATGAAAAAGCAATACTCGAAGGACCCATAAGTCTCCTTACCAAATAGTTACTGACAATATTAAGGGCTGTATCTAACATGTGACCTACTCAAGTATTAATTTTATGTAAGAAATCTGCCCCTTTTGCACAGTGACAGCAATTGCTATTTACAGTGTATGTCAGTCATTGAACAAACAGGGCACTTGCTGGTTGTATTGGCATTTTTTTCTGCTGGCAGAGACAATGACTCGTGACTTATCCCCAAGGCTTTGTATATGCTTGACATTATTTGTGTCCCAAGGTGCAGTTTGTGCATTTCTAGATTTGTTTTTAATTTGTTTTCTGGAGTGTTGTTTGTCAGGCTTGAAACAAATGTTGGATTAATTTACTTTCCAAGCCATATATTTACTTTAACTTTGGAGCTTTTAGTAGACTGGTCAGAGCTATCAGAGTTTTAGTTTAGACACTTCTACGGTATATTATGAAGATATCTAACCACTTTAACACAATATAATATATGCTTTATATTTTTTTTCTTCTCTTTTTGACCAAAAGGGAGGTTCAGAGACAGTTCTTTATCCTCAAGAAGGGGTTGTTTGCCTTCCAACGCTTTTTTCAGTTCAGTTGGCTTTAGGTAGTACACCAGAAATAAATATTTTTTTCCATTTACTTTCTATTTTCTATGTGTGGCTGTTTTTGTAATATTGAAGTTTAACCTTTCATTTTTCATATTCTTAGAGGGCACCTGTCGGGGTAAAACTTTTATCCCCAACAGCCTGCATTCTGGTTGTGGATAACCGTAATCCCCCCCCCCCTGAGCCAGCACTACCCCCTGGTGCGAGCAGCCATGTCCGGTCACTCTCATACTCATAATGAAAATCTCAAGGCAACTTTGGCCTTCGACTATTGGCATGCATGGTTTTTTTTCCCTCTGGTAGACAAATGGATGGAGAAAAAATGCAGATTCAGCCCCTTATGGCCCCTTGTATGTGCATTGACAGTAATGGACTTCACAAGGGACAGATTTCGGCCAGAGAACTGCTGAAGTGTGCCGTGTATGACGGCCTAAAGGAAGTGGTTAGGCTCTTACTAGATATTGGTTTTGGTGCATTTTAACTTATCCATGTGTTTTCTTGCTCTGGGGCAGGGATATTGTTTTACTTATGTTTTGTGTCAGGAATTTAGAAATTCCTTACAGATCACTCATATCACACACTTATAGTACCTACAAGGCCTATAGCACAGGTAGAGGTTTTATAGTACTTCTCTACTAATTTTTTTTATTTGCAAATCAGAGATCTAGGAACTAGACCATTTAGTTTCCCACCCTGTCAGAGAACATAATGCCAATTGTAAAGCTTGTTTACTTTACATGGCTCTTATACAAAGACCTTAAAGGTGTGTGATGCACCTGCAAGTTAGCCCCTGCACTGTATTACCTCTAAGCCTTGCTCATGTGAATAGAGACTGTCACATTTCTAGCAGTACAACCAGCGATTGGATACTGTGGCTATCTGTTTGGAGCAGATAAAGATTCTTGGCTTCAACACGGTTGAAGGGGCCCCTCTTCTTTAGTTTGCCCGACCTTTTATTCAAAGCCAATGTGAATAGATTTTAGATATTAACCAGAAACAGTGAGAAGTAGATAATTTATATTGTGGTTTTATTAGAGAAAAATTCATTCTTCTAAAATGCAGTGTTTTACAGTTAAAAATGATTTTGCTCTTGGCCTAAAACAGGCTGTCGGAAACTACATTATCACATGCAAATTCACCTCTGTAATCTATTATTTTAGTATATTTTTGCAATTTTGTTATTTTCCCATTCCTGTTCCATTCCCATTAATTGTGTTTGTGGAAACATTATCAGGATGTTGGAAATGTTATTGCCATGTTTTCATTTGAGTCTGTGGCGCCTGGTTGGTGGCCCTACAGCAAACACACACTGACAGCTCCCTTTTTAGATGATGATCTCTTTCCTGCAGCCTCATAATGGATGGTGCTCTAAATAAGGCTTAAAGTCATCATATTTATGTGCTGTCATGTAGTTCAGAGCTGGAGGCCCATGGGCAAGATGTGGTCCTTCAAGGTTTTTTAATGACCCTTACCTGCTAGTGGTCTCCATAGTTTGTTAGGGTAATTCATTATCATTTGGTATAATCCAGTCCACAGATATGTTGTGTGTGAATTAATTGGCCAAGCACATGAAGTTGGACAATGTTGATGTAGCGCTACCAACAGCAAAGGCACATAGTGTGGAATTCATGTTGGTGGGCATTCAGCAAAGTTCTTGGACTCTTCCATGTAATTGTAATTGCCCTTGCATTCATCTGGTATATTTGCCTGGCCCGTAAGCATAATGGCAGGGTCCAGACAATAATTATTAACGTCAGTGAAAAGTCTAATCCCAAAATTAACCCAACAGGTGGTACCTTAAACCCCCGCAGTAGGGAATTACTTCTGCTTTGTTTCAGGCAAATAATTCTAACAACTTTTGCTTCCAATAAATGAATGCCAATTCAATGTTCTTTCCAAGCCCCTTTTGCCATGCCCATTATTCAGCATTCCCCCCCACCACCCTCCAGTTCCTACCACGCGCTGTGTGTTAGAAATCTTTATTTCAAAGCCAGTAGGGCTGTGTAATAAAAGGCACCATGTTTGCACAGGGGCAGTACCCCATAGCAACAAAAGTAACCCATAGCATCAAGAGGCACAATTTATTGGTCACCTGCAAACCTCTTATTGGTTGCTATGGGTTATTGCCCCTGAGCAAACTTGGTACCTTTTATTACATATGGGGTAATTCCTATTGGCTGTGATTAGTTTTTTGCTTTTACTTGTCTATTAAGGCTTATATTGCCAGTCATAATGAATTGCATTGAAAAGTTATCAGTAGCATTATACCAGATCAACAAGAGGAAACCTTATTTACCTAATTTGGGACAACTGTTATTTTCACATTACCAGATCTTCCTTTAAAAACCATTTTTCTGTAAAATCCACATTTTATCTGTCTAGTAAGCAGTTGATTTTTGTGTGTGCTGCAGACTATACTGTTACAACATAGCTACATAGCAGTGATCACAAATATTTATGAAATCAAGTTAAGGTGGCCATACATGGAGAGATCCGCTCGTTTGGGGATGTTGCCAAATGAGTGGATCTCTCCCCGATATGGCCACCTTGAGGTGGGTGATATTGGGCTGATCCAATCGTGGGCCCTAGGGCCCAATGATTGGATTACAATGGAGGAGATACGGGCGTTCGGATCACGGGACTGCATCAGACAGGGCCGAGATTGGACAGAATTTTTTGTCCCGACTTGCTGACTTGCGGCTAGATATCAATCGGGAAAGAGGGCCCCATACACAGGCCAATAAGCTCTCTGTCTCTCTTGACTCTGTCTGTTATGAGCAAAATACGCTCATACTTGTGCAGATTTCAGCAAAGTTCTGCAAGATACATTTTAAATACATGCTCATACTATGATGAGAGGTATTTAAAAAACTGCAAACCAGGGCTTACAATTGAGAGGGTGGTGGAGAAGGAAAACAGAACGAGTAGACAGCAGTCAATAGTTTATAGTACCTCAGCCTTCAGCTGATCATTTTGAAGGAGATATTCCTAGCTAGGGAATTATTTGGTCAGCTGTTGTGTTCCAGAGAGAGCCCCCTATCCATCCCTCCCCCTGTAATGTGTCATGTAGTGTGGGTCCTGGGAGCATCTGTCACAGCCCTGGTCTGTCAAAATAAACCCTTTTTATTGAAGGACCCTGGGGAATTTAAAAATTGGGTTCCTAAAACCTGCACCAAAGGAAAGCTCTAATTCTAATATCTGTGTAGAGTTAACTGGGTGCTGTGATGACTGGCTGAGAATGCTGGGAGTGGTCACATCAGCTGGATGGCTGCCACTGTGTCTTTGCTGATTTAGAGTCGGACCTGGGCCTTTATAGAACAAAAAAAAAGACAGTTTCTTTATTTTTGTTGCATTAATAATGGTTTGACCCTCTGGCAGTGCAGAAATGAGAGATTACTAAGTAATTGCTACATTTGATGATTACTATGTGAGTAAAGTTTGAATTAAGCCTTTGAATGATATGTTATAGGTTCTAATTGGCCACTAACAAGCCAAATGCTGTTAACTTTAGTGTCTCCACCCTGGCTGCCATTAACCGTAGAGAATATCCCCAGGGTGATGGCCTCATTGTGAATTCCTCATTGTTCTTAAGGGGAAATTTAGTAACTAAAGTTAACAGTCTCTCTCTCACACACAGTACCTTCCCTTTTCATTTGAAACTGACATCAAGGATGACTGTCCCTTTAAAGGGGTTGTTCACCTTCAAACAACTATTTGTTTTCAGATAGATCACCAGAAATACCAACTTTTTCCAATTACTCTCTATCTTCTATGTGTGATCAATTTTCTAATATTGAAGTATAAAGTGTAATTTTTCACCTTATAAAGCTGTGGGGGGGGGACACCAAACTGTTCTAAACTGATACATTTAATGGATATATTGCTTATCTTTGTCCCTGCTGAGCAGATTCCCTGGGTTTTAGTGACGTGTGGGTCGGAATTTTCCCATACCGCAATAACGGCCTACAACCACCAGCACCCACCCGAACCCAACTTCTATGTTCTCTTATAGACCTTTGCCCCGCCCATTCGATGACATCACAGAAGGAACTGGGCAAGCAGGCGCACGTCTGTAAAAAGTGAACCCAGAAGTCGGCAGTTGTATGGTCGCAACACAGAAGATCGGGTGTGAGGTCGGCCCAAACCCACCTGACCCGCGGGTATTGGACCAGCCCACACATCACTACTGAGTTTCATTACAGGTGGCTGTTAGAATTGATACAATAGATGCTACTGAGAAATGTATCAACTGAATGATGCAAAATTGTAACAGTTTAGAGTCTGCATCTGATTTACTGAGATGCTAGACTCCAACACGAACATTCAACTTTAAACTTTGTTAGGCTTAGAGAGGGCCTGGTTACCTGCTGTCATGCCTTCATACTTTGTTCAGTCATGTAAGAGCCCCCCCCCCCCCCCCCCCCCCCCCCCCCCCGCAGGGTTATGCACAGATAGCTGCCTATGAAAAGGCTGACTGTGCACACAAAATAACACATAGAAACATATTTATAGATCAGTTGACTGCTGAACACAATCGACCTGTCACCCACATTCTGATCCTGAGGTGCTGGATTGTGGATTGGGCATTGGCAATCGGGATGAATAGCTGACTTGTTCCAGTGTGGTGTGTGCAGAGTGGGGAGGGCTAAATTGGCACAAGGACTATAACTCACTTGCCAAATGGCAAATATGACAGTGTCACATTGAATAAATGGCCAGGTTTTCTGCATGAAACATTAGTGGCAGATTGCACAGGGCATTATGTGTGACCTCTCCTTTAGTCCTTCATTGATTAAGGGATTGGAATGATTTCATTGCTATAAAAGGTGTATTCCGTTGTTGTGTTGGTATAGAAAGTGTTCAATTTGGGGCTGTTCTGTTGGAAAATGCTTGTTGTTGTTGAGAACTGTTGGTAAATTAGGTGTTTATGCAAGGGCATATGTTGCAGTTAAATAGCTGATGTCTAACAAGATAAAGTAACAATGTGCAAAGTTTGCACCAGGTCTAGTACCAACCAATTTAAAGGTGTTGTTCACCTTCCAAACACTTTTTTCAGTTCATTTGTATCCGGATTGTTCCCTAGGAATAAAGATTTTTTATTTATTATTTATTTTATTGTTTTTCAATAATGTTTACAGAAAAAAGAACAAGAGAAATTTGTTATAAAGTACAATTTATAAAAACAGTGTCTTATGTTTCACTAATATATAGCTTTATGCATCTTTTGCATTAATCTTTCAGGTAACCTGTACTTAAGGCTTCTGAAATTATCTTGTATCTGCAATTTAAACATATTGTTGTGTTAGGCAATAAATAGGACTTTTTTCAGTTACTTTCCATTATTTAATATTTTACTGGTTTTTCAAAATCTAAGTTTAAAGTCCTTGTCTCTAGTGTTTGAATGTGTCAGCTCTGTGATCTAGGGGTAGACTCTAAGGATAAGGCCAGACGGGAAGATTCTTTGGGGCGACAAATCTCCCCGAACCGCTTCCCTCTGCCTTCCAGTGGTTCTGGCTTTTCCAAAGTCGCTCGAAGTTGCCTCCTTAGACAATTTCGAGCGATTTCGGGAAAGCGCAGCTCCGCATGTGAATAGGCGCAGGCGATTATTCACTAAAGACGCTGGAAGGTAGGTTCTGGGAGATTAGTCGCCAGGAGACGAATCTCCCCGAATCTTCCCGTCTGGCCTGAGCCTAAACTGTTACAATTTTGCAACATTTAGTTGATCCATTTCTCAGCAGCATCTCTGGAGTATTACCAACTATTGTATCACATCTAACAGCTGCCTGTAATGAAACCCAGGGTAGAGTCCTGCGCGGATCCAATTTTTGGGACCCGTACCCGCAACCCGGACCCGCGACCCGCATTCTTACCCGCTCGGACCTGCGACCCGACCCATACACACAACCCGAGATCCACAACCCGCTGACCATCAAGAATCAGGAAGTGCTGTCATTGTAAACCGAGTGACATCATCGGAAGTAGCCGCAATCAGAAAAAAAGTAGTAAAACAGGAAGTGTTGTCATTGTAAACCAGAAGTGACATCAGTAGTAGAGATGCTCAGAAAAAAGAGTAAAAATCGCTATAGCAAGGATCCGCGACCCGACCCTCAACCCGCCAACCTGCAGAACCACCAGCCCGCTTCTATACCCGCACCCAGAAATTGTACGAGCAACCCGCAGGGTACTGCAGGATATTGCGGGTAACCCGCGGGTACCCGACCCGCTGCAGGACTCTAAACCAGGGGTTCTGCTCCGCAGGAACAAAGATAAGAAATATATCAATTAAATGTATCGGTTTAGAACAGTTTACAGGGTCAGCTGTTTTAGAAGATGAAAAATGACTTTTGACTTCAATGGTCACACAGAAAACAGAAAGTAATTGGAAAAAGTCTTTATTTCTGGTGAACTATCTAAAACCAACTAATCTGAAACAAGTGTTGGAAGGTGAACAATCCCTTTGATGCTTGGTTTCAAAGAGGTGACTGATAAATTACTATTAGGTGGCTGCTAAAATGTGCTTTGTTTTGTTCTTCCATAAAACTCATCCGCAGCTAATGACTTTACTTAGGTCTGTCTTTTACAGCTGTCTACTATGTGACAGGATATAGGGGATCTTCGTTATACTTGTCTCTCTGGGCTAAACTGAATAGACTGGGGTTTCCAAAAACAAGATATTTTTTTAAACTGCACTGAAGTAACCCAATTGCAGTCAATTCATTTTGTTTTATTGTTGAACAGCTAATCCTTCAGTCTTCCTGCAGTCCCAATAAAATGCCAAATCACAAGGCGTTGTATAATTTGGTCTGCAGCTGAAGAAGCAATCAATGGTCAATCTCTGTATCTACAGCTAAAGATGGCCATACACGGAGATCTGATCATCTGGCGCCAAACGAGCGGATCTTTCACCGATTTGCCCACTAACGTTAGGGCTATATGGGGGAAATACAAATGTTTGGCCCTAGGGCCTAATGATCGGATTACAACGAGGAGCTCTGAAGGGTCGGTCACGGGAAAAATTAAATCTTTCCGATCGATAACGTGGCCAGATATCAATTGGGAAGACCAGTCAGAAGCCCCCAAACACGGGAAGATAAGCTGCCGAATTGGTCTAAAGTGCTGCCTGTGTATGGCCACCTTCACTCTATCATGACTTACCTCATACCTGAGTTGATATGAGACAAAACATACAGCTAAGTAATCAAAAACATATATTGTTATTACAAAATGAAGATCCTGGGTGAAATGATTTAGGGCCCTTACACACAGGCGTTATTGACGCACCTCATTCTTTTCAATGAGGTTGTACCCACGAGACACGTGTAAGTGCTGAACACAGATTCAGACGCAACATGCTTTGTCTGAACCTGCGTTCGGCGCTTACACGCGTCTTGAAACTAATGGAGTGCGTCTAGACCTGCCAAACGCAACGCAGGGGAGCACAGGTCGAAAACGCCCATGTGTAAGGACCCTTAGGCACAAAATAATACTTTTGTTTAATGGAAGTATAGCTATATTTACAATAAAGTCCCCAAACAGAATACATTGCTGATGCTTAGCTTGTTGTTTTATAACTGATCGTGGTCTAATCTTTTCTTTGTAGCCTGGAACAACATCAAGCAACTCTTTATACTGATCCATGGCCACCCTGCTCACAGTGAAACTAGCGGAGCTGTGTATTTTTTATGAGGGCCCTTAAGCCTTAAGCCTTAGTTAAACCATACAACTAGTAAGGTTAAAGTGCCTGGTTTACTCTAGCAACTAGTCACTTGAGCAGGGTTTCTGCTTCTTACACAGGCGTGTCACTGGAAGAGACAGCTGCGGGGTCGAGGAAGCAGGGCATATGACATGGAATAGCATTGCTGCCATGCAGGGGATATCCCCGAGCAAGCGTTTTCTTGCAACTTCTATTGCAAACAAGGGATGGCTGGAATAAATACACTTGAGTACACAACCTGGTGTGAAACGTAGATTTGTTTTTCCTGGGACAGAGGGTAGTAACAGCAGAGGTACAAATGGTTACAACTGAAGACAGGTGCAGTTACAGTTGCATCAGTCCCTGCCCCAAGTGGTGTTTACCATCTCCGTTCCCTATCACATTCACACTCGGTAGTAGGGTTTATTTTAACAGTAGCCAGGAACCCATACAAAAGCTTGGAGAACATACAAATGTTTGCAGATAGTGGCCTGGGTGGAATTGAACCCTAAAATATACATGGGGGGCCTTTATAAATAAAGAATAAAAGTACCACAGCTAGTATATTATCTGTGATCCAGAATGCTCAGGACCTGGGTCTCTTTGGATAAGGGATCTTCTAATAAATTCGATCTCCATACCTCAAGTCTACCTAAAATTAACTTAAACTTTAATTAAACCCAATAAAATTGTTTTACCACCAATAAGGATTAATTAGAGCTTAGTTTGGATCAAGTATTGTTGAGTTATTTGATTAACATGGAGTTCATGGGAGATGGCCTTCCTTTAATTCTGAGCTTTCTGGATAACAGTTTCCGGATAAAGGATCCTCTGTGTATGTGTGTTACTTTAAGTATCTTGGTGTGTAAGTGTGTACTCTTTATAAGCATATTTTATGTAGATTATAGTACAAATGACAAGGGTATAGATGCATGATTGGTATCAAAGCTGCACAATGTTTGCATGTGGCCCAAGTGCTTTCCTCATGCACTGATTATGGTGACGGCACTCCTAGCAACCCTTTGCCAGCAATGCTCACAGATATCATATCTAGTGTTCATGTGGTTAACATTAATAGGGCAATCTACAGAGCATTAATTGGGTACTTGGCTAAATCATGGGTGATGTCTAAATAACAATATATATATATATATATGTATTTGTTGTAAAGAAAGCTGCTTGAAATATGCAGGCAGTTAAAATGTAAGGCGTTTTTTAATAG
>CM044447.1:81549077-81571581 GCA_024363595.1 Xenopus borealis | reverse complement strand
ACCCTTAACACTGTATGGCAGCACCAGACACTGCTGGAGTGGATACATTCCCCAGTGTATAAAGGTTTATATAGGAAACTATACTGTGCTTAGGTGCTAGGCTCTCTGTAGAAATCAAAGCTGGCTTGGTTTTCACACCTGAATTATGCATAGACAATTCCTGCCAGGACCGAGGCTTAGAAAGCAAGCACGAAACTGGATCTTTCTGCTTTGTGTTACAGGCTCACAGACTGCTTTGTGTTACAGGCTTGTGATTTAACTGCAATTTTGTGCATTGCCAGTAATGGCAAAACTTTGTACCACACAATATTTTAGTATGTTTCTGAGGCATGTGCTATCCCTAATAGGATTACATATCACATCTTACCCTGTGACCCCAGCATTGTTAAATGTTGGTGTTTCTGGTCTCCAGTGCAGTATTTGATTTTATTTCACTAATCTCAGCTGGAAGGCACCTGCTGCTTCCCTATAACGCTGCCCGCAGGGATATTTGGGCGCTGAGCAGGTTGCCCTTTATTTCTCTTGGGAGATTACTTTATGGCTTATGATTTTCTTATAAACTGAAACACAAATTCTGATGTTTTTTATGTGCAGAGTTGCTGTTTTGCTGTACTATCTCTAACATGTGTATGCTGTCATGCATTTTGCTGTATTCTACTTATTCAGTTTTAACTCCCATTATCCCCGTTGTGCATCTGACACATATTCAGTTTTAACTCCCATTATCTCTGTTGTGTATCTGACTAAGGGATATTACAGTATACCTTCGTGTTGAGGAGAGGGTCTCTTCATAAAGTAGTCCACTACTGGTAGAGGTGGTTTTCAACCTCAAAATGAGCACCTCAGTATACCCATGGTGACAGGTGGTTCCTATTCTAGTCGGTAGGAGAAGTATGAGTATAACTTGGGTACACAGTAGTATCTATGAAAGTGTTTATTGACTTGGCTTGCAGTTTGTCTAGCGTAAGCTACTTTGTCTCCGGTTCAGCCAGGCACTTGGATTCAGCCTAATCTGAATTCCGCTGAAAGAGGGGAATCCAAGACCAAATTCTGGATTTGTTGCATCCCTAATTATGACATTTATGGTAATCTACCACAGAGGGCAGAGTGTGTGTTAGTTTTTATAAACAACTGTGCTATTACACATTGTGTTGGAATTTTGTGTTGCAGCAATGAAGTCTCTGTGCCGTCTTTTTTGGCCCCTGCACAGAATGTGTTGGTTTTGTTCCTCTATATTAATTTGAAGTGAGTAATGTGGATATGGGAATATTTTTTTTGAATTTGCAAGTGTTGATTCCCGTGCACAGCCAGCTGCTGGTTTGTTTCATAAATGAAATTGTCAGGGGTATGAATTTTGTGAGATCAAACTGCTGGGCAGAGAAGACCCAACTGTGTGCTGAGCTTTATATAGTTATACTCACATAGACATGAGAACAGCGGCTCAGCTCAGCGCACTCCGACTGTCTATTTTTAGCTTGGTTTAATCAAACACTATTCACTTGGTTGGATGGTTGATTATTATCAATGCCTGTTTAACTCTGCATCCACTGCACACTGGTGAATTTTTATACAACCCTCAGACAAAGTGTTCACTCCAGAGTACTTTTGGTAGGCAGCAGCAGAATTTAGTAATTAGAAATTAAAGGACCAGTAATATCGAAAAATGTAATTGTTTTAAAGTAATGAAAATATAATGCAGTGTTGCCCTGCACTAGTAAAACTGCTGTATTTGCTTCAGAAACACTGCGATTGTTTATATTAATAAGCTGCAGTGTAGCAATGGGGGCAGCTATTCAAAGGAGAAAAGGCTCAAGTTACACAGATAAACTCTGTAGAACATAATGCAATCTGTTATCCATTCTATATCCTGTGCCATATAGTTGTTTTTCAATTTCTGCCATTGCTACTCAGCAGCTTGTTTATATGAACTATAGTAGTGTTTCTGAAGCAAACAGAGTAGTTTTACCAGTGCATGGCAACATTATGTGATATTTTGATTACTTTAAAACACTTTCATTTTTTGCTGTTACTGTCCCTTTAAAATGGAATTGTATCATCCATACACATTAGTTGAGTGTAGTTCCTGGCAGCCAGGGAGTCAACTGTCCACCAACTGCACATTCCATACTTCCATTCTCTGCCCTAGGCCTTGAATCTATTGGGCATGCATTTACCCTTTACTTGTTTATATGGTTTGCAGAGAGTCTCTTTCTTATTCAGTGTGCTGGGCCATGTTCTGTAAGGTAAATTCAAAGAAAAATCATTGAATGTTTAATTGAATTATTTAATCCCACAATAAACCTGTATATTTTATGTAGTACCTCGTGACTTGGCTGCTATATGTTTCTGGTGCTAGTGCAGTCCTTTAAATGACACATTAGGACAGACTGCCTTCAGATTAACCCGGTATGTGTTTTAGTACCTGCACAACAATGGAACCTCAGTGTGCACAGACTCTCTTGGGACTGCCACAGTCTGTCTGTCACAGACTGCCGGGGCTGCCACATTCATACACACAATATATGTTAGTTTGGAGAGGGGAAATCATAGTAAATGTGAATGGGTTGTTGTTCATGCAATTAGGTTGTTCATATTTGGAAGGAATCATTGGTTCATGTTAGCATTAGATTTATGGCCTAGAGCAGTGATCCTCAACCAGTAGCTCGCGAGCAACATGTTGCTCACCAACCCCTTGGTTGTTGCTCCCAGTGGCCTCAAAGCAGGAGCTTATTTTTGAATAACAGAACCTCCTGTAGGCTGCCAGTCCACAATCACAGACAAGTAACCAATCACAGCCCTTATTTGGCATGCCAGGGACTCTCTTCAAGCTTGTTTTGTTCCCCAAATTTTTATTTTTGAATGTGGCTCACAGGTAAAAAAAGGTTGGGGACCCCTTGCGTACAGGATATTATTCGAGCACTGGGTGGTTCAGTGATATCATTGCTTCCTCCAACTTCTCTTCCCATGTGGAACCACCCATCAGCCTTTGTGTTATGTAGGCCCAGGTTTGAAGACTGCTTCATTCTTATTTGGATCTAACTGTGCTTCTGGGACTGGAAAGGATATCTATATTGATTCTAGAACAAGTCCACACTGTAGATCAGACGCAACTCGATTTATAGAAATTTGAATGTCTTAGCCATGCAGAAAAGGCAGTTTAATTAGCCATCCAAAGTCAGTTGCGGCTCTGCAAGTCGTTATTCATCACACAACCCAACTTTATCTGAACTAACTTCTTGATTCATAGCTCTCTGTATATGTAACTTGGTAGAAGGGCAATTAGTCAACATGATAACCTGTCTGAAATGAGTACATGGTGTGTTGTGATAGTTGCTGTCTATAGGAGGCCAAAAGGAGCCTTGTGTTCTGGTAAAAAAGGAGGTATATATACAGAGGAAAATGGGTTGACTAAAATACTGCTCACTTACAAAGCACAGTTTTAGATATGTTGTATTTTAAAGGCAATTAAAGCTTGAATTCTATTAGCACCGGATATAACAATGAATTATAAATTGTTATGCAATGTTCACTCATACCACATCTTTAAAATTTTTGCATCGATTTACTTTCATTCTGCAGGGCTTTCTGTCTCATTTCAAGAAAATTCCTGTATATATTAGAAAAAGCTGAAAATGTTTTTTTAAAAGCAACTTTTAAGTACTTAAGGTGGTTATTTATCAAAGATAGAATAAACAGGTTGATGCTAAAGGCCAAAAAAAGTAAATATAACAGGTACTACCAATGAAATCATTAGAACAATTTGGAATAATCACTAGGGAGTATACTCACAGATCACCCTAGTTCCAGGGTGCAAATCCACAACAAAAATCCAAAAAATAACCATGTGAGTACCTCAGACAATAATTAGTCAATAAGTTCAAAAATTAGATAATTTATTAGGACATAAGTGACAAGACCTTACGTGTTTCGTTCAGGGAATTTTCTCATAGGGTATTCTTCTAGGGTATTTTTCAGTCAAAGCTTGAATTTTCAGGTAAAAAAAGAAAAAAAATTTGAGCCATATAGAAGTCAATGGCAGAGGACCCCTGGAACCATTTGAAGATGTTTAATAGCCTTCATGATGTTCGAGTTTTGGTGGGTTTTGCAGAAAACTTGATTAATTTGAGTATTCGAGTTTTTCACCATGACTACACTTCTAAATTAGATACCATTCAATTTGTGAGTTAATTTGAGGTCTAAAAAAGCTCACAAAGCTCTAAAAGTCTTATATAAATAACTCCCTAAATATTTGCAATGGGTTTAAACTTATTTGTAAATGCATGTATTATTAAAAGCAGTATTTGTTCTTCCTTTTCAGTTCTCCAATTACTATTCTTGAATCCGTTTAACAGAATTTAACAGAATTCCTCCTGGTCTCATAATCAGATGCTTCTGCTATATTGTTTCAAGGGTGAGAAACGGCATAGTGAAGAATATAAACAGCCAGATATATACTGCTTCAATAGAAACATTCATATTTCATGGAATTCTGGGCAATTCGTTTTGTGTTCCTGTAGTATGAGGTGTGATAGTGTAGCAATTCACTCGATTAGTAGGACTTTATTCACTGTCTTTTCTGTCTCTCATTTAAACATATTTTTGGAAAGCTTGAAGCTGTACCTTTTTTCCTTATGCACTTAAAAAAAAAGTGTTCTGAAAGGAAGCAAAAGAGATACCTCGCACTTCCATAGATGATGCACATTTCTGAAACATTTTTTTTGTTTGCTAATGAAAATGGAAAAATAAGCTACTTATTTGTTATATAGGTCCCTTCAGATTAAATCACCTTTAAAGGAGAACTAATCCCTAAAAATGAATAGGGCTAAAAATGCCGTCTTTTATATACTGAACTTATTGCACCAGTCTGAAGTTTCAGCTTGTCAATAGCAGCAATGAAACAGGACTTCAAACATGTCATCTTGGAAAGTGTCTGCAACACTCATATGCTCAGTGGGCTTTGAGCAGCTGCTAAGCTAAACTTAGGGGTTCTCCCAAATGATCAAGCCGAACATGAGGTTGGACTGCAATATAAGATGATGCTACAGATCTGACTATTAAATTCTGATGCTAGTTGCACTGGTTTCTGTGCTGCCATGTAGTAATTATCCATATTAATTACTAATCTATTGTGATAGTTCTATTCTATGTGTACTATATATTGTGAGTGGCCCGTAAGCTCAGTAAGGGACACCAGCACAGAGCATGTGAATCAGTGAATCAGCAGAAAATACTGAGTTACTGGGAGTTGCTGGGGAGTTACTGGGGCATCTTTGGAGACACAGATCTTTACTGATAAAGGGCTTCTGGTTGCCTGGGGCTGGTACAGAAGCCCAAAGCATAATGTACTGCAATTCTAGCCTACTTCTTTATTTTAACTTTCCTTGTCCTTTAACTGACTTTAAGGGGACACTGCATTATAGCTTTCCTAGTAGAAACTATACTATGCCAGTGTTGTCAGTGCTTCAGTTGTTTGAATACCAGGTTTACCAGGCAGACTTTTTGTTAGTTGTGCCTTTTTTTAACCCTTGGATGCATGTTAAATAACATATTTTATTTATAAACTGTGTATGTATATGTAATAAAAATACTTCTGGTTGTGTATATTTTGTTGAGTCTAAGTTTTTGGAGTGTGAAGTAACCAGCATACCTAAAAAGAACCCACCAAGCACTGAGGGAATATACATAGTCCATTTCTAGAGTGCCTTGGCTGTTATCTGAACATAGTACTAGGGCAGAACAGAGCAACCTTTACAATGCCATATTGAAGCTGTTCAATATGAAACCTTATGGTCTGTGGTTAAGAACTAAAAGTTCACTGCACAAAGAGGAAATGCAAATCTAAAACCTCATGTCTCCTCTGATAATAACCCCATAACCACAGACCAGCACAGACAGAAACAATGGCACTTCAGCCAGTCTAGTAATAAACTCAATTACGATTGGACATCAAGTCATAGGTGCTGGTTCAAATGGCACTGATGTTCATTGAATGTACGCAGCAGTGCTAATGATATACATACACAATGAGGGCCCTTACACGCGGGCGTTTGCTACCTGCGCTCCCCTGCGTTCCGTTTGGCTGCATTCAGTCGCAGGGGGAGAGCCGGTCTAGATGCACTCCATGGTTTTCAATGACGTTGTACCCACGACATGCTGCGTCTGAACCTGCGTTCGGCACTGGGTACAACATCATTGACAAGAATGGAGTGCGTCTAGACCTTCGGCAGGGGAGCGCAGGTAACAAACGCCCATGTGTAAGGGCCCTAAACCTTTCCTGTTGAGCCATATGCTCAGTGCAGCTCATAATGCATTACCACAGCTGACTAGGAGTTAGTGTTGCCACCTGGCCGGTATTTTACCGCCCTAGCCGATATTTTTGATGGTTGATCCCAATGTTATTAATAGGCAAAAAAGAGAAATATATAGGAAGGCCGGTATTTTTTTCCAAAAAAGGTGGCAACTCTACTAGGAGTGAACATTTTTAGGAGCTTAATGCAGACAAATTCTTTCCACCTGGTTTGCAGCTTGGTTCAGGGCTGGAAATAGGAACAGCCCATTTTATGTTCCTTTTAACACAGATTATTTTTTTTATTGGATGTACTTCTAGCTATATACTTTTAGCAATATATCCATATACAATCCAATTTATTAAACATATGTTGTATATCTCATTTACTAGTTTTAATGTCCATTTTATAATCTTAAAACCCATAAAAATATTTAGCATTTTGACCTGTTTAAGGCTGCTGTATGACTACACATGTAAAGCAGCCATGTGTGGTTTTATTGTTGCTATTCTCCCCAGTGCGCACCTTCTATATAACACAGTGCTCTGGGATGTAATGGACATGCCCATTTAGTGAATGCACATCAGACACAGGGAGAGGACGGACTGAAAGAATAACCAGGAACGTGCGTGCCTGTTGTTTGTGGATGGGAACTCTGTAGCCACAAAAGCTCCACACAAACATATGGTTTTGTTCTTATGCAGCTTGTACAGTGTGCATCAGCCAAGCTAGCAATATGGCAACACCCCTTCCAAATTAAAATATGCTGTGAAGGAATTTTCTGAGCACACAGTATGCAGTGTTCTGATAATAAGTTTGATTAAAGGAATGATGTACCATTATAAAATATTTAAAAAAACTATTTATAAAATATTTAATATTTCCTCTGAACATTTCTTAGTTTCATGGTCAAGCAATTTGTTCTTATTTGTCTGCAAGATAGCAGAGCCTCCTGGAAAAGAAGAGCCGTTTCATCTGTTATCTATACAGTGTGACGGAAAATCCTTTGTGTTTATGTTTGGTTGCAGCATAATTGCATTTGTCAAACATTGTTTTTCCAGCCTAATGCTAATTAAAGGGGTTAAATTGAATGCTGTATTGACTCCCTGACCCTTCTCTTCCCTAATTCTAAGGAAGAGATTTGTTTTTTAAGATGGGGCAGGAGGTCACTGGAGGCAGCTGCACAAAACAACAGAAATTAAAGCTTCTCTGGGAGAGTCATTTAAGAGAAATACAAAAGTGTCATATTAGCAGTGTATTCACTGGAGGAGGAGTTGGACTCCTGCAGTCTGTTGTAGTAGTGCCTGCTAGCAGAGACTGGTTAGTGGTCTTCTATAGCATCTCTAGGCCTATGCATTTTTGCATATGCCATATGTTGCAAAAATTTAGACCCTATTTAGTTCCCTAGTTGTACAAATCTTACACTCCACTTTTAAAACATTTTTATTCACAATGTATTTCTGGAGACCCACATTAGCTTGGTGAATCAGCCTGGTGACCCACAAGTAGGTTAGATTATTCATTATTTTCTTATTGGAATTACTGAGGACCATGTAGACCTACAATAGGGCTTTGACTTTGCCATCGCAGGACATATAAGTGTTGTTCTTGACCTTTGTTCTTAATCCAATGTTACTTGTTGTCCATGTTAATGAAAATTAGCCCACACCCTTATATCAGTTTAGTTTTGGGTTATGATTGGAAAGTTCATTTTTCAGCAAGACATTGACTTTCACTCAAGTCCAAACAGATATTGGGGACCCTTAAGAGCAAAAAAGCTAAATGTTCTTTAATGGACATCTAATCTAGTGTTATCAAACTAAACTGAACATCCTCGGGCATATCTGCCTGGAAAATGGGCCAAAATCACTGCAGAATGAAGTGCAAAGCTGGTATATGTTAATCCCAGCTATAATTATTAATGCTCATGCAAACAGCACAAACATCTGAAATCTTTACATGTAAAAATGAAGATTGCCTATGTTTACTGAGAAATACTTCCTTTCTTAATATGCTTCAGGAGAATAGTCCTTTATTTTTCTGATGATATATCTGCTTAATTTGAATGATATTGGGACATCAAAAGAACTCTCAGACCATATCCGTTCCTGTAGCCAGTGTAACTGCTCAAAACCACTTTATATTTTTGTTTTTGCCATGGGTTTTTATATTTTCATATAATTATGTCACTTACTAACTCAGGACTTGGCTATTCCATATGGAATCATTGGCTCTGTCTATACAGTTCTTTCCAGTATTAGAGACCAGGAAAGTATGAAAGCATGCTCCATTAAATTTATTTAATATATATATGTGTGTGTTTTTAGTAGTATACATAATGTATCTAGGCACTGCTTCTGTGGATATGGAATTTTTGCAGGCCTTGAGTTTCAAAGTGTTGCCCAGATTTATTGGAAAAATTAGAAATCCAGAGGTCTTTATTAGGAGTGGAAACCAGTAACTGTTCCAAAGCATTGGGAGGGGGGTTTAAATGGGCTTAGGGTCAACTTCTTTGTGCTCTGTATGTTGGGATGCAGAGCTGAAGGCTCCACACTGCAGTGAATTTTGTCTTTGTTAGTGGAACACTGGAGAACTGGCCCATGTAGGTATCTAATATGGATGAACCAAGTCTTTCATTTTTGGTGTAGCGTATGTTCTTATTTGCACTTGTAAAGCTGTGTAAAATAAATCAAATTGCTATGGGATTTTTGAAGGCGTATTTATCAAAGGGGGAAATTTCACTTTCACCCATTTATAAATACGCCTTTCAAAATCCCATAGAAATTAATTGAGAGCTGCGGAATTTCCCTCTAGTGGCGGAACTTCACTCTTAACTTCACTCTTTGATGAATCTACCCCACAGGCTCTCTGTGTAGCTCCACACATGCTAATGCCTTGCCTCTCAATGGAGCAACAAGAGGGATCACAGCTTAATCCAGACCTGTATCCTGGATATGCCTTTACACATCCTCTGAACTGTGCCAACAATGACCACTCTCAGAAGAGAGTTGCTGGTAGTTTTGTGCCTATGTAACTGTATGAATAGTGGAATTACAGCAGGGTTCAGAAGACTCTATCATTACTTTGAGTGTCATTCTTGTACACTATGCCAGCAGATATATGGTGTTGCTTCTAACATGGTGCAGGATTTCACAGGACTTTGTGGGCATGCACCAAAGTGACGGGCTCCTTCCAATGCACAATCCCTGTTTCTCATGATACTTGGATGTCTGGGAGCAGCTGCTAAAAGCATTTTGGACATTCTTTATGTAAATGATCCTTGGAAGTCACAGTAGTTTAATTGTTTTCTTGTGCTTACAATAAAATTCCATTGCCCACACTTGATGATTTTAATTGGAGATGGGACAGAGGCGGAACACTTGCCCAGGAACGGTATGTGGTATAATTAAGAATCTAGTTGTAGATTTTAACACTTGTTGATGAATGTACAGGTTCTGTCTATTAATGTGCCATGTAAGCCTTTCACTGCTTGTTTGAGATTTACTTGAAACCAGAGAGAACCATTTAAATGTAATGCAGAAATTGATCCCCTTTATTTGATTGATGATTAAACTGATGCAAAAGATCAGCAGTGGTTATGAATCTTCAGTAAGGATAGTGTCATGTTATGCTTTACTGTGCATGCCTGGTCCACGCTCATTGACTTGTATGGCATTGATCTTATTGGCTGCTGGCCACTAATGTAGGTACTGGGCATGCACCATAGTTCTTTGCTTTGTGATGTTAACTGCTGCAAAACTTTGCCTTTATATTATGGAGTAGGGGGACGGCAACAAATCAGCTTTCAGAACTCTGGTAGGCATACAGTAGATCTGTTTCTATTTAACAAAGGAGAATGGCTTGATGGTGGATGCATGCGATTTTTTCCAATTGGGAAACAGTCAGTATCTCATCTTCCCTTGTATGGGGTGTTTGGGAATACCTGTCTGAGCAATATCTGTATGAAATTTGGCCAGATAGCTATTATGCTGGTTTGAAAATCTGGTCATGTAAGCATAACTCTCAACTGTCCTGCTTTTTGCTGGACAGTCCTGATTTTGACAGCTCAACCCACAGCCCTGGATAGTTACTTAAATGTTCCGACTTTCTCTTTGATCTCCTGTACTGAACAGCCAGAAAAAGATACAAAGTTTCTCAAATTGAATTGGCAGAAAGCCCAGAATACATGGCAGGTGCACTTAGGTACATTTGTTAACAAAGAAGCAATTGTAACTATTTAAGATGAGCAGTAGTGATGTGCGGGCTGGACTGATACCCGCGGTCTTCTTCACGAGTTGCCACTGTCAAATGCCGACTTCACCCTGCCCCTTTTGTGATGTCATCGGCCGGTCGGCGCGGATCTATAAAAGCAACCTGGAAGTGGTATGCGGGCGGCCTCTGGTTAAGGTAGGGCGGGTTAGGGTCTGGTGTAGGTCTGGGAAATTGTAACCCACAATCATAATAAGCAGGTCTCTTGGGGGAAACCGTGACTTGCAGCTTAAATGGCAATTCACCTTCATTAGCAAAACTGTAATAACACTTAAAACCTGAACCTAAAACCACCAGAAATGTGTTCAAACTTTCCATAACCTGTCAAATTTTGTAAAATGGACATGGTAATTGGGGGGGGGGTGTGACCATAAAATGGACGTGGTCAGAAAAATTTTGCTTGCTGTGTAAGAACCACATTAGCACATTGACAAGGCCTTCATCTGGCAGGGCCCAGTTTTCCAGCAGAATGATTGGATCAGCCCAATTTGGCCCAGCATGTGGGTGACCAAATTGGGCAGAGAGCCACTCTCAGCAGATCTCAATATGTATGGTCAACTTCACTTTTGCCAAAAAAGTGAGAAGCAACATTTGGTAAAAGCTCCAAGTGAAACAACTGCAGAAATGTTTTATTTACTGTAGTAAGATTTATTACAAATAAGTAGAAAAAAATCAACCAAGATGCTATTTTGAGTGGTTCTAAATGAGCCACTGTGTGTGTCCTACCCTACTGGTAACCCCACAGAGACCCTGTGTTAATGTTGTTAAGAATGGCAGTGGAAAGAGCCTGGCGCTCATTGTACACAGCAAACAGTGTGTGAATGAGTGATGTATTTCTAGTAAGGATAGGCAAGCTCTGTGTGTACATTACAGATGAATGCCCAAGAAATCCTCAGCAGCCACAGCACTTTGATACTCTCTCACCCAGAAAATGCATGAGTCAACTGGATTTACAGGGAATCTAAATTTTGCATTTCATTTTTCATGTGGAAAAAAGTAAATGTATGGCATTGGGAATAGGTGTTGCAATTACCTGAAAATTATTCAAATGATTATTTCCAGGCAGAAAGTAGACCATGTCTGTGCTTGAGAGAATTTGAGGTACATGTATGGGACCTACTATCCAGAATGCTTAGGACCTGGGGCTTTTTGGATAATGGACCTTTCTGTAATTTGGATATTCATACTTTAAGACTACTAAAAAATCATGTAAAGATTAAATAAACCCAATAGGCTGGTTTTGCTTCCAATAAAGATTAATTGTATCTTAGTTGGGATCAAGTACAAGCTACTGTTTTATTATTACAGAGAAAAGGGAATCATTTTTAAAAATTTGGATTATTTTATTATAATGCTTACTATGGGAGATGGCCATTCTGGAATTTGAAAATTTCTGGATAACTGATCCCATACCTGTATATTTTAATCTTGGATTTTTTAGCAGTTGCTGAGTGTTGCCCAGGTTCCTTTTAACCCCTTCTATATTATAATGGCAAGAAGATATGGCTCCTCTAGGGATGGTTATCATGCTTCAGCAGAGCCCTGCGTTGGTCAAAATGCCCCAAATCATCTACTACTTCCAAAAGTATGGGAACAGACTGGGCCTTTATAAAATAATAAACACTTAAGGTTTTACTTGCAGCTTTACTGGCCAATTAAACCTTTCACCATTATTTCTCAGTTCGCTCTATTCTAGATAGTGATAGTGTTATTTTAGTTTTGATATTTCAGTAGCTGTCCTGTTTGGAAATTTGGCAGCTCCCTGGTTGCTAGGGTTCACTTTACCCTAGCAACCAGGTGTTGTTTGAATGAAAGGCTGGCAAATGGGTAGGAGAGGGTGAGAACAGAAAGATAAATAACAAAAAGTAACATCATAATAACAATGTAGTTGTTTTTGGCTGTTGTCCACTTAAAAGCTGGAAAGAGGCAGAAGAGTAAGGCAAATAATGCAAATCAATGGAATACTAAGACAAAATGAATAGTTGCTAAGAATATGCCATTCTATATAACATACTAAAAGTTAACTTAAAACTAAACTTCCCCTTTAATTTTCAATTTTACACTATCCAGGTTTCCTATGCTGCTGCTTGCTGACCCATGCTATCTTTTCTTACCCATTCAGCTGTTTGTTCTCTGACTGCTGTCTTTGCATGGTTTACCCCCCCCCATTGCCTTTTTGTGGCCATGGTAACAGCTTTGCCTTTGCAGGTTTTAGCCTTTTTGTTCATGGCCTTCCTGTTACTAATTTTAACCTTTTCTTTTTCCCACAGATTCCTCTTACCCCACTCCCTTCATTTACATGCTCAAGTAGTTATTACTGTAATGACACTCTGGAAAGAGGTGGTAGATTACATACCAGGGGATGGTGGTAATGGGTGGAAGTACATAATAATTAATCTTACTAGGGTAGCAGGGCAAAGAACAAATTGTATATTTCTAAGGAGGTGTCCCCCTCCAAAGAAACTTTTGTTTTAAAAAGATCTTAGTGCTTTCCAATTTACATACATATAGTACAGGAATGGGATCCATTGTCCAGAAACACGTTGTACAGAAACCTCCGAAAGGTCAACTTCGTTTTATCCAAATAATCCAAATTTAAAGATGTTTTACTTTTTTCTCTCTGTATTAATTACAGTAGCTTGTATTTGATACAAACCAAGATATTAATCCTTATTGGAAGCAAAACCAGCTTACTGGGTTTAATGTTTGCACAATTTTCTATTAGACTTGACATTTGACAATCCAAATTAGAGAAAGATCCTTTATCCGAAAAACAAACCATTACAGTAATACCGTTAATGTTGATTTTACTATAATTTAAAGTACTGGTGCTTTGATCACCACTTCTCTCTCCAACAAAAAACACTGTATTCTGTCAAAAAAACACTTGCCAAGAGCTTGAACGAGAGGCTGGCTACCAGTGGTTCTTTCTCAGGGATGGAAGCACTGCAGAGCTCTTGTACGCGTCTTGCATCACTTGGCTCATAGGCTCATATGTTTAGTTCTATTTGTGAGGAAGGTTGTATGTTTTCCCTGTGTCTCTGTGGGCTTTCTCTTGGTACTCCAGTTTGTTCCCACATTTAAAAAAACAAAAACATAGATTTGGTTCTTGATATAATTGACCATAGCGTGCAAGGATGTGATAGGAACCAATGTGAATGATGTACAAAGGCCAAGAATACTGGGACAGTGGTCTGCGTACTCTTGAAGAGAAGTAGACTGATGAATCTTTTATTAACCTGGGGACCAGGAGCTGGCAAAAGCCCTTGGAAAGCACAGGAAATGTCAGGAACACTTCACACACCCCAGTCGAACCCAAGTTCTCCAATCAGAACAGTGTCACTTACATTTGTGACTTGTGCTGCATGTGTATCCAGACTGTGGATTTGTATCCAGAGTATCCAACGCCAGCCGCAGCTGCTGTGTTCCTACTGGAAGTCTGGGATCCTAGACACTCAGTACTCATCAGTGTGTGTATGTGTAACCTGGATTAATGAGAAAAGTGCACAGAGAAGCATGTAAAGCTCAAGGTTTGGTTGTTGGCACATATGTCTTTGTATTTATATCAATTTTCATTTGAAAAAATTACACAATAAATGTATTTTTGTTTTGCAGAATGTATGAAATCTGTGATGGTTTTATTATTCATTGTGTGTGCAAGTCTCTGAAAAACTTCTGAATACAGTTACGGGATCAATTATTTATCTGGATAGCTCAAAAACACAACAATAGCATTTGCCATAGTTTTACTTTGTCTCTGAAATAATAGCCTAGTTCTTTGTACGTTTGTTTCTAAGCTAGCATATATCCATTTTAATGGTAAAGTAATCGGTTTGGGTTTTTAATGCTTAAAGTTTTTAAGTAGGTTTAAGATTATAGATGAATCCCTTATCCGGGACAACCCCAGATTCCAAACATATTGAGTAAAAGATATTATACGTGAACTGGTACGGTCTGCTAAAACTGCATTTTGTGTGTTAAACAGTGTATATTGTGTAAAGTAAATGTTGTTTGTAACCTATAGATTTAGATTCCATAGCTAAGGCTACACTGAATGTCAGGAAACAGGGACCCAGCATTTTATAGTCTTGCTCAGAACAATAACTACAGACAATTGTATTCTACTGAGGAATTCTTTGGTTTCTATTTTCCCACACCCCAGTGTTGAATTCATCTACAGGGTTGGTCTTCCCTGATCATTCTCACTTTCTTCAGTATTAAAGGACCAGCAACATCAAAAAAATTAAAAAAATTCATTGGTATACATCGAAAAATAAACACCAATACAAATTAAACTTTACAATCACAAAGCCTTTAAGAAGTAACTTACCAAAACTCTGCTTCTGCTCCTCTTCAGAAAAGGCAACAGGGCAACCATCCATCCTGCGGCGCTTGATTTCTCTTCCCTGACTATTTCTCCTGGTCGCCCTAAGTGTGGTGTGCTCTGCTCTGCCGGCAAGATTGGGACAGCAAAACCCGTTGCCTCTCCAGCCTGAACCCTCCTCCGGCTATAGCCTCACAGCCCAGAGACCAGGGGAGGACCACCACATCCACACTCAGGGGAGGGGGGCACAGTTCTGGCCACACTTCCAGCTCCCATTCGGGGGCACAATACACAATCATTATCTCCACTTGCACTCACTTTGCAAGAGACAGGGGGAAATGCCTTCAGCGCACATCCAAGGAAACGGCTCCCAGCAGTGGCCAGCACCACAACAGAGATAGCCAGGTTTTTCTTCTCCTTCAGACACTTCTTGAGGCGGCAGTACTGGTGCTGGTGTTGGTGGTGCTAGTCTATGGGGCATTTGCGGGCGCTACTCTTGAAGACATTTTTTCAGCCATCGCAGATGAACTGATAGTAGTGTTTGCTGCTGCCCTTTTGTTTCCGGCTGCACGTGGGCTGATGGAGGTCCTGCCTGACTGGGGGTTTGCGGCGTGTTGGGGACGTTGGAGATCGCTTGTTGTTGCTCCGTGGGCCCTAGATTTGGGCCTCCTGGATTTCCCCTGGCCCATGTCCTCCTGCAGATCTGCCCAGCTGCTAACTACCCGTGCAGATAGACAGATAGTGCTGGCCGGTGCTGGGAGCCATTTCCTTGGAAGAGCGTCCGCCGGTGTTGTGCCAACCATAACTTTTCCATAGACCAGCACCACCGCAACCAGTTGCTAGTACTGCCACCTCAAGAAGTGCTTGAAGGAGCAATCTGGCTGTCTCTGCTGTGGTGCTCACCACAGCTGGGAGCCGTTTCCTTGGATTTGCGCTCAAGGGATTTCTCCCTGTCTCTTGCACAGTGAAAAGGGGAGATAATGATTGTGTATTGTGTCCCGACTCGGCGTTTGAAGTGCGGCTGGAACTGTGCCCCCCTCCCCTGAGTGTGGATGTGGTGGTCCTCTCCTGGTCTCTGGGCTGGTAGGCTATAGCAGGAGGGTTCAGGCTGGAGAGGCGACAGGTTTATTAATAAAGGCTTTGTGATTTTAAAGTTTCATTTGTCACATTTATTTTCACATTTTTTGTAGTCATGGGAAAGGGCATTAAGGAAACTAGCCTGTTGCAGTTACAATCAGTCAATATTGCTGGTAAAGATTACAGGAGCCCATCACTGCTGTCTTGTCTCTGATACTTTCTGATCCAATCTACATACACTGCTTCCAGGCTGAGGGTAGTGTTCAAGGCAGAATTTCTGGTGGAGAAGGAGCACCAACATTCCTGTGCAAAAAAACCCAAAAGAGATTTAATTCTAAGCAGCATACACCATATCTATCTGCCCCATGCTATTCCCTGTGCTTGTGGTTCTGACCATAAATTCATTTTTGTATGGGAAATTGCTTTGTATTTTATTATGGTTTTAGGTCTCTTTTGAATTGTGTTTACTTTGCTTCTTTTTTATTTATTGCTGTTTTTTTTTTTTAAATGTAAAGGGCATGAAAAGTATAAAACACTGGAAGGTGCCAGTCCATTAGGCACCTCTTTGCCCCATCTAACATTAGACTCTATTCCAGCGCTGCTCTTTGCTGAAAACGTCAACAGAATGGAGTATATTCCTGCCACTATTGTGCCATAGTCATGTGCAGGTCAGATAAATCTCCACCCACACAGGACCCAAACCCTCAAATTGGAGGACCAGCACTTAACCTGTACATGCACCTCACAACTGTGCTGGCTTATTCTATAAGGTCCCAAAAGTCTATTGTGGCTGTTGGGACTGCGTACATGTGCAGTGCAGTAAAATCTACAATAGCTATTGCACGTGCTTATAGCTTCAGACTACCACAAACTATTTGGGGGGACATAGTGAACCCTGCCTGGACTATTGCCACTGATTGGTGACATTATCAGAGAAAAAGAAGTGTTGAACTGTTTTCCAAATCAAGTGACAAAGGTTGAGGAGACTGCCTCATACGATAAACCCACGCAAATGGTATTTTCTTGGAGCTCATTTGGAATTAATTCCCAGAATTCCTTTTGTTTATCTGAACTGTTTTGATACAGAAGTTGCTTTCATTACTTTAGCTAGCAGATAAATTGTTACAATTTGATACATTTGTATACATTTCCGGATGTAGAGCAGCGGTTCTCGACCTGGGGGTCGGGACCCCTTTGGGGGCCGAACAACCCTTTCACAGGGGTCGCTTAAGGGGTTCCAGGAGCAGGTTCATCTCTCTCCTCACTAGCCCTGGGCCAAAGTTGTAGCTCTCTGGGTGTTGGTGCTCTGTGTAGGGAAACAACCTCTTATGCAGCCACACTGTCTTCTGTACTTTCCTAACAATCCGCTCTGGGCTGGCAACTAAAATAATTTTATGGTTGGGGGTCACCACAACATGAGGAACTGTATTAAAGGGTCGCAGCATTAGGAAGGTTGAGGACCTCTGATGTAGAGAAACATGTTCATTAGTGGCTGCTGCTGACACTTTATCAGGAGACAGAAAGCAAAAAAATAAAAATTTTAAAAACATTTTAAGAAGACATTTTTGCAAAAAAATATATTGTAAAAAAATAAAAATGAAAAAAGTATTTTTGATGTACATTTTCTAAAAGTGAACTAAACACTAATACTAAAGCATTATAAATAAGGAATGTTAAAACACCTTTTATATTTATTTATTTTTTTAAATCTCTAAACAGAGATCATTGTACAATGTCATAGCAGGGATACTTATATAAACAGCATTATTTTGTACGGTATGCGTGTGCTACCCTATTGCTTGGCTTTTCTGCCAGTATGTACCCATGTTTGTAAGTGTGACAAGAAGAATATAAACAATAAGCTCAGTATTGTCATACTTGTGCAATAAAATAGTTACAGTTTGTAACATGTTTCAGCTCACAGTGTTTATATGGAACATTTGGGCTTGAGAGTGCAATGGTGTTAATGTGCCTGATGGATACCAGTGTGAGAATAAAATAAAACCTACATTGTATACCAGCAGGAATTTGGGATATTTGTGGCTGTGTGGAAAAGCAGGCAGACATTTCATTTAGGGGAACTGTATAAGCTTGTGGCTGTTTGGCCATAGATCTGTTCTTGAAAATTTTCCAAGAGACCCTTCATAAAGGCTCCTCTGTGTAAGATATTTCTTAAGAGAAAGCAGATTTCTTCTGCCCGTGGTTAGCCTTAAGAGACAACCTCTCTTGTCTCCAAAAAAAAGTGCCTGTATAATGGGGGGCACTGATTGGAGGAAGACCTAGGTTAAACATGGCGCATATTAGGATTTTGAGAGGTGCAGGATTTGCACACAAACTACAAACAACAAAACAAACTGACTGACTGTGGGATGGGAATGCTTGGTTACTTGTAAGATATGTATCATGTCACTGGTTATATGAATGGGTACTATTGTCTCATTTTTGTTTTGCTGCTATTGTGAGTTGTAGTATGAGCAATGAAATGATTCTACAGGGGCAGACTAGTGCATTCTTATATATATATATACTAGTGCTTTGTCTCATGTACAGTACATGTTTACTTCTTATTTTAATAGAAACTGTCACATGTACAGATAAGGGGCACCTGACCTAATTGTGACATCTCCATAAAACAGGATTTTAGAAAGTGAAATGTATTTAAACACAGAAGTACAGTATGATACACTGATCATCCAGTGTGTTTGAAAGCATAAAGCTATTGTATTGTGCCAAAAACTGTCCTGCTGGTTAGAAAGCGGAATGATCAGAGCAAATGATTTGACCTCTTCTGTTCACATCATAATTGCTTAGAAATGCTTTTGCACTGAAATGGGACAGATCATACTGCTGGTGACACTAAGGGGCAGATTTACTATTGGTCGAATTTTGTATTGAAAGAAATTCGAAATTCTACCATGTGAATAGGTAGGGAAGTAAAATCCTTCTAATTTGAATATCAAATTCAAAGGATTTCACCGCAATTCGATTGGTCGAACGAACAATCGAATACGAAATATCGATCGATTCAAACAATTATTTTTTCAAAAATAATGAAACCCAATTCGGTAGCTTTGATCTGGCAATCTAGGTGGTCGAATCAAAAATTTAAAGGGGAGTACTTCGACAGTCGAACAGTCAATTATTCAAATTAAATTTTATTAGAATCATTCAATTTGATCGAATTTTCACAATTCACTGGTCGAAGTGGTCTTCAAAAACAGTTGAAAATTTGAATTTGAATCTTTTTGAAGATTTGATCGAACGTTGAATCCTTCATGTGAATTTAGTAAATCTGCCCTTAAGTATTAACTTTTTAATTCATGTCTGTTCTTACTGTATTCCACCAACCTGCCTAGAGTGAGCTTTAGGTTATATTATGTGCTATAATGATCTGTATCTGCACTCCAGTTCTATTATCTCACAATGCATGTTTGGTTATTGCAGTCTTCTTGGGAAACACAGTGGTAAAAGACTATAACAACCATTGGCAGCTATTTCTCTTCTTTGTGTTGGAGGGGAGGAGGGCTGCTTATAGGGATACTGTCATGGGAAAACTATTTTTTTTTTTTTCAAAACGTATCATTTAATTGTATTGCTCCAGCAAAATTCTGCACTGAAATCCATTTCTGAAAAGCACAAACAGATTTTTTTTAATATATAATTTTGACATAGGGTTAGACATATTGTCCGTTTCTCCGCTTCCCCCAGTCAGGTGACTTGTGCTCTGATAAACTTCAGTCACTCTCTACTGCTGTACTGCAAGTTGAAGTGATATAACCCCCTCCCTTCCCCTACTGCAGCCTAACAACAGAACAATGGGAAGGTAACCAGATAGCAGCTCCCTGACACAAGATAAATAGCTCCCTAGTAGATATAAAAACAGCACTCAATAAAAAAGCAAGGTCCCACTGTGACACATTGAGTAGGAAAAACAGCCTGCCAGAAAGCACTTCCACCCTAAAGTGCTGGCTCTTTCTGAAAACACATGACCAGGCAAAATGACCTGAGATGGCTGCCTACACACCAATATTACAGCTAAAAAAAAAATAATACACTTGGAATGACATTTTATATTGTACAGTGAATTATTTGAAGTGTAAATAGTGTAGTTTAGAAATAAAAACTACATCATAAAATTCATGACAGAATTCTTTTAAAGAAGCAGTAACACTAAAAAAAGAAACTGTCTTAAAGTCATGAAAATATAATGTACTGTTCTGCTGCACTGTTATAGTTTATATAAGCAAGCTGCTGTGTAGCCATGGGGGCAGCAATTCAATGCTGAAAAAGGAGAAAAGTCACAGGGCACACAGCAGACAACAGATGTTCTGTAGAATACAATGGGATTCTTCAGAACGTATCTATTGTCTACTATTTGTCCCCATTGCTACACAGCAGCTTGATTATAAAAAGGATAGTTTTGTTTCTATAGCAAAAACACCAGTTTTCCAAAGTGCAGGGCAACAGTACATTACATTTTCATTATTTGAAGACACTTCAAGACAATAATATACTGCATTTTTCCCCAGATGGTGACTATTATTGGTTGCAGTATGGGTATGGTTGCCACCTTTTCTGGAAAAAAATACTGTCCATCCTAAATTCTTGACTTTTTTTCCTATTAATAACATTGGCATCAAGCATCACTTTTACTGGCCAGGTGGCAACCCGAATTATGGGGGCTTTTCCAAAGTATTTAATCTACTCCATATAGTGAATAAGGCTCCTTCCAAGCTGTGGGCTTGTGCAAGTGCACACAACTTTGCAATAAGAAATTGTGGTAGGCAGTGATAATTTGGTATGTAATAAAATAATCTTGTACCTTCATCTAACCAAGCCCAGTGACTGAAAGGTATCACAAACCTGCTTCTGCAGTTCCCATTCAATTGAATTGGAAAATGCATGCATTCTATGCATGTAGAATCTCTTTCATCTGTGGGTGCTCTTATGACCATTTTTAGGTTGTAAACCACTCGTCCTGGAGGATCCAGACATGTCCCATTCCGAGGAGAGCCAGAGCAGGTGCTTTGTTGTACTTTGTGGCTGAAAATCCCTTAAATGCTCACCTGGGTTCATTATTTACAGTGCTTAAAGCATCAGGAGCTACAGCAGTCAAGGCCGAAGATGGAACAAATAGTATATCAGCATCTTCTTTCAGTCACTGGATATTGTAGTTATGGAAGAAAGTGATTTTTGAGGCACTTTGCCTTAGCAGTAAAAAATATAACTTTCCCTCCCAAAATGCACATGACTGAGTTTGGTCAGGAACTGAGAGAACAAAAACACTGGGGTTTGGGATTCAGAACATCCCTAATTCTAAATGGTGGCTGGTTACCATGAGCCCTTACTTGTTATTGCTTGTAAGAAGAACAACTCTTTTTTTGTGGTCAGCTTTTTCCCTGACTGATTACAGATTTTACTCTTAGGAGAAACAGCATCTAGGCTGCTATTTTCACTGCCTGAATAAGTCTAATTTTAGAGAGTTTATTATGTTATAATATATATGTTCTCATATATAGTGGTGGTGATGCCTTGTGTTTATAAATTGCAGTAGAAATAAAGTTTACAGTATTTGAGATTTGCATACTGCTCAGTTTCCCATAGATCTTGCCAGCAGACAGGTGACTGTGGCATGCATGAAGGTGTGAATGTGACCATAAGTGCTGGTTTCTATTTACTGGATGGAATGTGGCTAGGAGCAACCATGTGAGAGTTGGCTGCCACCTTCTATGCTTTATTTCACTTTCTCCAGCACAGGGAGTAGGTGGCCTGGGGCTACTGTGTTCTGAGAGATGCATTCTACTTGCTCAGCTGTGTAACAGGGTGGTATGTCACAGTTTGCTTTGTATACTAACTATATACCGGTTCCAGCTTTGCCAACACACCGTTACATGATGGCATTAAGATTTTATAGCGTTGTGATGATTTTGTTGACTTCTCACCCAACCATAGTAAAATCACAGCACACATACCCAATGCTATTCCTTTGCAGCTGTCTTAACTGTGGCAGTAATTATTAACTGTGGCAGTAATTATTCAAGCAAATTCATCCTCTGAAAGGGCATGTTAGAAAATTTTAAAATGTAAAAACAAGCTCATAACTCACTAGAATGTTAAATAAACTGCCAGTGTTTAATTTCAACAGGCTTAAGGGACACTAAAGGAGTTGTGTGGTACCTGATTGCCATATCATTATTTTTTTAAGTCAACATTTTTATTCAGAATGATACCATGAACTTGGCTTTTATCATAGACTATGGGGCAAATTCACTAACCTGTGAAGTTGCGCTAGCAAGGGCTTCACTAGTGTTCGCCACACTTCACCAGGCGTAGTTTTGCCAGCGCTACGCAAATTCACTGTATGGTTGAGTTGCCATATGTTAGGAAATGTAGGGAGGAAGGAGGATAACCCCCAAAAATTGCGCTATTTTTCAGACTATCACCCTAAAAAAAGGAAAAGAGGCCAGCGTTTTGTTTTGGGACTAACATGGAATAAATTCGACATTTTGTAATAAATCCCAGGAGTGCACTTTTTGATCCAATATTG
>CM044447.1:81491387-81509968 GCA_024363595.1 Xenopus borealis | reverse complement strand
TAATTAGAGGGAGAGTGCATTAAGACTGATATATAGATGTTAAGGCTGTTAGCAGAAATTCAGATAGTTATTTTGTGGGACTGACTGCATCTCATGAGCTCAGCTGTGGCTGCCTTCATGCTGCCAGTGACAGGCTTGGGGACACTGTGAATAATTCATAGCATCTGGGATGCACTGCTTCAGTAATGAGGTCTCTGGGGGCAGGTGGATCATGGAACCCCTGTTGTGATCTTTAGATGTCTGTCCCCCCACAGACATACCACCATGGGGTATATAAAACAACAAAGATTTCACTGCCAGCCATTGCTGTTTGCGTACAAGGGACAAGACCAGAGTGTTAACGAAATTGGGACACCATGTGCCCAAAATAAACTAATTTAATTCATTAGGTATTGGTTTATCCAAATAAATTCTCTGTACCAATAATTGTGATTTACACATACTGATGTATATGCAGGAAACTCCCAGTTACTGAATCTCTTATAATCAGTGAGAATGTTGGTCAACTTATTGCCCATAAAACATGTACAGGTATGGGATCCATTATCTGGAAACCCGTTAGCCAGAAAGCTCAAATTACGGGAAGGCCATCTCTCATAGACTCCATTACAATACAAATAACTCAAATATATAAAAATAAGTTCTTTTTCTCTGTAATAAACAGTACCTTGTACATAATCCCAGCAAGGTACAATCCATCCACAGGCTAAACAGTTTTATTGGGTTCATTTCATATATCCGTTATTTTTAAGTAGACTTAAGGTATGGAAATCCAAATTACAGAAAGATCCCTTATCTGGAAAACCCCAGGTCTTGAGCAATCTGGATAACAGGTCCCATACTATACAGGAAACTTTTTCAGAAAATGAACATATCCATGCAACCTTGTCAGCAACCTTGTCAGCATATTTCCAAGTGATGTAGAAGTTGTGTTGGACTACCCTAGCCATCACCAGTTTCAGCAAATTTTATTTGTCCCCTCATCTCTGTGCAGGTGAGGAAATCATGACCCATATTCTTTAGTTGCTTTCATGGCTTTATATTACTTATTATATTATGCAAAGGAGCCGAGATGTAAATGCCATAATGCTAAATGGAAATGCTGTAACTTTATCTCTAACCTAAACTATATTCAGTCCTGTTTGTAGGACATCAAACATTACTTTTACCTGCCAGGATGGTAAAATACTGGCCAGATGGCAACCATGTCTGGTAAATAAACTGTAATATCTGCTGCAGGTTTTAACTAAAGCGGGCCCCCAGTGGCCTTAGCATCAGAGACCGTTTAAAGTACAATTAAGCTTCTTTCAAACATGGGAGTATTCTTAAGCCATTTAGGTGGATGGTACTCAGCGCCTGAAACAGATTTTCACTTGAATATGAAATGCCTGGTAGTGCTGGTATTGGAGCTTTTCAGTTGAAATATGCTGTCAGGGAACACTGCTTTTTTTATCAACGCAGTTTTAATTTTCCCTATTTAAAACAGAATTTTTCAGCATCTGCAGTGCAGTTATTCCAGCCGCGGCATGTCCCTAATAATGCTCACCCAGCTTCTAATGGCTGTCACTAAATGCTAAATGATGTGTCCTTTTACCTTAAATCACCCAGCGCGGGATCCCATGGCACGTGGGACCCAGAATATATTCTCCTCCTATGCCCATCTCTATCAGTCTGATTTAAGGATGGTGGGAGCTGACCTACTTTTTTTCCTCAGACAGATGCCTGCCTTGTAGCTGCATTATGGGCTTGATCTAAAATGTACTGTGCATTTGCATAAACAAATCTTTTCATCTATTATGAATGCCCCCCCCTCACTCCTTTCTATATTGTGAACATGCCTCTTTTAGCACTTTCCCTGCAAACTGCTGCAACTTCACCTGCTCATTGACAGTGACAATGGATTTTAGGGGAAAGAGAGAGATGAGGCTTGAGCTGGGCTTATACATTGGGTAACTAAGGCCTGCGCATCAATCCATGATCCAACACTGTGACAATTCATGTGTGTTGTAATCTACAGAATATATGAAGCTTCCCCCCCTGCCCCACACATTCTGTGCTATTCCAGGACATTCTCCTTGCATCATAATACATTACTTTCCCTTCACTTGTAATCCACTAGGCTCTCCTAGGGCTATTATTATATTACTATAGAGTTTTTTTTTTTTTTTTTTTTTTTTTTTAACATCATAAAGGAAATTTATGGACCTGTGTTATCTGTTTGTTATTTATAAATAACACCTGGGGACATAAGCAAATTTATTTTTACATCTTTCCAAAAGGTAGTAATGTACCCCAATTGTAAAATGTTGGAGGAGCAGTTTTATAGGCCTATAAAGGGACATTGCACCATGTGTTTATATAGTCCATAGGCAACTGAGATTACTGTAATTAGTCTTATATTTGTGCATAACGGATAACATGACTGAACACCATTTAAAGGGATACTGTCATGGCAAAACATGTTTTTTCTTTTAAATGCATCAGTTAATAGTGCTGCTCCAGTAGACTTCTGCACTGAAATCCATTTCTCAAAAGAACAAACAGATTTGTTTATATTCAGTTTTCAACATGGGGTCAGACATTTTGTCAATTTCCCAGCTGCCCCTGGTTATTTGACTTGTGCCAGCACTTTAGGAGGGAACTGCTTTCTGGCAGGCTGTTGTTTTTCCTTCTCAATGTAACTGAATAGAACGCAGTGGGACATGGGTATTGACTATTGAGTGCTGTTCTTAGATCTACCAGGCAGCTGTTATCTTGTGTTAGGGAGCTGTTATCTGGTTACCTTCCCATTGTTCTGTTGTTAGGCTGCTTGGGGGGAAAAGGGAGGGGGTGATATCACTCCAACTTGCAGTACAGCAGTAAAGAGTGATTGAAGTTTATCAGAGCACAAGTTACATGACTTGGGGCAGCTGGGAAATTGACAAAATGTCTAGTCCCATGTCAGATTTCAAAATGAAATATATAAAAATCTGTTTGCTCTTTTGAGAGATGGATTTCAATGCAGAATTCTTCTGGAACAGCACTATTAACTGATGCATTTTGAAAAAAAATTTTTTTTTCCCATGACAGTATCCCTTTAAAGAAATACAGTATGTTTTTACAGCATATTCAAAGCTTTTGCTTATTATAGGCATATTGTACAGCAGGAAGTTTGTCCCCAATATGTCACAAAGTTTAGAATAAACTCTATAATGTTAACAGGAGACATTCTGCCATGTTATTAATATACCACGTACAACTGAAATCCTATCATTTTATTATTGTGGGAGCCATATTTCAGCCGTATTTCCAAGTATATTTTTATCCCAAATTTGTTTACACTTAGAATCTCCCTCAAATGGACCGTAAAGATGAGCTTCTAAGTACTGTATATCTAGGAGGGTAAATATGCACTATTTCTAAATCTTAGCCTACTTGCCTCCCCCCCTTAACCACCCCCACTGCTCCAAGATTCCTTAGGGGGCCTGCCCCACAGTTTGGGAACCATTGGCCTATGGGGACAACATATACATAGAGTAATGGAACATGGGGGATATGTAGTGATTTATTGTTCTGAGGGAGTGGGCAAAATGTTACAAAGTTCTCCCCATTCAAAAGAGAGTTTGAAATGCCGCCATCACATTATTTCTAGTGACAAGCACAATCGCTTACCCACATCTTAATGGACAGTATGTCAGGCACTGGCAGCAATTCCCATGAATGGTGGGAGATTGGTAGTTTTTTGTCGCCCTCGATCTGAGTGATACATTGCTAGGGCAACAAATGACTATGCCAAATCTGCCACCAAAGATCTGATATAAAATTTCAATGCAAGTCCTTACGCTAATTCTTTAAAGGAGACATAAAGGATAAATAAAAAAACTCTATTTGTGTAGACAATTATCAGTAATATTTGGTGTTGCTTTTACATGGTGCTAAAAATTAATATTGTCTTTAAAAATAGCCCCTTTATTATAGCTCCCTATAGATATTCACTGGTCCCTATCCATGTTTCAAATGAGGGGTGGGCATGTCCTAATGGTCTATATCAAAAGCACAGTAGGAAAGGACAGCCAATCCCAGCCCGGCAGTCGCACAAGCACAGACAGGCTTCAGTTCCCTATCAGGTTCTGCTAGGTTCTGGTTGGTTCTTGTCCTACAGTGCAGTGAGCTGAGAGTCGCCAGCTCCCCTGCACAGCCTGGGAATTCATGGAGCTGGAAGTCGAAGAGAAGGGAGGGATCAGGGTTTTTGCAGAAATATTCAATAAATCAGCCTGAAACAATACTTTTTAAAGCACAATTCTTCTATATCTAAATGAGTATAATGCACTGCTACATTCTTATTTTTTACACAATATGACTCCTTTAAACGTTTGAGTGGTTGTTTGAAAAAAACAAACACTCAAGGACCCTCCGTTATTGCTGGACTACAACTTCAGATCGATATGGGGTGCTGTAGTTCAACAGTGTCAGGGATGGTATGAAATAAAAATATACGTAATCATCTGTAAGTAAAAATGACACGTGAAAAAGTAGCAGATATGGTCTGTGCAAAAGAAAAAGAAAAAACATTCTCATTCATCGAAACCCCAGAGCAAATCCTGGTCTCGGCGCATCCCTGATTAGAATTAGTAACCCAGCCCAGAGTATCATGTACTAAGCCTGCACTGCCCTATTTCCTTTTTAGATTCTGTCAGACTGATGGATGCGAGGAAACAGACAGTGCAGGCAGATTTCTGACCCAGCCACTAAACGTATTAGCAGGACACACAGGAGCCGGCATGCAATTGACTGGTGTCTCATCCCTGTCTGTCCAGCCGGCTTCATGCAATATCATTTTCAAGATTCATGGAAACTTCCACTTCAATTAATAAAATTTCTGTTCTGAGAACCCCGTAGTGAGGGTTACCACTCTGCTTGCGTGGGGGGGGATTAAACTGCGGCACTATACATTTCATGTTCTTTCTCTCTCTGCGTGAGCCTGTGCATGCTATTTAGAAGCGTTACCCCTTTGTATAATAATAACATGCATTGTTAGGAAATAGGTATAATTATCTCCCTCTCCCTAGAGAGGCAAGTCTGTCTGAGCAGGGTCATTTTCCCTTTAATTCTCTGTCTGATCAGTACATGAAGCATCCATTGAGAGATGCTAGTGAATCCCTGTAGTGTGATTGGTACAGAGGGTAGGATGCAACATGGTGCATCCTCCGGGAGATAAAAGGCTTTTTTTTCCCTGGGTACCATCTCTGGAGATGGAAGATTTTGCAGACAAAGAGATGAGTGCAGAGAGTCGTATCCCCTTGGAAGCTCTGCTCCTAACCTGGGCCATGCAGTCATTATTTCCCTAATCCCTCCTCTTATCGCTCAGCCAACAGCGGTGCCTGCTTCAGGAGTATTTGTTGTTCTTGACCAGCTTTTGAAGCCCCCTCTCTCTTTTCAGATGTTGCCATGGAAACAGCCTCACACGACCCATCCCCCTCCTCTCCCGTTAGCCGATCTCTTAATTATTTGAAATGAATCTATGCTGAAATGAATGTGTGCTAAGGATGGGTGTATGGAAGTGGAATACTGTGCTACTGCAAAATTTGTGCCACACGCTTGCAGGGTTTTAGATCATCACTGCCATCCAGCAGACAATATCACAATAATACATCAAACAGAGGATCTGATATCCAGGACGGAGGGGGGAAAAAAAGCATATAATTGTTTTTAGAGCCAAAGGCTGCAAAAAAAATGTATGATTTGGAAAGTGGGGATAAATGACTTTAAAACCCGCCTTATCTTAAAGCAATTCCAAATGATTTTGATATTAATAGTTGCCATGAATGTTGTTCATATTCTGCATATTACATTTAAACTGTATAATACTGTTCTACAGTTGCTACTTCTATACAGGTACTAATGTACCATTCATTTTCTTTTTCACAATTATTTTAAGACCTTTTGTCTATATTGATCCTTAGATGCTGAAATTGGCAGCAGTTGACTGTCCAACCTTCCTGCAAGTCCATTATTTTCATTGACATTTAGTTCATTGTTGAATACAGATGAAATTAATAAAAAGCATATTGGTGCTTTCTACCGACAGCATAAATAAACAAAATGAACCCTTTTATGCAAAGTATAGCCCAAAGAAAGACCCTCAACAGCATGGAGTCCTCTGTTGTTACTCAGGAGCTTGCATTTCAAGCTATGCCCTTCACGGGTCGGCAGCTCCTTGGGAGTAGAAATGGTGTGTAGGCCTATCAAAAAGCATATTTATAACCATCACTTCGCTTGTGACATGGTTATAATTTATCCCAATCACAGTATGCCAGCCCGTTTCTGTTTCTTTTCCATTTACTCTCAAATTAACCTCAAGTATCTTGTCTGGAATATTGAAAATCAATTGGACGAAGCTTCCATCGATTGTTCAACAGCAGTGACAGTGATAAATTTGACACTATTATGTAGCCCAGTGACCAAGTGTTACAAGTCATAGGGGTCTGCACACAAAGCTATTTTACTAAATGCCCACTTTATCAAGCAGGATTGGTAAATCTCTATTATATCCCCATTGCCAGCAGCAGAAGGCTGGCAATACTCAACATCTCCTGTGGTTGTCTGACTATTTTTAGTTCAAGCTTATCTTGCAAACAACCTACGGCCAGGGTCCCCCTTAGCTCATAACAAGGTTATAGATAGGAAACCATTGGAGTATCATTTATTCAACCACCGTTCCACCAATATCTAAGGCAGCAAATTAAATATTCAGCCCAAATATCTGTCTCATTGAGCTACAGGCTGGGATCTGTCGATTCACCCCAAATCTATCTCCCTGTATAGTATAGTTGGCCATATAAAGAATCTGCAGGACTGCACCACTTTCCATAGGTGTCCCTTGGCTACCATCATTCTCCCAATTTGTCCTGCCTCTTGGTGGCAGATCAGCAAGTGCGGGGCAGCTAACTAGTTAAAGGCATATTGTCAAACAATATTATTACATAGCCATTTGAAAGTGGATCCTTAAAAGGGTGGTTCAACTTTTAGTATGTTATAGAATGGACAGTTCTAAGCGACTTTTCAGTTGGCCATCATTTTTTCTTTTTTATAGTTTTTGAATTATTTGCCTTCTTCATCTGATTCTTTCCAGCTTTCCAATGGGGGTCACTGACCCCATCTTAAAACAAATGCTCTGTAAGGCTACACATATGTATATTGTTATCGCTACTATTACTCATCTTTCAATACAGGACCTCTCCTATTCATATTCTAATTTCTTATTAAAATCAGTGCATGGTTGCTAGGGTAATTTGGACCCTAGTAACCTGATTGCTAAAACTGCAAATGGGAGAGCTGCTAAATAAAAAGCTACAGAACTCAAAAACCACAAACAATAGAAAATGAAACTCAAGTCCAAATTTCAATTTCTATCTATATCATACCAAAAGTTAATTTAAAGTCAAACAACCCCTTTAGGGAAGAAACATGTGTCCCATTTAAAGGGAAAATATGCTTTGAAGAGGCCATAACGCCTACAAATAGAGTGCTGTACGATTAGAATATATTTTTTTTCAGATATTGCCATGTGTACATATATGACCTATTTGCTAGACTGTATACAATCCCGTTACTTCATCAAAGATAGTCCTAGAACAGAGTCACCACAAAGGAATTTTAGACATAACTCTTTAGTGATATAAAACATGGGATTATTGCCCAGTCTGCCATATTAGTATTTTTTTCTCTATTTTTCCTTTTTTAATGTTAGCCCTACCTTCTTTTATCTGTTCATGTGAACCTTAACCTTGTTGCTAAGCAAGGGAGAGGGGTGAGCTTGAAGGAAAATGAGAAATTTGTCTCATGCACGAATGCACCTCCAATGTTCCTTGCGGGCAACTGATAGAGTATATTTTATTTATTAAGCTTTAACCTTAGTTCAATGACTCTGTGCATCGAGAGAGCCTAAAACTGTGCATTACATGAATACCAAATGTTATGGCAATAATGAGACCTGGTTACTGTGTGAGTGAGAGATCCCTTTCTCTATGATCCTGTTTCCCAGGCAAAGAGATACCACTTTCCCTATCTGTAGCCTACAAATTCCTCCTGTTTAGTGACATCTGACTCGTTTATCTTCAACGTCCCACAGCTGGTAGTTGTAGTTTAATATCTGAGCTGACTTGCTTTTATTAGAATACAGAGGTCAAACCTGTGACCCTGCATGAATGCTGGGAACTGTGCTGTATGCAGTGCTGTGTCTGATGACTTGCATTGTTGTGTCCTGGAAAACACTCAAATCTAAAACACATTTACAAAAATATATGGGTACAGGACATTGAAGAGTTTTATTTAAGGAGAACTAAATCCCCCCCACTGGAAACCAACAAAGGACATCCGGTGTCATGGTGTTGGCATAGAGAGCGCACTGACTTGTCTGATAAAAATCAGTTAATCAGGTTTGTGTGGAAAATGGCATTCGTGGATGATGGGTTTGAAATATATGTTTAGATTCCATACCTGTATAGGTTTCTCTGCATAGATGTATTCGTTGAGAAAGGTTCCCCTCAGACACCAAAATGTTGACTGAATAAACCTTTTCTTTTCATTGTTTAAGTCCTCCCATTATTTTAATTTTTGTTCACTCACTTGATTACTGTTATGGTAGCATTGGGGTTATTGCATTTTATAGATAAATACTTCAGTGTCTATATTTTACTGTGATACTCTGAGGGGCATAGTACACAAATAATATTAAACTGAATGGAAACTCTTGCAATGATTAGGAGCAGATTGTATGCATGGCCATTGTGGGGAAATCTACAGTGACTCTGGGGTATTGTTGTATGCAAAATAAAAGTATTGCAAATAACAAATCTTTTATCCAGTTGCACATACTTAGGGGCAGATTCACTAACATCCGAAAATTCACCAGCGCAGGCTTCGCTAGCATTCGCGGCACTTCGGCAGGCGAATTTTTGCCAGCGCTATGCAAATCCACTAAAGTGCGAATTTACGCTCAGGTCGGCGAATGATAGTGTAGTTGCGCGCTAGTTTTACTTCGCTAGGCAGAGCGCTGTTACGCTAGCGAAGCTTAATTTGCATACGGCGGGAACTTTAAGTTATAATAGAAGTATATGTTACAGCCACTACATTCCACTACACAAGCCCAGGAAACCTTTAATAAATTATATAAAGTTGTCCTATTGCCCTACATGTGCCCCCTGTATAGTTGAGTTGCCATATGTTAGGAAATGTAGGGGGGGAAGAAGGGTAACCCCCACAAAAATATTATCGATCTTTTTCAGACTATCACCCTCCTATGCTAAAATTCGCCAGTGTTTTTTTGGGACTTAGAAAGAATTTGACATTTTTTTTTTCAACCTCCTATCTATTGTATTGAATTCCGCCTGGTCTGACCAGGCAATGTAACGTCTAGCATAAGTGCTAACGTTGAAGAAAATGTTCATCTTAGTGAATTTGCAAAGTTACGATCCTTCGTCAGTGCGCAACTTCGCCTGGCGTATAGGTGCGAAGTTGCACAAGTCTATCTACTTCGCTAGCGAAAATCAGAGCCGGTGTTAGTGAATTTGCGAAGTTCCGATTTGACATCACGCTGGCGAATTAGCGCTAGCGTTCGTGAATCTGCCCCATAGTCTCCACAGAATAGCAACCTTTACTTGTTTTTATAAATGGGAACTGCTTGGCTTTTCAGACCAGATTCCCTTGTTAGTTAATTCCTCAAGTTCATTCAAAGCATTTGTTTTTGTGTTTTGCTGGCAAAGGGTCTACAAACTAACCATGGGCAAATGTAGTGGGAGTTGTAGTTCTGCAGGTTGCTTATGCAGTAGTTTGCTGGTGGTGCCACTTTAAGAGGCATTGTGAGCTGCTGAGAATGTCGGAAAGGTGTTTGGCTCCGTAGAAGGAAGCTTCTCTATCAGATGTCACAGGAAATGAAAATTCCTCCCCGGGGAGATCATGGTCTGACTCTGACTTAGAAGCTTGTGAGAACAACAAGATACAAACAGATCTGACTTTTCCCAGCACTGAATGAAAATCTCCCATACTGCTAGGAATGTGCTGCTTCCAAATTTGTGGTGTAATTTGTTGGGGTGTGAAGAGTTCCATATGCACAATGTCCATTCATTTCTCTATATTCTCACCAGCAGTGCTAAAAATGAGTATGGATACTTGAAGTTAAAGTGAAGCTATATCAGTCTAATTAATATGGATTATGTTGCCTTTAAATACCCAATAAATTATGAAAATATAGTTTACCTGTCCAGAATGAGTTTATTATAATTGCACATGCCCGTTATGAGCATTACCATGCTGCAGTTGCCATTTTTATCCAAAACAAAGGCATTGTCTTTAAGTTTAAGTAGAATTTTATGACTACTAGGGTTGAGTTTTGGGATTCATGTTAAAAGAACAATCTACCCCCCCCCCTTTTTTTTGTGGATATTAGCTATCTGGACTTCTAGAAATAAATATAAACATATTTTTGTTTTTATAGCCCTGCCTATTTCCATAGATTGAAAGGGAAGCATGTTACTTGAACAAACCATTTCCCAACATCCCATAGGCTCACAATGTCTTCAACTCCAATGCCTTGTTACATTTGGAAGTGATAAAGGGTACTTTAAAAATAGACCCTGAATCTGATTTCCATAGTGGGTGGTGAACAAATTTTCTGGTAAGCAGAGGGACTTCAATTATACACCTCTTCCCAATGGAAAAAGGTGAGGAAGGGGTTGCGTTACAGTGAGAGTCGAAAGGGGAATTAGTAAATATAAAAGATGTCGTAGGTTCCTTTCAATATGGGCAATCAGGTATGTCTGCGTAAAAATAAATATTTATTTATTTCTGGAAGTTCAAATCGTGTATATTTTATTTATATTTTATTTCTACCTAACTGAATGAGTTCATGTGAGAGAGGATATATCCCTTAACCAAAATATTTCAAATGCAGTTGGACCGCAGGCTATAGCATCAGTGATTGCTTATCAAAGTGTATGGGAATGTCTCAGATGCCGCAGGAATGACAATTCCTATTTATTGTGTATAAATGCAAATATATTGGTAATGATTGTTCAGAGCCATTGAGAAAATCTATGGATTTATCATTATTTCACCAAAGTCAGATTCTCATTGTGAGCAGTTTCCTTACTTGAGGATATTCTTGTTGGATGCAGTCACAGACCAACACAAAATATTTTCACAGAGTGGGCTTTTGGGGATGTGTTAGAGGAGTTTCATGGCTACTGTATCCCCCACCGAAAGGATTTTCTTTACTGTTTCCATTACCTCTGGAGACATGTGGAAGCTTTGTAGTGGAAGAACCTGATGATAATGTATCTGATCCCAGGAAGCTGGGGTGATCCCAACCACTTCAGTGTCCCGTTTGGGGAAAACACATCTCTGGGAAACTTCCTGATCTTGGATACTTTAAAATGGAAAATCTTGGTATATGTTCCCTTTTTATGCACTAAACATCTGCTGTTCATACACACTCTCTCACACTTTCCCTTGCTGCACAACTTCTTAGCAACTTGGAATGTTCTCACTAGTATTCTGTTAGAGGAGGAAGGTTTTATAAAACAGACTACACTAATAATTTGTGCAATGTCTATCCAACAAATCCATCTTTTAGCAATGGATTATTTCCTTTATCGCATTGATTGGCATACATATGATGAAGCTTTATAAAGATGGCATTTATCATATGTGAATTTTTATATGGGTACAGGGCCGGACCAGGAGGAAAAAGGAGCCCTGGCAAAAGTATCAAAGCAGCCCATGTATTCACGTGCATGCAAAGCATGATATATATTTCCAACCCCAATGTTAACTAGAACTAGTGTTTATTAATAGATAAATTAATAGAGTCCATTTCCATATAATACCCAGCAATATTATATACCCTATGTGCTTGAACTGGCCCTTGAAACAAATATCTCCCCCCTAGTTTCTATCACAACTATTGTATCTGATGAATTAGTGACCCTATACTTAAAGTATATTCTAAATTTTCCTTTGTGTGCCCCCAGCTAGACCATTCACCCTGGCAGATAAGAGAACTTTAATTACCATGTGTATCACAAGGCCAATGTGTGTCATACTTGAAGAGACTAGGTTGTCTCATGAAATTAATGATACACATTTTTCCATATACAGACTGAAGTGACTGTTCTGATTCTCCTGTTGCCAACATACCTATCATAAGCATAAGGGATTGGGTATATAGCGAGCAACTCTAATATTACTAACTGAAGTTGGTCAGAGTTCGTGGTTCCTCCCATATGCCAGTACTGGCATGAATACTGATTAATGCATGCATTGGCTTAGCTGTGGCTGGCTATTATGGGCAGTTCATTTACATTTCTAAAGTTTTTTGGCTCATTTACGTATTAAAGACAGACCTAATTTGCATTTTTAGGTGAGCAGCCCATTTACATTTTAAAGCAAGCGGCCCATCGGGCATTTGCCCGAACCCACAGATTGCCAGTCTGGGCCTGCATGGGTAAATGTATTAACACAACTTTATAAACATAGCCCATTCTTGGACATGATTGTTACCAAATAGAGGTTGTGTAGAGCCCTGGTGAGATACATTGGTCTTCTTTTCTTTTTTTAGATAATTGCTCTTGGAGTCTAAATATACAAAACATACTTATTTTGGAAAACAATATATTCATAGAGATTAAGCACAGGAAACCCATAATTATTGTGTGTACGTTTAGGCCTCTGCCACAAGAATGTTTGCTGGAAAAACTTTCAGGGCTCCAGTGGACAATCACTAACTGATATACAATGTGGACTTGCACATAGCAGCAGGCCTGTATAGGCTAAGGGGAGATAAGTTGGGGTTTGTTTTGGAGGAGTATGTGCTTATTATGGTCTAGCTTATTATTGGAAAGGAAGGATGAAGATCTTGTGGCAAATGACATCATTTGAAAAAACAACTTGTTTATTTATGTGTGGGATGATTCTCAGAAAGAGTCCTGGCTGCTTAACCTACTCTTCTGCAGGCAGGTAAAACACATGGCCCCATAGTATCCCCAAGCAAATCCAAGTTTGCATTTTTGGGGTCTCCCAGCTTGCTGAGTGTAACCGAGGTCCCTCTTTGATTGGAGTTGGTTTCTAAAGTTGGAAAAGCTAAGCAAGTCTCAGTGATTGGCTCCTGATGACATTGACCCTCGTGTGTGTTGTGTGAATGTGTTAGGAAATTTAGATCATAAACTCTACAGTAGCAATGATTTCTTTAAAGTGATTTGCATATATATATATATATATATTTATATTTATATATATATATATATATATATATATATATATATATATATATCATAACAATAAATGGTTCGCAGCTTTGGGTCATTGGGCACATCATTATATTTAACCTTGTTGTTCTGGCAAAATTCATGTAACTGGTCAGACACAACACTTTCCATTTGCTAGTGGTGACAGATGAAAAAAGGGAGTTTTGTCAGACACTTTTTATGCTGGATTGTAGTAAAGGACAACATCAAATAGCCAATCAGAGTACTTATTTGGTAACCCAGGAAAATTTTCCATGCTTGTATTGCTCCCCAACTCTTTTTACAGTGTTATTTATTCTGAGCAAATGAGGGCTTGAATGCCCCTAGAAGTTGTTTAACTCTGTTCCTCTATCCACCTATATGGGCATATTTGGAAAATAGGTACCAAAGCAGTCTTAGTAAGATGCCTGGAATGTATTAATTTCTAATTGGAAGGTAGACATTTTTGTGTCAGGCTAAATTCAGTCTTGTTGGTTCTGCTATTAGACAGATGTTCTGAACCCCACCCTCTCCTTGAGTTCCAGGCATCACAGCATGTCCTAAACATTGCATGTCATTATTGGCCCGGCACTAAACAAGCTGCTTCCAGACTGATTATTGCTGAGTATTTTAAAACACAGCTCATGTTACAGCACTATTATAACTAATTATCATGGGACATAAGGACAGAGATACAAAGAGTTACTTTTGCACATCTACCCTATTATTATTATTATTATTATTATCATGAACAAATATTTAAGTGCCAACATATTTCACAGTGCTGTACAATGAATGGGTGTATATATTGAACATAGAAAATTACATGTAATTGCTATCAATAACTGATCCAAGGAGTTAAAAAACAAGATGTGGGGATGGATAAGAGCAGTAGTTGGTAAGGGGTACAGCAGTGATCTCAAGTTTTTGATATACATTGACATTGTTGAACTGCAGTTCCAGAATCTCATACAAGCTCATGCTTGCTCAATATAAAAATCACTTCTGAAGCTTATTGGTTTAATAATTTGGTACCTGGCTGCTGTGGAAACTGTTTGCTGGGGAAGAATGAAGCATTTAATGAGAATGTTAGAATTCCAAATTACCCATGTAACTATAATCTTTTCACTTTTATTTTTTTATTAGGTTACACCCTCTTAGGCAATACAAACACTGAGTAGGCCCAATATTAACTAAATCAATGTTCACTTGGTGCACAGTTACATAAGTCTTCCAGTTTAAGAGTTGGCTTTCACATTTGCAAGGAGCCATACTCCTCTGGGCATTTGCACATGTGGTGGTTTGAGTTAAACTACCATAGATTGAGTTAATGCCCTTGGCAGCCAACCCATGGGCCCTAGAATCCGTCTTTTTGCTCACATATATAGCATAGGTGCTTGTTCTTAGGTGATGAGCAGTTTGGAAATTTTTGAACCTGAAACTGACTCAACCCACTGTACCCAACTCAGCCCAAAATGCTCTTCCATTTTATGACCTGGTCTTTGCCAGACTCTCCTCTGATTAAATGGTTTCTGGACAGGATCAGCCTCCATAGGAGGAGCAATTATATAACCAGGGACCCTGCTTTCTTTCATAGTGCAAACCTTATAGGTTTTAGGTTGACCTGGTTATCACTACCCCCTTGCCCCAGACTCCAGTTGCATTGCATTGTTTGTACAGTGGATATGTCATTCCTGGACCAGGTTAATTAGTAGTAAACAGGTAAATACCACTTGGATTCCATATACATATTCTGTGCCGCTTGGAATGCATTATCTTTTTATATTTGTAGGTTGGCACCACACTGACAATCAGTACTGTCAGAATTGTCTTTTATGCTGGATTGATCATGAATTAGAATAACATCATGTGCATGAGCATTCAGTAGTCCCACAGCTGGCGGAACAGTAACTTGCTTCTCCTTGCTGCTGCACACTGCTTCCCCTGCTCAAGTACAAATGACTGATGGATACACTTTGTTTTCTGGTGAAGTCTTTTTATTTTGGTGATTGGCTCGTGAGTGGCGATATAGGAAGCCTTTAGAGAACTGCTCTGATTGATTCCTCCGTGTTCAATAATGTGTTCATTACAATGGCATTTCCTGGACAGCTGGGTCTGTTTAACCCAAGAGCCAAAACGGCATTGAAATTAAAAGTTCATTTTACCGTTGTGCCATTTCAATTCCCGTTTTTCCAGAGGAAGTTAAACAAAATCCCTTTATGCCCCAAAAGGACATGTCCCCTCCCGCTCACTTGGCCCAGTAGAGGCTTTAGCAAGACTTTGGCTTATTCTCACTTTTGCTAAACAAATTTAGAACCTCCATCCCTTCTAACTTTGTTTTTACGGTTTTGTCTCTGCAAATTTCTACAAATTCCAAAATGCCTGGGCAGCTAAAGGGCGTCAGCAGACTCCACTGTACATTCTCCCAAATTCTGCACCATTTGACTTGAGAGATAGACTGGAGCTCGGTCTGTAAACTGTGCTTCAACAAAATAAGGTTACTGGGGATTTGAGAAGTTCATGATTTGGTTAATTTGTTTTAAATGTATGTAATCACAGTTGGTGCATTATTAAAATTATAGCACAGGGCAGGTTTCTGTGCGTCTGTGCGTGCAGTCGCTGTGCCTCAATAACTGTTTATAGTAAATTTATTTGTGTAAGCTGTCACAGTGCAGCCATAGTTTTATGTCATGGGATATATATATATATATATATATATATATATATATATATATATATATATATATATATATATATATATATATATATATAGGGGCCGTAATAGCTTAAAGGACAAAGGCAAAAAAATAAAATCCCATTTTTACTTTCTTTAATGAAAAAGAAACCTATCTCCAATATACTTTAATTTAAAAATGTGTACTGTTTTTATAAGAAACCTGACTGTGTTCAGTGAAATTCTCCCTTCTTTTACTGCTGTTTATAGGAATTGTCAGGTGGTCCCTAACTGCAGGGCAGGGAAACAGTCATATAACAGCAGGGGGAGCATACTTCCCAGCCATGCAGAACTCCAGCAGCTTGCAGTTGGCCACTGTGTAGAGATTTGTATTTGATTTTTGCCTTTACCTCCCCTTTAATGTTTCCAGCTCCAGCTGCAGGGACAAAGATCATGGATCCAGATTTAAACAGATAAACTGGGATTCTATTTGGAGGATTATTTTGCTGCAGCCACTGGTTCTGCAGAGTTGGAGAAAGTTTGTATTAAAGGGGTTGTTCACCTTTGAGTTAACTTGTAGTATAATGTAGAGAGTGATATTCTGAGACAATTTGCAATTGGTTTTCATTTTTTATTGTTTGTGGTTTTACAGATATTTATCTTTTTATTCAGCAGCTCTCTATTTTGCAGTGTTAGCAATTTGGTTTCTAGGGTACAAATTACCCTAGCAACCCTGCATTGATTTGAATAAGAGACTGGAATATGAATAGGGGATGGACTGAATAGAATGATAAGTAATACAAAGTGGCAATAACAATACATTTGTAGCCTTACTGAGCATTTGTTTTTAGATGGTGTCCGTGACCCCCATTTGAAAGCTGCAAAGAAACAGAAGAAAATTGCAAATCATTAAAAACCTATGAAAAATAAATAATGAAGACCAATTAAAAAGTTTCTTAGAATTGGCCCTTCTACAATATACTAAAAGTTAACTTAAAGGTGAACCACCCCTTTAAACAATACAAAAACTATAAAATCCACATTAGATTACATGACAACACAGGACCCAGTGCAGTCTGCATATTCTGATTATTAATGAGTCTTGCTGTATTGGCTTCTGGCAGATTGACTTGTGCTGTTTTGATAATTTATGATGATCCCTAAGCCCAGACCACAATGAGCATGTGTGCAGTCTTGGTCTTGCAAAGATTATTAACAAATTAACAAGATGACAGCCCCCTGTGCCCACCTTTGAAAGCATAAATCATTTGTTTGATTAGGCTTGTGGTGCAGTAAGTTCAAGTTTATGTTTAGTATACAAAATACAGCATTTCTAGCCATATTATATTTCCTTTGTATATGCCTAAAAGAGATAAAAAGTGGTGATTTTGTCATTATTTCCATATTTTCAGTGCCTTCCCTGTGATGGGGATACTGAATTAGCTTGCAGTTTTATGTTGGCCATAGAGGCCTATGGGCTGAACAAATCAAGAGTGTATGGTATTGCGGCCTTCCTATTAAAGTGAATGAACAATAGAACAGGATGCGCTGCAGCTCCTCTTTACTTCCTCCAAAAAAAAGGAAAGTCAGCGCACACCCATTTAAATAAAATATAGGGTGCTCATCCAACGGAGACTCCGCATTAGGGTCTCCAACAAATCTTAACACTCAATCAAAGTCATGGAGAGCACACCCAATGTCAAAAAATCACTAATTTATTACAAAATAGGAAGAAACAAAGGAAATACAAATTATATAGTCAAAAAAGCAAAAATTTAAGTAAAAAATAGAAAAAGAAGCCTTCTTTTTCTATTTTTTAAATTTTTTCTATTTTCTATTTTTTACTTCCTATTTTGACTTTATAATTTGTATTTCCTTTGTTTCTTCCTCTTTACTTCCTCATCTGTCAAAATCATGGTGTATCAGGAGATGAAATTCCTGATCTGACCAATATCCATAGTGTACTTATTTCAGTTGGGATTGGTGTGGCACTATACATGTTCATAATTGCATGCATGTTTGGCTAACTTTCATCATACCTAAGCTTCCATTATTTCACACTGGCTATTCATAGCCTTGCTACTGTGTAATAATCTACTTGGAAGAAGCCAGAAGACCATTGTCTAGGGGTCAAGGGATGTGACAGGGCATCGTATGCCAAGTTGCCATTGCAAAGTCAGCATTTGTGATCACAAATCTTCTGGTACTTCATAGCCTTATCAGCATACTGTAGATATGTCACAGCACTGAGCACCATCCCACAAGGAAGTGTAATTAGACTTTTAATATGAGAGTAGAGTAGGGTTATTCTAAATTAGGACATACCAGATACTGAAATAATAGATGATGATAAAGTTTCCTACAGGTTAATCCTATGTAGAGTGTAAAATGCTGCCCATCCCTTCCTAAAACAACTCATTACTCATTGTATTATACACAGAAAAGGCATTCATTTACTCCATGATTGAAGCAAAAAGTCGGCAAACAGCATTTTGTTTGCATAGCATCACCCAGATATCCTGGCCTCAGTTGCTTTGCATAAATGGCATCTGGGTCACCTTTGAGTACTGCTCTGCACACTGGAAGTAAAGGTGTAAGTTGACCTTTGCAATAGTGATGCGCGGTAGTGATGTGCGGGCTGGCCCAAT
>CM044447.1:81459267-81478085 GCA_024363595.1 Xenopus borealis | reverse complement strand
CCTGGGACAGCTGTGTTAAGGATAGAGTCTCCCCTGTGGTGGAGACCCCAGGAAGTTGCCATGCAATTGAAAGGGGTCCCAGGGCTAACCACAGTGCTAGGAGTCCACAAGAGGTTCCTAAGGAAGAGCCATGCCAAAAGCCCTTGGATTACAATAGCACAAAGTCTCCTGACAGAGGCACCTCTTCCCAAACACCTTTAAAATCAGTCATATCTGAGGACTGGGGCAAAGCTGGGCCAGAGGAGCTTTCTGAGAAGAGACACCCCAGTCTCCTGAGGAGAAGCTTCAGCTTTCGACATTGGAATGGAGAGTTGAGGATTAGGAGCCTAACCAGAGAGAAGCACCACAGCAGCTCTAGCTGCCTCACTCACCATCAGGCAGAAGTCAGGGAGCAAACGCACGTTTCTACCACTGACCCTAACACAACGGAAAAGAGGAATACCCTCGATGTGGGGGAAGTGTTGAACAAAAGTGACCCCCTCTCGGACCTGGAGAGATGGGAGAGGTGCAAGAGCAAGAACAGGACCCTGGATAACAGTGACCTCCACAAGCTGTCTGAGCAGCTGGAGTTGGACAGGAAAGGCCAGGAGAGGAAACTGCTCAGGTTCTTCAGTGGAATCTTCTCCAGGAAGGACGGCTCTCCAGCTTCGTTTGCATACCCTGGGGGCCACTCGCCCAGGACTGGTCATTCCAGATCTAGAGGATACTTTAGCAGTTTAAAAAGAACAGCAACAGATAACATTCAGTCCAGCACAGAGAGTGTTAATGGATCTCCCTATAAAGGTGCTTTTTTTAAATTTCTTTGACCATTTGTTTGCCAATTGAACTAGTGTGTTTTTCTTTTACCTGAGTATTTCTCCTCAAGCTTTACACACATGCCCATCATGTCCATTCCAATCCATTTGGTAATAAAATCATCATCCGTCCACAATGGTGTGGATATGTAGAGATGGACAGATAGACATTTCCAGGTAACTGAGTTCCTCTGTGCGTCTGGAACTGGCATGATGCTGTACTATTGGACCCAGTAATGTATCCAACTAGTCTGTCATTTAAAACTCTTTTATTGGTAGCTAGCATCCAGACTAGTAGTTGACCAGCTGCTCAGTTGTATTGTCCAGTAGAATGCTATTTTCACATAAAGTGAAACTACACTCAAAGAAACCATAATTCTAAGAAAGGTTTTAATACCCATTAATTATACTTTTTCCAATTGTTTTAACAGTATTTGTTAATGTGTTTGTGTTTGGAAGCGGTGTTTGTATATGTGTGTCTGATTCTGACTCCTGAAACAGAACTTTGTTTCCCTCAGGCCTGCTTTTAGCTGAGAGTCAGAACCATTAGTGCAGAAAGAGGAATGCTATTTTCAATAGCAATCACATTTACAAATAACTTTAAAATCATTGGAATTGTAAAATTACTGTACAGGTATATTGCAAAGTTTCTTAGTATTGTATTTTCTTACGCTCAGGTAAAAAACATTTTCCCCATATTTCCTAGCCAGTGAGGATTTGGAGTTTATAAAGATACCCCTTTACTTGTACAGCATTGTCCAGGTCTGTGTAACTGGAATACAATTATGCTCCAAATTAACCTCATAGACAAGCAGAAAACACCCAGCATTGCATGGCCAGTAATAGGCAATAGGCAAAGCTGTCTGTCACTTACAGTTTGTCATATTTAACATCTCATTATATATATATATAGCAGCAGGGAGGGGTTTTGATCACTGATTTATCAGGTAGTGTAGACTACAACTCCCAGCATCCACCAACACTTGAGTGCTGAACTTGGTGTAAACTTTGATGCTAACAGGACTTGAGTAACAGTCGGAAATTCAAAAATTTTCACAGAAGGTGCAATAATTCTGTCTCTCCATCAAAGAATAAGTTAAAGGGAAGAAAATCTAAATTCACTGGGAAATGTGCTATTTTTTTAGTGTACTGTATATGTGCCCAGCATGAAGGTGTGTGTTTTCTATAGAAGAAGAATGCCGACCCAGGGTAGAAAGAAGCTCAGTGATTTTGAGTTTCTACCTCCTTTAAGAAGTTTTGAAGAAGTTGTTAGAATATGGTTGCATTCATTTTAATAGAACATTCTTTGATGTTGGTGTAATATTTTCCAGTATAGCAGTGTTCTTACCCTTTCTCTCAGGGGACCCGACGTAAGTTTGGATCAGCTTTGTGACCCAGAAATTGCTTAAAACCAGTTATGCTGCTTGTTTTAGTAGCTTTCTTCTGTTGTAGGATACAATCTGATATTATTAACAAGGGCCAGAGAGACCCGCTCTAAACAGCATGGGGACCAATTTTTTGGTCCTGACCCATAGGCTACCAAACTGGGAATAATTGGTATATGAGCTGAAATGGTATATCTATGAAGATCTATATCCACTAATAGAATCTTAGCATGTATATTAATATTCTGGTGCATAAGACTAGCTAACAGCTTGCCTGGTATTCACATGACATTTTGGTTTTAGTACTATGGTACTAGGTCCATATATGTCCTGTCATATAATAGGATGACCTGTCTCTCCTTGCTTTATTGCTGAATTGAAAATGACCTAGCATTAAGGCATGGTCATGGATTAGGAATTCAGTATATTTATGGACCCAACCCTTTATAAAGACTGCCATATAGATAAATTGGTGTTAGTGAAGTTGAGATTTTTTTTGCTCCTACATGACTTTGAAATGAGATTGAATAGCACACAATTGTAAAATTTATAATTGTATGTGAGCATGTATCATTGTATAGCAGAATAAAAGTAGATAAGATATTAAACAAACACTTTGTTTACATAAAAAAAATGTATTTGACTTTGCCAGTCATACGTTCTACATTAGTTTCACCTAAGGAATTGTTCGGTCAGTCAGCTGAGTCTGTAGTGTATCTCCTAGTATCTGTGTAGTGCAGGGGGGGCCCATGACTGACACCCATATTTTTTGGAAGGAAAAGTAGTATAAATACAAGATATGGTTTTCTAATGGTTTAGCTATTCATTGTGAGCTGGCTAAACCAGAATCAGAAGCCTTTGGTTACTAAAAAAAAAAAAAGAACTTGTCTGGTTTAGAATAATCCGATTGCTTAAAAGTTATATAATTTACTCCAAGCGTGGATAATCCACAATCCTTTCTGTGGAAGTTTGCAATGTAGAGTGGGTGAACTGAATGCCGTATGTGCTCCCATTCCCATTAAACCCTCAGGCTAAAGGGATTTTGTTTCAATTGTAATTTGGGTCACTGGGTCATTTTTGCTATTTTGTAAAACACGTGTACGAGCTACAGGATTGTGTCTTAAAATACATGTCACACTCATTTGATGTTCATATACAGGCAATAGCCATCTCACAGTGACATCAGTCCTGTGTATTTTAGCTTGGGTTTGCAGCCTTAGAAACCAAGGTTCCTGTAAAGGGCTAGTTACATGCCAGTAGGGGGCTTCCTTCCTTCCTCCCTCCCATTCTTCCTCCCTTTCTTTCTTCCTTCCTTCCTTCCTTGTGCCTTCTTTCATTTCCTCTGCTTTCTTTTTCCTTTCTTTTCTCTATTGCCCTCTCTTCCTCTCTCTTTATCTGTCTCTTTGTGCAGATATGTTAAGCATTCTTTTTTAGGGTAGAAAATTTCATAATAAGCATAAACTTCTCATAATTAAGGCTTTGCTGTGAGCAAGGTTTTAAAATGCTATTTAGAGCTGAGCTATGTGGTTCAGGAAGCATGGGCCCTAATTAAGAGCATTTGTGCATTTATTGTTTCATAGTTAGCTGCAACAGAGCAATGCTACAGTAGGGTTCAGCTGCAGGGGTGAAGAGGAAAAACATTGCAAGAATTTGTGTGATGGTGACTGCACCTCCTGGAAGAACTTTGCCAGCGTGGAAAGACTTCTTAATCTGATTACCATAGCATCAATGGTGCTAGAGTAATACATGGAATGTTGGATGATTGTGGAATTCCTACTAATCACTTTGCAAGTGAGCAAGGGAAAGTAAATATTTATTTTCTGGACACAGTGCAACCTCCCAACTGATAAGCAGAGAATGTAAACTCCTGCTTGATTTAAAAAAAAAAAAAGAAAAAGTTCTCACTTCGCCCAGTGGCATCATGGAGAATGGAATGTTGCATCTAAAACAGGGGTGTCCAACCTTTTGGCTACCCTGGGCCACATTGTGAAAAGTAAAAGTGTCTGGGGCCATTCACAAGACACACAAACACTTACTTTTTGTAACAGTAAATAAAATTCACAGAAAAGAACTAAAATACCAGTTGGATAACCAGACCGAGCTATACACTGGAATATGGAACACCTGGATATTAAATAGACTTATTAGTATATTACTATTACTACTAACTGGGCAATGGGCAGAGTCCCCCCTCCTGCTTTCTCCTATATCCTTTGCAACATAACGTTTCCTCGGGAACCAAGAATTTCAAGCTGGGCTGCATTCATATCCATCATGGGTCGCAGGTTGGACACCCCTGATCTAAAACATTCACATGCATTATAGACCACATTTTCTAAGAATTGTGTTCCACAGTTGATGAGTTGAGGTGTGTGTGTGTGTGTGTGTGTGTGTGTGTCCTGTTTAACCCCTGAATGATTAATTTGCCATACATAAAAGGTTTTCCATTTCCCAAACTCTCCTAGGGACTTGTCTCTCTTTCTCATTATAAACCTATAGGGTCATAGTTTTATGTATATTTAAAGTGGCTTATTTCTGTCTGATTCATGTATTTCTGTAGCCTGCAGTTTCCAGTTGTTGTTAAACTACAATTATGTACAGGTCCCAACCCTTCTTTAAAGCCGTTGGGATTGCCATTTTGTAAGATGCATTGGAGTATGTCCCAGTTTCCATTTTCACCAGTTTCATTGTAGTTTTTGTGTGTGGTTTGTCTAGAGATTTCAGATTTTCTTATTAAAACACCCACAGGGCCTTCCTGAACCACCTGTGATCTGTAGAGCAGTGACTAATTTATAGGTTTCTAAGATCCAGCGATTAACAGAGTAGGCGCAGTTGTCACCTCTATACCCCATGATAGCTGTCTCTAAGGCAATGTTTCTTAACACTTTTTTTTCCCCAAGGAGAGGGGACTAAAATGTAGTTGTAAAGGTGGCCATACACCAGTGGTTCTCAACCTTCCTAATGCTGTGACCTTTTAATACAGTTCCTCATGTTGTGGTGACCCCCCAACCATAAAATATTAAAATATTTTCATTGCCAGCCCAGATCGGATTGTTAGGAAAGTACAGGAGACAGCGTGGCTGCATAAAGGTTTGTTTTCCATTCCAAGTGCGGCAGGGAGAGCTGTATGGCAGTCCCTACTAAGGGGATAAAGAAAGTTGTAGTGCAACTGGCTTCCCTACACAGGTTACTGAACTCCTTGCACCAACACCCGGAGAGCTACAACCTTGGCACAGGGCTAGTTGGGAGAGAGATGAACCTGCTTCTGGAACCCCTTAAGTGACCTCTGTGAAAGGGTCATTCGACCCCCAAAGGGGTTGAGACCCGTTGCCATACACGGAGAGAGGTGAGCGATATCGGGCTGATCCGATCAGAATGATGCTGATACGGGCGGTCGGATCACGGGACCGCATCAACGAACAGATGTGCCCGCCATCCGACTTTCGCCAGATATCGTTCGAGGAAGCCCGTCGGAGGGGCCCCACTCACGGCCCGATAAACCGCTCACTCTGTCGGCAGCTTTTATCGGCCCCTGTATGGTCACCTTAAAACAAGCTTCTTGTTTAATGGTTATTTTCTGTTGTAGAAGAAAATGTGACTTTATTATTTTTGGCCCTGAGTCATAGGGCAAGACTTAAAGCAGCCTAAAAGAGCCTTGTAATAAGTAAGGTAAGGTAAGGTTTGGTGTATTGACTTTAGACTTGCCCTAGAAACATTTAGGCCAAAGTTTGCCACTAAGAGTGCAGGCAGAGTGTTTTGGATGATGTTGGCGTGATTCTTGTATTATTTACATGTCATTGTCGCCTTAATGTATAGTGTAAAGTAAGTAAAATAACCCTAAAGTAAGTCAATATTACTGAAGCAAAGATGCTGAAGCTTACAGCTGTTGACAACTTCAAATTCTGTTTAGCCTTTTACATCCTGGTCATGTGCTGTGGCTCCAGAAGGTATAAAGATGAGCTAATTGCTGTAATTACCCCATTTAGCTGGATAGCTGAGATCAGTGGAAGGCAACACCTACCCTTAGGCATTCTTAACAGTCCTTTTTCACTCTTTTGCATATCATTTGTGATATTCATCTATTACCTAAGGGTGGCATACATGGGCAGATTAAAGCTGCCGCTATCCGTCCTTTAGACCGGGGCGTTACTACAGGTCTCCCTGGTTAATATCAGGCCAACAATTGGGCCGATATCGATCAGGCAGGTTTGATTTTTTTTTTGGTGATCGAGAACCGCAACGGCTAGTTGATGCTGTTCACGCCTGATCGTTTGGTCCTAGGGTCGAACAATCTGATTAACCCAATATCTCCCTGCCTTTGGTGGGCACTCTGGGGATAGATACACTCGTTTGGTAACCTTGCCAAACAAGCTGATCTTATCATGTATGGCCACCTTGAGATCATCGGAGCTTTCTGCATAATGGGTTTCCAGAAAACGGGTCACATACCTGTACCTCTTACACTGATGTAGCTAACATATTTTGTTGCGGCAAAACCTGATGATAAAAAGGCAAGAGTAATACATAAACACAGTTTAACCTGTGTGCAGTCAGGATATTGGCTTTTTTTTTTTCTTTTATTGATCAGTGACAAATAGTTGATCATATTGGTCTGTGATACACTTATTAGTCACTCCCTGGACAGGGTGACGCAGCATATCTAAAGGCATTGCTTCCATTTGCCAGGAAAACTCTTGAATTTACTTGAATTAATATGGCAACCTGGTGGGTAATCCAGGAGAAGGAGAACCTTGTGAAATCAATGCTCCTCTTGATGAACTTGGTGCTTTTCAGTGTTCTAATGCTCTGAGGTGCCAGTCTTACTGCATATCGATTGTTTGCCTGTCTCAGCAGGGACATAGTTAAGGAGGGTATGTGCAGCTGGTGCTGTTCTTGTGGATGGCCCTTGAGGCTGCTTGCATGTTTAGTGAACACAGACTCGGGTACATGAGGGACAATATGTGTTGTTTTTGTTTGTCTCTCTTTTCTGGTGACTAGTGATGGAGCAGGAATGCATTGTCTGTGTTACCCTGATCTCCTCTTGCAGGAAGATGAAATCCAAACCACATGTGATTGTTGATATAATCATGGGAGTCTGAGTGATGCAGGCAGCTTGTGCAGGCTTTTGTGCTCTAAGCAAACATTTGCTGGGCCCTGTAGCTCCTTCCTCAGACTCTTGCAAAACAAAATCATAATTAAGGCACCAACATTATTTTATTGGGGTTACAATGTACATCAATTTATCTATTTTGTTTTACTTGTAGTTTTAAGGAAAGTGATCAGAACACAGCACAGGCCTATTACAGTTTAGTGCAAGGACCCTGTATTACCTCTTCTGTATCTCTTACAGATCTCATTCACTCTTTACCTCGCCTTCAAGCAAAATGCTCTCTCCTAAAACCATTTGCACTGCCACATGAGCAACTGCTGAGTGTTTTGCCCGCATGACAAAGGTTTCTTCCCACTGATCATTGGAAAGCTCTGTGAATAGCAACAGCTATGTGCTTATAGCATTATATGCAAGGCAATTGTGTGCTGCAGTTTTGCCCACCCGAGAAGATGCAGCTGCTAAAATGCTCAGCAGTCTCTTGTGTGACTACTGTTAAACTCCTTACCACCCTTTTGCTCCATATGCCTTGGGTCTCTCTATACAATTGTGCATGCAGCCTTCTGTCCCTGTGTACATCCCAGTCTATATATTCTCCCTCTGTTACATTGTCCGTATTGTTCTTTATTTTTGCCCCAGTACGCACACCTTCCTTTTGCCTCACTCTGGGCACCATTCTATGATGGTATCCCCCTGTGTTCTCACATTTCTACATCTCCTACCTGTCTGCCTGTGACTCCAGATTATTTACCTGTCTCCCCACGTTGTTTCTCCTGTATTCCTCCCTTTTGCTGCACTTTGCATGCTGCTTTATAAGTGCCTCTTTTTGCCCCAGTGTGCACACTCTGTGCAATCACTGAAATTGTCTTAGAACCACACAAAAGAAATCAGCTATACAACAGATATAAATCAATTTCCAAGGTGCCCTGCCCATGAGATATTGCTATCTAGGTGAAGGTGAAGGCTGATTGCACAATCCCTTGCGGGAATTAAAGGAACACTTAAAAAACATAAATACAGACTTCTCGGTCACACACAAGCACACTCACAATCATACAGGTTAAGATAGTGCTTGAGCATCCAAATGTGCAGAAGAAAATAGCTTTCCAAAGCTTCCTGGGTAACAGCATAAATCTCAAACGTGGAAACATTTATGTACACTTGCATGAATTAAGCGGGTTATGTGCTCATATTCAAAGGAGGAACTTTTTTCAGCATTGCTGTCACTTCTATTGGGACTTTTGTTAAAGTTGTGTGACAGATGGTGAGCTGACGGCTGCAATTTCTGCTTTAAATTTTGTTGGTGTTTGTTCAGTTTGGGTTAAGAGCTGCCCTTCCACAGACCTGTCACAGCAATGTCACACAACATGACTGGAGAACAGCTCACTAGCTGTTTGCATGCAGTAACATGCTTTTATGTATGTTCACTATATACACTTTATAACAATACTCTCTTTTGTTACACTACAAGCAGCTGCAGGCTGAACTTTTATAGCACTTACAATGATTAGGTTCACTTGTGTTTACTTAAATGTGCTCTTTTTGATTCACTGGCATTTCTCAAAATTAAATTTAGTAGTGACATATTTCAGCACATATTGGTCTTGTCATTAACTCACTCTCCTGCACCAAACCACTCACTTAAGGTCTTTTTTTTTAATACCGATGTTTTAACTATGTGCATGGCGTTAATTCAAGTATAAGGACAAGAACATAACTACACAATTTATTGTACAGGCATGAGACCTGTTATCCAGAATGCTCAGGGCTTAAGGTTTTTCTGGAAAACAGATCTTTCTGTAATTTGATCTTCATACCTTAACTCTACTAGAAAATCACGTATCAACATTAAAGGGGTTGTTCACCTTCAAACAACTAGTTGTTTTCAGTTAGTTCACCAGACTTTTTCCAATTACTTTCTGTTTTCTGTGTGTCACCGTTTTCCTAATATTGAAGTGTAAATTTATCATTTTTCACCTTCTAAAGCAGCTCTGGGAGGGGGGGGGTCGCCGACCTTTTAAGCTATTCTAAATTGATACATTTAGTTGATACTTTTTTTATGTTGTCCCTGCTGAGCAGAATCTCTGGGTTTCATTACAGGCAGCTGTTAGAATGGATACAATAGTTGCTAATACTCCCGAGATGCTGCTGAGAAATGTATCCACTAAATGTTGCAAAATTATAACAGTTTAGAGTCTACCCTGAATTACTGAGCTGCCAGACTCAAAACACCAGAGACAGGGATATTCAACTTTTGGAAAAACAGTAAAATATGAATAACAGAAAGTAACAATATGAAAACAACCGAACTGAAAAAAGTGTTTGGAAGGTGAACAACCCCTTTAAATAAACCCAATAGTTTATTAATCCAATAAATAAATCCAATAATTTTACTTGCAATAAGGATTCATTATATATAGTTTGAATAAAGTACAATATACAGTTTTATTATTATAGAGAAAAAAATAAATATATAAAAATGTTTATTATTTGGATAAAATGGAGTCTATGGGAGATGGCCATTCCGTACTTCGCAACCTTCTGGGGGAGGTTCCAGATAATGGATCCCATACCTGTCCACCACTTTATATACCCTTTTGCATTCACTGGTATGTATATATTCCTTTGGTGCTTAGGAGTTTTGGTTTGCTGATAAAAAGTACAAATGCAAGTAATAGTCTTGATCTTCTTAAACAGACAGAAGCATGTAATATCTTGCTTTTTATTTCTGCTCATTATAAATTTCATTTATATGCTGTCGGGTCCAGGACGCAAATGTCTGTCTTCAGCAAATTCCACAGTGTATGAAATATGTACTGTATTAGGCAAGGTTTATATACTGGAAAAAAGCTGCAGCACCATCCTGCATTTCTAGGAGACAGCATATTATTTACAGATCTTTGCATACTTTCCCGGTACTCGAAAGGTTAAATGGCTGCTGCTTCAGTGATTGAAATTTCGAGAGATTAGCCACTTTGACCTCTGTTGGTGTGCTCTGGTTTGAAGTTGTATTTGCTGAGAGATGGGGCTGATCCTGGGGGCGTTGGGGATAAAGTCCAGATTGGGCGGTCCTCCGCACTGTGTTTGTATCCAGATGTGCTTCTTGTTGGGGCACTGGAATTAAGGTCACTTGAACTGAATAGGCTTAGGATCTTTTTCACTATATAACATCCCTTTTGAATGTATTTGGTAGTAACTTATACAGGACAACGGTTTTTCCCCCTACCCTCACAGTCTGTGAAACCTAACCCACTGTTTATACAGAGGATACGGATATTATGGGTTGCATGTCTGACAGAGGCTCCATACACTACCCTCTGAGTCAGCAAGGATCCTTCTCACCTTTGGTAATGGCCAGTGTCAGTCCTGGCAGATTTGGTAGCTTTTCACAGAACATTCAACATTTGCATCAGTATCTGTCCAATGGAGCTTGCATTCTAATTTCCCTGCTACATAAATGCATACTCAATCTATACTCAAATTAATTAAGAGAAGATTAACTTACCATTATGTTTTTGGACTGGAGGATATAGATTTGCCAGAAATTGTTGCATGTGATTGACCCATACATGGAAAAGAAACAAATTCCATAGTCACGAGAGGAATGGTTGAATGGCATTATTAATATGGAATTGCAGCTGCCCCAGCATTTCTCTGCCTTGACTTTTATGCATATGGCCCTGTATTTATTGACTGAAAGCAAGCCATATGTGTTGTCTGCTAGGCTGAATATTATGCCAGAATATTTGCATTGCAATTTGCCAACAAATCTCCATTTGTTTAAGAGCTGCTTTTTATGCATCATTTTTCCATGGAGTTCCTCAGTTTCATTTTATCTGGTTTTCACACAAAATGTGAGTATCACATATAAACTTCCTGAATAAGTTTTATTGCCGTAAAATTGGCTCTGGTTACTCTTACATTGGTTTTATTGGTTTTTCTTAGGACCGGGAAATGTCCTTGGGTTCCATTATCTGGTATCTTTTAAACATTTATATAGTACAGCACTGACACAGTAGTACCAATGTGCCAGCACCATATATCCTATATTTCCAGGTTACTTGTGGGGAAAAAATATGTTTTAACCACTGACTGAACTAGGGTTAAGGCAGGCGGGTCTTATTCTTTGAAATGGAACCCAAATTAAGCACAGAAGCATCTTTCTGACCCAAAGTATGTTTTTAGATGAATTAGAATACAGTATATCATTTTTAGGTTACTGTTGTTTAGGTAAAGTTTGCTGTATTAAAGGTGATGATCGTGTCATGCCAATTCATAGTTCAAGGACTCCTGACAAGGTGCTTATTAGGGATGCACCGAATCTACTATTTTGGATTCGTCCGAACCCCAGATCCATTGCAAAACATTCGTCCGAATACCGAACCGAACCCGAACCCTAATTTGCATATGCAAATTAGTGAGAGGAAGGGCAATTTTTTTTTTACTTCCTTGTTTTGTGACGAAAAGTCACATGATTTTAAGGATTCGGATTCGGTTCTGCCAGGCACAAGGATTCAGCCGAATCCGAATCCTGCTGAAAATGGCTGAAAATGGCTGAATCCTGGCAGAATACTGAATCCTGGATTTGGTGCATCCCTAGTGCTTATTAAAGGGTTTGTTCACTGTTGAGTTACATTTTAGTATGATGTACAGAGTGATATTCTGAAACGATTTACAGTTATTTTAAATGTGTTATTATTTGTAGTTTTTGAGTTATTTAGCTTTTTTTCAGCAGCTCTTCGGTTTGCATTTTCAGTAATCTGGTTGCTAGAATAAGAATAGCAGAGGGCCTGAATGAAACAATGAGTAATCAAAAGTATGATTCACAATACATTTGTAGCATTAAATATAATTTGGTTTAACATGGGGGTCAGTGCCCCCTTTCCCAAACATAATCATAATTGTACTATTGTGCCTGCCTTACATTAAATGTGTGACTAAATGTACTCTGGTGCTAAAATGTAGCAATTTTCAAAGGGTTTTGTAAAGGGATAACTGAATTGACTGAATACTTTAATTACAAGTTATTTCTAAATGAAAGTAGCGTTTGCTATAAAACTTCCTCTTTTAGTCAAAGTCAAAGCCAGTAGTGTAGAGCGTATTATAAACCAGAAGACAAACTGCTGTTCCATAGCAATTTAATTTCAAAATAATTTAAAAAATCGATGAGAATTTTCAAATGTATGTTCATTGAAAAGTTGCTAAGTATGACATTTTCTTTCATTAAGCCAAAATTAGTTTCTTGGCGGTGGATCCACTTTAAAAGCAGAATATAGCTCTGAGCCCAGCACTTTGTGGGTTTATTTATTGTTTACTTTAAGTGCTTGTAGGGACATTGGAATATTTTGTGTGTCCAGACCCAGTAGTCATGCTCCAATACAACCATATAAATCAGTATATCCATCAGGTGCTTGTGCCAGTGACATATATAGTATTTTCTCTCAATTTCATGTCTTATGCCACAGAGCAAAAATGTATTTATTTAAATCACAGAAAAGACCACTTGCAATTTTCAAACACGGCTTCCCCCAAACAAAAGTACATGTGCATGTACCCGTGTTGTCAGCTTAATGGACGTGGTCAGCTTTGGCTCTTTCTACAGAAACATAAAGACATCAGATATTCCTTGAATGTGCAGTTCTTCTAAATAGAGTGCGGGTCCAGTCCTGGCAGTGCCAGTCTCCACCGTATCCTGTGCTGGGCTGTACCATGTAGGCCAGTAGCTTGCACAAGTCTCCCTCAGTGGGCTGTTCTATGTATTTTGCTCACATCTACACTTCCCCTCTAATTACATGCTAAGTGACACCGACAAAACCATGTGTGGCCACTTAACTCATTGGGTGCCTGAGATGGCTGCCATATGTAAAAACTGCTCACACTACTGTGTATGAGCCTTTAGCAGGGGAGCAGTTAAATGCAGAAGGCAGAGTTATGGTGCCTAGGGGGGATGCAGGAATTTATGATGCAATATGTGGCACAAAAAGAGACCCTGTTAGAATTACTCAGTGCTGAAATGTCTGAAATAATTTGTTGAGCTTTTTCTCCCAGCAACGATGCTAAGTTTGTTAGAGAGGGAGCTCTGGGAGCACAAAAGGGGAGGGAGAGAGACTGATGGGGCTGTCTTGGAGTTTTTTTTTTTTTAAAGGGTGTCTACAAGAGCAGGGTACTAATGAGGCCATATGGGGGGTCCTCGGAACACAACACCAGGGTCATGGAAGAGAGGAGGAGATGGGCAGAGTGACCGTATCATGGATGGAGCTTTGTTTTAAGTAGCTGTTACATATTTCAGATTTTGTCAGATCTTAACTATGTACTATAGTACACATGCTGCTGTCTAGAAGTGGAAGTGTGCCATTGCAGTTGCTCAGTAATTTAACCCTCTGTGTATATCCGTGAAATAAAACGTGTACTCTACAAATTTAGCTTAAGTAGCTGTGGATACATGGAATAGTTTTACTGTCCTGGTTGGAAATGCACTGAAAGCAACAATACAGTCCATAGAATTTTGACCTGCCTATTCTGTCTAGAAATGCAAGGAACTTTTTACCCTGGAACTTTTTTTTGTGTTTTGAATTTGTTGCCAGCACAATCACATTTGGAGATTCAGGCAGTTTGGTATCACTAAAAGGATTTAGTTTTGCGTTTAATATATATACTTTGTCTCTGTTCATGTTAAAGAACAACCTAGTTTTTTTGAGTTACCCTTCAGTACACAGCACTATCTTCTTCCTTTTGAATTGCTATGTTTCTTTAAAGAATAGACTTGGTATAGCCTTTGTGTATCCATTTTGTTTATGGTAACATACTTGCACTATATATAAAATATGTGCCAACGTATGTATCACTTGTAAATGTAAGCATGTCGGAGTGACGGCAGCAAAGTGACTGTTGTTGAGCACCATAAATGTTTCATTCAAAGTGACAGTGGGAATGTGGTTTTGTCCCACAAAGCTGATTTATTGAGTAGGAGTTGTAAGGTCTCAGTAGCAGAATTTCTAAGTGTATTTGCCATATACATTGTGAGATAGGGTTTTTGGGCAAATACTGCAATTTTGTAATGCATGATTTCTGTTTTTTATTCCACTGCAGGTCCATTTCTTTATCAAGAAGCTTTGAATACATTAAGAAATGCAGAGCAGATATTCATACACAAACTATACATGAACTCATGGAATACAGTATTGAAACTGCCCATCCTTCTGACATGCTGATAAATGTTCTACTTTCTAAAGGTGGCCACACACAGGCAAATTTAAGATGGTAATTTTGGCACTTCAGAACGATTCACCATTTTATCTGCCTGTGTATGGGGCTCAGTCTTCCCACCCATCCAATATCTTCCATGTGCCGATTAAGTAGGTTCAATTGTTCCTTTGGGTTTGAGATCTGCACTTGCTCGTTGTTGTGATCCTCAGTCCAACCATTGGCAGCAATTATGATCCGATTGTTGGCCCATGGGCCAAACAACTAGATCTGCCCAATAGGTGGGCATACTGGGGAAAGATCCACTCTTTAGGCGACCTCACCAAAAAAGCAGATCTTATATGGCCACCTTCACCCACCCAAAATTGCAGTTAGGAAAGATGGTAAATTCAAGCTATAATACACCTTTTGTGGGGGTTGGGCAAAGTCTGTTTATCACATTTAACTAATTTATATAATTTGTCTATATTTTGAAATATCATTGTCTGGCTCTGTTTTCTATTAGAAAATCTTGCTTTGTCAGCTAAATAATTATATGAATACAATTTGAAGCAGAATAACCAGTTACTAGGCACACCTTGCCAGTCCTCTCTCTCTATCAGTTATTACCATTCTTGTCTGGTTCTAATCTAAAAACACCTTGTTATACTTTTATTTTATGTTCTGGAGGCAGAATACCACACTATAGCTTATAACGCATGTGAAGGAAATTCCCAACCCTTTCCTGGCCCCATCCTGAAATTTAGAGGCCTTAAAAAAAACAACAAAAAAAGCACAAGTGCCTTAGAAAAAGCCGAAAGAGACAAGAGACCTGTATGTAGAATAATACTGATTAGTACATTAGAAGAGGTTTATTTCCACTTTGTAATGTCTGTATAATGAATGACTTTTTAATGACCTTGGGACCCTTGAGTTCCATCATGACCCAAAGACTTGTCAGTTTGGAAGTAATTCTTCTAGAATAAAAATAGAAATTCCCTTTTAATTTAAGTGTATGTATGACATAGAATGTCCTGTTCTTAGCAACTTTTCACTTGGTCTTGAATTCTTTTTTCTTTCCTCTTGTCTCTTGCCTTCTTTCAAATAAGGTCACTCTTTCCAGCAGCCAAAAAATATAACTGTTCCTCTGGGAGGCTACAGTTTTACTGTTAATTTTACTTTTTATTACAGCACTTATCTTTCTTTTCAGACCCTCTCTTATGCAGCTGTCTCTCACTCAAACCACTACCTGGTTGTTTGGGGTACTGGACCCTAGCAACCATAAACTGTAGAGCTGCTGAACAGAAAACTAAGAGACACAGGACATAGGAGATGGAGAAAAAAAACTAACCATCACCCGCTGCCGGTAGATCCATTAACTTCCACTCTGGCCAGGGGAATAAGCATCCAAAACACACTGAAGTCGCACATGCGGATCACCATATTACAGAAGAAATTGTCTCCCTATGTGAGGGTCTCACAAACTTTTATTGAACAGTTAAAAGCACACTTGCAGTGGAAGTAGCCAGGGGAGAGCACAGTTTAAAGCATTTAGTGACTAAACTAGTCACTTCATCAGAAGCCCTTCTGGTTAAGTTTCAAGCCATACTCTCCTCTGCAAGTGTGCTTTTAAAAGTACAATAAAAGTTTGTATTTTCCAAACACGCTCACATCTGGTAACCCAAATCTGGGTTACAGGACCCATGTAGGACAAGTAGAGTGAGATTTGAGTGGTCAATGATGATTTACTGGCATAGCCAGCCCTCTGGGGGTACCATGTGTATAATCAGGGATACATTTTGGGTTGGATCCTGACTTCTGATACATAATGATAATGATAAGTAATAGGTAATAATGATTTTTAAATTTTAATCTGTATTGTTTCCCCACATTTTTAAAATCAAGATTAGATTATTCCTGGCCAATGACGGGCAGCTAAAGGAAAAACTTTTTTATACTTCTTTATTTCTTCACTCCTATAAGCTCAGTGATTGCTAGTGGTTTTGCAGGCAGTTTGCTGGACTGAATTTGCAGTGACTGAATTATTTTATATATCACAGTTAGCTGATAAAATCATGCTATGACACCTCTATTTTCTGTTCCGGCTCTGGAGAGAATTCACACATAGAGATACAACAAGAACAAATATAACTCACCTCATATGTTACATTTATCTTCACACGGACCCATACTCCCATACTTGTGTTAAATCAAATTATTTTTATTGTATGCATCTAGACAGTTATTGTATGCGTGTGTGTGTGTGTGTGTGTGTATATATATATATATATATATATATATATATATATATATATATATATATATATATTTTTTTTTTTTTTTTTACTGATTTTCTTGAACTCTTTTCATTTATCAATAAGGATTCAACCCACTTCATGTATCAGCCTTCTTCTCGACTATTGAACCTGATTTCCTTTTTGAGTTACATTATAACAATGGCTGTGCACAATGCAACATAATATATGGCTTCAAAAATGGCTTTGTAGTATTCATAAACAAGATAGACTGTGTAATTAATTTGGAAAGCGTGGCCTAATATTTGTATTTGTTATTTAGCAATGCAGCTCATGGTATACCACTGTGTGTAGCTAACTACCGCTGCTCAATATACATGAGATTATAGATAACACAGAGGCAGCAGTTTTATTGCTGACAAAACTGAGAAATTATGATTCATTTGCTTCTTTTGTAGGTAGAACTTGTCAGACTTCACTTGTAAAGATGTAGCTCTGTAACTGTTTGGTGCCCTAAGGGGCAAATCTTTAACTTAGAATCAGCTATTAGAATGCAAATTGGATTCAACTGACTTTGGTCACTGACAGTTACATCTCATTGTTCTCATACAATTTTCCCTCCACCCTATTCCATGCTCCCATGAAAAATTTAAAGCATTCTTGTTGACAGGGCTGATTGAATGGCAACAGGTTGTATTGTGCCCAAGTAATGTCAAAATTAGTTTCCGTTTTCTTCCATACTAAGATAGTAACTCTGCCAAATGCTATGTTATGACACTTGCAGCAAAGCAAATGTTTTCCACATGTGAACCACACATTCACCAAAATGTAGTCATTCTCCTTACGGTGCCATACTTCATTACTGTGCCACCTGTGGGCTGTGATGACATTTACTCTCACAATGACTTATTTTGGGGTTGTAGATGACAGGGGTAAGGTCATTCATTGATGACATTGGACAAGTTATTGGGATTCATGACAGATTGCTACATATAGAGGAACATTTATTAAAGCTAGAATTTCGAGTGCATGTGAGTTTTTAAAAACTCAACATTTGACCAATCAAATTTTATTTTAAGAAATTGAATTATAAAAACTCTACTGAATAGGACCTACCTGAAAACTCAGATCGATTTGTATCAAATTCGACTCGGTTTTTTTTCTCCAAAATAAACTCGAATGTCAAGAAGGCTGCAAACAACTCCGAATCGATCCCCGGATGTCTTCCATTGACTGAAATAGCGATTTGGCAGGTTTTAGGTGGCGAGTAGTCGAATTCGAGTTCTTCAAGGACCAGTATATTATAATTCTTGAAAACTGAATTTTTTTTTCAAAAAAAAAACCTCGAATTGTTACAATACCCCAGTCGATTTTGAATTTTTGGCCATAAAAAAAAAACTTGAAAATTTTCATTTTCAATTCAACCCTTGATAATTCTACCCCATAATGTTACAGTTGTTTTGACGGTCTTTCCTAATGGCTTTACAGTAAGTAGCAAGTGGAGTATTTCCTAGCAGGTCTTTTTACTGGAAATGGTGGAAAGGAAAATCACTAGGAAGTGTGTAAATGGGCTTGAGGGCCACAGCTTCCAGGTATAATGCAAAACAAGGGTGTCTGTTTGTCTTGTGTTGTTTACTTGTGGTACAATGTTCCAGAATTTTGGTTGCCTGAGTCAACATGATGGCTTTCAATATACTGTGGCAGAAGCACTGTGCCAGTACCTTGATTTGTATTCAGTCAGGATGACCTATTAGAAGGTGAATGTGCAGGATGCCTCTGCCTGAGAAGGGTTGTTGGCTGTGCCAGACCTACAGAGCTATTCCAAGAATGCATTGTGTGTGCAGTGCACTCCCAGCTGTACTGACACGTGCTGCTCACTCTGCTGCCTGCTTACGTCACACCTTGAGGGAAGGATATGTGTGAATGTCCATTTTATACGGACAGCAATAACCTTTGGCCAGTCAAACCAGGATCTTAGAAATAAAGGGCAAGGTTGTCTGGAATGGACAAATTGCCACAATACAGATTGTACTTGTTTTCTATTAGGCTAAGGCCAGACGGGGAGATTCGGGGGCATTTTATCGCCTGGCGACTT
>CM044447.1:81437255-81451110 GCA_024363595.1 Xenopus borealis | reverse complement strand
CCCAGCGGCTGAAGAGGTGGTGACATGCTAGAATGTGTTTGTGAGGCTTCTGGCTTTTGTCTTTCAAACCCATGAGATCTTAATGTTTGGAAGTGACAGATTCCTATCCCTCCTATCAGACAGGTCATGGGCCAGTACTGCCTACTGTGCCTGTGAGAATGGGCAGCCCGTGAACAAGGCAATCAACTCAGTGCAAAATATAAAGGGAAAATGGGTTCTTATGACTGTATGCATAGCATTTGTTTTCAGGTTATTTTCTTTTAATGTTGTGGTGTGAAGCAAAGACTATTGACTATTCAAGCAAATGCATGTTATATCTATTATATGATAACTAGGGATGCATGGAATCCAGGATTTGGTTTGGGATTCAGCCTTTTTCAGCAGGATTCGGATGAATCCTTGTGCCTGGGTGAACCAAATTCAAATCTTAATTTGCATATGCAAATTAGGGGTAGGGAGGGAAATCACATGGTTTTTTGTCACAAAAGAAGGAAGTAAAAATGTTTTTCCATTTTTTCCTTTCCCATCCCTAATTTGCTTATGCAAATTCAGATTCGGTTTGGTATTCGGCCGAATCTTTCACAAAAGATTAGGCCAAATCCCAAATAGTGGATTCGGTACATGCTTCTGGGTAGATTATATTAAAAGGATATCAGTGATAAAAGACTTTTGTTTCATTGAGCATTCTGGGGGCCTTGGCATAGCAGAGCATTTTCTTAACACCTTACTTTTTATATAAAAAAACACTATAAAAAAAACATGTTCACACTGTTGAGAGTTATTTCTGTTGAAAGCAGTGTCATTTTTTTGTTTGTTTTAGGGCTCTTGAAAAAATGTTGCAAAGGTCAGTTTTCCTCCATGGCTGCAAATCAGCTGGCTTCCTCTACATCATTTCAAGAGTCAGAGCCAGGAATGCAGGAAATATAATAAACCAACAAATAATGCTTCAAATATATTTATAGAAAACAAGAAGGTTGTTACTTGGTCAGATTAATTGCTACTGCCAGTGGGGCTGAGGCAGTGAATATGAGAGCTGCATGGATTGGTGAGACTTAGGTCAACCGCTTATTTGAGGTCCTAAATATTCATTGAAGCTCAGTTCAAGTGCAGTTGATGTGAAATGTGGGGTCAAGCAACTAACAATGTAGGTATTTCAAGAATTACTAATCCAACAGTATTTTATTTAGTAGTATTTTCCCTAATGGATTAATTGCCTATCATAGAACTGAAATGCTGATGCGTAGTTCTATAACATGCTGTAACATGCAATAGTGTTTTAACCACTTTACCTCTACTATAAGCTTTCAAGCTGGCATATATCTCTAGAATATCCAACTTTATAGAGCTCAGATCTTGCAGGTTAACCCTCCTGATTAACCAGTACCAGAGGTGGATTATGGGTTTTACAGTTCTCTTGGCATGAATTTATTTTGTATTATTGGTAATAAAGGTTCTAGTACAGTAAGAGAGCTTGACCTACACCTGATTTATAATCTAAAAAATTATGTAAATTCTGGACCATTTTTCAAGAAAAGGAAGGCACCAAATTGCAAAAAACTATTAAATAAAAAAAGAAATTGGAGGGCAACTGGAGATTTGCTAAGAATATGCCCTTCTGTAACCTATTAACAGTTTACTTAGGCGAACTACCCTTTTGAAAAAGATATCTTGGCAGTTTAGGTAGATACTTCATTCAAAGCTTTTGGGGTTTTTTTTTATTTCAGATTAATAGTTATGGCAAAGGCTTGTAGTGGAGATCAAGGCGTCCTTGACTCTCATGAATCACATGCCCCCTGCAATTACTGTTTATTTTTGGCCTTTTTTTTTTGGTCACAATAAGATTTTATATTTGATGAAGGGAGATGCCTTACCCTAAAATTTTGTATGTATTATTCCCACAAATTGGGATCTTATGTTTTTAGGGGGTGCATTAAAGTGCGCATTTGACAAGTTTGTACACAGCTGCTGGGGCAATTTAGGCATATTCTTTGTGAGAGCTGGAGAAAATGTGTTTGAGTATTTAAGTTTGGAATGTTAAACATGTAGTCGCCTCCATATGTCAAACAACAATTCCAAAGCCTTTTGGTTGTTTTAGATGCTGGGAGTTGTTCCTTCAAGCACCTTTCAGAAATGCTGTCATGTAATCAGTTCTGTGTGCTCAGCTGCTCCAAAAGTATTCATCTACTAACACTGGTCACCTTTAGGGTAAGGGCACACCGCACACCTGCCGATTCTGGGAGAGTAGTCAGCAGGCGAATAATCGCTTCTTCTTTGTCGCAACTAATCTCCGCAAACCTCTTCCCTCTGTCTTGCGCGGCTATCATGAAAAGTCGCCTGCAGCATGACCCTTCGTTTTCCAAAGCCGCCCGAAGTTGCCTCAAGAGGAAAGTTCTGGTGACTTTGGAAAGCAAAGCAACGCGTATGTCATACCACAGGCAACTTTTCATTATAGCGGGCGTAAAACATGGGGAAGCGGTTTGGGGAGATTAGTCGACTGGCGACTAATCTCCCAGAATCACCAGGTGTGCCCTTACCCTTAACCCCCATGTAGTAACCCTTTAAAGCCAATCAGGTTTGCTTTCACTATTTTACCTTTTTGTAGACAGATGAAAGCTCATTGTTGATAGGTTGTTGTCATTTGCCCAATAATACTAAGCTTCTGTAAGTTTTGTATTTAAAAGATTTCTGTCCAAAAAAACTACAGCTGTGTCCCTGAGTGTCCTTTACTCATCCTTCCAGAGTGGGTGTGAATAGAATAACGGAGGTGTTAGGGGACCCGCCCCCCATTTTATTTTTCTTCCAAATGCATGGATTTTTGGTACTTGGCTGTTCTTGCAGTTCTGGATTACATAAACCGAAATCTGTGCAGCTCCTGCCTGATCAAACTATCAAACACCGCAATATTATTGTACAGTAATGTTCAGCATTATTTCACATTTAATAAAATGTAGGACTGTGGTGGGCAGTGAATGTTTGTTTTTTTTGTTTTTTTTCTCGAATGCAAAGAGGAGCAAAGTCAGCGTTGTTAAAATGAATGCAGTGATAAAGTTCAAAATGTACCATATACAGTATGTAAATTACTGAACTTTGTTGCAATTTTAATTCCCGCATTTAATTTCCTGATGATTTGGAATGCAACTATTCATAATGGCTGTTACTAGAACTTCTGTTTTGCCCATACCTTATTCATGTCAATGTTAGTTACAAGTGTTTTGTTTGACATAATGCTGAATGACCCTAATGAATTGTTGTTTTATTCTCTTGCAGATGCCTTTGTAAATAGTCAGGAATGGACACTAAGCCGATCTGTGCCAGAACTCAAAGTGGTAAGTAGGGAGAATTCTGCCTCTGTTCCTGTTTTTATAATAGGCATGTACTGATTCCGGGATTTGTCCAAAATTTGGGCTGTTTCAGCAGGATTTGCCTGAATCCAAGAGCCTTGCGGATCTGAATCAAAATTAAAAAAATGACATGACTTTACATCACTAAGTGAATTCCTATTTTATAATGCCAGTATAGGTATTGGATCTGTTAACCCGGAAACCCAATATCCAGAAAGCTCTGAATTACGATATGGCCATCTCCCATAAACTCCATTATAATGAAATAATCCAAATTTTTTAAAATGATTTCTTTTTTCTATGCAATAATAAAACTGTAGCTTGTACTAGATCCAAACCAAGATATAATTAATCCTTATTGGAAGCAATACCAGCCTATTGGGTTTATTTAAGGTTTACATGATTTTATAGTAGACTTAAGGTATTAAGATCCAAATTACAGAAATATCCATTATCCGGAAAAAAACAAGTCCCGAGCTTTCTGGATGATAGGTACAAACCTGGATTTGCATTCAAAGTGTTTTTTTAACAGGTTGACATCTACTTTTGGCTATTAAAAATGTCTAACAGCAGTTTTGCTGATCAGCAACAGCTGGAGAGTAATGTATTGCACTTGGACTGTCCTACACTTGGACAGCCTTGCAATAGACAATATGCTCAGTAAAGGCAATGATAAAAATTTAAATAAGGTAAACTATTTTGCAGTTAGCTGTGTATAGGCAGTGAATATCTGCAAAGGTGCCAAGTGGCCATACACAGCAGATTTAAGATGCTGATTCAGGTCTCAATGATGGAGGCCAGATAAAGGAAGCCAGTGTTGACCACTTCCTACCCACTTTAAACCACACTCGTTACCATAAACCCAAGTCCACATTAATGGTAGTAGTACAGCAAAAAACCAAATAGTTGGTGATCATTGTAGGGATAACACTCCTCATTTGTGGAAAAAGTCATATTAAGACATACCCTTAAAACCATATGCCTCCTCCTCCCCTGTGGATAATACAGCACTCCCAGCACACGATTAAACACCTTAGGGGCTCCTAACAATAGTTTTCAAATGCTAGCAGACCCCCAGAACAAATACCAGGCTTATGTTCCACAGGCAGAGCAGGGCACACACACAGAGAGCATAGAGCAGGCAGACTATGGCACACCCAGGAAACATAGGGCAGGCAGAGTATGGTGCAACCAGGGAACATAGGGCAGGCTAAGTGTGACACACACAGGGAGCATAGGGCAGGCTAAGTGTGACACACACAGGGAGCATAGGGCAGGCTAAGTATGACACACACAGGGAGCATAGAGTAAGCAGAGTATGGCACACACAGGGAGCATAGCACAGCATGGCACACAGGGAGCATAGGGAAGTCAGTACAGAGCAGGAGACAGGGAAACCTGTCAGGACCACTCTATATACTACATACAGTGACACAATGCTGGTGCCCCTTTAGCAGTTCGTTTGAGTTTGAACAGGAGAACAATGTGGGCAGTTCCAGTCTGGGTCACAGGTCTGAACAGTACAGGGCTTTAAGGGTGTGAACAATAGAGGTATTATAAGTGTGAAGAATGCAGGGAGAATTACATGTATGAACAATAAAGGGCAAGCAGACACAGTAGGCAGACTTTCATGGCAGGGGCCATACAAGAGGGGGGGGGGGGGCAATTGGACAGCCCTGATTTAGACCGATTTTAGCATTTTTATCTGTGTATAGGGCCCTTCTATTTGGCTACCCGACCAATATCTTGCCTAAAATCTTCCAGATATTGATCAGGCAGGTTTGATTTTCTGGTTGGATCGAGGACCACAACTAGTTGATGTGGTCCGCACCCTGACTGTTATCTTGCCTAAAATCTTCCAGCTATTCTAACTATTCTGACTGTTGTAATCCGTTCGTTTCACCCTAGGGCCAACGAACAGATTAAGCCAGATACCTTAGTTGGGCATATCGGGAAAGATTGGCTCATTGGCAAGGTTGTCAGACAAGTGGATCATATTGTGAATGGCCACCTTTAGTGCAATCAAAATGTCTTTTACCGCACACCTCCTTCCACTGCTCTGCCTGGGTGGTGCTGGTCCTCCGTCGACTCGGCCGGGTCCCTCAACAACTGGATACTTAGAAAAACGTTCCGCACACACCAATGTTGCAGTCGGGGAATGTACCCCTTTTTTTATTATTCATGCCACCATTGATCTGTGGTGGCATGAATAATAAAAAAAGGGGTACATTCCCCGACTGCAACATTGGTGTGTGCGGACCGTTTTTCTAAGTATCCACCTTTAGTGCAAGACATTGTGCTGAACAATCAGGATCTAATCTAAATAGTTAGTGAGCACTTGGATCAGTGGCAAGTTTATTCTGGATTGCAGGCGAGACTTGTCCCTTGATGCATGTGTTTATGCTAGTGGTTTTGGAAAGGTTTAGACTGGATTTTAAGTAAGTATTTGCTGTGTTGGAGGTGAGGGTTTACATGTGGTATGGGTTTGCACTGTTAAAGAAGCACATTTTATTTCTAGGTAAGTGGGCAGGGATTGCTTGATAGATTGGGCTGCAGGCATGAGGCTTTTGGTTTCCTAGACAACATTTGCACAGAATCCCAAGCTTTGCACTGGATTCCAAATGCCATTACATTTTAAAATTTATTCACTAGAATAGCTGGTAAAAGTTGGCTGGGGGCATTCTGGCTTTGGTTTGGAAGCATCTTTTGGCTGTGGGTAGGTGGTATAAGGTGAAGGTTCCATCTGGAAAGCCTGTGTACAGATCTTGAATAGTTGTATGAATATGGATGTTTGTCCTTTTTATTTGTTGTTGTGTAACTTTAAATTTTTATTGCGAATTCACGTGCATTTTTTTTACTCAATGCTAATGTCCACAGATGGGGAATTGGGGACAGAGCTGTCATTCTTTTTACCCCCCCATCATTTTGCGACTTCCTTTCTCCTTTAATGGACACTATGCGACAGATGTGTCTCATGAAAGAACCTGTTGTATCTGGCATTTAATGGATTGCATAATTGTATTGCTACCTACAGTGCTTGATTTTGCCTTAGTGATATATAGATTTAGATTTTGTGCTTTCTTACTATAATGCTCCTGTACACAGGCAGGAATTCTTCATTACTGCCCATATAATATCAATATACTGCCCATCAATATCTGATCGTGGTTCACTGATAGAGCTGGGGGAAATCCCATTAACTGAGGATGGCCACATTGGTTTGTTTATTGTGACAGTGCTAACTGTATTTCTCTGGGTATACAAGGTGATCGGACCAGTAATTTAATCATATTTCTGCTTTAATTGGTCATGTTGTAGCTGTATGAACAAAGTTAATCAATGAGCATTATTGCCCACGTTCAGCCAATTGTTAGTAAATGAGCATTGCTGCATGCAAAGCTGCTTTAATAAATAGGCAAAAAGTTCCCAGGACCCACCATTAGCCACTGCATCTGCAGAATGGATTACTATATCCCCCAGAAATGTCAGAGCCTTTATTTTTTGAGCTAAAAGTTCTCTACAGCAAAACCTGTTCTAAAATGTCTCAATTTTACATTTCTTCACATTACACATTACATTTGTTCATAAGTACATGAATTTTAAAAAAAAGTGTTAGTCGAGATTTTGTTTTGTCTTGTGATGTCCTATTTCTGGCCGAACAGTGGCAGACGAGACACTCGTTCAGTCTCCACTTTTAATTCTATTGAATAAAAACTGAACTATGGAGACACAAAATGTTATGGCCCAGAGGTCCCACTGTCACTCTGGAAAGTGGCATTTTGTCTGTTCCAGAGAATTGCAGCTGTACAAAATATCATGTGTGCCATTGACCTTTAGGATGTGGCTTGTGGCACTTCTTGGTCCAGATCACATTCATACGAGTGAAATCTCATGGTACAGAAGCTTGTGTGTGTCCTCCCAGCTACTGTAGGCCTCCTGCCTTTAGAGAGTTTGGGCCCCTCAGGCCTACTGAAGAGGCCAGCCTATAGGATGGTTTGTTTAATGCCTCCTGTAAGCCTTTTGTTTCTCTGAGCCTGCGGCAGTTGCTTATTCCTGGCACGCTCCTACCACCGCTCAGATGCTGCACTGTTAGAGGGGGAGGAAAACCCTAGGATTAATACATATTCTCTCAATTCATGTTAGACTGTTCTTCTTCATTGTTCTTTCATAAGTGCCTTGGAAGGGCTCCCCATCTTCTTTTCTGCTAAGTCACTGATTCACATGCTCTGTGCTGCTGTCAATTACTGAGTTTAGGGACCAGATTCACTCAGATTCACTTCTGTCGTGTCCAGCATAGTTTGTGATGTATTTAATGTGAAAACAGAGAAGAGCTTTGGGTTCTTCCCTAACACATAGTTCTTTTGTGAGCAGTGCACCAATTCAGAAATGATGTTGTTATAATACACATGAACCATAAATATCCTTAAATTGCATCAATAAGCATCATTTATATGGATATAATACACAAGAATCATGAACAGACTGTAAATGTTATCCTTATAAATGTCATCAGTTATAAATGGAACTTAGTGATGTCATTTCTGTCACATGACTCACCGAAACTTGTGTATTATAATAAATAGTTAGTATCCCCTGTTGCAAGATATGAGGATATGCTACAGGGCAACCGGATAAAGAAACAAAGTTTCTAACTTAATTGGCTTTTGGCAGAGCGCACACAACAGCCACAGCAGCAGATGAGATACTTTTGTAACACTTTCTAGGTAAGCAATTAAGTAATTGTAACAATATAAGATAACAGGTCCCTTGGGAAAAGTTAGACTCACGGCTTAAAGGGCAATTCACCTTCATTAGCAAAACTGTAATAACTAAAACAAAACAGAAATATTTTCGAACTTCCATAACCTGCCAAATGTTGTAAAATGAACATGGTAATTAAGGGGATGTTGCCACAAAAATGGGAGTGGTCAAGAAATTTCACCTTGCTACACGTGCCAACTTTTTTGTCCCTCTTTTTACTTCCAAACTGTTGGGAGGTATGTGTTGCATGTATATAGCCTTTTAATGTACAGTATTGGGATTTTATAAATATTCATGTTAATGTGTCTTCTTTATCTTCTGCAGGGCATTGTGGGAAACCTGGCCAGTGGAAAATCGGCTCTGGTGCATCGGTACCTAACTGGTACTTATGTGCAAGAAGAGTCCCCTGAAGGTAAGTCCATGTGCTGCTGCACTTCCCTGTTCTGCAACAGAAGGACGCTGTAGAAAGAAGAGTATGGCTTTGGACGCCAGGATACCCTGTAAATGCTGATCATTAAAGTACCTGTTGCATTGCAGCAGTAGGTGGTCCCTGGTCCCTGCTTCATGGTGCTGGTGCACAGGAGGAGAAAGCAATTAACCTGTTATGTGCTGCAGAGTAGAAATAGGATTTCCACTAGATTAGTATATAAGGAGAAGGAAACCAGTTCCATTAGCACTTACTATTCTACTGGAATTCATGCATTATATCTGCTACTGTTCTTCCGTTCCCCTACACTCTAGGCAGCAGTGGGGTCCTTTCAGTTATTGGAGCCTTTTTGGCATGTTTCTTATTTATTTTGCCATGTCCCCACCCCCCAATATAACAGACCTCTTTTTTTCTGGTTCTCTGCTAATTTCCTGAGTTGATCTGCTCTACCATTGATATTTGCTGTGTATCAAGACCCACCAACCTCTCTTTGTTTATATTGTGCTCATCCTTGGCCGGTATGTGACTGTCTGAGCTCCTTCTCTCCCTCACTGCCTGTCCCATTGGTTCTTTACAGATATGGATGCAGGTAAATATACACTCACTTCGGGCTGAGGAGACAGAGAGACGGCTGAGATATCTGACGTAGAGTTAACTCCATCTTCTGTGTTCCTCCATCTCTCTCCCTGTTACCTTTGCATCTCCTAGTTTGAGTTACTCTCATCCCACACCTACCATGTCCCTCTAGAATTTGTGTCACGTAGAAGCATCATTTGTCTTAATGTTCTAAAGTCTCCCTGGGGTATTAGTAGGTGTGCTTATGCCGCGCTTTGGTGGGGAAATGAGCAGTTTATTGGGAGCCTAGTAAAGTGCATGGTAATGTACCCAGTTGCCTATTTGACATGCCATGTTATTTTTGGAGAGGGAAGCTTGAAGTTAAATTTAAGGAGATGGGCTAAGTCCATAATTTTTGGATAAAGCTGAAAGATCCGCTCATTTCACAAGTTCGCCAAACGAGCAGATACAAAAGTGGTACTAAACTTTAAATCACTTGACGACATAAAGAGAGAACTAATGCTTAGTAAAAAAAAGTTGACCTGGAATAATACACATTATTCTTTACTAGTCCAAGGTACCACTCTTCTTTAGCACTGAAGATCTGTGCCTCTGACACGTGTCCAGTGGCTCTCCATTGAATATTCTGATGAGTTACAGCACATGTTCTGGGCTGCTGTTAATTACCTGGACTTAGAGGCCCACTCATTATATACTGTATATGCAAGTTACACGGCTAATTAGTAGTTAATTCAGATGCACATTAAATGACAGCAAAGAAACCCAAAATCTGCTCTGTACTATCCGCTTCTATGACAAACTCCATTATCTGCTTGATCATTTCTTACAACCCCCCTAAATTTAGCTTCTCAACAGCTGCCCAGAGCAGCTTGAGCGTGTATAGTGTCGGTAAAAAGATGGCGTTGTATGGGCCATGGTGGTGAGCTCCTGTGGACAACTTTCAGCTTGTATTAATGCTAAAACTAAACCTCTCTATTGGAACAGTCCGTTCACTATACAAAATATGAATTTTAGGGCCCAAGTTTGGCTATAATTAAGATCCCAGTCAAAACCTAATCTTTGGGATTTCATCAAATCTGCATTGATAGTAAAAAATTAAATTAACATTCACTTGATATGAAAACACTTTCCCCTTTCTCCCCATAAAATGACCCTGATACGGGGCTGCTCTAAAAACCCAGTGCTTCATTTATTGTTGTGGTATGAACATACGAAAAGTACTATGAGGGTGCCAATAGCTTCAAAGTTTCCCCAGGTCTAGTAACCCATAGCAACCAATTTTATGTTTTGTTTTCAAACAATTGACCAGTGTTTATGTTTCAGAATATGCTTGCACAGGTGTAGAGGGGAGCTTTAGTTTTCCAAAATGGTTATCCAGATGATCATATTCCTACTGTAAAAGAAGAGATTGCTGCAGTACACAGACTGAGCACTGCTTGATATGTTAAGGCATGGCTGTGTAGGTTGCAGTCCATATAATGAAGTGACTTTGCTTGGGAAGATCTTTCTGGATCTAAAGGAGTTTTAATTACAACTTCACAACCCGCAGTTCTTCATTCTTAAGGGCTTTCATTTCCTCCATAAGTATAACTTTGATTTCCAGACATCTATTCCTCCATGTGAGTTTTAAACATGTCTTATATTTCTGTCTCTCCATTCATTAGATCAGCCATGTCTGGCTCTACTCCTGATGCTGGGAGTTGTAGTTTAGAATGACTGGAGGAAAGTACATTTGGCATCTAAGAGAGAAGAAGCAAGCGAATCGCTGGACAGGGAATAGTTTTTTTTTTTTTTTATATCAGGACCGGAGACCCAATATATGGTTCAACGTGAACTGTGACTTTTGTTTGGTGACCACTGAGTGAATTTTGGGCCCTGGAATTCAATGCACTCTTTGCACATAACAAAGAAAGGACCGTGTACTTTTGTGGTCGAATATGGCATTGACAATTCTGACAATTGCAAACCTCTGGCCGCTATTCTTATTGGCTGATAATTTTTGCTTTGCTGTTTTATGACAATGAGAATATGGCCATGGCTGGCTGGGCTGTAATCTGCAGAACGTCCATGAATATATTCCAACAACTCTTGTCCTTCGCATTCACCTTTAAATTGGGATGTCTTAGAACTTTGGGCAAAGCATAGCACTATTCCTGGAGGAAAGAATCCTGGCATTAATGCGTCATTAATTTTTATTGGTTGAGCTCTTTATAGGTGGCACGCACTACCAGTTGCTCATTTCAATGGCATAAGTGCATACTTTTAACGTGTGTTAGTCAGTAGGCTAAGGCTGCCCAGTTCTTAAGCATTTATACAGAAACATAGATTTCAATTTTTCTTTTTTACTCAGAGTTTTTTTTTTTTCAACTAGGAAAGTAAATATGACGTATTCAGAATACATCAATGACAATAATGTTATATTTTGTATTAAAGGGGTTGTTCACCTTTGAGTTAGCATTTAGTATGTAGAGCATGATATCCTTAGACAATTTGCAATTGGTTTTCATTGTTAATTATTTGTGGTTTTTGAGTTATTTAGCTTTTTATTCAGCAGCTTGCATTTTCAGCAATCTGGTTGCCAGGGTCCAAATTACCCTAGCAACAACGCATTGATTTGTTTAAGAGACTGGAATGTGAATAGGAGAGGTTCTTTATAGAAAGATAAGTAGTAAAAAGTAGCAGTAACAATACATTTGTAGCCCTACAGAGTATTTGTTTTTTTAGATGGGATCATTGACCCCCATTTAAAAGCTGGAAAGAGACAGAAGAAGGCAAATTATTTAAAAACTGTAAAAAAAATAAAATAATAAAGGTCAGTTGAAAAGTTGCTTAGAATTAGCTATTCTATAAATACTAAAAGGTAACTTAAAGGTGAGCCACTCCTTTAATGTGGTGATCAAGGAAGAAGGTAAAAGAAGGAACGAGAAAGTGTCACACACAAAAAAACTGTCTGTAACACAGACCCATACACAGAAATTAGTCCCCCATTCTCATCATGTAACAGATGAACCATACACAGGAATACTCCCTGACATAGTTTACTTATTAAAAGCAAGGTTTTTTTTTTTTTAGTTAAATAATTTACCTAAACTAGATTACAAAAATAGTATCTAGATCTGGGTATTTAGCATGCCACGTTAAAATTGCAATTGGTGATTGTATGCAAGAACTACATAGTGTATAAAGTTCAATAACTGGTATTTATACATTCCATTGCTTCTGCTGATCTGAAGACTTTGGAGTTTGTTTTTGCTATGCAAGGCATCTTGCTATATACCCCAACTAAAGGGACATTATACCGTGCAAGCAATTTATTACTTTTCATACTAGGAATGCTGTTTCACTGAAGTCCTTATCAGAGGAAGCAGCCACACATATATATCTATTATAATTTAAAATAATATACACATAGAGAAGCCTTCCCCATAAGGGTTAGGCCAGACCAGAAGATTAGGGGAGATTTGTCGCCTGGTGACTAATCGCCTCTTCTTTGGGGGCGACTAATCTCCCGAACCGCCTCCCCTTTTGCCTTCCAGCTGATTAATGAAGAATCGCCTGCGCCTATTCATACGCGGCGCTGCGTTTTCCGAAGTTGCCTCCTTAGGCAATTTCAAGCATTTTCTGGAAAGCGCAGCACTGCGTGTGAATAGGCGCAGGAGATTCTTCATTAAGCAGCTGGAAGGCAGGGGGAAGCGGTTTGGGGAGATTAGTCACCAGGCGACGAATCTCCCTGAATCTTCTTGTCTGGCCTAACCCTTAAGGGAGGGATACAGGTAGTAAACCCCAGGGGCAGTGGTGAGATGCTGCAGGGTGACTCTGCAGGCCTGGCCAAAGATATAGATTGCTCATTGGTTGAAGCAGGTGAGCAGAGCTTTGCCTCGTTCTCATAAAGTCCTCGTAAGGGTAATGGCACATGGGGCCTGATCCCTGCCAATGGAAAAGTTGAGATGAGGACCAGCTCCAGCGCTGGCATTAGCTTTCCTCTTTGACTGCACATGGAACCACAGCACTGACCCAGGTGCAGGTACATGGGTGGATTTTGATGTGAAAGTACATACTTGCCATTTTTGTGCTGGAATTCAACGTGTGTCTGCACTCTGGCAGACACAGTGGTTCTGGGTTGAATCATCTGCTGATATACACTGGCCATGTTTGACTGACAAAGGAGCCACTTGGCTGTAACTCATAGCACAACTAGGTTTGATCAGCCTACGTCCAGTTATAGGGTAGAAGCAAATATTTGGTCACTGTAAATTAACTACTTTATACTGATGCAAATGTACCATATGATTAGTTGGTCCCATTGGCTCAAATATTGCATAAAGGTACAATATTGATAAATTACACTGAATAGTGAATAAATGTAACACAACTACCTCCCAGTTTTTCTATATGAACTGGCCCCATGCTATGGTTTAATAGCAGGGACAGGTGTGCCTGTGAGCATAGCTATATATAGTTACATAGTTACAAAGTCCCATCAAAACCTCTTAACTTCTACACATATTGCTGAAGAGAATTTGTGCTTGGGAATTGCGTTTCTCCATTTGATAGTCTTTCCCTGAACAACCATAGGGATGTGATGGGACTTGGGTCAAAATATCCATCTAACTTACAGAGAGCTCTGTACCGTATATCTTATCTGACACTTGAGCTATGCTTCTAGCTGACCTGCTGTAGTTTTGGGGTGTGTGGGTGGGTTAATTTACTGTATGTGTATACCCTCCTCATCAAGTCTACCATTGTTCTG
>CM044447.1:81391214-81402187 GCA_024363595.1 Xenopus borealis | reverse complement strand
ACCTGTTTATATTTTGACTGATCTTTGAGAGCAGTCGGTGCTGGAGAAGGTGCTCTATTACTGGGTGCTTTCCCTTTGTGACAGCTCCACTTTTGCCCAGTGATACAGGACTGTAGGACGCAGGCATCATCTCCCCGCCTGCTGTCACTGCAGATAGATCAGACCTCTGGACAGAAGTTTGTACGTCTCTTCCTAGTGCCTCGAGCCAGTGCCTGTGGGACAAATCTTTATTAAATGGGGCCCATAAACAGCTTCCCATTAGGAGCGGAATTGTATCACTTTGCCGCATATAATTTGGTCACCCAGCGTTGGTTGAGTCACAGAGACTCATTATGAGTCCTTGTGGATGGGACTGAAAGCTGCTAACGATTGTACCAGTATAATTAAATCTTTCCAAGCACTCGGCAGCAGTGTCAACGAACTGTGAAGAAAATAATGTTATATAGCCAATCAAAAAGAGATACTTGTAAACTCATTTGAAGCGTCAGTGTGTGTTAGAGCCCTCTCTCTGGATGATGCTTATTGCTTGAGAAATTAAAGATACAGTTTTGTGCTAAGAGGCAATCCGGAAATTACATCCTGAATTAGTTGTTAATTGATTTGGTAATTCCCTGGGGTCTGCACACTCTCTCTCTCTCACTCCATTTTTTCCCTTTTTGTTGCTTTTCGTTAAGTGTCTCTTCTCCCAGCTCCACAATCATGTTTACCAATTAGATGTAATGATAGGAACAGTATGTGTTTGTACGTCGGATGCTGTGTGTGTGCGCGAGTGTGCACATTAGGTGCATTGTGTGTGAAGCAGTTTGTTTGCCTTTTTCTGAGCATGAACAAGGGTAATAAGAGTATCGGGGTCTTAATATGTGCAAAGAATTTTTTTTCTTGATTCCCGTTACACCTGTGTACATCGCTGATGCTTTGTGTAAGTATACAGATTCCAAAACATATACACCAGATGTATCCTTTGCTTGCACTTGCACCCATGTGCATTGTTGCATGCTCACACGTTGAATGTGTTCCATTTTGCCCTGATATAGTATCTGGTACATGCCTGTATGGGCATCTAGGTATATTGAAGCAATGTTTTTGGACTTTTTAGTTTTTTTATTGCGTTTAGCGTTATCCATAAAAACATAACTTTAGAACAAACAAACATCCCACTCCGTTGACCTTATATTATTGACATCAAATGTTCATTCAGTGCAAGGTTATGCCAACCATCAATATTTGGTTAGAGTAAATGGAATACCTTCAATCATGTGTCTGTAAGGGGTCAACTGAGTGATACGTAACCAATAAACTAATTACCCAACCAGTTTTGATTGTTGTCATGCCTTTGGGGAACTGGGGGAGGGGGTGGTGGGAGAGGGGTGTAGAGTTAGGGTGTTGGTGGGGGGGAATTCTGTGGGTCCAAATCCTCTTGTATTTGCAGTGAGGGCATGTTTTCTGATAACCATGGGGACCAAACCTTTGGGCATCACCTTTGCATATATGATAACTGGTACAGTGGTGTTTTTGGACTTTTTAAGGTGGTGCCAACTTTGAGACTCTGAATGATTTTACAAGAATTCCCTTCGCGCATAACTAGGGTACAGATATGAGGACATCATTGTGTCACCTAGTCAGTTCCAAGAATATCTAAGAACACAATGAATGTCCATCCCTAAATCTAACTGATCTTTAAAATAGGCTTTCAAGTGCATTCCCATGAAGAAATTAGGCATTATTTCCAAATCTGTCCTCCCACAACCAAGGTTCTGAGCCCACCTAGGGGGGCAGTCCGACAATCTGGGAACCACTTTATTAAGGTATGCTAGTTCTTAGTGGTTTATGTGTGCATAAAGTCTGTTATTGCATGACATACATTTGTTCATTAGGATGGTATTCCTATACTAAAATCCATAGTCTACACTACCAAGCCCAATACATGTGCCAACTGTCAGGACTGAATGCACAAAAGGCTGGCGCTTTGTAGTCGAAAGCTAAATTTCCGGCACTGAGTAGAAACCCTGCTTAGTACAGATAATTGCTTAACCCCTAGTGTGGACCAAATGAGCAAAATGCTCAAGGTTTATCTTGAGCATTTTGGATTGAAACATTTTTTTTCTCATCACATTGAATCTACTGCTATATCTTTTAATCTGTCATGAAGATTTGGTTTAACGTTGTTGCCAGTTTTGTCCATATTGCCCAACTATAGCAATGTGTGTCACCTAGGGTTAGTTTTGAAAGTTCATCACATTGGAATGCATTTCATCTATCCAAACTGAAAAGTCATCTGCTGATGATCGGCAGATGGAGAAATGCAGCTCAGTCTGGCAGCTCAGTAATTCAGGTGCAGACTATAAACTTTTACAATTTTGCTAAATTTAGTTGATACATTTCTCAGCAGCATATCTGGAGTATTAAAGGGGTGGTTCACCTTCAAGTTAACTTTTAGTATATTGTAGAAGGGCCAAGTCTAAGAAACTTTTCAATTGGACTTCATTATTTATTTTTCATAGTTTTTTAATGATTTGCAATTTTCTTCTGTTTCTTTGCAGCTTTCAAATGGGGGTCATTGACACCATCTAAAAATAAATGCTCTGTAAGGCTACAAATGTATTGTTATTGCCACTTTTTATTACTTATCATTCTATGCAGTCCATCTCCTATTCATATACCAGTCTCTTAATCAATGCAGGGTTGCTAGGGTAATTTGTACCCTAGAAACCAAATTGCTGACACTGCAAACTAGAGAGCTGCTAAATAAAAAGCTAAATAAATTTAAAAAAACGCAAACAATAAAAAATGAAAATCAATTGCAAATTGTCTCAGAATATCACTCGCTACATTATACTAAAATTTTACTCAAAGGTGAACAACCCCTTTAACATATTACCAGAATGTGTGACCCTGCACCAGGCCCCGTCCCCTCTAGTTAAGTTATTGCACTGTGACGTTCCTATGCTTATTGAAATCACGTGTGTAGGGAATTGTGGGGTTTAGAGGATGCAAGCGGAGGACAAACGAAGCGCTGCGTGTGATTTGACGCAGGTGATTTTCATTTTAGCTGGCGCAAGACACTGTAGCGGAATTCCAAGAGCTGTAAAAATATGATTTTGGTTTGGGCAGGGGACTGGACTTGCAACACAGTAAGTGAAGCTTGTACAAATTGTGGATGATCCCGCACCAGGCCCTGCCCCCTCTAGTTTTGTTACTGCACTGTGATGTTTCTATGCTTATTGAAATCACATGTGCAGGGAATTGTGGGGTTTAGAGGATGCAAGCTGAGGACATTTTGCTGCTGATACAAAGTAGTCAGCCAGCTCAGAAAAGTAGTAGTAGTAGACAGATCAGCAGCAGAGCAAGTGGCTAGGCGTAGAGGCATAGGGAACAGTCCGAAACCATTAAAAACCATGAAAAGTCTGCATATTTTTTAAATTATGTATATTGCAAAGTTGCTTAAAATTATGTTTACTTTTCAAGCTCAAGTTGTGTCTTTGTGGAGTTCCCCTTTAAGAAGTCAAAAAAAGATTCAATATTAGAAAAAGGGTCACAAATAGACTGTTTTAAATAAAGTGTAGAAGGTGAACAACCCCTTTAAAGGAACAGTTCAGTGTAAAAATACAAACTGGGTAAATAGATAGTCTGTGCAAAATAAAATGGTTAGTAAGCCAAAATGTAATGTATAAAGACTGGAGTGACTGGATGTCTAACATAACAGAACACTACTTGCTTTTCAGTTCTCTAACTCTGATATAGGGATGGTCTACACAAGGAAATTCGGGGAGATTAGTCGCCCCAGCAACATATCACCTCTTCTTTTGGATGACTAATCTCCCCAAACCGCTTCCCCCTGTCTTGTGCCAGCTAAAATGATCAGGGAGAATAGTCGCCCAAAAGAAGAGGCAATTTGTCGCTGGGGCGAGTAATTCTCCCAAAATCTCCTTGTATAGATGTAGCCTAAGTCAGCAACTTGAAGGTGGACCACATGGGACATAACTGTGAGTTTGCAACTGATCCTCAGCATGCAGCTCAGATTCAAAAGCAACATTTATGGCCTATGTGGCCTCCCCTCAAGTCATTGATTGGTTCCTGCCTGGTAGCCAGTGTAAACCATTAAATTTTTGGCTAACTATATTAGAAATATTTTTTTTATTTTGCACATCCTATCTATTTACCCCGTTTTTATTTTTACACTGAACTATTCCTTTAAGGTCTGCCAGTGCATGTCCACCTTTTTTGACATAAGGTGTAAAGGTCTAAAACCCAGTTGTTCAGTACTTTGCCTAAAAGTTATTTCTATTGGTACCTATACGTCACAAGTCTATAGGCTGTGTTTTTAAGCTGACAAAATAAAATTTGTATTCTGTCCACTGACTTGGAGGCTTGTTCCATCTGTTATGTCACAATTTACTCAGAGGAGTGGTGGCAGTGTCTAGCTATCTGGGGTAGTCTCTTGCAGTAGCATGGGGTACAGGGTCAATGAAGTCAGAGGACCCACTGAAGTGGGATCCCAAGAGCTGTAAAAATATGACTTTGGTTTGGGAAGGGGGGCCAGACTTGCAGGAAAGGGAGTACAAATTGTAGATGGGATTTTAATATAATGAACTTGAGTGGGGTGGACCAGGGGCCTGACCATACATCTTTGTCATTTTTTCCCCTTTTTTCTACTTGGTGGCAGGCCCTTTGCCCAGTTGACCACAGGATCAAAAACAGTGTGCGGCTCTGGACACACCTCATGCTGCTACCATATGTGTGTAAAGTCGCTTACAGGTGTATGTTGATCTTACTGTATATGCATAGTGACGCTTCACTCATCTACTTGGTGGGTTTGGCTGTATTTAAGAGGGTAGACTGACTGATTTCTTTGGGGTTACATGTGAATGCCTGTAATTCAATTGGTCACCAGCCTTGCAGCAGCATTTTAGGGCTAGTCCAGACGAGGAGATTCGGGGGCGATCCGTCGCCGGGCGACTTTTCGCCGTGACGGATCGCCCCCGAATCTCCCGGAATAGGTAGGCATTGGCGCTGCTTCAAAGCGCCGGCGTGTGTTCACACGCGGCGGCGCGATTTTCAAAAGCGCTCCAAATTGCCTGGCGAGGCAATTTGGAGCGCTTTTGAAAATCGCGCCGCGGCCACGCGCCGGCGCTTTGAAGCAGCGCCAATGCCTACCTATTCCGGGAGATTCGGGGGCTATCCGTCGCGGCGAAAAGTCGCCCGGCGACGGATCGCCCCCGAATCTCCCCGTCTGGACTTAGCCTTAATTATTTCAAGTACAGAATGGTCCTCACTCCCCTGCTTGCTCTAAATGTGAATGCCTGGAAACAGAGATTCACTCATTTATTTGTTTGCCTTTATGGTATGTATGCACAAGTTTATGTTAGAGGTGCATTTACCTCTGTGTGGTTTATCAGTGTCTTTTGGAAGGTTTAAAATTATGTTTAGAATGCAATCCAGTAGCCCGTATTTGTAGTCTGATGGGGTTGATGTAAGTTCATGGCACCCACCTCACCAGGACTCTGCTCACCACACTGCTAATTGTACTGATTTGGTCCACCATTCATATTTATTCTGTGCACTGTGACAGGCACATCGTGCTTAATACGTTCATTTAGATTTATAAGCATTGTTTACAGAACCTGTGTGGCTGCTGAAGCTCTAGCAACATCTGTTCCCTGGTACTAATTAAGTGCTAATTACGAACAAGCTTTGTGTGTTTGTCATTGTAACATGCTGCTCCTTTTGTGGCAAAGGAGAACAAGCTGAGTGTCGGGCAAAGACCTCCAAAGGTCCAAAGGGAAGCACATGTTTTCCAAGAAGCTTCTATGTGTAGTCTTGAGTCTTGCACCTTGTATTCCCCCACATTAGGGTAAAGTTGGGATTTCTTAAATGTCCTTCCCTTCACAGCCTTTCTTTGACCAACACAACATTTTCTGCAGAGAATTCCTTTTACAGCCATGTATTAGTGTCTAGTAATGCAGTGCCATACAGATCCTTTACTTGAGTTTTTTTCTTTGGTGTAAATAGAAGTCAGGATTACTTGCACTTAACAAATTGAAAAGTCACCCAAAGTTTCTTTGTAAGGCAATTTTGGGTGACTTGGGAAAACCAAGAGCTTCGAGTGCCATCTCGCCGGCGATTTAGATTCTAGCCGAGGGGAGGCAGTTCGGTGAGATTAGTCGTCCGAAGAAGAAGCGATTTGTCGCCGGGCAACTATATCTCTTGTCTGTCCCTGCCCATAGCAGTTTATTTTTTAGAATTGTTTACGATACGTCTTATAAAGTTAAACAGCACATGCTGATCTTGCACTGATTAGAACATAGATTTAGGACTCAACGCTCTATCTATCTATCTATTTTTTTTTTTTTTTTTAATTACAGCCCTCCTTTAATTACCCCCATGTCTTCATGTGCCCTACGGCATTTGTGCCCGCCACACAGCTCTGCCATAAATCTTCTTGATCTCTGATTAAAGATTGCACCTGGGCAGTGTCTGAATAATTCACTTGTCTAGGAGGGGTAGCAGATCTACTGTATGGAATGCACACTGGTGTGTGACGTGTGTGCAAAAGTTACACAAGAAGGGCCTGCACCTGTTGTTGAACTACAACTCAATATTGGGGAAGCTAGAATGTGAAAACTGAGTAAGCCGGAGGGCCAAAAGTTTCTCCATTCAGCGGTTTTTGTGTGTTAACATATAAGTCAAATTGTGGACATATATTTCTAGTTTGTTTGCTAATATAAATAGATCTTTATCTCACTGTGTATGTAGACTCATAAAAGCATCTTATTTATGGGCTTCCCTAACTGAGAAAATAATCCCGTTGGCATGTTAATTTCCTCTTCTGAAGGATGTCCGTTGGCTTCCGGAATGATCCGATTGTTGGCCTGCTAGTCTTCTTGTTTTGTTACCAGTAAAGGCTATGATCAAAACTGCAGAGTGCTGATTGTGAAGGGGAAAATCACTTTTGTTCTACTTGGAGAGCCTGTATTTCTCACTCAGCCATGTTGTTCACTAGCAGGCATTTAAACGACAAGTTGTGTATTTCGTGATCACATCATGAGAAGGAGGAGGTAGTGAGCTAAAGGGCAAAGATGTAATCATGCAAATTAAGGAGAGTGCCCCACTGTAAGAAGCAGGCATCCGCTAATGACTGATTAGGAGTAATAATGGCTTTTATGTCAAATTTCGACCCACAGATAGGATAGTGAGTACTCTCTTCATAGATCATTAGTGAATCTGCTGTGAATAATCTTTGAGATTCCTATTTCTGAGGCCAGAGCCTGAAAGTCGAACTTCTTCCATATTAAAATAAAATCTCCATTAGTTCATTTTTACCACATATGAACAGTAGATAACCCATCTCTTAAAGCGTTGCAGTTGCCACTTATTGTATGTCACAGTGGCCTCCATCCCCCTACGTTATTTACACTGTAATTCATTTGTTTTACTCTGCAATTGGCAGCTGACAGGCTGTAATTTCACAGCTTGTAATAAAAAGGTGTCTCATAATCTGCTTCATTTAGCAGCGATGCCTCTAATGAAATTAACTGCAGCCCTAATTATTCCCGTGAATACTAACGACCTGCCGTCAGGACTCCTGCAAGAAGGACATGGAGGGGGGACCCCTCCTGCTGCGTTCTGCTTAAGGAAGTGAGGTGGGACACTGTCCTACACTACAGCCAGCATTATATGCAGAACTATGCACTAACTTGTAATGAGCACAACAATTCCAGCCCATGTTTACCAATCACAAATTGAGATTTGCTGCACAAGGACCTGCATGGGGCTGCATGACTTTTGGGTAAAAAGCCTTCCTGGGGCAAGCATCAGACTGATAGAGGTTCCTTTGCAATATCTCCTTGTATATTGTCGCAGATACTTTCATTTTTATTTTATCAGTATGTCCCTCATAATGTACACAGTGCCTCTGCAATTCAGCTCTTGCGGGGGTTACCTAGCTCATATTTACCCCTGAACTCTGTAGTGAAAAGCACAGGTGGAGATATGGCCCTCACATGACTTACGGGTCTAGTAACGCATAGCAACCAGTAATTGACTATTATTTTACAACAGTATAAGAAATAAAATCTTAAAAATGCTGTTCACATAAGTGACATTGAAAAATAACTTTACGTTTCAGCACTGGGTAGCATGTTATTTTGTAGAAAATTGTTAAGGGGTTGTGAGGAGCAAAATTTTTGCCAAGCTTCTCTGCAAAAATAACGCCTGTAGACTCTAATGGGTGAAACCATTTGTTGCACACTTGGCACGTGTCAAAAAACATTTTGTTGTCCATAGACTTCAATGCAATAAAATGAATTTTTGCCAATTCGTGAATTATTGGCGAAGCCCATCACTAGTTTGGGGTCCAAATAGTCTTGCAAGGCAGTCTTTCTTATTGAACTGGATGCTATTTACCCATGGTTCCATGCTAATTCTCTCCCTCTGCCTGTGTATTGTGCAGCCCTTTTCCAGCAGGCCCCAGGTTACAGGCAGCGTCAGCATCCCTCTACTGTCTGAAACAGAAAGGGAGCCAAGCTTTATCTCTTAATGAATAGAGAGTGCTGAAGTAAGCGTTAGGTAATTGAGTTTATAATTAATTACCCAGAACCGTCATCAGATAACACGCTTGTACAGAAGATTTTTTTTTTATCACCATATCTGTCTCTGAGTCCCTGGGGCCTGCCCTTCTATGTCCTTGTACTGGCTGCTGTATGTACTTATCTATAGCTGGGTCTGGTCAATGTCCCCTCCCTGTGTCCCCTGGGGGGTGATGGATTAGCTTTAGGAGGGAACCAGCTGAAGAGGTTCAGATTTATTCCAGCGATAGTTCCCCTTCATAGTCCCCCTGTGTCAGTCACAGCCCGGTCTGATGTTCTGCTGACATCTCCCAACAAAAGACCCCCGAAGTTTGGAGTCCATCAGACCTGATCCTCCCCAAACTAGCATCCCCTTCTTACAAAGGCCACATGCAGTCCCATCTCCTGCTTGATTCCCACTAACAAAGCCACTCCAAATGAGCCCCATTCAGTGTGTCTCTGCCTCTGGCCTTATCACTTACACATTGCAGAGAGAGTCCCAAGCTTTGATTGATCATTCTGTGATTAGGGAACTTTATCTCCACAAACTCTACTCTTTCTATGGGTTCCATCAACATAGCTCTCTGCTCTGTCATCTTTTCTTCAGACCACAATGTTATTTTGTTATCTTTGGTGCTCCCTTCTCCCTTTTATCTTGCTTTTGCCATCGTCTAATGTCACAATCATGGAACCATGACTTATTGCTTGTGGTATTGCATCCTCATTAATGTGTAACAGGTGCATTACAGCACAAGGATCTGTTGGGAGAAAGGGCCCAGTCACTCAATAATTGAAAGATATATGACAACTTTTAAATGTTTGCAAATTTCCAATGTAGCATCATACTAAAGAGATTGAACTGATTGTATATTTTGCCAGAGGAGTGAAACTCTTCTTGCAACCTTGTTCCAAATGTCTGTCCATATGTTACAGTATACAAAAACTTGCAAACTACATCCATTATGACACAATATTAATCAAGGATTCACAACATGCAATGAGGCACATCAATCAACAAGCGAGGATAGGATTCTCCACAATGTGCATTTTGTGTCATTCATGTGCCAGTTTACAACATTCCATTTACAAGCTTCAGTAATTTATTGAAAAATCCACTTTGCCCTACAAACAGTTCAGATATTTGCCTTCATACAAACATGCAGTGTTATTCATTGCACCTTCCTTTATAAAGTGCCCTTCTCAAGCTGCCAATTGCTTACTTGTATGGAGCTAGCAGGGCAATGCATCATTGTTAAAATAATAAAAAAAATTCATGCTATTTCTTCCTTCCGAAGCATTTAAGATGGGTCCACAGACCAGGAGTTATATTTTTCTTTAAGTCATATTGCCCATAAAACACCTTGCTTAGAACATGTCTTAAGTAAATATGGCCTTGGAGTGTTGACGTGATACACAGCTCATCCAATTCTTTATACAACTGGAAAGATCTGTAGCAGTTGTGCCTGATCTGTAAAGTGGCTGCATTCGATTACTAACCAGTGCCCCAGTGCAATTATTGATGCACGTATGGGATCTTTTATCCAGAATGCTTGGTATCAAATGTTTTCCATGGAAGGGAGGGAGTTCTGTATTTTATATTGCCACATCTTAAAGGAGAAGCAAATATCTAATCCATGGAGTCTGCCTAATGTTAGGGAACCAGCCAATGATTGTAATTCCTTACATGCATTGGCCGCTATATATTTTGCAGGAAGAAGGTTTGCTTGCTTGCTAGTACCCTGTGTTGGTGCAGTTTTCTGCTAACAGGAGCACTGGCCTGTGGTGTCGGGTAAGTCAATACAAGTCCTGGGGATGCCCTAACATTTGGTACTTCTGATGGATTAGACCTTTCCTTCTCCTTTAAAGGAGAACTAAGCTTTCAAATAAGGGGGCTACTATATATTAGGCATCCTATACACAAGTAGGGTTGCCACCTTTTGAAATAATTATGGCGGGGCCAAAAAGGGGGCGGGCCGTGACGTCAAACAAGGCGGGGCGTGATGTCAAGGGGGCAGTACGTGACATCAAAGGAGGCGGAGCCACAGACGCGATCGGATGAAGACGCGAGAAAGGTAAGTTATTATTGGAATTAAGGCAAGGCAAGGGCCATTTTTAAGTGGTATTACAAATTTACCAGCAGCTACATTGCCGGTAAATTTATAATACCGGCCCCGGCCTTGGCTGGTGTGAATAGGAGAGAGTCTGAATAGAAGGATCAGCAATAACAATACATTTGGAGCCGTACAGAGCATTTGTTTTTTTAGAAGGGGACGGCGACGCCCATTTGAAAGTTGCAAAGAATCAGAAGAAAAGACAAATAACTATAAAACTATAAAACAATAAATAATGAAAACCAGTTGAAAAGTTGCTTAGAATTGGCCATTCTATAACATAATAAAAGTTACCGTA
>CM044447.1:81356098-81388072 GCA_024363595.1 Xenopus borealis | reverse complement strand
GCCTGCGCTTATTCACACGCAGCGGCGCGATTTTAAAAGTCGCTCAAAATTGCCTCACACTCCCCGTTTGGCCTTACCCTTAGTATGTTATAGAATGGCCAATTCTAAGCAACTTTTTAATTGCTCTTCATTATTTTTTTGTAGTTTTGCCGTTATTTGCCTTCTTCTTCTGATTATTTCCAGCGTTCAAAAGGGGTTACTGACCCCATCCAGAAACAAATGCTCTGTAAGGCTACAAATTCAATGTTATTTCCACTTATTATTACTTGTCTTTCTATTCAGACCCTCTCCTGTTTGTATTCCAGTCTTTTATTCAAATCAATGCATGGTTGTTAAGGACCATAGCAACCAGATGACTGGCATTGCAAACTGGAGAGCTACAGAATAAAACGCTTAATAACTCAGAAACCACAAATAATAAAAAATTAAACCCAACTGTAAATTGTCTTAAAATATCACTCTACATCATACCAAAAGTTCATTTAAAGGTGAACAACCCCTTTAAGTCTGAAAAAACAAACATTTAATAAATCCAATAGGATTGTTTTGGCACTACTGTGCATTTATGCAGATTACCTACCATAAAGTACACTGCTTTATTATAACAAGGAAAAGAGTAATGCATTTTTTTTCTATGGGAAAAACTGTAGTGTTGCATATAGAAGCAAAATAGGAATATCTAGATTATATCATTGTATAAGGCTTGTCTAATGTATACGGGGAAGTGAACATATCTCTTTTAAATACCAAGCCCAGGAAAGATGAGAGAGATGGAGAGGATGCCGAACAGTTTTCTAAGTGGAAACAGAATCACGGAGAGGAGTATCTGATAAGTGATCCCAATTTTTCCCCGAGTAGTGTTCTCCATGCGTGCACTGATACAATGTGCCTGTCATTGTGTGATGGGACATTCCAAGCCTTCGGGGGGAGTGGGGGGGGGGGGGGGGGGGGGGGGGGGGGGGAGGATGAAGAAGGTAGCAGGGCAGAGTATCATTATCAGACGTAATTGATAAATAATATCCCTCATAAATACTGCCAGTCCTTCAATTAGTTTTCTGTAAAGTTCGGGATGGGGAAGTGATGGCCTGTCAAAGTGACAATGGATGACAAAAATTAATAAATTGCCTTCTAAATAGTGTGGACACTTAAGAAAAATTGGGCAGCCAATTTAGCCCAGCGGGAGGTGGGAGGCCGGGGGCTTCTTTTCGTTTTATTTTGTGCGGTTGTCGGGCCTCTAATGTTGTCTGGGCTTTATTAATGATAACGGAGCCTCCGCTGCCGCTTATGTTGCTACGGGCAACTTTGTTCATTAAAATTAAAGTCGCCGTTTAATCCCATTAGCTGCTCTCTGGGTAGCTCCTGTCGCTGTCAGGGTAGGAAGGGGGGGTTGCATACAGAGGACTATGCCCTGCGGCCGATGAGGTTGAGAGAGACAGTGCTATGTGCCTACTTCTAATCCCATGCTTAAATATATGTGCTGTACAGGTGCAATCATTCTACAGCTGCCTCCTTACTGTATTTAACCACTTTGCAAATTACAGTCTCTAGTCTAATAGGCAAAAAAATGTTCATGTGTCTAAATACACAGGTACATGCTTCATCATCTGATGAAATTATAAATATGATAAATTCGGAAGTGGTCGCTGGGACTATAATAGCAGAAAATTGTTGTCTGGCCAATCTGCAAATAATTAGCATTGTACTCTCCCAAGAACAGCTCGTTAGATGAACGTGGGAGTTTGCCTTTTATTTGCTTGTCTTAATTGCTGCTTAACAGTCGTTTGAGTATAGAAGAGTACAGAAGTAGCACAGGGCCAGAAATGAGAAAGAAATGGGTTTGATAATACTCGGTTCTGAGTCGCGTGCAAGAGTAAAATGCAGGTTCGATTGCAAGAGACATGAAAAATCGCTCAATACATTTTCACCGACCCCCCCCCCAAACCCCATCCTGCTACTACCGAGGATGGCTGGATCTCTTACACTTAGTTATAAATGTGTCTGTCCTTGTTTTCCATTTGTATTTGCTAATAACAATGTGAGATAATGTGCGCTCTGTGAAGATGCAGAGCGAGAGATGAATGACAGCATCAGGCTCATTGTGTCGGCGGGAGGCGGGGGCAGCAAAATGCAGAGTCTGCAGTAACCTCTTGAAGTGGGCTTTTTGTGCAAAGACCCCCAGAGGTTCCTAACGCAATCCCTTCTAATGGTACAAAATAATTTTTAAAATGTGCATACTGCAAGGCAAAACTGACCCCCCTTACCCTGAATATTAGGGTTATGCTGGCACTGTGAGTTTCAGACGATTTTGGCAGCCAAGTAGTTAAGCAATAAGCAAAGGCGTGCTTCCCATTATAGATTGGATGCCTCAGTCTTCTGAGCTGCATGGTATCAATCTGCACTCCAGCATAATGTTCATGTTCTGGGCTCCGGAGCTGTCATGTGTAAGGAGCTGTGAAGATGTATATTTTGAAGAGGGAAAAAAAAGAGCAGACCCTGCTTTTTTATCCTGCCACCCTTTAATTGTTGACTAAAATCTAATAACTGTTGTGCTAAATGAGCCATTAAATGTCCTTCTCGTAAAACATTGTGTATCAAATGATTTTAATGTTAGAAGCATAATGTCACTTTCATCTTCATGACAAGAGGCAGATAGCAGGGAACGAGGAGACAGGGAATTAATGATGAGGGAAGCAGGAGCTGCGCTGAAATTGTGTGCTTAAAGCCACACCGGGGATAGAAGCCCAGGAAAGAATCCTCACACACAGCTACTTTCTACTTCTGTTCAAAAAAGCTACATCACGTGCCACATAAGCATAGTTTCTTATTTTTACCCTTGAAAAGTAGATTTCATTTCTAGCAACTTTGCTATACAATTTGCTATTAATATTTGCAAATTACAAATCAACTTTTCTATACAGTATTAAATCAGAATTTTGGTTCCCTAAAACTTTGTCACCACAACATTGCCTAACGAAAAATTAGGAGATGAGAGTAGAGGTTGCTGCACCTTCAACATTAATCATATTTATGTTCCTTAAGGACCAAAAAGCTTGTTTGTATCATCATACACAACATATTCATAGTGCATATGCTTTTCAGGTGACTTACTGATGCAGTATTTTATATATAATACAGTTTCATAGTGATTGGCTGCAGTGATTTCAATTGCAGACAGCCAATAACTGTTTCTGCCTCAAAATAGACTCTGCAATATTTCTAGCCTATATCTATTGCCACTCTTGCCATGACATGTATGCTTTTGCCCATAGAGTGGTTATTTAACACAATCTGTTCAGTTTGCTGCATTGATTTAATTGCCGATAAATTGTTTGTGACACTGGTCTCCATTGCTAAATATGCACTAAAGTCATTGGATTATGTGGCGATCCAAAATCTCTAAAATGCAATCAGTTTGACAAAGTTGTAGTTGCTTGCCATATCATGTTATAACCTCTGAAACATCAACTTTACCCAAGAATTCTTTTCTTAGTAGTCTTTTATAAATATCTCCTGCGCTCCACTCATGACCACCCTCTCTCATCATGCTTCATAAGAACTCATCATCATCTGCTTTTTACTCCATTAAGTATCCAGTCTTATGGAACTCTCTTTCACGTACCATCTATCACTCTATCGTCCCAATCGATTTTTAAAAATGCATTAAAAACCCAATATTTACTTCTTGATTTTCCTGCCCTCCCCCAAAATTCCTCATCCCACAAATACAAATTGGGTTTAGACAAATGAACACTATTAGAAATCTATCTATCTACTGTATCTATCTATCTAATGAGTTCAATGTGTTTTTTTGCAACTTAATTTAATCTTGGTTAACCACCTTGTTATTGGTAAGACACATCAAATTTTCATTATATGTTTGCATCAGGGACTGTTTTGTCTACAGAGAGATCTATTTAAAAGACTTTCCTATAAAACATGTTCCCACTGCATAAAATTATACTATTTGAACTATTATATGAAAATATGTCTTTTGCGGGAGAGATGCCCTTAGATGGGGGGGTCTCTTCATTCCAAACTATGGCCAGAAAAAAGCAGAAAAAAACAGTTTTCTTTGGGGCAATCCGCAAAACTATGGTAAATACACCATATAGTATTTAAAAATCTAAATGAAGCATAGTAATACTGCAAGTTAATTCTATGGCTGAAACATACAGAGCATAGCAAATGTACTGCTTTTTTGTGTGGACAGTTCACACAATTCACACACTGACAAAGGTTGGGTTAGCTACAGCAAGCCAATAGGACCCAATCAAAGAGATAATAGTCCTTTTAATTGTTGGCCTTGGGAGAGGTGAGGAGGGGACAGCAGGAGGGGGTGTGATGGAGCATCCCTGTAAGGTACCCTGGGTTGGAATGACTGTGGATACGGGTGGATGATAATGACCTCCCTGAGGTTTCAGCATTACCTTCTACTATTAGAAGGAGGCAGCTTATTCAGGCAGCAGAATCAATCGGAGGCTGATAGCAAGCAAACTGTATGGTAAAATAGCACAGTGCATAGGTGTAGTAAAGGCACACAAATCACAAGAAGCTCCCAGAATCTCCACTTATGTCATGTATTTGTAAAGTGTTGTACAATAAAAGTCTGCATACATCAAACATGCAAATTAACATACAAACACAGTTACCTTTTACTATGTTTCATTTTACATATGCCCAGCTGTCAGGCACAGAACAGACTAGGAGAATATTCATGTACACGGGGAGGAGAAGAAAATGTGGGCAGAAAGACAAATGAGCACCACCAACATTTCTGTCCAGTCCCCCATGGCTCCACAAACCAAGCACAGATTCATATCATGGGTTATTATCTCCTGTAATTAATATGGTTTACCAGTGTTATTAGGTGTAATTGCCTTGCTTTGAAAAGAAGATAAATTGGATTTTTATACAATTGTTGAGAAATGGTGAAATCATTTTGTAAATAATCTAGAAATGTACCTCTAAAGGCCAGATGTCTCCCCCCATGGTCAAGCACTACCCTTCTTTGACCCCTAGTACATTGCAAAAGAGTTTCTATATGCCACCCTGAAACTATTTCATTTTTGGGCTCCTCAAAGCTGGCAACTTTCTGCAATCGCCTTAATTAGAATAATGGATGCGACCGTACTGCTTGGAGGGATGCTGGGAATCGTAGTTTTACACCAGGCGGAGAATAACAAGATAATACTTAAGAAAACAACTGCTACTATGCACTAAAATAATAATTATAGTGAAAATCCTTCCACTTCTCTCTCCTCCTTTTTTCTCCTTTCTGTGTTCTCTACTTATTGTAAGAGCCAGAGCTGCCCCGGATTGGAATGTGTGCCCATCATTATGAAAATGTGCATTGTACACAGGGAGGGTGAGTGCACAGGGTACTGAGCAAGATTTCTTCTCTCTCTTTTTTTTTTTCTTAAATTCCCCCTTCTCTTTATGATTGTAAATTACTGCTGAGCTCTGGAGAGGTGAGCGGTTTAGCCAATTAGTGGCATTTGAGTTGGATTTGCTTGTCATTAGCTGTTCTCCTGTGCAGGGCTCTTTGAAGCCATCTCCTGTGTGATATCCTCCCAGCGGTGAGATGTTGGTAATGACAGAGGGGTCACTGGGGTGATACGACCCCGACATTCCTTTATTGTTTTTTTTGTGTTTTTTTTTTCTTCTTCTTCAGGTTTAGCAAATAGGGCAACCACAATAACAAGTTTCCTTACAGTGCCCGGCATGAGCCTGGGGAGCCGCTGACAGCTCTATTAAAAAGTGTAAGCCTGTGTCTCTCTGCACCCTGTGACAAAAATATTACCAATGGAAACTATACAGCCATGCTCATTAACCAGTTGTGGGCCACACTTGTCCAGCACTGACAGGAAAGGTCTAATTATTGAAGAAGGTCTAAACCATAAGTGCTGTTGCTCTATGTTTCATACAGAATAGTAGTGTATTTGGGGACTAATAAGTAGCTTATGTTTGTTTTTGTATAGCTTAACTGTTAATAGAATCCTCTTTTCTCGGGCAGTTTGCTTTTGCTACTCGGCTATTATAGTATAGTATATCTCATCTTTCTCCTCCCTACTGCCCAGCCTTCTCTGTTGCTTACATGGAGAGTGCACAGCTACAGGCCCCAAGGCTACTCAATGCTGGGATTTGGACAAGAATGGGGAGCTACTTCCAAGTCATGGTAGATCCACATAAGCAGTGAAGCCTATTTGTTGCCCAGAGGGCCCTGTGGAAAAAACGTTTAACCTTAACTGAACGTTATTGGGTCTCAGCGACTGGAAGCAACATTTGCATTGATGAAAAGCATCACTGATGCAAAACACCTGTTTCTCAAAGAGAGAGAGCGAGAGAGAACAGCAGACTGCATGGATCACTTCCACCTCAAGCCTGTGTATTCATACAGCCTAGCATTATTGCAAGTTGTAATTAACAGCCTTTGCCAAACTTGTAGTAAGAAATTCCCATTTTAATAGACCTGTAGTATGTGAAACTTACATGTGATGTGCTCATGTTTTATGGCTGCTTCCGTCACATGCTGCTGTCCCAAGTCCATCACAGTCCCGTGTACTGTTCAGCTCTGTGAGAATCAATCAATAGATCTTTGCCAGTGAATAATTGCTATTGAGCTATGTTTCCATGCGGGAGTGTGAGCGCTGTATTGTGACGGCTTGGGGGGTGCTGCTCACTCCCATATTCATTGCCTGTATTCTAGGAGGTTGGGGGAGCATAGAACCGTGATAGAGTTTACTCCATTTGACTTTGACTCCTGAGTATCTGCAGCAGACTGTACATTCTTATACAGAATATAAAATCTGAAATGATTGCTACAGCTCCTACAATGCTGGTTATTATAATCCAGGAAGTTGTAGCAATGCAACAGCGCTGTAAATTGAAGAGGTTGTAAAGTTACAGGGATCACAACCATCAACACTGTTGTAGTAAAGAGGGTACCTGGAAGATCATATGATGTTGGGGAGACAACTACGCCATTCTAAATGAGACATCATGCTTCTAGTTGTCATGGGAATTAAATTCAGGTCCATTACCAAGTTTGCCATGCAAGTAGGCAATTCTTTGTAGAGTGTTTGATAAAAAGAATAGGATTTTAAGTGGCTAATTGCATCTTTGGCATTTTGATTGCAATGGAACTGGTCCATTGGAAGGCATAGTAGTGCAGATGAATTGAATTTCTCAATTCCTTTATGTATGGACATACAAGCAAAATGTCCTGGAACTTTGTACCTTTGGGGTGGGGGCAGAAAAAATACACAATCTCCCCCAGCACTCCTGAAAATAAAATAGACCATAGTGGCTAGGAATGCAACGGGGTTCTTAGATTGTGAACTCCACAAAGGCAGGGTCTTATTTAAAATTTCTATAAAGTGGTGTGGAATATGAAAGCACTATATAAATGACAAATAAAATTGGGATTGCATTGTTATCTATAGCTTTTTTGCTTGCATCGATTTATCTCTGTCTTTTCAACCTGTATGAAATAAGACCATGTTTTGCATCCTATCACAGTTTCCTTCCTTCTTCTTACAGGGCATGCTACTGAAAAGAAGTGGAAAGTCTCTTAACAAAGAGTGGAAGAAGAAATATGTAACCTTGTGTGATAACGGAGTTCTGACATATCATCCTAGCTTACATGTGAGTGCAGTCTTATCCTAACTTTTTAATTGGTGACCTCTAGCTAACCACCTCACTTTTGAATATTTCCCATTTTAGCTCTCTAGCTCCTTTTTACTGTGGTTATCTCGCTCTGGTCAGTAATTTATTATACAAATAATATTTACACACTTGGAAATAGCTTCTTTGTCAGCGATTTGTCATTTAGTGCCTACTCCATGAAGAAACAGTTGTTATTCATGTGCACTAAAATATCTTGTTTATTTTGACTCCAACATTATTTTGAGCACATTTGCTCCATTCCAGTAACCAACAACCCATATAGTAATTATCTGCAATGATTGCTGTACCAATATTTTCAGCAGGGCTGATGCGGTTAGGCGTTGCACCACACTTTGCAATAAACACTAAGGCTGGGGACAGACAGGGAGATTCGGGGAGATTCTGTCGCCTGGCGTTTTTAGCAGGCGACAATCTCCCCGAATCTCCGTCTGTCCCCAGCCTTAAGGTATTGAATAAGTTCTGTGTGCCATTGGATATTTGTATGCTCATGCTTAGGGGCTCAGGGATTATATCCCTTTCTGAAAGTAGCTTTGAGTAGCTTCATATGTATGCCATTGCCTACATAAACCCCTCCTTACAGAAATTCCTATAAACACCGCTGACCACTACCTGCCTCCTTGACATGGACTTCCTCTTTGGCAAAAACATAAAATATAGAGGAGCACAACCCCTATTGTGTAAAATGATTTTAATAAAATTGCACTCACAATATATCAGACGATTAAAAGCCACTTGGTATTCTACTGAATTCTGGTATCAAATTGCTTGTAAGGAATCCCCACGGCTGCAGTTCCGTGTTTGGGTGTATCTGGTACTAGGTTTGCCACCTAGCTGGTATTTTACCGGCCTGGCCGGTATTTTTGATGGTTGATCCCAATGTTATTAATAGGAAAAAAAGATAACTATATAGGAAGACCAGCATTTTTTTCAGGAAAAGGTGGCAACCCTATCAGGTACCCTAGGATAACGGCAGCACCTGAAATACCACTCAGCTAATTTGGAATTAACTAGTAACAGAGACCTGTGGATCATTAAAGCTTTCCCTTGTAACAACATTACTAAATAACTCACAAATAACTCATATCTATTGGTCTCCAATTTTCTTTTTACCCATTCTCTCGTCTCCCCCATCATGTCCCTTTTTTGCACACCTTGTATTTATATTATCATTATTTGTCTAAACACCAAGATTTTTTCCAAACCATGTGCATTATGCAGTGGCATGTCTACATGTTGTGATCTGTCTGTGTTTGTGTAACTCACTTTGTCTAATAACCGTTGTCATTGCATCGCTGTGTTACCTCTATTTGTGTATATACTGCCTGGTATACCTTATATTCCATAGTTATATAATGGTCTCTGCTTGGCAGATTGGTTATTTGTCCCTTGACCCTAGACACCCAATGAATATATACACAATTATTTATATAATGTTTGACACCGCATACACACATTCATCTGGTGCTGATACAAGAGACAGAATAGCTGAAAATTGTTGTTAACCAGGGTGCATGGGTGACCATGTGTCTGACTCTGTATGCTTTGGGCAGTGTATCTGTGTGACTAGCAGTTGGCAGCTGAAGAAATAGTCACAAGAATCCCTGGGCTTTGCTGCCCCCTCCTCACCAGGTGAATCAATCCACAAGCTCTTCATTATGTCCTTGTCAAAACTGAAAAATTTTCTAATCAACAGCAATCTGTCCACGGCCCCCCGGACCGCTGGCGGTGTCCCCCCTCTCTATCTGCTCCCTGGCGCTGGCGTCTCCAGGCTGCTGATTACATTAGGCTAAGCTGCAGAGCAAATGAACCGTGTCTTATTTAGGTGCAAGTAGCTCCCACGTAGCTAGAGCCTGGGGCACTTTTGGAGCATTTTATGGCATTAAAATTAGTGTTGCTTCCCTCTGTGCTACTGCGTGTAATGCCTTAAACTCAATAAGCAAAAGGCGAGAGAGCCCCCACTCCTTCTCTTCCACTCCCCGCTCTGCAGAGAGTTTATGCGTTTTTTCCAGATGAGTCTTCTGTCTGGCAACCATGTTAGTAGAATAGTTACTATTCCATTCTAGAGAAGGTATGGGGCACCTACAGAAACATTCAGTGGGTACCTCATGAACCAGTGGGTTTGAGCCATTACATTTACCAGAAATGCAGAATTTTGTGCAGAATTTTGAAGAGTTCCCGTTCTTTTTAGCAGTTTAGTGTGTTTGTGTTTTTTTTTATTTGGAATTGTTTTTGACCTCTTCAAAATACATAACTTTCCATTCCTTCTGTTTTGGAACTACAGTGACCATAGTGTAAAAAGACACCATATTATTTCATAAAATGTAAAACATTTACACACAGGGCTTGCAATTATATTGTTTCTTTGTGCAGAGTCTCCTTTTCTCCAATGCAATTGTTCAACAAACCTTCCTGCGATAAGCATCACCCTCTCTTTCTCTTTCTGTCTTTAGACCTGCTGCACTGATCTGCCCCAAATTCTCATTAGGCGGGTTTAATTTTACAAAAAAGTCATACTTTTTTTTTTGTTTAACTGCCCCCCCAGCTCTCTTTGCTGGTGTTGTGCGGAGTGCTGGGCACATTGTCAGCTCTGCAAGAAAGCACTCAGGGGAGCCTTAGTATTCCTGTTTGTTGGGATATAGCAGACTGTCTCCACTGCCTTTTTCTGCCGTACGCGCTGGCTAATTGTTGCTGCTTTAAGAGACTGCCCCAGGGGTCCGATCAGAAATCGCTCATTCTTCTTTCTTCCCCGAATCTAAGCTTCATGTTGCCTCCCAACCTCAGAGCAGAGCCCCCACAAGGTGAAAGTCAAGGGGTTCAAGGCAGCAGCAAGACCCCGCGGAGACCCCATTCTCCCTGCAACAATCCCCCCTCCCACTGCGCAATGTGTGCCTCTCCTCCTCACCACATCTCATTTGCATCTGGGACATCAATTAGCATGTTTGTTGAGGCTAATTGAATGAAACTCAATCATAGCCCTTAATTGCTTGCCTATGTAAAAAGAAATCACATTAATGCAGCTAATTAAGTGTATGGCAATAAGATGCAACATAATTAGGGGAGAGAAATTAACCTATTCCCTGCCAGGCAGGCGGGCATCATACTATAAGACACAGTAAGATTCGGAGCACACATAGTAAAATAAGGGTTAATAGAGGAATTTTGGAAGTTGAAGGAATGAACCAGAAAAGAACAAAATTTCCTTTTTGATTAGTTTTTGTGCAGTCGGACAGACGATGGGGTTGTTGGTTGCGACAACTCTTATGCTGCATCTCACTGGCACAGTTTGCAAATGCACTGCTTCCTGATTGTGTACTTGTTTACTGTTGTGTACTTCTTTTAATGAGTGTGTTTGTTGTGCTTCCAAAGAACATCTCATATTAGGGTTGCCACCTTTTCTGTAAAAAAAAATACTGGCCTTCCTATATGTTTCTCTTTTTTTCCCCTATTAATAACATTGGAATCATTTTTACCAGCCAGGCCAGTAAAATACCGGCCAGGTTTCAACCCTATCTCATATATATATATATATATATATATATATATATATATATATGTTCACAGCCACATTCTTACTCTCTGTGAGAATTAGGTTCATGATGTAGGTTTCTTACTTATGTTGCGTTGCCTCCCTGTAGTTGCAATCATACACACTCATTGACTTCTTTAAATATGTTTGCTAAAATGAACTCACTTTTTTTTTATCTTCGAGAAATCAGTGCCTGTCACCATATGTCACCATGCCAGTGTAAGAACTAAAAAGAACAGTAGGGTACGCTGGGACAGTTGCCGGTTCCCTTTCCAGACAGACTAATCTGGCAATGGCCTCTCTTGTGTGCATTTATTTGTTTCCAGTGTTAGAAGATGAGCGACAGAAGGAGCAGAGCATGCTAATAGCTTTGCAATTACAGATTTTTCACAGGATTTAAAGGGGGCAGCGCGGGGCTCTGGGAGAGGAGGGTGTCCCTGAAGTGGCCCCCAGAGACTTGTTAAATGCTCTTTATCTTACAAGTGCTAGAGCTGCCTTATCTCCAATCCTTGTTAAGTGTCCATTTACCTTGATCTTGAGCTTTTTGCCTCTGATCAGTGATTTGAATGGGGGTGACTGGGGGAATAATATGCATATCTGAGCTAGCAAAAAGAGGCTTCTGCTGCTGGCAAACATGGGTCCTATAACAGCAAGTCCCAGCGTATACTTCATGCCCAATGTATTCGATGTATCTCTGCTTCTGTATGCTTTGTGAGATCCCTAGCACTTACCACCTTCTTGCTGCCATGCAGTCCAAACTTTGTTAGCTTATATTACTGCTAATATTTTGTTCTGTTCAAGCATGAAAAAGTCCATGGGGATGTCAAATAAGAGCTCTGATTGGCATTTTGGTAACCCCTTTATGGACTGGCAGCCTACAGGAGAGAATGTTTGGCAGGACATCTGTTTTTTATTCAACCAAAATTTGCCTCTAAGCCAGTAATTCAAAAATAAGCACCTGCTTTGAGGCCACTGGGAGCAACATCCAAGGGGTTGGAGAGCAACATGTTGCTCGAGAGCTACTGGTTGGGGATCACTGCTTTAGGGTAAGGTCACATGGGCAGATTCATGGAACTGCCTTCCCCCTGCATCCCCATGCACTCACAGCTCTTCAATTTCTAAAGTCCACCGAAGCAAACTTCGGGCAATTTCGAAAATTGAAGTCGCCTCAAATCTGTCCGTGTGAACTTACCGCAGCTTTACTATAGTTTATATAAACAAGCTGCTGTGTAGCCATTGAGGCATGTAGAAACAGGTGCAGGACCTCGCACACCCTAAATTATTTAGCAAAGACGCCTGGTGCACAAAGGTAGAGGCTCGGCCACCTCACAACTCGGCAACAGAAAAATTTCCAATGGCACACAGGTCTGAATGAATTCTTCAAGGTTTAGTATGCGGAGTGCAGATGCAACTTTCGGAGAACAAACTCCTTTGTCAAGCATGCTTGGAAATTTTTCTGTAGCCATTGAGGCAGCCATTCAAGGCTCAGGTTACATAGAAGATAGCAGATGCACTCTGTAGAATCCCATGTATTCTGTTACAGAGTGTATCTGTTATCTAATAAGTAACCTGTGTCTTTTCTAATTTTTTTTTTTTAGCTTGAATGCCTGCCCCATGGCTTCACAGCAGCATATTTATATAAACTATTGTTGTCTTTCTAAAGCAAACACATAACTTTTACCAATGCATAGAAACAGTACATATATTTGAATTACTTTAAAATGCTTTTATTTGTTGGTGTTACTATTCCTTTAAATTATCTAATCTTACCAAAAATAACAATCCAGTCGTTTTGTCATTTAAGGATAGGCTTTCCAGATGTTTGGCCGAATTGCCAACAGTCTTTTAGTTTACCCAAAGGTGGCCATACACAGGCCGATAACAGCTGCCGACAGAGTCAGCAGCCTATTGGCCCGTGTATGGAGCCCTCCGACGGGCCAGATGTCGATCGGATGGGACTAAAAATCCAGTCAATCCGACTGTCCAGTCCATTTCATTATGGGCCCAAGTTGGGCATATCGGGGAGAGATCCGCTCGTTTGGCGTCGTCACCAAACGAACGGATCCCACCGTGTATGGGCACCTTAACAGTCTGCTTTTTCATGCCCTAATATCATCCTTTGGCTCAGGATTTCTCACTGGGCTAAGAATGAAAGGAGAGCTTTGAGCATTAATAAAGTGCATGCTGGATAAAGAAATGAACCTCTGTAGACAGGGCACAGCCTTGCAAGCAGAGTTAGAAGCAACTTTATAGAAGCCACTTGCATCTATGAGGCATAAAGCTTCTACTTGGCTGGAAAAAAAAATAGATGTGCTTGAATGTATGAACTGTTTGTTGTACTCTTTGCTAAGGCATTTGATTATTAGGCAATTATCAATCTTCACATTTTGCAATGGGTTTCTAAGGAGACAAAGTGTTTCTCTAATACAAGTTACAGTGCATTTTTAGCAACAAAGTTATAGCATGCCAACATACAGTCGTATTAGCAGGACCAGTAAAACAATTTTAATTATCAGATAATTAGTACATGTGCCACACGTTTTTGAACTCCATAGCATTAATGCATTTTTGGTCTTGATGTAATAACATGTTTACACTTATACTCAATGCTTTGATCCTTTTGGTTGAGTGTACTCTTTACATATCCTTCATACATTGGTTGGTTAGCTGAGAAGATACAGCTCCAGACAACTGACAGCTTTGTGTTTGCAGATTACAGGTGGGTTTACTCATGCACAACGCCACCACCTTTGTTACGTACACTTGCTTTATCTCTTATTGCTCAGTGAACATTACATTTTTTTCTATTAATAGTTATGTTTGTACCTTATGGATACTGAGACAAAAGCCAATAATAAAACTGTTTCTACATGATTATACTTAACTTGAGCTGAGCAGCCATCTCATCTGGGGGTTTACTTGGCTTGTGCTGCTCAGGGCTGTTAGTTTTCCTTTAAATATGCTAAAACATATCATAATATCATAAATTCTGTATAAGAAAATGATTTCTTCTACTTGTATATTTGTTTCTTCTAGCTTGTATTCATATAAATTGTATGTTTGGGATCCAACATAATGATTGCCTCATTTAAGAGAATTCTTAATACACTACTACTATCTATTTATAACCCCTGACGGCTGTTCTATTGAGGCCTGGTACGAATGCTTCTGTTGGGACAAGCAACATCACTTCTCCAATTCATTTGTACAAAAGCAATAACACGGAGAAAGATGGCCTTGTTACAAAGTGCTGGGCAGGGTGCAAAGTGAACAAGCAGCAATGCTTTTTTTTCACATTTGCACTTTGCCTTGTATTTTTCAAAATAGCTGCAGGTCTCTACATCTTGAGTAAACACATGCCAAGGCTAGGGTATTTTTGATGGCTGGTCCCAATTTTATTAATAGGAAAAAAAGATAAATATATAGGAAGGCCGGTATTTTTTCAAGAAAAGGTAACAACCCTAGCCAAGACATGTGCCTGCCTTGAATACAGTGCTGCCTGCATTCTGCCTTCTTGTCCATGGGTCCTACCAACTGTTTAGAATGGGAACCCAATTAGAAAAAAAAAAAACAAATATCCATGGGCTACACTCCTGATCTGATACTAACATGCTTACCCAAACCCCGCCTTTTTCTTAGCAAGTCCTACCCTTTTGTGTTTCATGAAAATTTACTTCTCATGGGGCCCCTAACTGGGTCTCCTTGTCCTTATCCTGTGTCAACCCAGCTACTACATTTTTAAATATCTGTAAACCTGTTATTCCTCAGGGCATCCCCTTCCCTTCAACAAAGCCTGACATTCCTATGTGGTTAGACTGAAAACAAAATCTGTATGCCAGTACAAGTGATTGATTCTAGGCACATCGAGGATTTCATTCTATTCCTTTAATTCAACATTGTAACTACACAGAAATGGCATAGTGATGAATTACTAGATTTTGACTTATGGAGCCATTCCTTTGATTCCTGTTGATGACTACTTTGTCCTTCTGTTTCACTGGGCAAACCACTTAATCTTCCTCGTCTATAGGGTTTATAAGCAGCTACTAGCTGTGCTTCATGAATTATTCTTACAGTACAATGTAGGAATAAAATAAATAACAGTTTTCCATAATTTTCTCTGTTTTAGGATTACATGCAGAATGTCCATGGTAAAGAGATTGACCTCCTTAGAACTACTGTGAAGGTCCCAGGGAAGAGGCCTCCTAGAGCTACGTCCTCTTGTGTTCCAGTTGCCAGTCCTAAAACCAATGGTCTGACCAAAGAGGTCAGCGGGCTTCAGATCTCCCCGAACACAGGTGTGTTTCAGTTCTAGAGATGACAGTGTGGCCAATTAGCACTGTTGTCAAAAATCTATTTAATCTAAGTGCAATTTCTGCCTGATTTTTATCTGCTTAACGCACTTAGTGCTAGTCTTCTAAAAACCTTTTTCTGTCCAATTCTATCTAGCTAGCAATTTAGATTTGGTATACTGTTTCAGTACCATGCTGTGAGTGTGAGTAATTTATTTTCAGTCTGGACAGACTGACTGCAATTTTATAGGATTGTCAGATCTTTGGTTGAAACTGGCCCTGCAAGGGGGTTTTCAGGCTCAGTGTGGTCAAAATTGACCAAAGTGGGCTCCCATATCTGAGTATGTATGACATTACTGCTATTTCATTTCAAGAAGTTACACTTAGAAGTTGCAGCTAAACTGATTCTTTTAAATGCAGCTCACATAGACCAGTGATAAATCAAAAATGATACATTTTGTAACAACATAAAAAAATGCAAACAGCAGGAACTTTCATAAATGCGCATATTTATTCAGGAATAATTGCACTTGTTGCAGTTATGTTGACTTGATATTCCATTGGAAATGATGAGAGAACTGCAGGGGTGGATGGAATCCACTATCCGGAAACACATTATCCAGGAAGCAAAAAATTGCAAGAAGGCCATCTGCAATAGACTGCATTTTATTCAAATAGTTCAAATTTTGGAAAGTGATTTCTTTTTTCTCTGTAATAATAAAACAGTATCTTGTACTTGACCCCAGCAGAGATAGATTCATTCTTATTGGAAGCGAAATAATAATTGTGTTGCAGCCCTTTCACCAAATACCTTTACAAATGTAAAAAGTTGAAACATTTTTGAATAATCATTGTTGCAGGGCCAGGAAAGTCTAAAATCCTTTATCAGTCAATTTTCTTGCTGTATAATAGGTAGGTACATATAGATTCCTGGTATTTATTATGTCAAAAATAAAATAAATATATGTATGCAATTTTGATTTAATGTGTAAATCCCAGTTTGTGATTGGCTTCTATCATTATGGGCATAGCATTCTCCCCCCCCCCCCCCCCTATTCTTTTCTAGCCCCAGGTCTCTCTCATCTAATGTTAAATCTATCAAGAGGCAAGGGACTGATTTTTACCCAAAACCACTAATGTGTTTTTGTGCTGAACTGCTGATGACATCTTAAAAGTCCTCATCGTGCGGCGTCCTCCACACTCCAACAATCAGAACATCTCGTAAACCCATAAAATCCAAACTAATAGCAATGAATATTCAGTGACCTAGAATACTAATTATTGTCATGAATATTAATGCCATCGGACCTGCTTTGATCACCCTCTCCCCCTCATCATCGCCTGCTTCTCTTCTCTCTCAGTATGTTTCCTAATATTATTTCTTCTTGCATTCTCTTGCTACTTTAACTTAATGCCTTCACTTTTTCTCTTGCACTAGTGCCACCATTCATTCTCTTGCTGTCAATTTTTCTCTTGTTTTCTGCAGAATAGGCTGTCATTGCTTGCTGTATTCTCACTTATTTACCCTTCTTATTTCCTCTCTACTCTAGATTTATATTTTGCATTTTTTTCAACCCCTCTATTCCTGTCTCCCTCTCTGCTGTAACCTTCTGCTCAGCTCTGATCTGGAGATGTCTCCTAATGAGTGTTCAAGAGTGGTCTCTATCTGTAGAGCGGTGGGGGCAATAAGCAGACCTTGATTAACGAGAAATTGTGTGTTGGGGTGGGGGGGAGGTTACAGGAGCGTTGTCACGTGGCAAGTCCCCCTTTACCCCTCCCCCATCTCACTGAGGGGTGCTTCTTCCTAGGCATCCTCCAGCTCTCAAATTAATAGCATTGCAGGATGCATTTAGGATACATCGCAAAGGTTTCTATCTAATGGGTTCAGCCATTTCCTTTTTGAGTGACAGGCGCGGGGAGTAATCGGCTGTGCAGAATGGCAGCACATTGCTAGTACTTAAGTGTACATTATCCCTGTTGTGTGTCCTGCAGAGGCTGTTTATCAGTACGCCTCTTGCAGCCGACAGGCGCCAACTGACGCTGCGCTCGCTGTGGCGGGAACAAGGAAATATGAGAATAATGATGATAATAACAAAAAGACAGCAAAATAAAATTTAAAAAAAATAAACAAAAAACAGCCTTTTTGTCATTTGTATTACCATGGTTCCCTAACAGCCTTAGCAGATTTTATTTTAGCCCTGTACAAAGTTCAAAATCTAAAAACCATCCTATGTCCGTAAAACTTTTTTTTTAATGGGTATAAGTATGTATTTTGATGGTTTCCCTATTATACTGGGGTTAATCCATTACAATGAGGACTCAGTCACTCGTCATAGGTATAAATGTCCATATCTTTATCTGCTAATTTGCAAGTGCCATTTCTATTAGCTGGGAATGGCAAGCTTTTTATGCACATAGAGTCCCTTCTGCTGAGAGATACATGAAGCAATGAGGGAATACTGCTGCTTGCTAAACAACATGACTTGCAATTGCATATGGCATTGCTGCTTTCAGAGCAATATATATATATATATATATATATATATATATGTGTGTGTGTGTGTGTGTATGTATATATCACATTTCACATTTTTATCATATCATAGTCCAAGTATGATAAAATACCATTTTAACAATCTTTAAATACCATTGTTTGTTTGAACTGACCAATCAGTGCACACTGTTCGAATCAATCAATCAATCAATCAATCAAGTGATTTTCTTTAAAGAAAACATTGGCCTTAGAGTGCGGATACTCATTGGACTGAGATGTATATATTTAATATAGACAGAGGATCGCACTCACAGGACTTAATGCAGAAATGACAGTGTTTATTGGAGCAGAAAGCTAACTTTTCGGCTAGCACTCTTAAGGTAAGGACATACTCATGAGGCGACTTCGGAAAACGAAGTGTCGCAAGTGCCATACCACTAATGAATCATTCAAGCAGTCGGGAAGCCAATAAATATGATACACTACAGACAGAGGATGTCATATCATATGTCATATTAGACATATCATGTCTTATCAAATGTCATATCACTTTGTTATGGTTACCGTTACATGATAAAACATTTCTTTACAGAGTCCAGTAACTGTTATAACCAACTATTGGGTCTAACTAAAGGTGTAGTTCATTGGCAAAATCAGATCTCTGCAGTTAGATTTTGTGGACTTAATCCTATTTCATCTGTTATTAGAATGGGTTTCACTGATCTGAGATGTTAATGCTTTGCAACAGGCATGATGTGACATCTTTTGTAATCTTAACTTTTTCAGGGAACGTGACAAGCAGTACATCAGTCACTCAAATGGCCAGTGGTCCAAGTGGGATCAGTCTAGGCTCATTTAGCCGCATGGACGGGATGCACCAGAGGTCATACTCTGTGTCTAGTGCCGACCAGTGGAGTGAGGGAGCAGTCATCACCAACTCAGCCATCAGCAGCGGTAAGAAGCAGACTGCTGCTCTACAATTAGACTCTTCATAGTAAGTTAGTTGTAGTTGGCGAGTCTTTTAAGTGTCCTGGCACAATAGTTCTTCATACAGAAAATACAAAGGGTTTCTTTCTAAAAGGAACCCATGGAGTTTCAGAAGCTCCACAAAGAACTATTATGTTGGTTCACTGAAAGGTATCAGCAACTACTTCCACTAACACCAGTGTATCACCAAAGAGTGTTTGCAATGCAGACTTTTGCCTAGGGAAGAGCTTTAAACTAATACTAAATATCACTTTTGCTGTTCCTTCTGGATTTGCGGTCATTGATATTACCCTCTTTCCACAGCAGCCTGAAAGCATTTTGTTTGAACAATCCCCAGTCATTTCAGATACCTGTCACTATTACAGGGATTAAAGTCACATAACACTTGCTGAATCTTTTCTTTTTGTTTCCAGCAATGTGTTAATTCAACATATTTCTCAGAGCATTGCTTGTTGTCTTCCTTGGGGGTAGTGGTAGCCTCCCTCAAATGGCATGCAGTAGACACCCCCCCGTACAATCTACTTGTTCCTTTCATAAAATATCTTAGCATTACTATGCTAGTGTAAACAATAGAATTTAGTCTGCTCTGCAGTGTCAGCCTTTTACGAGCTTCCAAATATGTATTGTGATTAGAATTTCTCTGCTATTCTCTCTCAGCACCAGTGAATGGGACAGTGCATGACTTATGTTGTAGCAGTGCCTGTTACATGAAGTTTTTTTTATATTGCCACTTGTCTCAGAAGACCTTTGCTACTCCATTTAACCAGAAATCCAAAGCCTTTTTGTCTTATATCCTATTATGATTATAGATGCCTTTACTTTTTTTGAAGGCACTGTGTTTCTTTTTAGAACAATATTTCCTCTTCAGTGGACATCACTACCTCTTTTACATTCCTAGGACGTCATAGCCTCCTCTCTTTGCCAAGGCCTAGTTCCATGGTGCAGCCCTTAGATTTCACCCTAGTGTTCTATCTTATCATGTCCATGGTTCCTGTATCCAATATTTCTGTACTCACAAAAGTGGCTTTAAAGGAGAAGTAAAGCTTAGCTAAAGAAGTATGCCAGAAATTGTGTACATTATGTTTTGGGTTTCTGTACTAGCCCAAAGAAACCACAGCCCTTTAGCAGTAAAGATCTGTGTCTCCATAGATCCCCAGTAGCTCCCCTTCTTTTTTCTGCTGCTTCACTGCAGCTTAGGGACCCACTCTAAATATACAGTACACACAGAATATTAATTTCACAATATAACTCTGATTAATAGAATGAGAATTTAATAATCCACATTGTAGAATCATCTTATATTACAGGTAGGGTCGCCGCCTGGCCAGTATTTTATCGGCCTTGCTGGTAAAAATGATGGTTGATCTCAATGTTATTAATATGGAAAAAAGATAAATATATAGGAAGGCCAGTATTTTTTTTCCAGAAAAGGTGGCAACCCTGATTACTTGCCAACCTAATTTTCTGCTGGATAATTTGCTTAAGATGGCCATAGAGGTAAAGATTTTTACAAGATCCAGTGGTTATTGTGAGACCACGATTGTTTCAAAACGATCGTTTAAATGTCTGATGTGTCCATCAACTAAAGACCATTTCAGGCGATATTGCCAGCAAAACTGAAGGGTAGCTGCCTGCTTGGCCCTGCAAACATAGGTAGATTTCACTGGGACCGATAAAGATTTTTTAACCTGGCCAATCAATTTTCAGATCAATGCCAGAGAAAAAACCTAAGATGTATGATGCACAATAACTTGACAGATTGGTCAGACTTCGCTAAGATCGGTCTTTCGGCAGAGAAAGATCTTTGCGTCTATGGGGAGCTTTTGATTCTCAACATCTGCTCAGAGTCCATTGAGAGTGTTGCAGACACTTTCCAAGATGGTGACCCCCTGTGACAAGTTTGAAGTTCTGAATCATTGCAGCTATTGAGAAGCTGAAACTTTAGGCTGATGCAATAAGTGCAGTATATAAAATATGGCATTTTTGGCCATGTTACATTTGATAGTTAAGTTCTCCTTTAAACAGTATCATGTATGAGCTTTTTAATATTTGTAGGAGAACATATATGTAAGTATAGGATGTATGAATGTTTGTATTATCCCCCTATTTTGTTGTATTTCTTTTTGTCCTAGTAACCTAGCAACCTTAGCTATGAAGTGGTTAATTTAAGGAAGATACTTTTAGCAATAAATTGTTTCCGTAGCTGATATTTTGTGTGGAATTCAGGTGCTGCAGAGGTAGGGACATGGCCCTAACCCCATTGAAGTGACAGTCGGGGACGAGGCTTTAAGCTTTTTCCAAGAGAAAGGCACAAGAAAGGGAAAGATTCCTGCGAGTGGCAATCTTGTGACAGGGAAATGGAACAGAGGGAAATAGAGAAGAGAGAAGTCTTCAGAGGCGCAAGAAATAATAACAAGGATCCGTACAGCCAAAAAAAGACAGCCAAGTGTTGAGGGTGGGTGTGGGGGGGTGAGGGTTTGAAGCTGTCTCCTGTGAGAGACACTATTTGTGAGCATTGTCACAGATGAACAATACGGTCCACAGAGAGCCCCAGAAGACAGCTGTGTGTGTTTTTATTCATCTTGATCAGGAACCTTAAAAGAGAACTGTAACCTTATTTTTTGCTGATAAATGCTTAAGTTGTCGGCTAGGGAGCACAGATGTGGGGGGCAGTCTGGGACCTCTCAGTTTGAGAGGAGTGGGAATGTGCCATGTAGTAATATCTGTAACATTATATTAGAGTATATGCTCTGCAGGAGAGGTGAAACTGAGCATTTCACTACTTATTTGCTTCCAAACTACACGATCACGTCCGGAATCCTGGAGTGTGTGCATGGTTGGACACTGGGGGCGACCTGCAGGAGAGTATAGTATTGTATTGTTATGAGAATAAAGTTATCTGACGTTCAGGAACAGCTGAGAGGCAAATCCAGCAAATGCCATAGTGACATGAGTGACCGGGACCCTTCTGGCTTTGCCATTCATGTACCCTTTTCTTCCCATAATCTTTCCATAATCATCATCTTAACCCCTCACTTACTGATTGAGCTTTATAACCCATCTCAGACTGGCAGAGGGTTAACTTCAGCAGCGTAAAAACCTCATCAAGAAAATGACAAAAAGGAATAGGAGGAATAATCAGGGATTTGGCAATGCGAGAAAAAAATGATAAATGCTCCTGATATTTCTTTGTAATAAAACTTTTTTTTCTCTCTCTAAAATTCCCCCACCCTGCTCTTCAGGCAGAGAATTGAATTTCTCAAACACAAGCATCCCCCCCCCCAGATCATCGTTCCATACTTTTAAGGGTTTTTTTGTCATTTACATCAAACATGTAAAATCCTTTTAATTTAAACTTTCTCTATTCCTTTCATTAAAAGGTTTTGAATTTTAAAAGCGCCGTGTTAATGTGCGTGTGAAATCAGCAGGGCCGGCGAGAGTTTTTTCATTTTATCTTGTTCCTCCTTCTTCCTTCTCTGTATCTTTAGGATTTAAATGTCTCCTTTTGCTGGTGAATATGCTGCTTATTGTCCTGGCTTTTTGTGCAAGACAAAATAACACACATTGGGTTCTCATTTTATTTTCTGATTTCAATGCGCTCTAACCCCCTCTTCGCATTCAATTAACGGCATGCATGGGGGGCAGAGAAAAAGGATCTTATTTTTAAGCCGTCTGTGTTTCCCTGTGGCTCCTGCCTTTGAAAGATGCTCTGAATGTTTCCTAATTAGATAAATTACTTTATGTGAAGGGCGACAAAACAGGGGTTCTGTTAAAGGAAAAAAATGTCAAAGTGAGGTTTGTAGATCGAGGGAGGAGGCAGGAGTCGGAGGGTCTGATGTCAGCTCCTTGCCCGCTTTATGCCGGCTGTGTGGTATCTGCTACCTGACTTGTAAAATTAGCTGTCTTGTACGATTTGTCAGTGGCGCAGTGAAGCTCTCAACCAACTCCAAGGCAGGAAAATGATTCCTAGGTGCTGTAACACCTTCCCTGCCAGAGCACCTGGAAACAGGGCCATTAATGGTATTAGGTACATTTAAAGTCTGTAGTGCACTTAGAAATGTATTTTTATCAAAACCCATCTCGATTACTTTTGTTTTTCTTTATCGCCCCATTCATTTGCCTGTTACTGCTTATGTATAGTGAGTGACCTGTAAGCTTGTATCAACGTCACACCTTACGTTATAGTAGATATTCTGCAATATGATGCATTTTGTGCAAAAAGCAAAGCTACAGAATGAGCACAACATCCAGTTTGTTGGAATCTGTTATCTCCCTACTTGCATCACTTGCAACAGATTTGCTTTAGAATGTAATGTAATTTCACTAGAGTCTGCCAACTATATAAATATTTTATATATTTAGTTTTGCAAGTCTTTTTTTTAGTTTTAGGAATTTATTTAGCCTTGTGTAGCTTACAGTGGTGTAAGAAGAAATTACTGGAGACTACAAGTTTTTAGACCAAATAAAGCTAAAGAACGTAAGGGCCAGTGATCCAATTACTGTCACTTGACCTCAACTGAAACAACCTTCTTCATTGCATAACTGCAGCTGAGAAAGCTGCTCGCTGTGTGCATTATATATACAGTATGTACTTTGTTTAATATGTAACTATTTTTTATGGAAAAAGAAAAAAGTTTTAATTGGTGTACTTTTTTTGTATGAGCATTTGGAGCAAGAATAGCTGGGCTCTGGAGGCTTAAAGCACCCAAATTACAAACTTTAAACAGTGGATGTGGTGAGTGCATAAAGGGGTATATTTATCAAAGAGTGAAATTCCGCTACTCTCCATTCATTTCTATGGGATTTTTAAAGGCTTATTTATCAAAGGGTGAACTTTCACTTCACCCATTGATGAATATGCCTTTCAAAATCCCATAGAAATGAATGGAGAGCGGTGGAATTTCCCTCTAGTGGCGGAACTTCACTCTTTAATAAATTTACCCCAAAGTGTTTTGGTCTCGGATTCCAGTTTCCATCAGCGACACTACTGCCAAATGCTAGAGAACCCACAAAAGACATTTAGGATAGAAATTGGCTTCATGATTTTTCGGGGAAAGGGAAAAAACTGAAGCAGGACTAGCACCTTACTCCTGGTGTATTGAACCTCTTGTCCTTTATTAGATGCACCAGTACACTAAAAACTGGAATTTGTAGTTAGTTAGGTGTAACAAAAACAGTGCAGTGACATAAGTGTTGCCTGATCCAAATCTTGGATATTGCTGATAATATTAGCACAACTTTTGTAGCCTTCCCTTTCTAACTCATTTTGTCAGCAGGGAAATTGCCCACATGTAAGCTGCAATCAGTATTTCCATAAGAAAATATTGGAGGCAGAAATCTAGTTTAGCAAAACCACACAATGCATATAGCCACATATTGAAGGTCATTATTTAGCCACCATGTTCTGCTATTATTATATAAAAGCAAATGCTATGTCTATGTGCATATACTCACTGATAAGAGATCACCTCTATGTCTTTATTATTGCTATTTTCTGTTACACGCTAAGGCTTTGTCTCTAAATGAAGACCTGGTCACAGGCTCAATTATGCATGTATGGTAGCAGTTTTCCTGGTAAGATAAGATCTAAGACTTGGCATTCCACGTGGCATTCTTTCAGTTGAGATAAGTTGCCGCATTTTCCAGATGATATGAAGCTAAATGATTGTACAATAAGTTATGTGCGTCCTTGAGAGCAAGCTGGTGACTGCAGCGATCACTTGGAGGGCTCATCTTTCTGCCTCTGATATTTATGGGATGTGAATGTTATTTTATTTTCACTCATCACCAAAATGCTCAAAGATGTTGCCCTGAGGTGGGGGTGGTGTTGTATTTTGGGAGAGGTGGGTAAGGTTCTTACAGCAGCAATAAAATGGCATTGTAGGTGTGTGAGATCTATAAAGTAATTGGAATTAAGTCAGGGATGGAGACACTGCACAGTCTTATTACATTTTGGTTCTGCTGCTGCATCCACACTTTCTGTGCCTTTCAGTCTATCTGCATTTTCTACCTTGCACTCTTCAAGTGCATTCTTTTCTGTCATTGTGTGTTAGTTTTCTATGTTTTTTTACCATTGAAAACTCTGCCTAATTGTCCCTAAACATGTGTGCGCCCTGGTAAGGTTTTCTGTACATAGAGTCCTATTTCTAACCTCTCTTTTTGTGGTCCATTCACAGACACTGGGCTAGGAGACTCTGTGTGTTCCAGTCCTAGCATCTCCAGCACCACAAGCCCCAAGCTAGATCCACCACCCTCACCACATGCAAACCGCAAGAAGCACCGCCGGAAGAAAAGCACCAGTAACTTTAAGGCTGACGGCCTATCTAGTACCGCTGAAGGTGAGATCTCTCTCTTCCGAACCAGTAGCTGTTCATCATCCACTGCCTTTGGCCTGCAGTAGCACCCATACTGGAAAGAATACTTTAGTATTGCACCTGACTATCTTAATTCAAAAGATTCTAAAGATCTGCTCTGTCTTTATTTAAATGGTTACTGCTCGGTAGGGCTGCTCTCACACATCCTGCGTGTGTCTGATTCCAACAGGAGGGGTTATTAAATTTAAATTTCTAAGAATGAATGACAGTGCAATTGTCACTCCAGTGACTTGAGTTGGGCCACTGCTACTCTAAAATGTATTTCTCTCTGCAGAAATAGGTTTGTATATTTTTATTAGTCACCCTGTTCCCATAGAGGTAAACTGGGACTTTTAGCTGACCACTTTGTGTGGCTGACAAATATATAGTGTGAAAGAACATTAAAGCCCAATGAGTACAAATATTAAAACACTACCGAAGAATTACTGTTCTTTATGAACAGGCTCTTTGTCCCCATTGCAAAGCAACGCTGTTTCCCCATCAAAATATTGTTACTGCATTATAACTGATTTTTACCATTTCCTTTCTTTAGCATGACCTGTAATGTATTATCTGTTAACCCTTTCCTCCTATACTACCAAGGTTTTAATGTCTTCTTAGTAATCCTAAATATCCTTCTTTTCCTTCCTATCCTAGCTAGCTGTTATTATTTATATTACAGCATATAATTATTCTCATGATTCATAAAGTATGGTTTACCTTCCACTGAGATTTAGCAGGCAAGTTCTATAGCAGTTCCATTATAGTTTATGAATATGAAAGTGCACAGAGCTACTGCCTAAAGCTGGCCGTAGATGTCCAGATATCTTTATGTCCGATGAAAGTTTCATACCATAGTTAGGTCTGACAAATAGTCGTAACAATCACCCTCTGATATTGTCAGATAGGCGATACATGCAGAGATATTATACCAACAGAAATTTTCTAACCTGTCCAATACACTAAACCATCGCCATTTTGGGAACATCCAAACATGATCTGAAAATCTTACGAAACGAAGATTCCTTTGACTTTATCTTTGAGTCTATGGCCAGCTTTATATACACAATAAGCTCTGTCTCCCCACATTTTACATCATCTTTAAAGGGGAAGTTCACCTTCCAAATCCTTTCCAATTTTTTTTTGTCATATTGTACAAATAGCACATCAGAAATAATGACACATTTTAATTGTTTTTTCCCCTTTATCCTATTTCTGTTAAAAAAAAAATGTTCTTCCCTCTGGTGTTTACCAAATAGCTCTCTCTCTAAAATATTACAGCTTGCTACATTAGTTGATATATTGCTCAGCAGCTCCAGAGGAATGTCTGCACACAATACATCCATTAAAATTGTTGCCTTTAATGGAGCCCAGGGACCAAGGCCACTTTTAAGAAATGTATCAACTAATGTATTAAATGTTTAATGGGTTACTTTTGGGAAGCATATGATGGTAAGAAAAGGGACAAAAAAAGCCACTGAAAAATATCTTTATTTCCAGTGTACGAAAGAAAGCGGAAGGTAACATTACATTAAGATACATTTTCCACAGAAGGTTTAATTCAAATTAGTATTGGGCTTACAGCCCAAACTAGAAGTACAACAGAAAGGGGACCATACAATTTGTAGCCAAGCTACATTCTTTGAACAATGCAATAAAGTTGCTCACCTTGGTCTAAGATAAATGTAATTTTCAGTTGATGTGTGAGATGAAACCTTTTTATGAGAGAAAAGAGGTTGAAGTAGCAGACCAAGAATATATTTTTTTCATACGTTATTTAAATAAAACTTGGTATTAATTAGAAATATAATTCTAAAAAATAATATCCATAGTTATAACCATGCCTTTTAGTACAGAAGACATATAGGGGATTTCCAAAAGGCTTAGAAGGTGCACACCCAAGCAAATGAGGTGCAATCCTAATGGGACTCCCCAACAGAGCCACCAAAACATAATTGAAATCCAAAATATTTTTGCAATGCAATGTCAAAGGAAACATTTATAAATTTTAGTCCATGCAAAGGTTAAAATACTGGGCCAGCACATTTCAAACGATTGAGGTCTCTATTAGGGGAAAAATGCTAAATTACAGTACAATAAGGAAAAAGAAAATATGAGAAAATCTACCCTTTTCTCTTCTTTTTTCTTATTTTATATTTGTATTTTTTCCTAATGAAGACATTAATCGGTTGAAGCGTGTTGGGCCAGTATGTTAACCTTTGTTTGGACTAATAGGGGATGTCAACCCAAACAGAAAATGTAATTCTTATCAACATTAATTACACCTTTATACTAGTTATTTTTAAATGTTCAGCATTAATAATTTTGACTCAACTACATTGTTTCAATAGTCAGAACCAGAGAACATCAAATTCTTTCAATAACAACTACAGGTATGGGATCCATTATCCAGAAAGTTCTGAATTGCGGAATGATCATCTCCCACAGGCTCCATTATAATCAAATAATACAGATTTTTTAAAATGCTATCCTTTTTCTGTGTAGTAATAAAACAGTACCTTGTGCTTGATCCAAACTATGATATAATTAATCTTTATTGGAGGCAAAACCAGACTATTGGGTTTATTTAATGTTTTTATGATTTCTAGTAGACTTAAGGTATGAAGAGCCAAATTACGGAAAGATCCCTTATCCAGAAAGCTCCAAATCACATTCTGAATAATAGGTCCCATACCTGTACTTTTAAAATATCTTTAAAACTGTAAAAAACAGAATTACATTTTTATCTAAACAAAATGTTATTTTTGATTTTACAGTTCCCTCGTGTGTATAGAACTGTTATTGGTTTATCCTTTATCCTATATATATAGACATGCAACACAAAAGGGTGTTCATATATGAATTTAATGTTGGTGTGGTCTAGTATTTATCTATACCAGGGGTCCCCAAACTTTTTTTATCCGTTATATCAACTGGTATTGATTCCTGATAAATTTTATATGAACTCCGTTATATTAATTAATTGTTTTTAGATCTGGCTCGTCGGTTTTTGAGCTAGGCGGTAAAAATGTAATATAAAGGGCAAAATATTATGTATCTTTATAAATATATTTATTATTAATCTACTTTGGGATAATTTGGCTCCATGTAATTATTTATTTAGTTGTCTACATAGGGATTTGTTGCCATTTAATTTTCGAAGTAATTCACACCTTGAAGGTGTCATAATTTCTTTATTATTACTTTTTTACCAGTGAGCCACATTGAAATGTAAAAAGAGTTGGAGTTGGGGAGCAACACAATGAATGAAAAAAAATCCTGGGGAGGTGTCAAATAAGAGCTTTGATGTGGACTAGAAGTATATGAGAGACTGTGTTTAGCAGTACATCTGGTTTTAATGCAATAAAAACTTGTTGAACTGACAATTTACAGTACTTATTTCTGTCATGCCTTCAGTAAACATGGAGTTCTTTATCCAGCACCAGCCAGGGGAGACTGACCTCTCACAACCTGGACCCCTAACTTGGAAAACTGCAATGTTTTGGGGTCAGCGCTTCACTGATTACAGTTTCTCCTTTTACATGGACCTTTCTAATTAAGCATTTGAAATGTGATCTATATCTGACCAAAGATCACAAGGTGTGGGCTCTGCTCCTGATATCTGTGCCCTCATCTCTCAGCACCTGGATATCACGTGTGATCACCCAGTACACCTGTGGCCAGATATGTTATGTTATACAATCCTATTTAATTAGAGAGGTTATTGTGTTACAGTGTCCAAAAGCATCTGCCTACAAATGCCTGGTTATACTGATTTCTTCAAGGGAATCCATGTTTTTAACACAGTGGGCTTCTTCATACAAGAATATCTCTGAATGTTTTGTTTAGAACACCAGTGTGTTTGCTGACTTTAAAGAGGTGTGTGTACCTGTTGTATGTGAAATAGATGTCTTTAGTGTATGTGTAGCAAAATCAGAATTTGTTTTGTACAGTATAAAGAGGAAAATATTTATATAACATATGCAGCTTAAGGAGTTATTAGATTCACATACCTTGCTCTGTGTACATATAAAACAAGCTTTGTGTGCACATTTAGGATTTATTTAGGAATTACAACCCCAGACTGAAGTGCAAAAGCAGTAAGGTGTGCAAAAAGTGCCCCTTTGTTCCAATTCAAAGGTGACTTCTGTCTGGGGTATGGCTGAATTCTGCCCTGTGGCTAGTGCAGAGTTGGAGGGCAAAAGGCAGCTCAGTTCTTACCACCCACTAGATAGCAAGTACAGAGCCCCATTGCTGCCCCTTGCCCACCAGCATTCCCTATCTTTAATCTGAATAACGCACGTGCCTGCAACCACTCCAACCCTCATAAAGCAGTCAGTACTGTACTGTTCCACAGGACACAAAGTCGGCAAACACGGCAGATTACACTTGTAAGTAGGGTTGCCACCTGGCCGGTATTTTACCCGCCTGGACGGTATTTTTGATGGTTGATCCCAATGTTATTAATAGGGAAAAAACTTAAATATATAGGAAGGCCGGTATCTTTTTCTAGAAAAGGTGGCAACCCTACTTGTAAGGTGTGTGGATCCATATCATACACAGGGCAAGGTGTGTAGATCTGTATGTTCCACCGGCTAAGGTATGTGGATCTGTATCGTACACACAGGCAAGGCGCTTGGATCTGTAATTCCATGTTTCAAGGTGTGTGGATCTGTACCGTACCAAGATAAGTTTGTGGACAAGGTTTGTGGATCTGTATTACACACAGGACAAGGTGTGTGGATCTGTATTACACACAGGACAAGGTGTGTGGATCAGTATCATACACAGGACAAGGTGTGTGGATCTGTATCATTAACAGGTATGTGAGGATCTGTATTATACACAGGACAGTGTTTGTGGACCTGTATTACACACAGGACAATGTTTGTGGCTCTGTATTACACACAGGACAATGTTTGTGGCTCTGTATTACACACAGGACAATGTTTGTGGATCTGTATTATACACAGGGCAATGTTTGTGGACTGTATTATACACAGGGCAATGTTTGTGGATCTGTATTACGCACAGGACAATGTTTGTGGCTCTGTATTACACACAGGACAATGTTTGTGGATCTGTATTATACACAGGGCAATGTTTGTGGACTGTATTATACACAGGGCAATGTTTGTGGATCTGTATTACGCACAGGACAATGTTTATGGCTCTGTATTACACACAGGACAATGTTTGTGGATCTGTATTACACACAGGACAATGTTTGTGGATCTGTATTATACACAGGGCAATGTTTGTGGATCTGTATTATATACAGGGCAATGTTTGTGGATCTGTATTATACACAGGGCAGGGTTTGTGGACTGTATTATACACAGGGCAAGGTTTGTGGATCTATATTATACACAGGGCAAGGTTTGTGGATCTGTATTATACACAGGGCATGGTGTGTGGATCTGTATTATACACAGGGCTATGTGCATGGATCTGTATGATACACAGGACAAACTGTGTGGATCTGTATCATACACAGGACAAGGCAGGCACGGACTGGCAATCTGTGGGTTCTGGCAAATGCCAGAGGGCTGCTATAAGGTGCCATAGAAAGTCAGTATTTAGTGGGCTGGTGAGGGCCTTTTGGGCCTCAGTATGTGCTGATTGGGCCTCTATGAACCTAAAATGCCAGGGCCTATTTTGATTCTCAGTCCGGACCTGGGATAAGGTGTGTGGATCTGTATCATAAGCAGGAAAAGGTGTGTGGATCAGTATCATACACTAAGCAGAATATCTATCTCGATTGCATGGACAGTCACAGAATTGTATTTATCAAGCAAAACAGAAAACTCGATATGCTTTTCATGTGGAAATAACAGAAAAACGACTTGTTCCTTCTATACACATGGTAGTTTGTCCAAGCTGGGTACTGGTTACACAAACAGTGGTACTCTGTACTGAAGTGGAAAGGAGACTGCTCTTCTAGGTGGAGGCAGACACCCCTTGTGCCATATGCAGCACTGTATTTGGCATGTAGAGCACTGTTTCCACTAATGACAGTTAGATGCCTGTGACCCTTTTGATAACACAGGTCCTTACGGACCCCTCTCCTCCTTTCCCCTCACATCTGACCTGTCCTTCTATCCTTTTTTCCCCATTTATTTTTCTCTTTCTCCGTCTTTCCTTCCTGCCTGCTCTCTGGATGCAGCTAAACGTAAAGCATGGAAACTAAACCGTGTTGGCAGCCTGCGAAATGTTTACAGCAGCAACGCTAACACTGAAGGTAACGCACACCCCTACTAAGACCCTCTCGGACCCCCTGTTCTATCTGCATGTGCTCCACTCTGCTTGTGCTTTCTTCCTTCATGTCTGTGTATCATTGTCTTCTGCTCTCATCCCACATCCTCAAATATTCATATACATAGAAACTAGTAACTGCAAGTCTGCTGTTTAGGTATTTTAAGGGCACAGTGGTGGAAATCACCTTTGCTACAGAATAGTTAAGCTATAGTGATAGTGGTAAGGGGGTTTTAAAGGAAAATAAGTAATATTTTTTGTTCCTATGTATTTCTTCTTTCCAGTTAATTGTGAGTACATAGACTAGTGGGTATTATTCAGTGTCCATGATAGTAAAATTACACAGTTCCTGTGATTATCTTTGATCAGTATACAAATACA
>CM044447.1:81333271-81353112 GCA_024363595.1 Xenopus borealis | reverse complement strand
GCAGCTTTGGGGCACAGTCACTAGTGAGACATTCTTACCTGCAGCTGTTGGTGGATCAGCTTCCTTGGTTAGAGGATTCTGGGAATTATAGTTGAGTAACAAGGGTACTAATGCAGGTTTGATATCATCACTAATGTTGGTCATCGCTTATACAATGCTGTTTTATGTGCTTTGCTTTGCTTAGCAATAGTTACAATTTTGCTCTTGAACTGTGCCCTTGCTTGACTTCCATATGTAAGGGGAACTTTGCCTGTGTGTATCTACAGACGAATGCTTTGCCTTGAGTTCCAGCTGTGCTGTTCAGTAGAGCAAACTGCATCAGAACAATCTGCAGCCGAACACCGGCAGTCTGCCCATCTGTAAATGCCTTACGGCTGAACTGTCTCATAAAGTGTTTAAATGACAGTCAATGTACCAATAATAAATAAGAGTGCCTGCATAGTAGACGGGACTGGTAGTAGCCAAAAAAAAAAAAATCAGCAAAAGCTGTAACGTTACAAATATGCTATTCTATGTGATAGATGGTTTATTCAAGGATGCCACTGGTTTTCATTATAATATGGCCAATGGGAAATCAGTATGGCCACTCAAATTCTTATTAATGACACTTTCACAGACTACCAAGATAGTTGCATGAATCCATTTTTATTCTATATCCTGACTAGTCCTTTCTGCTAATAAACAGGGTGTAAGTGTCCCTTAAAGGCATGCATCGTTCGGCTGTAGTAACATTGGATTTTAATTTTGGTTCACTGTTGGCAGCTGCTTAATGCCATTCTGAGTGGTTCTTTTGAATGAAATTAAGGCAAAATTGCATTGTCTTTTTTTTTTTAGCTAGCAGGCTTTCCAAGGTCTATATGGATAGGGCAGGCAAGTCTCTCCCATGTACAAACACACAAAGAGTTAAGCCAATGCAGGGCAAACTGTAATTTATTCTTGATCCATATGGGGCGCGGGGACCATCTCCCCGGTCATAACCACTTCATCATGTATATAAATATACATTTCTATATAAATAAATATATATACTTGTGTATGTGTGTAATGTGTTCGTATCAGGTGTAATGATCTGTAGCCAAAAACAATTGTGTTCTGTGACATTTAAGTAACAGCTTTTTAATTTGTTTTTTGTTTTTTTTCCCCCTTTTCCTTCTCCACTCTCCCCGCTTCTCTCTCATTCCCGAGCGCTGCCGCCCTCCCCCCCACCTCTCCCCCGCTGCTCTCATGGCGGTCGCCATTTGCATGCGCAGGCTGCCGTTTCGTTAAAGGTCGTGGGGGTCAGGGGTCACAAATTGACTTGCTGGATCCCGGCTGGGGGATGCGTCACACCGGTTTCTGCTTAATAAAAGATTGGATTTTTATTTATTTAAGATTTCCTGCTCTGCCTTCATGTCTATTAACCCTGTTTTTGCTGTAGCCCAGCACACTAGAGAAGCTAACTTAATTGAACATATTCCATCGAAATGCCCCTTTCACTGTTTGTGTATTATAGCCTGCTTGTAAATGAGTTGTCCCTGACAGTATAGGATGACAGCAGATACTGGTATGTCACAGTGTGACATTGTGTGGCTCTACCATGAACACACCCTTCAAGACCCTTCCTTTAATTAGTCACCAATTCCCATAGGGCTGCTGTCAGAGCTGATAGACGGAGCACTGTTATGTCTATTATTACATGACACTTCCAGCAACAGCAAGAGGAACAGCAAATGGGATCTAAATAGTATGCTAATTAAATTGAAGGAAACCACAGGGATCATCTTCAAGAAAACCATAACACTATAAAGAATAGAAAAAAATGGGTAAAATGTATCTTTTCGCTCACCTAGAGAAACTTCTTATAAACATAAAAGGTTTGCACTTGTTCTCATCAGATTTCTACAGATATAGGATCTATTATTTGGAATGCTTAGGACCTGGGTAATTTTGGTCACCATACCTTAAGTCTGGTAAAGATCATTTAATCATTAAATAACCCCAAGTTTTGCCACTTGGATTCGTTCAACTTCGTTACTATCAAGTATAAGGTACTGTTTTATTAATACAGAGAACATGGATATCATTTCATTCTAGATCTGTGTAACACAGCAACTAGAAACCCTCACCTGGGGAAAGTCAGAAAAAATTCTGTAGTGTTCACACATAAACAGATTCCACTTGAGTGATGCCATTATTTCAGCAGAGACTGAACCCTTAAAATCAGAAAACAGGAAATAAATGTAAAATATGAATGGAATGACACGGACTTCACATAGTCCAAATAATTTCCAGAAGCACTTGTGCAATTCTTTGCATGTAACTATCCATGTAACCCTCACAGTCTGTATCACTGATGTGAGTAGTGCCCATAATGTAGGGCATAGAGCTAAATATTACCAATTTAGGTGGTCTTTGCCCATATTAATTAAAATAGGCCCAAAATAGAATAAAGGAGATTAAATAATATTCATGTTTGTATGTTTCATGCTTGAAGCTGTTTACTTTATTCCCCAAAAGTTTACACTGGGAATGATTAATAATGCAAAAATTGAATATATTCAAAATAAGTTTGGTGTGGTCTCTATTCGCCAGTGGGGTGATGAAATGATTAATAATGCAAAAATTGAATACATTCAAAATAAGTTTGGGGTGGTCTCTATTCGCCAGTGGGGTGATGGAAAGCAGATGACAACCATAGCAAAATAGCAAAAATTTAGTTGAATAGGTAATGACATTGCAAGGCAACAGGTAAGTAAAGTGGGGAATGCCAGTGTGGGGAGAGGGGGTAAGTGTGGACTGGCTGAGTGTTGACTAGCATTGTAGATACATGGAATGGGCACAGGTAGTGTAGGGAGGGTGAGCAGTTGAGTGGGGACTGGCTTTGAGGTAGCTAAGCTGAGGACTAGTAATGTATGGTGATTGATTTGTTGGGAATCAGCTTTGAGAGTAGTAGTATAGGCAAACAGGTAAGTTAAAGGGATACTGTCATGGGAAAAAAAAATTTTTCAAAATGCAACAGTTAATAGTGCTGCTCCAGCAGAATTCTGCATTGAAATCAATTTCTCATTTTTCAAATTTTTTACGTTTCATTTTGAAATCTGACATCGGACTAGACATACTAGATTTCCCAGCTGCCCCAAGTCATGTGACTTGTGCTCTGATAAACTTCTATCACTCTTTACTGCTGTACTGCAAGTTGGAGTGATATCACCCCTCCCTCCCCCCCCAGCAGCCTAACAACAGAACAATGGGAAGGTAACCAGATAACAGCTCCCTAACACAAGATAACAGCTGCCTGGTAGATCTAAGAACAACACTCAATAGTAAAAACCCATGTTCCACTGCATTCTATTTAATTTACATTGAGAAGGAAAAAAAAGAGCCGCCAGAAAGCAGTTCCCTCCTAAAGTGCTGCCACAAGTCACATGACCAGGGGCAGCTAGGAAATTGTCAAAATGTCTAGCCCCATGTCAGATTTCAAAACTGAATATATATAAAAAAAAAAAAATAAGTCTACTGGAGCAGCACTATTAACTGATGTGTTTTGAAAAAAACATGTTTTCCAATGACAGTATCCCTTTAACCACGTAGGGACACAGATCAGTTGATTGAGAGCTGCCAGATTACGGAGGCAGGTAAACTGAGCAGCAATTGGAGCACAGTTTGGTTAAACAAAAAATGCCATTGCTAGCAGCCAAATAGACCTCTTCATTTGTTCCAAGTTATTGCTGCAAGAACAGAGCCCAATATAGAATAGAACCATCCAAAATAAGAAAGACGAGGAACTTCTGTAGTATAAAAGACTTGTGGAGGGAAGGCAGCAAGATATGAATATGAGAGAGGCAAATATTCTTTATCAGTTAAGACAATATAACCTGTATTGTTTGCAAAAACATAATTACCTTAACTCTAACGGAAATACCCCCCTTTACTTTGCATATCTATTAGACTTTCCATGCTGCATAAACAGCTGTTACTGTCCACACTCATCTTGCACATGATTAGTAATGTCTCTTTTCATGCCTTTTTATACAGGCAAGGGAGTAATGTGGAATGCTTGTGATCGGTCATGCAGGGAGTGAGGGATTAACCTGGATTTACCTAGCTCAGTATGAATTTGGCAGTGTGGTGCAACCATTGCTTCTGGGCAAGTTTCTTTTATCAGCACACTCTATGCATACTGACTGTGTCACCAACAAAGTCATTTAGAAGCATGGGGCTACTGTACTGTACCTTGAGTCTTGTACAGCATCCCTATTTATAACATTCAGTTTCTTTGATTATTGCATAAGCTATGTTAAGATCTTGACAATTTTGTTAGTTAAGTGTAGGGCAGATCGCATTAAGCATGATGAACCATATATTTCTTTTGTTCCATATAAACTAGTGTTTCTATAGTTTTTACCATTCCAATGATCCCAAAATATTCCATCGATCCACCAATGATTTATTTTGATTTGTGCAACAATTGTTTGACTGTCCAGCATTGTACATTGTCATGCTAGATGAAAACATTCACTGTCTGCTTTAAACCTAGACATTGTATGCTTATTACTGTGCCATACTCAGCCCCTGGGTTTGGGAACATGTCTTCATGTTTATAAGTTCCAGCATCATTCTTGTTTATGCCTAACAGGTCCATATCACTTTAAAGGGATCCTGTCATGGGAAAAAAACATTTTTCAAAATGTATCAGTTAATAGTGCTGTTCCAGAAGAATTCTGCATTGAAATCCATTTCTCAAAAGAGCAAACAGATTTTTTTATATTTCATTTTTAAATCTGACATGGGGCTAGACATATTGTCAATTTCCCAGCTGCCCCAAGTCATGTGACTTGTGCTCTGATAAACTTCAATCAGTCTTTACTGCTGTACTGCAAGTTGGAGTGAAATCACCCCCTCCCTTTACCCCACCCAGCAGCCTAACTAAAGAACAATGGGAAGGTAAACAGATAACAGCTCCCTAACACAAGATAACAGCTGCCTGGTACATCTAAGAACAGCACTCAATAGTAAAACCCATGTCCCACTGTGTAATATTCAGTTACATTGAAAAAGAAAAACAACAGCCTGCCAAAAAGCAGTTCCCTCCTGAAGTGCTGGCACAAGTCACATGACTGGGGCAGCTGGGAAATTGACAAAATGGCTAGCCCCATGTCAGATTTCAAAACTGAATATAAAAAAATCTGTTTGCTCTTTTGAGAAATGGATTTCAGTGCAGAAGTCTATTGGAGCAGCACTATTAACCGATGCATTTAAAAAAAAACTATTTTCCCATGACAGTTTCCCTTTAAACTATTCCAACTAAAGCTATCTAGTTATTTATAGAAGGGCTGTATTATATATGATTTCACCATAATGCTCCCCTCAAGCATATGAAATGACAAATAATCACCCCCATTACATTTAGAAAGTTGCACAGCACTGATTTAGAATGTTTTGGGTCCTGTGGAATACAGTGTCTCTTGCTCGCACTGGGGTTTCGATCAGGGTAGCTATTTTATATGTTTTGGTACAGACCTTTGATTTGGGGTTTGTTATTTGAAATTACAGGGTAGATAACTGAAGAATCTTTTTGTTGCAACATTGTTTGCTTATATACAAGGTCCCAGCGATGCAGACTTGCTCTATGAAATTTTTAAAAACAAACCTTTGTTGGCCATTTCTATCTATAGCGTTCCCAAAGACTTTATTACTTACGTGCTTTTCTATTTCTTTATTGCAGAACAAGAGGAGAACTTTGAGTTTATTATAGTTTCTCTCACTAGTCAGAGCTGGCACTTTGAAGCTACAAGCTATGAGGAGAGGGATGCATGGGTACAGGCAATTGAGAGTCAGATCTTGGCCAGTCTACAGTCCTGTGAAAGCAGCAAGAACAAGGTAAGTCCTTGACACAGTGCAGTATGCTTTCGCCAGCCTCATCATGAAATGTTAATGCTGCTTTTCCCTTTTTATGCTTAAACATGTATAATGGGTATTATCACCTGAACCATACCCTATACACAATGGTGATTCTGCATATACCTTCCAATGTTAGCAGTTCCATAATTTCTTAACTCACTAATCATCTATTTTATCAGCAGAGTAATATATTGACATTATAATACACAAAAGCCGTAAATATCTTGTAAATTATATCCTGTGTAATTTCTGTCACATGACTCACTGAAACTTGTGTATTATAATAAATAAAGTACCCCCAGTTGCAAAATATGAGGATATTAGAAGTTACCTCGGAGTTCCATGACCTGTATAAAAACACTTGGCCGAAGGCCTCGTGTTTTAATATGGTCATGAAACTCCTCGGTAACTTATAATATCCTTATATTTTACAAGAGGGGGTACTTTATTCACTATATATAGTATTGCACTTTACCAGAGCCAGAACTAGGGGTAGGCAGTAGAGGCAACTGCTTAGGGCGCAATAATAGGGGGGTGCTAGGCAACTACCTCTCCTGCTTACCCATAGTCTGCACCTTACTCCCCTTCCTTCCCTCTGGACACCTCCCCTCCACCGCTGTTCCTCCCTTGCTCTCTCCCCTCCATCGCTCTACCCTCCTCTCTGTCCCTCCCTTCCGTCACTAGTCCCGCCCCAACATTGCTTTTCTCTCCCCTCTGTTGCTCAACCCTCTCTTTGAGTGCATGTGTATGTGCGTGAGGGGACGGGCCTTGCCAGCCGGGTTGCTTAGGACGTCCAGCTGGCCTGGCCCAGCCCTGCACTTTACCCTTTATTTGATAATGTCCCCCAAATAAGATCCATTCAGTGTTCTGCCACGTCTGCTTACTCTAATAACTATCTGTTCATTAAGAACGTGCATCTCCTATAATGTATTTAATCTGGGGGGGGCTTTTAAAGGTAATTATTCTTGGTAAAACCATTTATTTTAGCCCTAAATGTTTTTGTCCATGTATATATTGGGTAATTTATTATATGAGGCAAAGGTTTGCACCAATTTTAGTAACCCATAGCAGGCAATTTGCAGGCACCATTTAGTTGCTACCTGTTTAAAAGCAAGCACATCATTGGATGTTGTGTGTGTTAATAGATATGGTACAGATTTAAGCTCTTTAGAAACAAATCATGCCTAATCTACATAGCCTGCAAAACTTTTATCCATATTCCAATATTAAATCCTCAATTTTCTTTCTTTTTCAGTCCCGTCTCACCAGCCAGAATCAAGCTTTAGCACTGCAGTCAATACGCAATCTGCCCGGAAACTCACACTGTGTGGACTGTGATGCACAAAGTAAGTTTATACATTGAAAATACCGAGGATCTTTTTAAATTTCCCCTCAGCCCAAACAACTATACATATTTGTGCACATATGCCTTTGTTTTTCCTTTAACATACCAAACTAGGGGCATATTAATTAACATTGGAGACAAACATCACCGGTGATGACAGATCTTTGCTTTTGTTTTCTAACTTGTAGGCTGCTGTTCAAATCTAACAAACAATCTGGTTCTGATCTATCATGGCAACACTGGAACCAAAATGTGTGGTCATCCTGATATGGGAACATCAATACATTTGTCACATTATGATAAAAGTAGATTAAATAGTTAAAGAATAAATAGAAAAAAACAATTGGAAACTGGCAGGTTTAATCTGAAGAAGGGTAAACTGTAACGCCTTGTACATAAGAAGGTAGCAGCGCAGCAGCGAATTAACTATTCCATAGAATAATTTGTGTTGTTGCTTCATCACTCTGTTGTGGCTAAGGCACACTGTGTTCTGACTGCTGATACCCACCACAGGGTACATGTTCATCCTTTGAATAGAAAGTCATGCCATTACTTCATGAGACCGTGGCAATGCCCTCTCAAGTAATTAAGAAGTTATCCATGGCAGGTAGAAACATTTAGATTCTTCCCACAATTAACTGATCAAAATGCCATGTGGGCTATAGCTCTTACATTCCCAGTATATGGCATGTGCACTTTTCCCTAATTCATATGTATTCAGGGTAAACAGAGCTCCCACACTTTTCCAAATATCTGGAGTGTTGACCTCTCAGTTGTGTCTACTACATATGTATCTCACTTAAAGTGATACTGGCGCAAAAAACAACTTTTTGGTCATGTTGGTGATGTTTTTTGCTGAGAGGTTTATTTTCGTAAGTAATTGTTGAAGTTTCTAAACCTGACTGTTTTGTCAACCTGACTGTCTTATCTCAGCCTGTCAGTTAGTGTTTCTAATACTAAGGGACTCCTATTGCATATATATGGCAGCCCCCTCATACAGGAACATGGGGCATCAGACAGCTAATGTAAAAGAATTATGGCAAAGATATAAGTAACTTTCAAAGGCATTATTATGACAGATGTAAAAAGAAAAAAAAAGTTTCATTTCTGGTGTCGGTATCTCTTTAAAGAACTCTGAGTTCCCTAGAACGCTTCTCTTACCATTCCTTTCTATTCTCATATTAAGCATACACAATTTCATCATTGCCTACTACACAGCATTCCTTATTACCCCTGTGAGTGGCTCTACCACCTCTTACCACTCCTAACACCTGCATTATTCCCACACCTCAAGGATTCTTCTCATCATTGCTTAATACTTATTACCCACTACTTCATTTATTGAAATTACATTTTTATTGATTGTTTCATTTAACAGCACTTCATTAGTATTGGGAACATTTCATGAAAACCAATCTTACAAAATTTATACAGTCTCGAGCTATTATGTATACATATTTCTACTTTAAATGATAATATCCAAAATAAATATCAACTAAATAAAAACAAATTACTGAAGTTTATTATTATAAATATCATTGAGCAAGATGTATCCACGTGAATGTAAATGAACTAGCATGGAATGTTTGAATAACTGAAATTAATGACTCTCCAAAGAGGCCAAAATTGTATTTGAAAAATGTAGGGATGTGTGGGAAATGTGGTCAGTACTGCAGAATCCTCTTTGTGCTAATAAACAAAAGTTCCTTTAAACAGACTGCACATTCCTGCAAATGCTGATATAATGAAGAAGTACTTGAGTAATTTAAGATTCATGACCTTATCTTTCTTCTCCCTTTCTGTTCTCTTTTACTTTTTCCTCCCGTAGACCCAGACTGGGCCAGTCTGAACCTGGGTGCCCTTATGTGCATTGAATGTTCTGGCATCCACCGTAACCTTGGTACTCACCTTTCCCGTGTCCGTTCCCTTGACCTGGATGACTGGCCTCCAGAACTCATTAATGTGATGTCAGCCATCGGAAATGAGCTGGCCAACAGTGTGTGGGAAGGAAGCAGCCAAGGGCATGTAAAGCCATGCTCAGAGAGCCCAAGGTCAGTGCCTGTCCATGTATTGTATGTACAAACAACCCAACCAATCATAAAAGATCTTAAATACTACTAAGAGTTTGGGTTTGTTTGTCCCATAGCAGAATCTGCCCACCTCTATTGTGAATTTGGCTTGGAGAGACGTGTGTATATTCAGCTTCAGACTGAGCTGGCAGAACACAGGAAAAAACACAGTGTGCCCCAGCCCTCATGGGCCCCGCTGGCCCAGACAGGATCGCTATACATAGCTGGTGATCCTGACCTCCCCCGCCAGATCAAGTAAGAAAGGCGCTATACTCCCAGGCCCTGCCACTTGGGACAAGCTGGGGGGCCCAGCTATGGGGGAGCGGAAGAGGTCCCTGCTACTTCGGGGGAGGCGGCAGGGCCCTATTGTGTCCCTAGTCCGACCCTGTGTACATTATAAGCATCAGTAGGTAGCATATAGAAAAGTGTTCATGAGAATTTACCATAGCAAACTGATAGGAAACTTAGACTGGAAGGTCTCATTGACCAAAACGACTGCACAATTCAGATTTCAACAAGTGCAGGGATTCTCATCCTTTACAATTCAGCAGTTACCATCTGATCTTTAACTACTAATCTATTCTTCCTATAATGCAGTTAAATATAATGCATAGAATGTCCATACACACCAGACTCTCCATTTGCTAAAAATGTCACATACGGGGGACATTCTATCAATATGTTTTGAAATTGATGTTTAGCCGTAATTTACATACATTCGAAACCCCATTTTACGTTTTTCAGGAGACCAGAAAAAAATGGTGTTAAATCCAGGAAAATGTAAGCTCGGGGAAATGTATTATGCATAATATATAGGAGGGACCACAAAACAATGTAACAATGTAAAATGAGGGAAAACTTAAAACCAGAACAAAGGTTCTACTGTATTCATGCAGAACATTTGGATATGGTTGTGGAACATTACAGTGCAGCATATAGTGAGGAGGTCCATGTGATATGTATGATATACAGGTATGGTACCTGTTCTCCAGAATGCTCGGGACCTGGTGTTTTCCAGATAACAGATATTTCCATAATTTGAATCTTCATACCTCAAGTCTACCAGAAAATCATGACGTCATTGAATAAACCAAATAGCCAGGTTTGTCTTCCAATAAGAATTGGTTGGTGACTACCTGACAAAGCAAGAGGATTCGTAGGTCCAGTGCACATTGGGTATTTTGTCTGCTACTGCTACAGGTGGTGGACAACCCCCCCTCTCCACATTTTATCACTTTGTATGTTACATAATGGAAATCACTTTGTGTGAAGCAGGCAGACCTTGTTTTATACCAAGGACTGCCTATAACTGCTACTTTTGCATTCAAACAGACAAACACCCCCTTCCCCGTGAGCCACTGGCTTTAAAGACGTTAAAAGTTAGTAGGCAGAATTAGCAAGGGTCAAATAGTAAAGTCGAATTATCGAGTTTCAAAATTCACACATTTGAATTTTAAACCCTATCCTCGACCATGGATACGAATATTTGCCACCTAAAACCTGCAGAGTTCATGTACAAGTCAATGGCAGAGATCCGTTGCTCCATTTGGAGAGGTTAATAGCCTTCCTGGCATTCGAGTTTTATTTTCGTAGAAAAACTCAATTTGTGCGAATGGAATACAAATGAAATACAATTCGAACGCGAGGGTGACTAATCTCCCTGAATCTGCTTGTGTGTCTCAGCCCTTAGTGTATTTAGTGATATGGGAAGCAAATGCAGTGGATGCTCCAAAATAGCTCCCCATACACACTGGGATTATAGTGATAGGCACAATATATCTGTTTGGCATTAAACATGGTGGTGTTCTTGGGCATATTATTATAATGAAGACTATTAAGGGAAGAGAATTAAAATAGCCATAAATTTGCAAATCAATATGTACAGTTATTTTAATAACATGCAAACTTGTATGGTAATTGGTTTGCCATGACTTTTTACAGTGAAAAATAACAAAGCGCCCAGAACAATTGTAAATCCATTTCCATTTAGTCACTTTGAATTTCTGCACATACGGAAACAGGGGAGTCATTCTGTATCCTGAAAATGAACCTTTCTGCACTTTTGGGCATCCATTGTTCCCTGTTCTGCAGTAAAATGGTGATTCCCAGTGGTTATAATGAGAAGTGTTCAGCACCAGGTCATGGCATATTCTAACTGTGACATTACTTAAAAGAGCCTTGAGGGACACTGTGCTGACCAGTTCAGAACAAGTATTTGCTAGACACTTATGAAGCAGAAAATCCAAGTCATTATTGTCACATTTTAATTTAGCCACTAGGGTGCATTGGTGTATAAAACATGATGGAAGATTCTATTTACCACAGTGGAAACCATTGTCCCCACTCGGAGTAATACACTGAGAAACAGTATAGAAATAAATAATGCCTGGAACCCTTACTGAAATGATAAAGGATATTAAAAATCACTTGAGACTCTTTGATCTGTTTAATCCAGCCTGCGCCCTTATCTGGCTATGGAACTCCTTGTTGACATAAAACATCTGGCTTTTACACTGAACGGAAACATTTTGCTTATATTATTGAAGACAATTTGTTTAGTTTAAAATGAGTGTATCAAGATCAGCACATATTACCAAGTCCAGAAAAACACCCCTAACAAACAATGATAATGCAGAATGAGATGAGAATCTAGTTCACCTATATTATGCCTCTAGCAGATTCAAATGTTTATCAAGGTGAGTGTAGTTTATTTTTTAATTCATGCCCACCTGTTGCTAAGTGGAGTGGTAATAGGAGAACAGTGGCTTTATCAAATCTGTAGTCTGTCCTTCTTCTATGGAGAACTGACAATCCAACATATGTTGTGAATTTACTATGTAGCTACTGACTGCACTGGTTTCCTTTATAAATTGGAACATTAAAAACTTCTTCTTTAATGATATATTTTTGCACTTGTGAAAATCCTTTAAATGATTTTATTTTGGACACATTGTTTATCTCTCTAGCATGAGCACCCAGGTCTAACATTGTTTCTTATGGTGTGCAGCCTACACATGTATGTATAACTCTATGGAGTGATAGAAGGGTACACTCTCTCCCATTTGCTGATCACGTATCCCTTGTTTTTAAGGGGGGAGGGTGTAGCAAAGACAGGACAATAGTCTTTGCAGCTCTGACCCATAGACCCATCTGCTCCCCACATGTCACTTCCCCCATTAACAAGCAATTGAATTAATTAAATGCTACTCAGAGCTCGCATAACAAGCTACCGGCAGTGTCCAAATTAGCACTGATAATCAAGGATGATTTCCTTTATTATCCTGCTAAGTGGAGAGCAGGCAGCAACCCCCACTACCCCCCCACCACCACACTCCTGCCCTCCCCTATTTACTTACCCTGGCTCCCGTCTCTGCCAGCCAGGGTCACCTCACCTCGTTAACTTGCTGTAATCAGGACCTCATGGCTGGCTCTGATCTCCACTCTCTGCTCCAAGTGCCACCTCTTGGCTGGCAGTGCATTTAACACTCTGTATTCAGCCGTATGAGGTCCACATGTAACATCTTAGATTTTAGACTTGTATCTAACATGCCTATTTCCATAAATGGTTTGAACCAGCTCTGAATGCCTTCCCTCCATGCTCTCATGCTTCTACTTTACGGAGGTTTTTCTGTATTTGTTCACCCCCTTTGGGTCCCTTTGTCTCTACAAGTCTCGCTGCTCTCTCCCCTTTTCAATCAGCCTCTCCCCCCTTTCTCCCTGCCTGGCTCGGCCTCACACTGATAGATGGTGAGTGGAGGCCCTGTGGTCTCTCAGCTGAGTAATAGAGGCAGGAATTTCATTTTGCAACTGGCTGATTTAATGATCCAAAGGGTAATTAATAGGCTGATTATCTTAATGTTAAATATGTCCGGCAGCAATTACTCTGACCTCCTGCGTGTCAAGGTCCAGGCCTGGCTCTTCTTTCAATTAAGTTCTCTGGGGCTTAATGATATGAATACGCTCCCCAGCACTGACACTGCAGCTGCCCAGACTGTGAGAGGCTGCCGGGCTCGTGGGGAGGTTTTAATCAGAGCGCGTGCTCCCCCCCTCCACGGACCATCAAATTTAACAATTAGAACAAGGGCAGTTTAACTTTCTTGTCTGCCAGTTTGCTGGTGTCATTCTCTTCGTTACTCTTCTTGTTTCTCTCTCCAGTCTCACACTGCCTCCTCCATAAACTCTGCTTCCCAAACACATCATCATGCTTGCCCATCCTGCCTTCCTCTGCTCCACTGGTGTTTCATGCTCTTCTTCATCCTGTGAAACTACAACTCCCATCATCACCAGTAATGATACTAAGAGTCATTCGCCATGGTATCGGTTAGGGTACCTTAATATTTTTAATGTGCTTAAGGTTCATCTTTTTTAGAAGATCACAGCCAAAGTGAGAGTTGCAGTATAGCAACATCTTGAGCATTGCCAATTGGCCATCGCAGAGATGCAGTTTTTAAAAAAGAAAATATATATATATATATTTCTCTCCATCTTTGCTTCTGTTTACTCCACCATGTCACTGCAGCACCCCCTCCACCCTTCTCTCCCTGTTTTTCTGTTTGTCTTTCCCTCTCTCTCTCTCCTCTTGGGGAAGTTCTCACAGCTCCGAGCTGCTGCGTCTCTCCCAATATTAATTATCTTGTGAGTGCTGCAGTTTTTCCGTTTGACAGGCTTAATTAATTGGCAGCAGCGGCCGAAAATGACAGGGCCACTAATTGCAACTCAAGGTGTATTAGAGTCAGGCAGACTGTGCCGGATCAGCGTGCCCCCAATGCCATGCTCAGCCGAAGAAGTTCTGCCCGTGCCATGTGTCACACGCGTTGGCGTGATTTCATGTGATTGTTGCCTGTGTGCTTGTCGCACAGATCTGACATTTTGCTGCCAATAAAGTTTGGACATCTGGATTCTCTAGGGGCAGCAGATGCCGAGCGGTGTGTGGGGGGGTCCCGTGCTGTTAACCCCTTGCTTACACAGATGGGGTGAGGCTATCTGAGGATAGAGGCGTTTGAAGGCTCTTTTACAAGTTGATAAGAACATGCAGTAGATCCAAGAATATTTGCAATATATTGCTCTTGCTCCTCAAATGTAAGGAAGCATACTTGGGTTCTTCCCTGTTGTATTTATAAGAGCCAGCCTGTGGAAATATGAAATTGAAAATTTGATCTATATCAATATCTGATTTGGGGGTATATTTGAGAGTGAGAGGACAGGTTTTCCTGAACTCCCAGCAGGCCAGAAAGTGCCCCAGCCAAAGGAAAAAATAAATTTTTGTTAGATTTTCTTTACTGCTTATGGCAGGAATATGCAAGTTGTCAATGAACAGTGTGGGTGCTGAGAAATGTTTATAAACAGTAAATTCATAGGGGCCCAAGGTTTCCTGCATTGCATTTGATTGCCCTTTTCTTTAATTTTAGATTTTCTTTGGTCACCATTTTATTTTTCTCCTGTGCTTTTCAAACTGGGACGTTTTTCATCATCCACTAGGCATGGGATGAGAATGATGGCAACCGTAGCCCAGTGTCATCCTGGATGTTGAAGGGCGGAGCATTCTCTGCATTTGTAGTGGAATTTTGGGGATCATATTGGGCAGTTTACCAACAACTTGAGGGCCAAATGAATGTGCTGCAGGGTCAGTCTGCACTGATAGCAAACCACTTTTCCGAGGCTCACTCTCTTATTACCACGTGGGCACGGTGTGCCATCCTCTACTCTCAGCTGGAGATTGATTGCAATTTTCACCTTGATTAATTCTGCACAGTGTCCATAATGAGAAATGCCCCCGCATGTGAGAGATGTAAGGGATATGCCCATAAAGAAGATGTCATGCCTTAACCCATTACTTGCTATGGAAGTGCAGCCCTGACAATTCAACAACAGCAGATTACATATCTTAGGCATGCTATAGAATAGACTAATACAGGCTTAGGCCAATGTATAGGCAGCATCTCCGGAGATGGTAATACAGTGAAATTCTAAATGTTTGCTATAGAGATAAAGTCATTACATTTGTGTGAGTGGTGGGCCTTTTTGTGCAGAGCCGTCTGCATTCATACCTAACATTTACATTTAAATGATATTGTGCTGTACCCCGGAGATCACACCTTGCAAAGAAGAGCAAACCAGTTGGATTGGTATGAATGCTGGATGGATAATCATCTGGAACTCATAAAAAAGCATTCAAGGCAGTGTGCTGCCATGCTGTAGAGAGCGTGAATGGGCATGTGAGTGTTTAGCTGGTTACATTACCTTGTAATCTAAAGAGCTCCGTCACTTGCTGCATGAAGAGGCTCATGAACGGAGAGCCTTTACCCTGCTGTGCACCTCTAGGAACACACTGAACCCCCAGGCCACTATCACTTCTTGGAGAATTAAACTCCCACTTTCTTTTTTTTTTTTTTTTTTTTTTTTAATTCCAGTGGCAGCTAATTGAATTAATCACCCTTGCTCTGCCATTCCAGCTGTGACAAACAGGACTGTTAATTAGACACTGGGATTTTGCCTCTCAGAGGCCCACTGCTCCAAAATTTTCTCTATGAGCGCATTTGTTCCTGGTGCAGATAGTGGAGAGGATGTGCAGGTCATGGGGCAAATCTTGATGAGAGGGCAGAGAATACCCACAAAGGTGTTTGGAAATGGCATGATTGACATTGTACCAGGCCCAGACTGGCAATCTGTGGGTTCTGGCAAATGCCTGAGGGGCTGCTCTGAGGTGCCATAGAAAGTCAGTATTTAGTGGGCTGGTGGGGGCTGTTTGGGCCTCTGTGTGGGCTGATTGGGCCTCTATGAACCTGAAATGCCAGGGCCTATTTTGATTCTCAGTCCAGACCTGCATTTCACCCTTATGGCATAGTTTCAAGTCGACACATATAACTATCCTGTTGATCTACGTGTTTCTGAACTGCAATTTTAAAGTGTGCTACACAAGCTACATCCAATGGGAGTTATCAAACACATTGATACAGTTCTAGAACATGGAACTATTCACTGGGCAGACAGAGTCTAAAGGTGGCCATACGCTGGCCCAGTGATCCTCAAACTTGGCCCTCCAGCTGTTAAGGAACTACGAGTCCCACAATGCAATGAAGGACTTGTAGTTCCTTAACAGCTGGAGGGCCAAGTTTGAGGATCACTGTACTGGCCGATAAAAGCTGCCGACAGACCAAGTTGGCAGCTTATTGGCCCGTGTATGGGGCTCTCTGATGGGCTTTACCGATCCATATCTGGCCAAAAGTTGGTCAATCAGGCGGGACTAAAAATCCCATCAGATCGCAGCTGCATCTGTTTGTTGATGCAGTCCCGCGATTTGACCACCCATATCCTAGGGCCCACAATCGGATCATCCCGATATCGCCCACCTCAAGGTGGCAACATCACCAAACAAGCGGATCTCTCTGTGTATGGCCACCTTAAGGGCCCCAGAAAGGACTATACATATTTACGGCTATTTACAGGGAGCCAGGGAAGCCACATAGATTTGTGCTGTTTTCCCATATGCAGGTTTGCATGTGGAGATCATCAGTTGATGTGAAGAGAATTTAGGGAAACATCTATGTGATTGAGAATTATATATATATATATATTAGTGCAGAATATATAATTGGGAAATACAGTAAAACCTCCAATTTATGGTTTTCAGGGGACCAGAAAAAAATGGTGTAAAATCCAAGAAAATGTAAAATCAGGGAAATTTATTGTGCATAATGTATAGGTGGGACCACAAAACAACAATATAAAATGAGAGTTCACTTAAAATCAGGGGAAGTAAAACTGAGGTTCCACTGTAGTTCTGGGAGTTGTGATTAAAGAAAAGTAGTAGAGCCTTATGGTGGTCATATACATAGAAATCTGCACATATGGCGACTTGGCCAAACAAGTGGATCTCTGCTTGATTGGGAAAGCCCATTGAAGGACCCCACACACTGGCCAAAAAGCTGCCAAAACTGTCTGCAGCTTTAATCAGCCTGTGTATGGCCAGCTTTAGTTTCAAGGTCTAAATTCTAAACGATGATTAAAAAAAAATCTTTCAGACTAGACAGTGTTATGGGACCAGTGTTGCTACATATAAGGTATATATCACACTTCTTCTCAGCGGGGAATTTATGGAAGGTCTGATGTTAAATTCTGCTCAGAGAATAATGAATTTGGAGCCATCTGGTGGCCACTCTGCATATTGCAAGAGTTGCATTATCTCTACTTCACTTCAAGTCTTAGGAGATCCTCACAAGAGTTTGTCTGTTAGTGCATGTGAGTATCCTGGAAACATTTGGATCTAGAGCATTCACAGTGTTAAGTGTAACACAAAACACCTTCTACTCTGAATCCCAAGGTTGCTGTGCATCTATACTCTTATACTTACAGCCTATTACATAGCTGACCAGCGGTGCGTAAAATAAATGATAGTTTACCCTTTGCGTTTGGCGGACACACCACAAGATCAGTTACATACAAAATAATCAAATATGCCTGTTTATCAGTTTCTTTATATGAATAAAATGCCCTGTTACCTTTAAGCCTGTACATAAGCATCGGGTTTTTACAGTTTAAGTAATCTTTCTGAATGTGTTGATAAGGCATGCATAATATAGTTATAGATGGAAAACAAATACTGAAATGCATTATGTTGCTTCAGTTTTAAGCCAGCAGAAAAACTGCCGATTTGATCCCCTAATGCACCAGTCTCTTCATACAGGGGCAAATTTTGATCCAAAAAATGCACTCAAGGGTTTTGTGGGTGAAATGTGCCCAATGTGCACAGTAGGGCCTGAATAATCATTTTCTTCTCCCGCATAAACCACTACATCTTGGCAGATATAAGCTGCTTATTTGGCCGCTTCTGTCCAAGTTTGGACACTGTCAGATGGTCTATCCAATAGATATCTGGCTGGAAATTGGCCATGTATGTACCGGACAGGTTTCAAAATATGTCAGGATCGTGACTGCATTGGCTTGTTTTATCAGATCCTCTGCCAACACCGTCGTAATTAACTTTAAAAAAAAAAAAAAAAAGATATGTCAGAAAATCTAAACAGATCTTAAAGTGTGGTGCCAACTGCCCATTCATCATCCATTTCCTATATGAGTATTATGAGAAGAAAACAGAGGCAACAAAACTCCCATGTGACATAGGCCTTTACTTACATTCCCCCAGTGGCGTAACTACAGAGGAAGCAGGCCCAGGATGTACGGGGGGCCCCTAATGCCCTAATTAATGAGCAATTTCAACATATATTGGTTTAAAAAGGAGCAAATGCAACATATATTGGTAAAAAAGGACAACCTCTGGATATGTTGGGGGCCCTAAAATGAATTTGCTGTGAGCCCCAGTAATGGCTAGTTATGCCACTGCTTTCTCCATTGTCAATTTACTTCACCATTGTGAATAACTCCTGGGGGGTTGGGGGTTCACAGAAGTGGTGATATTGAGAAAAATAAGAGCATTTACCAGATTTTGCCTTTGACACAACATTTTAATGATATTTTTATTTTATGAATTTGTATTCAGCTCTTCCAAAACCTGTCAATCTGATATCAGGTCACTCTCAGCTGTACCTGTGCCTTGTAATAATGATTGTGAGTTTCAGAGAGTGATTACCTGCCTCTTTTAAAGGCCAATATGCCATAATGCATGCCTTTTTTCCCTAAAATTTCAGTTAAATTCACATTTCTCAACTGATGAATGCAGCATCACATGAGTGTGTCTGTTAGGCGTTGTCTCCTGTTAAATAAAACCTCCTGGCAAATTTTTAGTTTTAGCGCAGTACACCACCTCCATCGCACCTCCCTAAGCATTTCAGTAACACTTGCACCAACTAAACTGTCAACCGATGCACATCCAGATATGCTATGCCGCCATCTTTAGCCATGTAACTTTCATTTGCAAAATGGAACTAGCAACATATTAAGTAGCCCAAGAATACAATTTGGCTTCCATTTATGCATGCTCATGCTCAGGGGCGTTTCTGCCCCAGGGGTGGCAAAAAGCGCTCCTGTTAACTTTAAGAGCCAAATTTCTGGTTATTAAACCGGGAAATCTGCTTTTCTAGCGCAGAGAGTGCAATTTCGCTCTCTGCGCTAGCGATGTGGCCCCCACTGGACCCCCGTCGGCGATCTGAAGGTAAGCGCGACGAGGGAGGGGTGGCGGCATTAATAGCCGAAGCACAGCTAAAAGTCCTGCCAACACTGCTGAGCAACTCTGTATTTCTGAACATTCTATGCTTGCACAAATAAATTGGGGCAAGTGTCAGTAACACAAAACAATGCACAGGGGAAGTAAAATATATCACCTATTATTGTTGGCAATAAGCTTTTTATATAGGTGTATATAAAATGGGATACTTTCTTTGGTTTTAATTGTTTATAAAAATACTAATGCTATTTGCATTAGTGTTTTATTGTACCCTGCCAATAGGCTGGTATTCTCCCTTAAATCCTAATGAGTTTCCTATACTGCCAGTGAAATAGGGGTGAATTGAAATTGGGTGAAGCAATGCAGAGCTGGGGATGGGGACTAGAGTTACTGTGTGGTTTACTTCATGTCACGAGAAAAAAAAAAA
>CM044447.1:81308730-81322730 GCA_024363595.1 Xenopus borealis | reverse complement strand
TGGCTATAATGACAATCAATTTACTAGAAATTCCTATCATTTTAATAGGAGGTAAAGCACCACATGTGGCCTTAAGGCCTCCCTGTGTTGCAAACGTATAATGAAGGTTGCTGAGTTCTGGTATGGGAGATATATTTTACAATGCAGCTTTTCACAGCAGGACTTCTCCATCTCTTCTTCAGGCATGATAAACACAACCTAAAGAAGCTCCCTAAGTGTTGTTGAATGCTTGCATTGTGATCCTGTACAGCAAAGAAAGTATCACCTTTACTGCACCTGCTACACAACTTTCCCATGGTGTAGGGCTGGAATATAAAGCTCCCTTTTTGGGCCCTAACTCTGTATGAACTCGGTGCCTAAGTCATGTCTTCATTTCATTTTATTCACAAGTATGTAACACAACAACAGACTTGTGTATCAACACAAACCCTTTTAACTTGTTATGAATAAATATAATGGATAAATCAAGTGGAGTCTCTGCAGGTGTTTCTTCTTTATGAAGAAAAAGAATAATATAGGTGTGCAGTTACATTTGTAATGTATACACAGGTAAAATGTTACATTTATGTTATAGGGATTTTCTTTAATGGTTCTCTCACTTCTGAAATTGCCAGCAACACTTGATTTATCATTAAAATGTAGCAGTCCCTTCTGATCCACTACTAAGACATATTTAAAAAAAAAAAACACAATTACAAGGAAACCAAATAGGCCAAACAAACCTTAAAGTAAAGGTGGCCATACACGGTGAGATCCACTCGTTTGGCGATGTCGCCAAACGAGCGGATCTCTCCCCGATGTGCCCACCTTGAGGTGGGTGATATCGGTGATCTAATCGTGGGCCCTAGGGCTCAACAATTGGATCACAACGGAGGCGGTACGGGCGGTTGGATCACAGGACCACATCAACGAACAGTTGTGGCTGTGCATCTGGCAGACTTTCAGCCAGATATCGATTGGGTAAGCCCGTCAGAGGGCCCCACACATGGCTCAAAAAGCTGTTGGCCCATGTACGGCCACCATAACAGTCTTTGCTGATGATATCTTACTGTTTCTTAATCAATCAAAAACAGGAATACCTGTTATTTTACAAATCATACAAAGATTATGGGAGAGTAGCAGGATTTTAAATTCATCTAGATAAATCAGAAGCCCTACAATACAAACATTCGGAACACAGTGATATCTCCCACAATTCCCTTTGAAAACAAAACATTAAATACCTAGGAATTAAAATACCCTCGCACCACAAAAACATATATGCATAAAACATAAGAAGAATAATGGCTGCCATACAGCAGGAAACAACAATGGAAACATATTAATTTAATGTTCTTGGGCAGAATACATTTTATTGAAATTATTCTGTTCCCTAAACATTTATATCCATTGCAGATGTTACCTTATTATATTAAACCAACAGATCAAAAAATACTCCATAATATCTTCAGAACTTTTATCTGGAACAAAAAGTGTCCAAGAATTAGCCTTTTTAGATTACAAACACCCAAATACCAGCATCATAGAATACAATGAAGCAGCACTCCTTTGATACGCAGGTCATTGGCTCCTCAATAGAAACTTATACACAACAACTTCTTTAGGCCAATATCTAACTGACAACAACTCCCTAAATTATTATTACACATGCCCATACATAATATTCTACTAAACCTACGACATAACTCTATGTTCCTTGACACATATAAAGCAAGGCAAACAGTCAGGATAAAATAAAACATATCTCTATTCATTTCCCCATATTTATCATGGTTAGATAAAGAACAGGTATATGAAACCCCATTCTTTATCAATTGAGAAGAAACAGATTACCAAATCTACATGACATGCTAGATAATAACTATTCAGTTCTATCCCAAACAAAACTGTCAGAGAAATTCCCATTCAGGACACCGTATGTATATTCTTAAGCCTGCAAATCCTTCATTTTGAAATTCATACAATAAAAAAATTCACAGATAGAGACAAAGACATGCACTTAACCACACAACAAAAATAGAAAGCAAAAAGCTTCACAAATATATCAGTCTACCAGAGTGCTAACTGAGATAGAAAACGAAGAAAGGCCCAGCTTCACATGGATCACAGAGATCCCAAATACTACAATATCAGACATTTCTAAAACAATATATAAATATCCTCAAACTACTTCCAGCAAGCAGATACCAGGAAATGTCACTTCAGATCCATCATAACTCATATCTAACCCTAATTAGAAGACATATCTCTCCTGTGATAAATGCCTGAGATGTTGCTCCCCTAAAGCTGACTTAATACTTCATTTATGGTCATGCCCCTCACTAAAATCTTTTGTGGCAAGGTGATCTCATATGGTGAGCAGATGACTAGAAACCCTCTCCAAATGCAGCTAGAATTGGCAACACTACCTTATACACACAATTGACAAAAGCAAAAAAGAATCTGATTGGGAGACTAAGGTCAGCAGCTAGAAAGACAAAGGTAAAACAAAAACTACATCACATCTTCCATATGGACTGGTTAAAAACAATAACCAGAAAAGAACAAATTACAACTAAATTCTTTAACACATGGAAAACTCACAGAAAATATCTCATACAACAAATCATGTGCCTCCCAGTCTATACATTTAGATACACAACACGGTACAAAACTTAAAAGATCACCCATTGGTTGTGGAATCTTCCCAGTACTTTATAACTTTAGATCAGGAACGGGAACAACTGGATTATGCACCTCCCAGGAGTCGTTTATTCACGATTACTGGCCTCTTATCTATTTAATTCCTCATAGGATATATATATATATATATATATATATATATATATATATATATATATATATATATAAGAAAATCCCAATCCTCACTCACAGCATTTATAGCTGAAACTATTTGTTTATTTTAGAAAAATTACATTGACTGACGTTTCGGCTGATACAACAGCCTTTCTCAAAGTACAAAATCCAAATGAATACACACAAGATATACATAGAAATTGGAGCCAAATGCCATGTGGTGAGGGAAGTGACGTTCAAATGAATACACACAAGATATACATAGAAATTGGAGCCAAATGCCATGTGGTGAGGGAAATGACGTTCTCACCCTGACGAAGATTCCTGTGTGGAATCGAAACGTTGGTCCACTAAATAAACCTTGCATTATTTAAATTATTGACTTCAAGATTGATTCACGATGGTGTGCCGTCATCGCTGTGGCTATATATATATATATAGTTCACAGGAATTGCTCAATAAAGCAAAATGATTTTTAAGAAAAAAAAGTTGGTTTATTAAACTGTTTTGGCTCCTTACTGGACCCTTTGTCATGAGCACCCAGGCTTCATCTACTTTTGAGGTATGCATAAAAAAACATGAACAATACCACATACCTTTAGCTAAACCTCCTTTTTAAACTCCTGTTATTTTACTCTGCTGCAAGCTTGGCTATTGATGCATTCCCTTAGGAAAAGTAAGAAATGGAACTTGCCTTGTGTATGAATTCCATTCTACTCATACAACAGATGCATTTGTTTGACTACTAACGAATATTGCTTTAATTGTATACACCAAATGATGTCATCTTTCTCCCAACAGAGAAGAGAAGGAACGCTGGATACGCGCAAAGTATGAGCAAAAGCTTTTTCTGTCACCACTACCCTGCCGGGATTTACCTCTGGGACAGCAGCTTCTGAGGGCCACAGCAGAGGAGGATTTAAGAGCTGTGATTTTGCTTCTTGCCCATGGTTCCAGGGAGGAGGTGAACGAGACCTGCGGGGAGGGAGACAGGCGCACATCCCTGCACCTGGCCTGCCGCAAGGGAAATTTGGTACTCGTACAACTGCTCATATGGGTGAGTGAAGAACCAGCTTTTTTGAGACTAACTTTTCTTCTTATGGGCATAGCTGCCACTCTGAGTGCGGGAAAGTGCATATAGAAAAATATCTCTGATTTGGGAGGTTTTGTCACCTGAGTAGAATGGACACCCATGTCTGTGTAGCCCCCCCCCCATTGGGACAGTGCCCCTACCTTTCCCCCTCTAGCCACATCAGATGGAGACCCTTTGAAGCTCAATACAACTTGCTTGGAACTATGTTTTAAAGGTCATTGAAGCTGTGTGACTTTTCATATCCTGTTTGGTGTGAGTGGCAGTGCCAATCAACGTGTGAACGGACATTTGTGTATTATTGGCAGGGGTTTTGGCACTGACTAAATATGTTTTGTTGATGGGTAGAGCATTCACATAGTATAAATGGTCTACTGCTATATAAACAGAAGGCAAGCACAGAGGTGGAACTAGCTTTGCGTGAAAGGTCTAGCATTTCTCTTTAACTGCTTTTGCCGTTGTCTTCATAAAAAATAATTTTTTCTCCACAGTACGGAGTCGATGTGATGGCCAGGGACTTCCATGGAAACACAGCACTGGCATATGCCAAACAAGCAGTAACGTCTGAGGTGCGGGAGTTGCTTTTGCAATATGGTTGCCCTGATGAACAATTTGTGCTCATGGCCACGCCAAACCTGTCTCGGAAAAACAACCGCAACAACAATAGCAATGCAGGGGGCAGTGGCCTGATGCCCACCTTAATCTGACAAGCCCCTGGTGGGGCAAACAGACTCCAGCACCGCTCATCCCTCACAGCGCAGGGGGAGGAGCCAGGAAAGAGATATGGGTGGAGCTAAAGCAAAAAAACACCATGTGCAAGAGAACCCATGTCTTCACAACCATTTGGGAGAGAGGAAATAAAGAGGAAAAGGAGGGGAGGATGGCAGACAGAGAGCTGTCAGTTATATGCACATTTCACCTCTACCCCAGAAGAACACTTAGGCTCTGCTCTCATCTGACAAGGACTGCTCCACATAAATCACATGCAGGCACTGAGTTTGTCAGGTTTGAGGCTCCAATGATGCTATGTGTCAAATCACTTGGAGCTAATCTGTCCTCAGAGAATGCTGGCTTCATTACACTTGTATAGTTGAGTTCCCTCAGCCTGTACTGCTGTTTAATAGGACATGATTACTCATCATGTAGAAGGGAGCATATTAGCTGAGGAGGAAGCTCTCTCCACGCTCCGCTGATTACAGGGATGTGATTGCAATATTCTTACAAGAATCATATTAGCAGAGACATTCTGTGTCCCATCTTCAGACTTCTTGTCATAATCCCGCAGCGCTGTAAAGTGCCAGTTCCACTGAAACCACCCCAAAAAAATATATATATAGATTTATTTTATGTTGTAAGTGGATTTTTAGAAGGGTTAGAAGAACCCGATTTTATTTCTTATATGGCAACATTCTGCATTTGTGATGTATGGTTTTAGTCATATTCTTTTAAAGGCCATTCCCAGTTTCAGATGAGGAGTTTAAGAAAAGTCAATTGTAGTCCTCATTTCTGTCATACAGCTTGTGTAACATACTCTACACATCATCTGGAGCGCAGCAGGCAAAGCTGTTTGCTACAATGCTGTTGGCAGTGCAGAGGAAGTGGTTACATGGTTGAGTGCTTTTATTTATGTTTTCCCCTTCCTGCTATACAAATATGTAGAGCTAATTAGGAGCCTATACAGGGCAATGGAATTGCAGCATATGCAGAGAGGCTTGATTGGCATGTAGAGAGAAATCCATATTGGTGTGCAGTGCAGCAGATAGTAACGCTGCCCATATTTACGCAGAGTGGCTATTCATTAAAACAGTACTGGAATGTAATCCACAAATCAGTACTCATTAATGAGCAGAACTGGCCCTCTGAATATGCTGCCAATGTTAAATTTATATACAAGCATTGCTTATGGATTTACTCAGCAGCGCTTGGTATATCCCTGTTTGTACTGTGATGAAAAAATAATATAGGCAAAAGTGTAAATGACATATATTACATATAAAAATTGTTAGATATCTTTATTATATATTTCCAAATGTTAGATATCTTTGTTATATATTTCAGGAATGTCCAAACTGCAGCCATGCAACTCCCCCCATTCCCCTGGTGGACAGGCTTAGATTGGGCATTCTTAGTTTATGCAGTTTCCTCTGCCTCAGGGTAGGGCCCTAGACTTGTTTCATTGCCATTGGCCCCTTCTATACAAACTCCAGTCCTGTATGTATCATATAGTGCATTGGTGTGTATATTTATGAACAAAGCATGAATATTAGAGTAGAGCAATGTAGTTTAGAAAGTATTGTATATTCATGGGTGGGGCATGATATCAAAAACATTCATGTGCAATGTCATGTATATTGAAATACATAGCACTGTACCATATAAAAAGAAGTATATACTGCCATATGGAAACCACATATTATCCAGTCTGGGATAGGGCATTGGCGTTTACTAATAGAACCTCTCTGATTGCTTGCTTAATTTTTCCTCCTTGTGAGTTGCGTTGCTGCTATAGGAATTAAGATGGGAGTTGGGAACTATATGCAGGATTAGGAGTTAGTTTACGTGTTTAGCTGTTTATTTCTTGTGTCCCGGGGCTGCAGTTCTGTAGGTTATTATGCTTTTGCACCTGGTGCGCCATCATTTGCCAACCTTGTATTTTTTTGGAGACCATCATATTATTACATTATATAAGCCAATAATTGAGAAATATAGACTACTCAGAATTTCCCCATGTAGATAATTGCATTTAGTTGCATTTATAATTATACTTAGGGATTGCCATATAACTTTCCCCAACAGGCTTTCTTTCATACACCGCTTCGGTTTCTGGCTGTCAGGAAAGTGTAGACACCTTTTTGGAGGCTACCTTACTGGAGGTTTGGGTTGAAATTGAAAAGCACTCACCCATTTAACAACGTCAGGCTTGTATGTATATGAAAATGTATATACTAACTGTTACTGACTCCAAAAATGAATGTGTGTGGCATTTGCTCTTGTCATGTTTTTTATCTATATGTCACAGTGCAGTATGGTACCTCCTTAAGACAATTTCCAAGAGTGCTTCTGCTCATGTATAGATGCCTGGCTACAGGTGAGTGAAGCTGAGGGATCCATCTGCTTTTAGTTTATCCACATGGTAGCAACTGACCGATTCCCTAGGCTGGCTAAGGTTCAGCACTCCCTATCTGCAGAGTTAATTGCTCTGCATAGAAATAGATTTAACCCTTTGTTATGCACACTAACCTTGTGAGATTGTTGTTTTGTGAGTGAAGTTTTTTTCCCCTTGTCTAGAGGAGCAGAAGAGAAAATGAGACTTTTAATTCCCTGCAAAATTAAAATATTTTGGCAGGGCCATTGGACAACGATAGAGGCAGATAAATTAATTGTTCATTCCTCAGATCATGTGACCAGTTAATTCTCATAAAGCACTGGAGCAGTGTGACAGAGAGCAAACAGTAGGGCTGTGTTCAAATCATTCATCGTTCCATCTACAACACTGGGAGGCGTGCAGGGAAAATGCCGTTTAAAAGGGTCCTTAGGAAGAGCAGCGGATGACATTTTTACGGCTGGTTACCTAACATTGAAAGGGACTTATTCTAACCTCATTTAATTTCTTAAATTACCCTGCTCCACTTTGCACAACTACAAGAAAGCACTTCTGGGCATAGAGGAACCATTGTTTGAGAGCAGACATCAGCAGGTGATGATGTCTCAAAAACCAACAGAAGAAGCCACCTAGATATGTGGCTATAGCATTACTACCATGCGAGTGAACAGTGCAAGAGTATCTGTAACAGACCTGGGAATGTAATCTCCAACAAAGAACTGGTCCACCTGCCACAGAAATTCTGACATTTCAGCAACCTCTTGGCCATGCAACAGCTCCAAGTTTTTGTATTTCCCTTCCTTAAAGTGATACTTGACTCTCAGGAAGGACCAATTGACAGCCTGTGCTCACACAGGGAACAGCAAGACAACACTACATTGATTAGAGTTCTGGAGCAGCTATTTAGGAACAAAAAGAAGGAAAAACTGTTTTTCCAAAATCTCAAATTGCTTTTCCATTCCTCTAACCAGACTGCAACCCTAACATCCCAACGTCCCACCCCTAGTGCTGCGTGGAGAATAAGCCACTTATTGCTATACAGTCTGGATGTTCCAGTCTTGTTTTAAAAGCATCAGCACTGCAGCAAAAGGGAAATTGTATTCTGGTTTAGGAAGAGTATGTGATGTATGCAATGCATTGTTAGCACCTCTAATAGAATAGTGGGGACTCCGTGGACTCAAGCTCTAGAACAGGGCTCTCCAGTTCACAGCCAAGCAACTGCTGTGAACTCCATCTGTACCTCTGTGTTCAAGGAGGTTGAGAGTTGTAGTTCAGAGCAGCTGGAGTTCCCTGCCTTAGAGCATCCATCCCACGTGCACATGGGGGGGCACCTTTTATTTAATTTTCTATACCTTACGACCAGTTGTGGAGCCAGTCTCTGGCCCGTGCCGATGAGTAGAGTGTATCTTATTTTCGAACACTGCTTGGCTTCACCTTTAGGACTAGGTGAAATGAGCCGAGCTCTTGTTTTTATTTTTTATTTTTCGGTGTCTCTTGATTATGTTGTCTAAGTTATACAGAATTCTTTTTGTATCGTGTCTTATTAGAGGATGCAAAATGTATGTAAAATAAAAACCAAGAAAAACAAACTATTTGAATAGAAATGGAATCTTGTGTATTCTATGACTTGTTAACTCCATGACCTATGTACAGAGCAAGTTAGTTTTGCCACAGTAAAAGATGCTCTTATCCTTTTTATCTGCTTAGGCAAGTGCCACAGTCTGGGGTTTCCACAATGAAATCCACTGTTGTCAGCACACAGGCCAATGCAGCTCATGTGAGTGCAGATTCAGTTTTGAGCAGATCAGCATTAGCCTTAAATATCATGTTTACTGGCTAATGGGTAAATGAACTTCATTCAAGTTTTTTCTTTATGAGCCTTTTGTGCCACTGTCCTTAAAGGAACAGTTCAGTGTAAAAATAAAAACTGGGTAAAAATGTTTCTAATATAGCTAGTTAGCCAAAAATGTAATGTATAAAGGCTGGAGTGACCGGATGTATAACAGAACACTGCTTCTTGCTTTTCAACTCTCTAACTCTGAGTTAGTCAGTGACTTGAAGGGGGGGCCACGGGGCAAAATTGTTCAGTGAGTTTGCAATTGATCCTTAGCATTCAACTCAGATTCAGAAGCAACAGTTATGGCCCATTCCCCCCTCAAGTCACTGATTGGCTACTGCCTGGTAACCAATCAGTGGAAAAAAAAGAGAGCTGCAAAGCAGGACGTAGTGTTCTTTTCTGTTAGACATCCAGTCACTCCAGCCTTTATACATTACATTTTTGGCTAACTATATTATTACTATATATTATACTGTATACAGCCTATCTATTTGTTCAGTTTTTATTTTACACTGAACAATTCCTTTAAAGGAGAAGGAAAGTCAAGACTTATTTTGGGGGTGCCAAATGTTAGGCACCCCAAGTGATTGTAATGACTTACCTGAAACCCCGGGCTGGTGCTCCTATCAGCAGAAAACTTTTACCAGTGAGCACCACAGAGCGAAAGACTTCCATCTTCTTCTATTTTCTTATTTCCTGGGGAAACTGCATGCACAGTAGAACAAAAAAGCTGACTTTTAAGTTAAAGTTTGACTTTTCATTCTAATGTGCATTTGCAGCTGCATGAAGACAGTGGAAGAAGGAAGTCTATCGCTCCGTGGTGCTCACTGGTAAGACCACGGGCCGGTGCAGTTTTCTGCTTATAGGAGCACCGGCCCGGGTTTCAGGTAAGTCATTATAATCACTAGGGGGTGCCTAACATTTGGTACCCTGAAGTAAGTTTCGACTTTCCTTCTTCTTTAATGAGGATGCAAACGCAGCTGCCCACCGTTCCTATTTTTGAGTTCTTGTTTAAAGTATTATGGAAACTGTAATCCAGCAACACTAGGCTATTCAATAACACTTGTCCCCAGTCTTCATGTTTGACTGCCCTATTAATGCAAAGGGATTGTCAATTAAGAATCATGCATGATCCTCTACAGTATGTACACCCAGCTTAATATATTTTCTTCATGCAATTATCACTGAAAGCATTAAATCACAACAGGACTATGTCCATCCTTCCAGACAAACGTGCACAATAATTACCTGATTCAGACTTTGGAGAGTCCTCCTTAATTGTCCAGCATTTTTCTTATGAATTAGCTGCAGAGGAACAGCAGTGTGTTATATTACATGTGAATTTCCTGAATGCCTGCTTTGTCTATTGCATAATAATTATACTGATGTCAGCTGGAGGATTATGGGTTGGACATGCCTTTTTATGTAAGTTGCTACCTCAGTGCTATGGATGACCACTTTCTTTTTACCTGAAGATGGCTGCATAACTTTTTTATGGACTGGCAGTCTATAGATTCTGGAAAATGCCAGAAGGGCTCCTTTATGATGCCAAATGCACTATTTATTTGTCCTAAGGGGGGCTTAATTACAAAGACAGAGGCATCTGTTCTTCAGTTTTATTTGATACTGATTTAGAGGGAAATGCCATTCCCAGTGTCTTGGGGGCCTACATATTACAACATTGGATGATTATACCTTTGTTTTAGGCTAAACTTATGTAACATTACAGTGGTACCTTGGTTTTGTTATACAGTATACATTACTGTGCTGTACTATAAAGAAACATCTGTATACAGGTCTGCTTTTTTCTACTAGAGATGTACCAAAATTTGAGATCCTTTGTGAAAGATTCATCTGAATACCGAACCAAATCCTAATTTGCTAGGAGCAGGAAAGGAATAAGTGTGGAAAAATGTTTTACTTTTGTTTTGTGATGAAAAGTCACTTTATTTCCCTTCTGCCCCTAATTTACATATACAAATTCAGAATTCAATACGAATCCTGCTGAGAAAGGCCAAATCTTGGATTCGGTGCATTCCTAGTTTCTACTAGTTTTCCATCTCCAGCAAATGCATCATTGATTCTTACTAGTGTTCATAAATCAACAATTTCCTCCTAGATAAATACAACAGCCTTCCAAACTATGATACTGCCCCTAGACTGATGCCAGTCCACCTCAGATTTAGGGGCAGATTTACTAAATTCACATGAAGGATTCAAAGTTCGAATTTTCAAAAAGATTCAAATTCCCATTTTCGAATGTTTTTGAAGACCACTTCGACCAGTGAATTTTGAAAATTCGATCAAATTGAATTATTTGAATAATTCGAATAAAAATCTATTTGAATATTCAGCTATTCGACAGTCGAATTACTTCCCCTTTAAATTTTTATTCGACTGCCTGGTTCGCCAGATCAAAGCTACAGAATTGTGTTTCATTATTTTTGATCGAATAAAAATATTCGATTGAATGGTTAAAATCGTTTGAACTGAAGTGTCTGTACTTGTATGCTTTCCTTGTTATTTCTTAAAGCCCAAACACCAGGACGTTTGGGGTGAAATACAGGGTAGTTTTGCAGATGTGTGTTCTTGGATGTGAAGCAGAAGGCATTTTATGACAACATTTACATAGATGTGTAACCTTATTGTGATGTAATGCGGGCCTATTGAACCTCACAGACCAATAAGCAGGCCACTTTTGTTCCCCCTGTATCTGGTGGGCAAATGCAGAGCTGCACAATGGAGTAGGAGGCTGCCATATTTAGCTGTTCTTTTCACAGACTCATGTGATGTAAACATGAATAAGCACACTGGAAGCCAACCTGCCACTGGCCTGCTGTATGTATGTATAATATTATTTATATAGCACTTCTTATGTACGAAGCATTGTAGTAAATTATTTAACAAAAGGGTCATTTCAATAATAGATTTAAATAAACACTTAGGTGTGTGCATGCTCCTGGTCAGCAATGGATAAGTAATGTGAAACCATGTTCTCTCTTAACACTATGGAATAGCCAAGGAGTAGCCACATCCGAGCACTTCCCTGCACTCATAGAAGCTTGTTCTGTTAGGCTCCCAAAGTGTTTAGTGGAGAGACCAGTTCTGCCACCTTACTGTGTGTGACACTCATTCTAATGTCTTTGCTTAGCATTCATTGTATCTGTTGGCAATGCCAGCAGTAATGAGCAAACAAGCAAGGGAAGAGATAGGGGGAAAACTGTAGTGATTCACCTTTAAGTTAACTTTTAGTATGTTTATACAATGGCTAATTCAAAACAAATTTCAACTGGCATTCATGTTTTATTTGTTGTAGTTTTTTAATTATTTGCTGCCTTCTTCTTCTGACTCTTTCCAGTTTTCAAATGGGGGTTACTGACCCCATCTAAAAAACAAATTCTCTGTAAGGCTACACATCCCCCTAATCTTCACAGGAGCCCTACAAGCACAGCCACCCCTTACCTGACACCCTGTCAGCTACCTGTACACCTGCATGCTCGCATAACCTGCTGCCCACCAGTGGCTGGAATGGAGGGTTTCAATGCAATTTTAGAGGAAGCAGACCTTACTGTAAAGTTATATCTTCTTCCTCTATAATTAAGCCACTGTTTACAGCAGTTACTCTTTGTGGACATGGACATTGCCCATATTTAGAAGCACTATAGGCAGCTATAAGAGAATTAGGTGTAGAATCTCCTGACCAAGCCTGGGGACCACAGAACCAAACAAGTCCCTCTTTAATCTTGTAGGAATACCAGAGCCAACTGTAAAAAGTAGAGTATAGAGAAAATCTTAGGAGGCCACAGTATGAAAGCGAAGAGCAAGAGAAAAAGATGAATACATGGTGAGGGAAAGGGCTGAAAGGAGACAGCAGGACATCAAATGAGGAAGGTGAGATTATTTTAGGATGAATGTATAGAGATTAAAAATAGGGAGATTGTATAAGAGCAGCGGAGAAGCTAAGGGGAAGAGTGATGTTGGAGGAATAATTTTAAATCCTCTGAATTCACAAACGTTACTTTGCAAAATGAGAGCAAAAGACAAGTCCATTTATCTCCACTATTCCTCATTTAGAAAAGCCTTTTATCAATCCCAAATTAACAATTTTCACTTGAAAATCTGTGGTGATTCTTCCAGCCCTATGACTGCTCAGCTGCAGAGTTATGAGTTATCTGAGGGTCTGCAGCTGCTTGTCCTGTCTAGTAAATGCACTATTGACGAGTACATTAAAAGCTAACAGCAGCTTAATAGTGGAAATGACAGATTCCCTCCAGACATCGATCCTCAGGGTAAAATACAGAGTTCATGAAAGGTAAGAACTGAGTTCCTGCACCTACATCTGTTGGCTGAACCCTGGGCTCACACAGCTTCAATCAGTGGGTATTTTGCCATCCTATGGGCATAGACATTTCACTGTAAGATTCCCTTGAGAGAAGGAAAATACTATACCATGGACTTTAGCCCCATCTACTTCAGAAGTGCAAAACCTATCATCATTCAGCTGAAACTAAGCACTCCCTCTACACCACTCACATGTATAGGCTATGGCAGACAGATTGATTTTAGCCTGCTCTGTATGAATGACCTGCAATTCATTCAATTCCCATAGACAGCTGTGGTTAGAGACGAGAGGCAATCTGGGACTTTTTAAGTGAAAAACACTTGTTATAGTAAAGAAGACTGCTCAGTTGTGATGCTTCCTCTCAATGACTTTCTTAGCACAACTTGGAATGCTTGAAAAAGGGCCACATGGTTTTTCCAAAACTTTGCTCTTTGAAGGTGTCGTTCTTTTTACATCTTGAAAGCCACGCAATCTCTGTTGTTCTGAGATTATAATGTATATGCCTGAAAGACAATCGTCTGACAACGGCAGATAATATAAATGTATGTATTCACTGCTTGGAACTACCAATTTTGCCTTACACCAAATTTTGTTTCTTTTTCATTCTGAAGCTTTTTTGGTTCATATACAAGATTAATTATTGAAAAAAATTGAAAGGGCTGCAGACCTTTTGCCTTCTGTAAAGGTGGCCAGAGACGTAACAATTACAATCTTTATTGGAAAAGATCTTCAAAGGTGCTCGGACAACATTTTCCCACTACACACCTGAAAATCGTGTGAAAATAAGCTTTGTAAGATATTATCAGTGCAGATATGGCCACCATTAGTCCCT
>CM044447.1:81290859-81301633 GCA_024363595.1 Xenopus borealis | reverse complement strand
CCCTACCAGTGAATGGAGCATGCCTCAAAACAGAGCAGAAGCCTACTGAGAAACACAACAGCTAGTTTATGCTTAAAACCAAAGGGATTATCATCAAAACCTGAAATACACATAAGTACACACACAAAATCCCAAGTCCTGTGGGCTTGGTGCCGGAGTCTGAAACAGGTACTAGTTGTTATGGAAACTGGAAGATCTGCAATTCCTCCAGTGAACAGATTTCTAGTGCACACCCAGGAACCACATCCTCATTTCACTAATTACAAGCAGCCATGATAGCATTGCTTATCTCAATTAAACTGATTTGCATCTGTCCCTGCAGTCTGATGAGGGCTCCTCTGCAGCTGTCATTTGGCAGGAATGCCTGGAATTTGGGGCCTTGAATCAGAGTCTCTGTGACATCAGCCAAGAGTTCTCTCTATATTATTTGATACTTTTAGGCTCTGATACTTTTAGCTGTGGCTAAATAATCCGATTTTCTACTTCTCACTGGCTGAATCCCGCCCAGCCATTCATAATGGGGGGGACGCAATGTATATGAATGATCTTTTTCAGTAATTAGGGGTTAAGGATATGGAAGGGAACCCCCCTTGTGTTTTTCTTTCACTGTAATGACCTCTAGGACACTCTCATTCATTTATGGTTCTGTGAAATGCAGATGCAGCCTCCTATGGAGCATGGAGGCAGCCTGTGAATACCATGTGGCAGATGGGAGATTAAAAGGATGGTTTAAAATATCAAGTTATAATAGATAAAACTCTGTGTTTACATCACTTTGTCAGTACTTGGATGGATGCAGCTTGGTGCTTATTAGTTACTTACGGTCAGGGCCAGGCTAGAGAGGAGCAAGGTCTTTTGTCGGTGCCTAAGATGAAAAGATGATTTCAGAATGCCCAACCTGTCAACCTCCAGCTATTGTGTTTCTACATGAGTTTGGGGGCTTCATATTGGACATGCATAAATCTATAAATTTCAATTATTGATATAGTGTAACTGGTGCTTTATTACAGCACCATTATAATTTGCATTCTGGTTTAGTTAAACTTTCATGTGTCATTTGTTTAAACTATCTGTTGCAAAGAAGATTATTCTTCCCAAATCAGGTAGGGTAGTCACCTGGCCATTATTTTACCGGCCTGGCCGATGGTTGATCCCAATGTTATTAATAGGGGACAAAAAGATAAATATATAGGAAGGCCTGTATTTTTCCCTACTTTCAGGAGATATCTGATTGTAGTCACTGTCCTTATGGTTAGTCCCCAGTCCCTCCACAGTAAATTTGTGCCAGTACTATCCTTATCCCTGCTTTATGCAAACGTATATTTATTATATTTATTATATATCCAGTACATTATAGTTCTTATTTTTATTATAGTTCTTATTTTTATTATAGTTCTTATTTTTATTATAGTTCTTATTTATTTTTTATTCTTGTGCTGCATTTTTCAATTCTTTTTAAATATGTATGGTTCTTGCTGTTAACAGGGCAAATTTTGAAAATGACACTAAAGTCACATACTACTTCAAAGAGTTTGACTCTGCTTCCAGGTAAAATGCCAATCCTTGTTAGGGTGGTGAAACACGCTAAGGTTCAGGGAAAAAATAGTCTCCCAGCAAAAAATCTCAACTTCTTCAGGTGATTAATCTCCTCAAAATGCTTCCTCGTGAGGCAACTTCGGGCGACTTCGGAAAATGAAGCGATTTCCAAAACGAAAATGAAACGATTGCCATCCCGCCGGCAAATTAACATGCTAGCCAACAGGAAGGCATTTTGGGGAGATTGGTTGCGCAAAGAAGAGGAACTTTGTCGATTGGCTACTAATCCCCCTGGAATCTTAGCGTGTGTCACCACCCTTACATCTCTGCACATGCACTTTCATTAACCCCTTCATTAGTTTCACCCTCTCTGATGTGGGAGCCTTTTAGATTGTAATCCATTAAAAAGGAAAATAAACAGAATTATAGCCTTAATCTGTTTGTTCCTTGCACAGTGCCTGAGTGGGCAATTTGCATAATCTTATCTTCAATTCTGATGCAGATGGGTTCCTCTGAATTTACTGGAGGAAATCTGAACCTCTTTGCACCGTTGTGTTCTCAGAATTGCCCACAATTACCAGTCTGTGACAAGTTACAGTTACTACCAAATAACAGATGCCCATTGGACCAGCCTTTAATCAACCAATGTCAATTGTATGACAGTTTCAGTATGGGTTCTTTAAGGTTCTTCTTCTTATGTGGATAGGGTTGCCACCTGGCCGGTAAAAATGATGGTTGATCCCAATGTTATTAATAGGGAAAAAAGATAAATATATAGGAAGGCCAGTAGTTTTTTTCCAGAAAAGGTGGCAACCCTACTTGTGGAGGCTAGGCAATTATCTAGTCTATGGCACACAAGGCATTTTGATTCCTGTCTGTCAATGCCAGTGTTTACTGAAAGCACAGCATTACCATTTAAAGGAATGTGATTGGCCACTAGTGGGCATGGTTATTTCAACACCGGCCAGTCTCCCTAAGAGTGCAGTCAAAACTCCAAATGTGCCAATGGTCTAACGATTTATAATTGAATACGGTATAATAAATACATCCAGCTACTTTGACAAACTAATTTGACCAACTAATGTTGTATATTTAATAACTTATTGAATCAAGCCTAGGCTAGTGTTAATAGATATACAAGTGATTAATAACTAAAAGTACTGCTAATCTCAATAAGAAGGTATAAATGCATTTACTCTCTATCTGGGACGCTGTCAAACATTCTGCTAAACTGATTTCCCCTCAAAGACCAGCTACCCCTTTGTGGGGTAATCCAGAATCCCCATCTGGATTAGTAAATACTCCCTTTTAATGGCGGCATTTGAACCATATAAATTATATGAAAGATCTACACCACCCTACTGGTAAAATAACTTGGAAAGCATTTGGAAGTAAAAATATTTCCAAGTTCAGCATTATTTACACTCAATAAATAAATCTATCTAAATAATATGAAAAACTCAGAAAAAGAGTGCATTGCAGTTTTTGTAACAAAAATGGCAACTCTAATAAAAAGATATATAAAAAAAGAAGGTATAAATGGTGGGTGATCGATTGTCAGTACAGCTTGATAAAGGGCCAAGTCTGAAACATTGCTGTAATGCCCTAAAATTCAAGAGATTTGGTGGCGCTGCTCCAATCTGAATTCCATTCTCAGTAAGGGTCAGTCTACACAAGCAAATTCAGGGAGAGTAGTCGCCCCGTCGACAAATTGCCTCTTCTTCAGGGTGACAATCTCCCCGAACTGCCTTCTCCCTGCCCACTGCCCGTTAAACTGAAAATCACCTGTGGCAATTCACACCTTGCCGTTCATTTTCCGAAGTTGCCTCACGAGGAAACTTTGGCGACTTCGGAAAGAGAACGGCTGTGTGTGAATTGTCTATGTGATTTTCAGTTTAGTGGGAAAGGAGAAGGCAGTTTGGGGATCTGCTTGTGTAGACTGACCCTAAGCAAGTCATAAAAAATTCTCTGTAATTGGCCAGATACCATGTGGGTTGAGGCCATGTATGGCCACGTATCTAAATCGCCGGCTGGATGGCACATGGAGGGCTTCATTTTCCAAAGTCGTCGGAAGTTGCCTCACGAGGAAACTTCTGGTGACTTCAGAAAATAAAGCCAACCAAGGTGCCTTCCTGCCAGCAATTTAGATTCTAACCCATGGGAAGTTTTTTCTGGGAGATTAGTCACCCGAAGAAGAGGTGATATGTCGCTGGGTGATTAAATCTCCCCGAATCTTAGCATGTGTCGCCACCCTTAAGTAAACTACTGGAGCATAGACATTCATTTATTATACATCTATATTAGGGCTGGTGCAGACAGGGAGATTCGGGAGATTCTGTCGCCTGGCGATTAATTGCCTCTTATGTGAGGTGACAATCTCCCTGAACTGCCTTCTCTCTGTCCACCGCCTGTTTAAATCAAAAAGCGCCAGCGCCAATGCACACGTGGCACTGATATTTCCGGAATTTCGTGCGATTCCGGAAATCACCACGCCGCGTGTGCATTGGCGCTGGCAATTTTTGACTTAAACAGGCGGCGGTCAGGGAGAAGGCAGTTCAGGGAGATTGACGCAGAATCGCCAGGCGACAGAAACTCCCCAAATGTCCCTGTCTGCACCAGCCCTAATATAGATGTATAATAAATGAATGACCGTGCCACACATATGCAATAGTATTCACAAAATGAATTTAGTGAACACATAAATCTCTTTGTAGGCATATAATGAATTTTATCAGCAAAATATTAATTTAATTAATATATGAATCTGTTTATAGTCACAAAAGAAATGTTGCACTGAAAAATGAAAACTTTTTCATTTGCCTTTGTAGAATAAAATTATGACTGACTGTTTATTCTACAACATAATTATTCTACAGAATAATTGTCCTTTTTATAGTGTTGATAATTATTTGAGGGACAACATTTTTGTGACCACAAAATTATTTTTACTTAATAAAATTATTTTTGTCAGCGCAGAATATATTTCACATGCATGCAAAGTAGTGCCTTCAAAATTAATTTAACGAAATAAAACTTCAGAACAAAATTATTAATTAAAGTGAAAACAAAAATGGAGCTACAATGTTGTAATGTAATAGTTTTGTACTCGTCTTCTGACAACAAAAGGATTCTTGTAGTGAGAATATGTGTTTGGTGGCTACAACATTTATTTTAATGTATTCAGTGTTTGTTTTGTTTGATTTGAAAAAATAACTTTTCAATATGAAACGTTTGTTTTGGTCACAACATTTTTTATGTCCAAACAAGATATGGATATGGATAGTTCCCCATTAGTGCATTATCCTCCTGTATAAACAATTTAGTGAATTACTCCCTGAGCAATAATAATCATGCAAATTAGACTTTTGTTAATGTGCCAAGAGCTTGCTGACATTTCGAATTTCAGGTTTTTTTTTCCATCAATCTTTTTTTTTTAATGTTATAGAAATGTACTCAAAAATGTTCATACCATTAAAATAACAGTGAATGTTCTTCATTTCTACTGCCATTGGACACTTTTAAACAGTAAAAATGTGTTTTACAGCGCCTGACGCATTTTACACCAAATCCATGCATTATAACACATAACAGCAGCTGATAAATTGAGTGGGTGTGGGAAATGAAGTGAATTGTTTACTGATTTGTTGGCATTGTGATAAATACTGCCCTGTACCTAACAACAAGCCCATTTTATAGGCAATAGGGGCTGATGTGGCCTCATACAATTCGAATGACATTCACAAGAAGGATTCTGGGATGTGTGCAAGAAAAGACAAAAGATTGAAATGTGTGTGGATTGGGGCCCTCCCCCAGCACGGCGACTATGAGGAGAGAGTAGTTAATAAAGTGGAAGTTAATGAGCTCATTAAGATAGCACTTATTTCTCTGGCTGTCACACTAGAAACTGCTCATTGTGCTCAGTTCACCATCAGGTAACAGACGAGAGCTTGGGAAAGAGAGGGAGATTAAAAGGCACTTTTATACTTTATAGGCAGATTTGGCATTGTAATGGAAAGGCACAGTATGGGATAGCAATCTTTTTTTTTTTTTTTTAAGGGGAAGATCAGCACTTTTGTATGTAAAAATCCACATAATAATCCCAGCATTTGTTATAACTTTAATAATGACACTGGGTCACCATAATTTCACAAAAACTCCATACACTAAAGACATGCTCTCGTGTGGGTCCATTAGTGCCAAATTTTAAGCCCGCGGAGCCATGAGGCATGGAGCAGACACTCTACCAGTGAGATGTGCAGTGCTGACCTTTTAAGAGCAGCATAGAAATAATAGACACTAATTCATTTATTTTTCTGTTTGTATGCACAGTGACCCTTACCCATACACAGGCCGATAAAAGCTGCCAACAGACCGAGTCATCCAACGGGCTTTCCTAATCAATATCTGGCTAAAAGTCTTCCAGCTCTCAATTGGGCAGGTTAAAAAAATCCTAATGGATCGTGGCCACATCAGTGCATTGATGCGGTCCCTGGATCCGACCACCCATATATCCTCCATTCTGATCCGATTGTAAGCCCTAGGGCCCATGATGGGATCAGCACGATATTGCCCACCTCAATGTGGGCGTATTGGGGAGAGATCAACTCATTTGGCGACCTCGCCAAACGAGCGTATATCCCTGTGTATGACCAGCTTTAGTGAATAGTATTTAACCTAATTTCATCCCATTAGGTCAAGCTCCTTTGGTCTGGTTCATGGTGCTTGTTTGAAGGCAGAGAATATGCCGAGTGTGCCATGAGCAGTACAATCTCAACAGGATCAATACATTTTGCTCACACAGTCACATGGTCCATAGTGGTCATTATTAAAGTGCGGTCCATACAGAGGGTCCAGGTAGAATCTGCAATATCTTGTTCAGAGACGGATTTACCTAGCTTGTGCCCCTAGGCCCACTGTCATTTGTCGCCCGTGTCCCCTCCCCTTTTATTTGCTAAAATTTTCATCATCAGGACGAAGCAATGGGAATTTGCACACAGGAAATTTTAATTTCTGAACCAATGTGGGTGTGGTTGGGCAGCATGCCGCCCCCTAAAATCCTGCCGCCCTATGCCCGGGCCTAAGTGGCCTCTCCACAAATCTGGGCCTGATCTTGTTACTGAGATAACCTCATTTTTACTGATCTAAAACTGTGTTTTTCTCAATTTGTCAGGGCAAACTCATTCAGTAACTCTAAAAAAAAACAGTGACACTTTAGCAAGCTGCTTCCTTCTTAGCATGGCAGTGGCACCAATTTCATCTCCAACAAAATGTATTAAATTGCATAAATTGCAGTTCTAGCTTAAATACAGTAAATGTATACCTGTAGTGTCTGCAGCAATCTTTAACTATAATTGTATTTTAGTTAAATTAACATTTCAAATGGATGATGCTTGGGTGCTGGCTACAAAAAGCATTGAAGTCCTTGGTGAAAAAGGGTTGAGTCCCTGATGTAAACTATATGAGTGGCCACAAAATCATTTTCATGTTGTAATCATTTTATAAGCCTCTGCAATGTAGAAGTGATTTACGGTGGTAGAAACTCTCAGTGTCAGAAACAGTAGAGATTACCCTCCCAGCCATACACTTAGACAATAAAGTGGAAACTCATTCCAAAAGTCACCCTCTCCTTAACTCCCCCTTCCCTTTTTTTCCCTAATAAAAATCCCACCCTCCCTCTATGTAGACCAGTTATTCTTTCATCCCAGTTCTTCTTCACAAAAGAATTGTTGTAGCTGAAGGCAGAGCAAAGCAATCAGCATATCCCTCACAGAGATCTGACCAGCCCCCCTAAGGGCAGTGGGCGGGAGGAGGGACAGAGTGCAGGGCTTTTTCAGTCATGTCCCAAAATAATTAAATTAATGAATTAAGCCAAAAACAAACATGAATCGATAAGTAGGAATATAAAGGCCTACTGTGTATCTCTGTGCCAAAATTATATTTGACATTAAGTGCAAGCTCAGTGGTTTAGGCACACATAGATTTTGACCACTGCTGTAAACTCCTTTTAAGTGGGATCCCTACAAGAACACTTGTGCACACCTGTTCTTAAGTGGGATTCAGGCCCAGACTGGCAATATGTGGGTTCTGGCAAATGCCAGAGGGGCTGCTGTAAGGGGCCTTAGAAAGTCAGTATTTAGTGGGCTGGTGGGGGCTGTTTGGGCCTCTATGTGGGCTGATTGGGTCTCTGTGTACCTGAAATGCCAGCCCTTTTTTTTTTTCTCTGTCTGGACCTGGTGGGATTCCTACAAAAACTCTTGTGCACTCCTTTATTCACCTGTGATCTCCACAAGAATACTTGTACACTCCTTAACTCGACTGGAATCCTCAAAACAACTCTTGTGCACTTCTTTACCCAACCTGGATCCCCCACCATAACTCTCATGCACTTCTGTGCTGAAGAGGGATCCCCCACAGGAACTCATGTGCACTCCTGTATTTAGTTGGGACCAAGATTTTCCCCTCAAGCTTAAAATCACATGATGGATTCAAGTGAAAGACACTTCAACAAGACTCAAGCTAAGACATATACTTTATTAAATTTTTTTTTTAAAGTGTCAGCATATTCTGCAGCACTGTACATAAGGAGACTTAATAAGTGACAAACCAACCAATGTAACGGGTAATGAGCATCTAGCACCTGGCTGGTATTTTACCAGCCTGGCAGGTATTTTTGATGGTTGATCCCACTGTTAAAAAGATAAATATATAGGAAGGCCTGAATTTTTTCAAGAAAAGGTGGCAATCCTATGGGCATCCCACCTGCAAGGACTTACAATCTAAATACATGTATTAGCATAGCTAAACAATGCTCCCACAATGCTTTCACTTGAACTGCGGATCTTTTTAAATGTAAGCAGTTCTCATTCAAAGCTGACAGGGATTGCTGGGACTTGCAGTCTGATGTTATTTAGAGCCCCAAGCTTCAGATCCCTAATTTAGTGGAACCAAGCTGAAATCTCCCAGAGTGGAATCATGAATTGAAGTTGGGTTCTTTCTTTCTCGCACATGATGCTGATCCCAGCTGTAGAGGTAGCACGTCACGGGGCTGAGCAGTGAATCACTCAGGAATCTGTCCTGCTTACACAACAATAAATTAATTATGGCACCCAATTATATGCTGCTGATTACTCAATTATGCACGTTTGTGTTCCAACATGCCCCGTGTGACAGGACATCGGCATCCTGGCACCTCCTCCTGCAGTAACAAGTCAGCCCCAGACTATCAGAGCTGAGGCGGATCTCCAAGAAAAGCACAGGCCTGTATACAGCTCCAGCTTATACAGAGTTCTAAGATCCTCCAGCACCAAAAGCCCAAACACACAACAAATAATGCAGGGTCATATCATACTCTGGGAATTGGGATTCACTTGGTTTCCTGAACAAGTCCTGGATTTGCTTAATGCCTAAATATATCTGTTTTATGCACAACGCCATATTACTACCTACAGAGCACAGATAAGTTGTCTGGATGTGCAATTCTGATGCCTAGTGTACTGGTGCTTGGTAGGCAGGGAGCTGGCCTTTTTTTAATAAAAAAAAAAAAAAGAAATTATTTTCCACTACTATTTGCCACATATTGCAACAGGCATAATTTTGGCACAAATGCAGAAAACTGCATTTTTTGCACTGAATTTTGTGTGAGCACTGACAGGCAGTGGTTTCATGCTGATGGAGAAAACATCCTTCTGCTCCATTTACTTAGTTATTAGTTATTAGTCCGAGGCAATAGAAGAGAGGGTCATATCTGGAACTGAAATAAACACACATGTGCATTTAAAAAGAGTTCATAGAAATGTAATACGTGATTGTGCATGCTTTTTAAAAACACATATAAAACCACCTAAGTTTAAGAGTCCTTATATCTATTGGTAGGTACCTGGTCTGTTCTGTTGCATGTGTTTCGCTTCTTGTTGGTCATAATAAGAGAGTTTTGCAAAGGTAACATTTTTCCTTTTTTTATGGCCCTTATTCTTATATAAGCCTGATTCATTAGATCCACTGCACTGTCTGTGTATCATGCATAAAGCAATGAGTTCACATGATACACAAAACTAAATACCCCTATGTGTATGTTTCTCTTTAGAAAGAAGTATTATATAGAATATATGAGGGTGCATTAGCCACACACCACTTTTATATCTCCTCATTACAGGGAAGAATACTAGAAATACATGGCTTAATTGCTCTAATTAGTGTAAATGTGTTTGCTGCAGTTGGGGGTGTGAATATTGATTCCTTTTCACATTAAAAATAAAAACGGTGACTCAAAGGTTAAATCTCTGCAATTTGAAGGTGAGGATCAAGGTGTATGGATGTATTTCTCTATTTATATAGTGTATTAATAGTATAATGCAATAGTATATTTTATACATGATATATTGTTATAAATGTCAAATATAAAATATACAATTACAGGAAAGTGCTACTTTTTCAGAGACACAGGAGGAAGCAGGTGCTTACAACCTACAACCCACGCATAGATTTGGGGCGATTTAATTGCCCGGCGACAAGTCGCCTCTTCTACTAATCTCCCAGAAAAGCCTTCCTGCCAGCTAGAATCGAAATAATCGCGGGATGGCACTCGCAGTGATTCGTTTTTCGAAGTTGCCTGAAGTTTCCTCGTGAGAATATAAACCACCAGTGGGAAGGCTTTTTGGGGAGATTGGTTGCCCGAAGAAGAGGCAATTTGTTGCCGGGCAACTAAATCTCTCCGAATCTTCGTGTGTGTGTGTCTGTCCTAAGGGGGTGGCTACCTTTCAGGGATTGGATCTGTTATCTGGAAACCTGTTATCAAGAAAGCTCCAGATTACTAGAAGGCCATCTCCCATAGCATTAATTAACGAATTCTATTTTTTTTTTTTTTTTAAATCATTTCTTTTTTCTCTATAATAATAATAATAATAATAAATCATTACCTTGTAATGCCCAGACTTAGATATAATCAATCCTTATTGGATGCAAAACAATCCTATTGAGTTTAATTAATGTTTAAATACATTTTAGTAGGCTTAAGGGATGAGTATCCATATTATGGAAAGACCTGTTATCTGTAAAACCCCAGGTCCTGAGCATTCTGGATAACAGGTCCAATACCTGTAATAATGAGAGCAGGCATGCCAACTAAGCCCATGTCATTAGGGTGATAATGGTCCTGGAATTTCTGAAGCCTAATTTCTCTCAAATACTAACATGAAATAAGGTATAATGCCGGAGTGATGATAATGATGCTGATGACATT
>CM044447.1:81279827-81283972 GCA_024363595.1 Xenopus borealis | reverse complement strand
CCCTCCTCTATAAATACCTGTTTGTGCTAGATTCCAATCAGTCAATTATAGGCTGCTTATATTACATGCCATATGTTGGAAGGACAAGGTCCTGTCCTCGGTCCCTTCTCTATTATGTAAAACCCAATCCTCCGTTGGATTAAAAGGGGTTTGCACAGCCCGAGTGCTGGTGAGGAGTATTAATTATGCACTGCCCTGTACATCACAAGAGTCTTAACACAAAATAGTCAGTGGCAGCAATATAATTGATATGCAGATCTGCACATAGTTCAAAACTGTGGGCGTCTAATATTATTTCTATGAGTGGCATCTTCACCGTAACAAATATATCATATTGGGATTGCCTCCCAGAAGCATCGGTAGAAGCAGATACAGGAAACATCAAATCAAAAGGGAACAAAATCTGGGGGAAGTCATAAACCTGTCATAATTATAATATAGCACCATTCTTATTGATGGGGAAAAGACATGCCCTTCAAGCTCATCTGTTCACATATAGGATTCCTGCTCTGCTTCTGGCTGATTGAGAGGGATACAAAAAAAAACATTTTACTAAAGGGCACAAGATCCCATAATTACCCAACTGAAGCATTTTGATATAGAACTCTGACCCACACCCCCTTCCTCTCTTCTGAATAAACCAGGATAATGAATGGCACATGGGTCACTTTGGACACTTTGAGAACCTTGTATTCAAGTAGCCCAAAAGAGTCAAAGTTACCAAAACCAGACCCCATAAACTTGTACTGGTCTCCCCTAACAAGCACTTGTAATAGCGAGTGTCATGGCATAGTTGCTTGGGTAAAGGTATGAATTCCAATGGAATGGAAAAGAAGCCGACATATGTCACATAAATCTGGGGGCTAATTTAATAACATCAGTGCTAATTTGCTCCTCTACAATTATCCATAGCAACCAATGAGATTATTGTTTTCATTTTCTAATTTGTAGTTGTCTGATCATATTGAACTACTTAGCTACCAGTATAATTTAGCATCTATGATAGTGATTTAGCCCCCTTGTATTTGAAGCAGAAGATGAGGATAAAACTTTAGACAAATGTTAGACAATGTAACATTAACTTTGCATGCTGCAACACAATCTGGAGCAAGGTGTGATGCCCCTTACATGAGGGACAGGTAACGCTCAGCATTACAAAGGATGCCAAACAAATCTACAGAAAAGCTGGGCCATGGTAAAGTGGGAGTTGTAGTTCTGCTACAGTGACCTTGCCAGATACGCCCTATATTTGCAGATTTGTAACATTCTGCTAAGAATATACGAAAAAGCTCATCGCAAGAGAGAGAATGTCATGATTTCTTTGTAGACAATATAAAAAATGGGTGCAGAGGTTTGTGACCACCATTATGGCTAATATTCTGGGCTCATGGAATTGGGCCTTTTAGCTAAAACTGTCCCAGGCTTCCCCCCTGCTCAAAAAAAAAAATAAGATTGGGACTGCAGATGTAAATAATAATTTATGGGAGCAACAAATATGGTGCAGTGCAGGCCGGGCCCCGGGCTGGAACAGCTAAAGGGAAGGGAATTAATAGAAAGCAGCACCAGGGGCCAGGAGCTATTAGCAAGCGCTATTCTTCACAGCTCCCATCAGGATTAATCATTGAGAGTTAATTTGAAGCTCAGACAAGTTGCTGTTAATTTAGTGCGGGGAGGACGGGATGGGGAGAGCCCAAACCCCCCGAGTCCCATTAATCAGCAGCCTCAGACGGCCCTGCCTTGATTACAATTTGCAAAAAAATTCATTAGCGCCTGGGCCAGTGACAATTTTTCTCTTTGCCTGTGATGTGACTCATTAGGCAGCCAAATGAAAGCTGTGATGATGGCTGCAATCAAACCCCTCCACTTGTTTATCTTCCCCCTGCCTCTCCAGCGCAGGATCAAGGCCCTCTCCAGCACCCACTCCCCTCTCCCTACCCCCTCTTCAGGCTGGATCTCTCCCATTGCCTCTCATCTTACTATTCTCTCCAGGCTGTCTCTGCCTTATCACCCCTCCCTCCGCAAGGCCTTTCTCTGCACAGTATAGCTAGCACCCAAGCCTCAGTGTGACTATCGCCCTACTTCACTCTGAAACCCCATGTCCCTCTCACCTCTTTATATTTTTCATGCTGACTCCCCCTCTCACTTAATTTCTGATATTTTGTCTTCCATTTACTAGCACGGACTCAACTGTGCATACGCCTTAGATGTATCAGCTTCTGTACATTTTTGTGCATAACACCAATCTGCCCCAATGACAGGAACTCTAACCACCTACTTACATGGTCATGGCAGTAAATTCATAGTTTCTCCACCAGCGTATTTCCACAGCAGAGAAAATGCATTTGTGGCATGTCATGTCGGTAGCAAAGAGCTGACAACGGCCGTGTATCTTTGGCCTTCAATGATTTACTGTTTGCGTCCCCACACTAACTTCTGTGTTTTCTTGGAGCCTTAGAAACTAGGCCCACCATTGGGATTGCTGAAGACAGAAGGATTTTGGGCTTCACAGTTTATAGTATCGAGGATGACAGCCTTACTGTAACTTCACTGGCAAGTTTGTGACCCTTTTCCGTATCCCTAACCTAGTGGCTCAAGCAATGTTCCTCTGCGTGGTCCTCCTCAACATTTTCTGCAATAGTCTCTAAGATTTCTTTCCTCATACAGATACAGGTCATTATCAGTGGATTATAAGCTTGTGGAGTGGAGTATAGCGACAAGCACCTTCCAATCACACAATGCAACACTCTTTAGAATAAAATATAAAGTTGCCCTGAAGGAATGCCATGGCCTTATAAAGGAGAAGGGTGTTTATACAGGCCACCAACAGAAATAATGTGGCCCTATGGTACTGAATCTGCAGGGCCTGGTTTATTATCAAATGGCAATGTCTGGGATCATGCCATCTAAGTAGAATGGGGTCCCACTATAAAAAATGCTTGTCTAAATTTAAATACAACGTGATCCACTTGACCACACTCATGCCCAAACATAGCCCATACCATGACTACTACTACACAGAGATCGGGCCACTCACAGGACACCCACCTGACCTGATAAATGTTGGCCCTGCAGGTAACAGAACGTCTGATACTTCACTAAGCACCATTGTCAACTGATGACTTCACTTAGCCCTCTCTCTTTATACTGACACTATGTATTTCTATTGGTTTGTTTCTATGGCTTCCTTCATGTTCCTGTTTATTATTACATGCTGTGATTGTCAGTGATGTGGCCGTCTACATAATTGCACCCATAATGTACCACACCTCTCTGTACCTACAGCAATGTGTACAATGTTCTGTCTATACTATAACCTCTATAACTTCCATCTGCATCTTGTTTCTAATGCATGACTCCTATATCGACATCATGGTAATTCAGCACAGGACTGTACACTGTTAATAATGTGTGACTCCTACCTGTTCTTTATGTAGTGTGTAATGTGTGTGACTCCTGTCTGTAAACTGGCAGTAATGTGGGACCCCTGTCTGTTGTGTACACTGTCAGTAATTTGCTACTCATGCCTGTCCTGTATACAGTTGCTCAGTGCCTGCTGCCTGTTCTGTAAATTGTCAGTAATGTGCGACTCTTGCCCGTTAGTATTTCATGATTTTATGTTACTTTCAATTCACTACTAACAGGATATCACATTTTAGTTTTACTTTACTTATCCTGATAATGTGGGCAAATGAGGGATTTCCATAGTTGGGTTCTTCCCATGATACTGCAACAGCCAAAATCTTATAGAGCTTGCTGGGAGCTGTAGTTAATTCACAGGGTTAACATGACGGTACTGAGAAAAAATGGTGCTGCTCATTGACGTCTCTGCATGAACATTTATATTTTTCATTGCTATTGTATATGAAATTGTCATTAAAATACTGTTGCTTCATACACTACCGAAGGCACTTTGGTCGTTGTTCACACAGTGTGTGTGCTGAAGGACCAGTAACAGCAAAATCTATTAATAAGAATAAGAATAATAATGAATAATATCTATAATAAATAGTCATGTATTGGGCCAAAAAAACAGTAAAATGATTTTAATAAAAAAAAATGATCATGTTTTCTAAAAACAGAATGTGTGAAAGTGCATATAAAATGATTTTACGTGATTATACCTGCTTGTTTCTCTTAAGCGTGTT
>CM044447.1:81272327-81277327 GCA_024363595.1 Xenopus borealis | reverse complement strand
ACGTGGAGAGAAATGACCCCTTCTGTCTCTTGCTGGGATCCTCAGAGCCTTTGTACATTTGCAACAAATAAGCCGACAGATCCCAGCCCTGAACATCCAAGTGATTGTACTGGGTCTGATCTGCCGGGTACAATCTAACAATGATTAATCTGTTCCTGCCCAGCATCAAAAACCTCAAGTCAACCCAAAAAAACCTGAGCCCTGGAAATGTTACCTAATTGTTCATCCCCCTCCACTCTGTCGCCTGACAGACACATTTACTGCACAGATGACACTCCCAGCCATCCACAATTAAATGATCTCTAGGAAAAAATCTACATTCATTTATTTGTGTCCAACAGACCCCACATGTCTTGCCCTATTAAATCCCACACAGCCTTCTTTTTCTGGGACTCCCCCATTCAATTCACACACATCATGTTTGACAAAATGAGTCTCACGGGGCTTGGATGGAGATTAACAGGGACCTATACACAAACCCTTCATCTTCGCTTTGGAATGACCCCAAATATCCCAGAACGGCCAAAAGGAATTATTTATTAGAGACATGATTGGATTTCACAAGACTGAGTATTTTTTTTTCAAGTTTTATAACTTATAAGAAATAAGCAACACAGAATAAATTAACCACAACATAATCTGAGGCTCTGGGAGAGTTTAGAAAAACAAGTTCAGTTTGTCAAGGGTATTGTACCCCAAGGGGTGATGTTATCATCTTTTCTACATCTTCTGGAATTAACTTTGCTCCCACAGCACTTTTCATAGCAGGCAACATAACCCCGTGGTCAGTTCAGTTTTCACAAGACCTCTGTCCATATCAAGTCCATAATATTAGAATTAAGACAGCTTTGAGGGGTTTTACCTGTCACTCCTTAAAAAGAGGGTAGCTTCAATCTGTATGTACATAAAATTAAGTTCCTGAAGAATTAACCTTTTAGCCTCACCAAGTGCAAAAATCACCCCTTCTTCTTAACATAATCAGGACTGGGGTCATTCTGGAAAGTCTAGGAGGGAATTGGTTATTGGCATCCAGCAACCTCCATTGTCTGACCCATGGCTAATCTGTTCATTGTACAGGGATGACCATATTATGGCCCGATCACTGTTGTAAAACTACAAATTCCCCCACCTTCTAATTGTGTGGTAGATGTAGATTAACAACTGGAGGGCCACAAAATGGATTTTGCTGCTATTGTTCATTGACCATTTCAAGGTCTTGCTTGTTCCAGTTGCTGGTGTTGGCTCCGTATGGCAAACCTACTGACATGGACTGGGATGGGCACAACAATTTTAGGGTTTCTGGAGGGCTCCCCAGTTTTGGAGTTTGCATTACCAGCCTTGACCCTCTTCCACTTGGCTCTGCGGTTCTGGAACCATATTTTGACCTGGACCTCGCTGAGTTTGAGAGCATGTGCGATCTGGGATCTCTCTGTCAGGGACAGGTACTTCTTGCAGTGAAACTCTTTCTCTAGTTCCAGCAGTTGTTCACTGGTGAAGGCAGTTCTTCTCCGCCGGTTCTTCCCTGTGGAGCTGGTGTTGCTGTTATTAGAAGGGTTTGGGTTTTGTGGACTTTCCTCTGGGGTGTCCTCCTCTTTGTGGGCAGTTTGGCAGGAGATATTGTCATCTGAACTGTAGTCCAGGTCACTGTCCATCAGGTAGGAATCCTCCTTTCCTTTTCCTTCTGCTTCCTTCCCAGACTCTTCTTTCCCCTGCCCACGGATTGGACCTGCCAAGCACAACATGGGAATAACGTTACACACACCAGAATTATACACAGCACAGCTATTCTGTTAATTCACTAAGATTCTGTCCATTGCAAAAAGTAATATACACACATGGAGTATATATATTGTTAAAAGATATCTGTTCAAAACAGGATATATAAATACAGAATACGTTATACTAATAGACTTTTGCAACTATATTTATAATTATAGACTTTTTGGTACTACATAGAACAAACATACTTTTACACACACAAATTCATATATTTATACATCATATACATTAACATTATACATATAAATAGTTGACAAATTATAAACTGTATTAGTACATATAAATAGGGCATTCATATTTTTGTATACAGTGGACCTATGTATATATGTATAATAGATTTATTCTTGAAATAAATATATATATGTATAGATATATAAATGGGTGCATTGTCATACACTTTGAAATTAAATACATATATTGCTATAGACAGAGGAGACATAAAAAAATTCTACTCTCATGTATAAGTATAGACCAATTTTGTTGTTGAATTAAAAACACACCTCTGTTTGTGTTTGTATATGTGAAACATTGAATAAATGTGCAATATGTTTTAATGTATGTGAATGGAATCATTCCCATTTACTAGAGATATATAGTATGGGAAGAACATATTGCAAAAATGTAAGTTTAAAGCTATCAAATGTTATTTAAATATGATAAATATGATGAAAACAACTAATAACAACAAATAAAAACATCAACTATTTTATACAGCAGTTGTTACATTTTTGTAGATATATAAATATATATATATAAAAAACAGCAGCAAATATATATATATATAGAGAGAGAGAGAGAGAGAGAGAGAGAGAGGGAGAGAGAAATAAAAAGGAGAGAAATGATATCTAAAATAAATGTAATTACACAAGAGATCCCCAAAGGGATATGTGAAGAAATATCTTGTTATGTAACATATTTTATTGTCCCGTTGTGTTGCTGTGTCCGTTCAATGAGACATCGGGATTCTCCCTTTTTAAGTTGTTTTCACTCCATTTACAAGATGAATTCTGACATTGAGTAGGTTCGTTCGTGCATCTCTTTAAATCGGAGGAATTTGTAAAAGAATCTAAAATTCTATTTGTTGCAATAAAATGAGAGGTTGACTGAGAAATCTCAATTTTTCTATATAATAATAATAAGGAACATTGTAATATTTATTTGTATAGATGACAGAATTCAGAACAGAATTCCTAAATAACCAAGTGTCAAATGAAAACAAACACATTGACTTCAATTCTGAGAGAATTAAATCAGGATCAAAATCTCTGCTGTTTTTTTGCAAGGAGTGTAAACAAGTCCAATTTTTTTAACCATTAACAAAAGCGAAACAAAAGTGAATTTAAGTGAAAAACATGTATAATCACTGGACTTTTGGGAAAGAAGCCCTGAATAAATTCACATCGGCAAACAAGTTTTATAATTTGCTTCGGAATATATTACACTTTTTGTCGGTGATTTAACCGCAACGAATGCTTTGCTGAGAGGAGTAAATAGGATTAGGGCTAATATTGTGTTTAGTGCCTATCTGAGTGCACTCTATGCTGGGAATTAATGGAGTGAATTGAGTTGTAATCCTATAGTAAGTTGTAGGGAGCTTACCGAAATTATACCCTGCCTGAATTCCCATCCCTAGCGTGTGTGCTATAGGTATTGTCTTTTTAATTTTCCTGGCGGTGTTTATGAATAATGGAAAAAAAGAAGTACTTTGTTTCTTTTAGTGTTTTAAATATATTATTATATCAGTGTTATCTATCTCCATCAGTGTATCTCTAATAGATCATCTTTATGATATATATATGTGTGTGTAATATCTTTTTTCTGCCCCTTTGTCAGTGTGATATCTAGGTACCATTTATCTCATCTCTATTAATTATTATTTGATAAACTGCTCCCATGCTGCCCAGGATCGTGTTGTCACCCTACCCAGAGCCAAGAAGTGATGGTTGGGACACTTACCTAGAGAAGCTTCCGAAGCAGAGAAAGGCAGCAAGGTGCCCTCTTTGGTTATGTAGGTCTTGTTGCCATCTTCTCCATCTGACTGACTCCCATCGCTTTTTTTGAAGGCCCCATGGAGACTTTGAGCTCCAAACTTTCTGGCTGCCTCCTGGTGATGGGTGGAGGCTGAGAATCCCCCTGGCAGAGTAGCCATGAGAGTAGAGGTGAGTGCCATGCCCTGGGCAAGGCTAGAACAGAATCCACCGGGCAGGCTGGGAATCTGGTGGTGGGGGTGTGCTGAAGGGAGAGTTGACTGCAGAGATGGAGGAGGGGGTGGTGGAGGGGGCAAGACCACAGGCCGGTAAGGCATGAACATGGGGTATCCGGTGTATACAAAATGTCCAGGGCTGGGCTGTGGTGGGCTCCCTATCAGTGAGTCTATACTAAAGGCTGTACTGCTGCCCAGTGGACGCTGCATCATCATGAGAGGGGGTTGAAAGGCTGCACTCATATAAGCTACTGGGAGTCAAAGGAAGCCTAAGAAAATCTTCCCAAAGTTGGGCACAAACTACTAGAACAGCCCTCAATAGGCACCAAAGTCGTAGTCTGTCACAGTGACCATTGGTAGAGTGCCAGCGATTTAGGCAGGAGCAAGTGATTGATGCCAAAGTCAGATACACAACGCAGTGCTGTGTATGGGTCACAAACTAAACCTTCATTAGGTGAAGGAGAATCCCCCACTGCTTTCTGGTTTGTCTTGTGCTGGGATTCTTTGGTGACAGCTTTGTGAGCTCTAGGCTTAAATAAGTCTCTCTCTGTATGATGGGGTCTCTCTAATGCCCGTTTCTCACTGGCTGCCCTGAGTACACAGCCTCTCTATATGGGGATTGTCTCCTCTGAAGGTATCACTTTGTCCCTTGCAGTGACCTGTGCTGCTTCCTCACTGGGTACTGGGGGCCACTTCTCTCCCTGAGTGCTGATTTTGCTTCCCCTCTTTTCTCTCTCTCCTTTCTGCCTCTCCAGCTGCCACTTTCTGCTTTCTGGGGACTTTCTCCTTCTGTGGTTGGGATTCTTCCTGCAGAAATGGAGACTTTGCTGTCTGTCTGTACTGTCAGATCCTTGCTCCTGTCCGTTAGGTGGAACCTTGCCACTTGCAGTCGGTTCAGTGGGATCTCCTCTTCTTCTTGGTGACCTGGATGTGCAGCTTCTTCTCTCCCCAGTCTCAGCAGATACAAACTGTGCTCCTATTTCCCATTCACGTTTTGCCAGATTTTAGCACCTTCCCT
>CM044447.1:81238487-81262525 GCA_024363595.1 Xenopus borealis | reverse complement strand
GGGTGACAACACGATCCTGGGCAGCATGGGAGCAGTTTATCATTATGAAAGGGCAGCTATATCATATAGATGGTATGATACATATAAAAAGAAAAAACACAGAAACAGAGAATATAATTTAAGTAGATGAAACATTTTATAGTGACATTAGAGGCAAAAGTTGAGAGGGATAGGTAGATAACTAAACATATAAATGGGGCCATATTCAATTCAGTGAGAAAAGGTTTATCACATAAATCATGGAGGAGGTTTAATTTGAGATACAATTCAATTCAGAAAAACATCTCATTTTTTATCATGTAAAAACTCTATTGAAGTATATGGAAAAAAACGGGAACTGAATTTGGAGAAAAGTTTTTCCTCCTTGAATTGAATCTCGTCCATGAGTTTTCACGTGATAAAGCATGAGATAACTTTTTCTCACTGATCTGAATCTGGCCCATAATGTCTTAAAATGGAATCAAATGCATTGTTTGTGCAAGTAAGCATTGCATGACACATAAATACACATGGAGACAATTCACAGGAGCTACATTCAGAGACAGGGTATCATTTGGATAAGCTCTGCAAACTGACAGCCAGATTACAACTCAATCTAATGCTCAATTCCTTTAATTCCATGCACAGAGAGTTTCCAGACAGGCACTAAACCCAATATTAGCCCTAATCCTATTTACACCACTCAGGAGAGCAATCGGCATACATGCAACTGTAGTATATGGCTCAATCACAAAAGAAAAACTGTATCTAGAGATGGGTCACGGAACCAGTAGTGAGACCTCTGTGCCGGGGTGGGGGCTTTCAGATCTATCCTACAAACAATAACTCTATTCAAGGAAAATCATTCCCTGGGTTTATTTTAAGTAAATTATGCAGATATTTCAGAAGTTATCTTTTTTTGTAGAATATTAATTTAAATTAATATAATTTAAATTATATATATCTACATGAAAAAGCCAGGAAAAAAAAAATAAACCAATTAAGTGATTATTTTATTTTCAATAATATTGTACTACTTTATGTAATTATACAGGGTGATACATAGAAATCCAACCCAAAATTACATAGAGACACAAATATTAATTTGCTTGATTCCTGCATATATTTTCTGTAAATCCCCTGAGACGCTCTCTTCAATCAATCAACCACAAGAAATAATAAGAAACCTAAATAGATACTCATTGCCAGCGACACATGCATATTCTATATTCAGTATATCCATGTTTTATCTGCCTTTGCTTATCTGTCTTATAGGTAATACATTTTATGCAATGCAATTAGAACATACAAAGTGGTTGTATTTCTAGACATGTATGGGATCCGTTATCTGGAAACCTGGTATCTGGAAAGCAACAAATTACAGAAAGACCACCTCCCACAGAATCCATTTTATCCAAATAATCCCTATTTTTAAAAATAATTTCCTTTGTCTTTGCAATAATAGAAGTAATAATAATAATAATGTTAAATCATGTGTACTTTGTATGCAGTATAAAAATCTTTTTAAGATATAACCAATATTTGTGCCAATATCTGTATAGTGTATTTCTCTTGTGCATGTGAATAGAATTTAAATCTTGCTGTATGTGAATACAGAATTTAGTACTATATAGCAGAATGCACATGGTGTGTATAATCCAACTGTCTGAAACAATGTTCCTGTTATGGTCATGAATATATCCCCTGCATGGGTAACACTGTAAATCAACTTACTCAATTCTGTACATACTTGAGAATACAGGTGTGCATAGTAGCATGCTTGTCTGTGTATGTCTATAATACCAGAGTGTTTTTCTGTATATGATTGGACAGCACTGCTCTAAGCAACAGTTTGCCTATGTGTATGTATATAACAGAGTGTACAGCAGTGTGGCCAGTTCAATATATGATATCTGTGGCTAAGATTGTGCTCATGATATCATTTTTATACAATCACAGTGTATTATATATACACTGGAATTATACATCATTGATGTAGATGCATATACCCGTGCTGGTTGAATATACATAGGTCTGTGCGTGTTACTATAATTTCCTACCATTCAGCTAAAAACCCAGTGAATAATTTAGCCATATATGTTCATATTCATATTCAACTGTAAAATAGTAATTTCCATATGTGTCTTTAAATAATCCAAGTGACTTTACAGAATAATTGTGGTGTGTGTAACGTTATTCCCATTATGTGCTTGGCAGGTCAAGTCCGTGGGCAGGGGAAAGAGGCATCTGGGAAGGAAGCAGAAGGAAAAGGCAAGGAGGATTCCTACCTGATGGACAGTGACCTGGACTACAGTTCAGATGACAATATCTCCTGCCAAACTGCCCACAAAGAGGAGGACACCCCAGAGGAAAGTCCACAAAACCCAAACCCTTCTAATAACAGCAACACCAGCTCCACAGGGAAGAACCGGCGGAGAAGAACTGCCTTCACCAGTGAACAACTGCTGGAACTAGAGAAAGAGTTTCACTGCAAGAAGTACCTGTCCCTGACAGAGAGATCCCAGATCGCACATGTGCTCAAACTCAGCGAGGTCCAGGTCAAAATATGGTTCCAAAACCGCAGAGCCAAGTGGAAGAGGGTCAAGGCTGGAAATACAAACTCCAAAACTGGGGAGCCTTCTAGAAACCCCAAAATTGTTGTGCCCATCCCAGTCCATGTCAATAGGTTTGCCATACGGAGCCAACACCAGCAACTGGAACAAGCAAGACCTTGAAATGGTCAATGAACAATAGCAGCAAAATCCATTCTGTGGCCCTCAATTTGTTCAACAACTATCTCTCAAAATCCCCTGACAGATTAGATTGGTTGTAAAATTCTGTAGCTTCACAAGCTGGGAATCCCTGGACCAGCAACTATGAAAAGACTGAACCAGTTACCTTCAAGACTTTCCAGAAAGATACTATTTATTATATTAAATAGGGGTAACTTCTGCACTTGGGGAGGCTAATTGTTTATTCCTCTTGGGCCTTAAATGTATGTATAGATAGATTAAAAGATTGCCTCTTTTTTATAGGTGGTGGGCTAAACTACTCCAAGCATCATTATTCTCCTGTTCTGGACTTGAAATGGACAGAGGTATCATCTGAGCTCTGGAACTGGACCAAGGGCCATGTTTCCTCATTCTGGCATCTTCTCCAGCTTCTGTTATTTTGAGGCAAAAGCCCCTAGTTTGAACAAACAGACTTTTTTTTAATTTTCCAAGAGTCTCAGATTATTTTGTGATTAATTTATTCTGTTTCTTTTCTTATAAAATTTAAAATGTAAAATAATATTCCGTCTTGTAAAAAATAAATCATATCTGATACACTGATGTGGCTGATATTTGGGGTCATTCCAAAGCGAAGATGAAGGGTTTGTGTATAGGTCCCTGTTAATCTCCATCCAAGCCCCGTGAGACTCATTTTGTCAAACATGATGTGTGTGAATTGAATGGGGGAGTCCCAGAAAAAGAAGGCTGTGTGGGATTTAATAGGGCAAGACATGTGGGGTCTGTTGGACACAAATAAATGAATGTAGATTTTTTCCTAGAGATCATTTAATTGTGGATGGCTGGGAGTGTCATCTGTGCAGTAAATGTGTCTGTCAGGCGACAGAGTGGAGGGGGATGAACAATTAGGTAACATTTCCAGGGCTCAGGTTTTTTTGGGTTGACTTGAGGTTTTTGATGCTGGGCAGGAACAGATTAATCATTGTTAGATTGTACCCGGCAGATCAGACCCAGTACAATCACTTGGATGTTCAGGGCTGGGATCTGTCGGCTTATTTGTTGCAAATGTACAAAGGCTCTGAGGATCCCAGCAAGAGACAGAAGGGGTCATTTCTCTCCACGTCAATTTCAGTCATTTTCTGGATGTGACACTCGCTACCTGAATGGCACAGAAAGAGCGGAGAGAATTAACTCCACTGTGCACTTAGTTTTATCTCTCTGTTGGAATGAGGCAGTCTCTCATCTTCTGGGATTACTGCCAGGATTCCTCACTTCTTTTATCTCTCATTTACTGAAACAATGTTTCCCAACACATCTGGGGCGGAAGGTTTGGGGGATACGGAGGGGCAGGTGTGTATAGTTCAACCAGAGACTGCTGATAAAAAAAACATTATTATTATTTAATAGGGGAAGAGGGATAAGGGATAATTCATGTGTAACCCCTCACGTTTTATCACCCATATTAAATAATGCAGGGAAATCCCCTACAGTGTGTCGAAATCAGTGATTCCCAAACAGTAGCTTTATGAACAACATGTTGCTCTCCAACCACTTGGATGTTGCTCCCAGTGGCCTCAAAGCAGGAGCTTATTTATGAATTCCAGGTTTGGAGGCAAGTTTTGGTTGTCTTTTACATATAATCGCTAAGAATAGATAGAGATAGAGAGAAAGAAACCACCACACATGGTCATGGAACTCATTGGTGATTTCCTTATATTTTACATTAGGGGGCAGATTTACTAAGGGCTGAATTTTCGAAATGAAAAAAACTTCGAAATTCGAGCATCAATGTTTTTTTTAAAAGGGCCTTTTCAATCAAAAATGGACATATTTCGATCTAATAGGTCCATTTTCGATCTAATAAAAATTGTTCGATTGCATTGGACTTAAATAATTTTCAGGACAGGTTCTAGGAGGTCCCCCATAGGCTAACACAGCAATTCAACAGCTTTAAGGTGGCGAAGTGGCGAAGTTGAAGGATTTTAAAGGGCCAGTACTTCGAAAATTCAAAATTCGACTTGTCGCATATTCTAATTTTTAAAAATTCAAATTGAATTTTGAGCTATTCGATAGTCAAAGTAACCCAAAATTACTTCAAAATTTAATTTTTTTTTATTCAAATTTTATCCGAATATTCACCTATTTACAATTAGTCATGTGACACAAATGGCATCACTAAGCACCAATTATATTTTTTTCATGGCACTTAAAAGTGTACCCCCTGGGAGTGTAGCCCATTGTGCCAGTGAGAGAATCCCCATTGTACTTAGCCCAGTGCGCCAGCCAAAGCAAGGCATAGCAAGTCATAGATACAGTGTAGGGCCATTTACAAGCACTTGATCTCTCCCAGTTGCTATCTGCTCCTCATTATTTATTACCATTCAAATTGTTTCTATTCTTTTGACATTCAAATTACAAGTTTAGGGACTGTTTTGTCCTCTCCTTTGTTCTGCAGAAAGAATCCATGTTGGAGAAGCTGAAAAGCCAAACATGAGAGGCAGGCTGTGAAAAGGGACAGGGCTGGGGGCTTTTGATTCCTGAGGGAGAGTCAATAGTTACTTTGCATAATTGCAGGAGAAAGAGTTTCAAAGCCAGAATCACAAGCGCCTCCCCCCCTTACCTCCGGGAGTCTATTGGATGCTTTCAGGCTTGCATAAAGGGGGCTGAATAAACTGGGCCAGAAAATGTTAATTCCTGGGTAAAGGCCTGAATTATGCCCACCATATATGGGTCAATATGTTTATGGGGCCTTACTGCTTAATCAGTATCTGACTGAAAAGATTAAAAGTGAAGAATCACACCAACATTTTCCTCAGTTGACAGAAAGCCCAAAGTATGAAGGACAAGATGAATATAATTTGTTCCAGCATCTGGTGGCCAAATTGGGCAGAGATTCCTTCATCAGGAGTGTGCTGGGTTTCTAGTTTCAATACCTGAGTTTTCTGCCACACTCCAAAATCATGTAAGTAGTTAAACTGGCTCCTGATACAACCCTACTGTGTGTGAATGTGATAGGGACATGAAATTGGAAGCTCCACTGGGAGCAATGGAGGTGCTATATAAAGAATAATAATGACAATAATAGGAGACAATCTCAATGTGTATGGCCAGCTTTAGCTGATGCCCGTGTCCAAAACGACAGGCCGGCAAATTTTCACCAGGTGAAATTTTCCTGGCGTTTCACGAATCATGGGAATTCGCCCCAGGCGAATAAATTTGCCCATCACTCTATCATCTCTATCACCCTGGCCTCATATACATAGGTATTGAACAGAATAATAGTAATTAGTTACTAAGCCTCACAAAAATCACCTCTGCTACAAGCCACTACACAAAACACATAGTGCATAACATCTTTGCTTGTATCGACGATATGAATGAGTGACTGTCACTACTATTTGTTGGACGATTGCTATCTGTCAATTTATGGCCAAAACATTGTCTGATTTCTTCTTTTTACTACTTTATTTAATCTGAATGGTTAGTTGTAGGTCAGGAGATTGCACAATCATTTGTCCGACATAAGGCTAAATGTGTACGTTTATGGCCAGCAGTGGTATAACTTCCTCTATAGCAGGGATCCTCAGCCTTTTATTACCCAGGAGCCACATTCAATTGTAAAAAGAGTTAGAGAGTAACACACACGTGAAAAAAGTTCCTAGGTTGCCAATAAGGGCTTTGATTGCCTATTTTTTTAGCCCCTATGGGGACTAGCACCTTACTGGAGTCTCTGTTTGGCAGTACATCTGGCATTATGCAACCAAAAACTTGCCTCCAAGCCAATAATTCAAAAACATGCACCTGCTTTGAGGTGACTGGGAGCAACATCTAAGGGGTTGATGAGCAACATGTTGCTTGTGAGCCATTGGTTGGTGATCACTGCTCTATAGCAACAAGAACCCCCCACCCCAGCCAATCTCTTACCTGTGGTGATGAAGGGGATGCAAGTCGGACAGGGAAGGAGGATGGTGATTAGAGTGCGCTGGGCCCCTCTAAACATGTTATTACAAGGGAGTCTGGCACACTCTAGTGATGCCTCTGATGGGCAGCTTTATGTGTAACATTAGATTAATTCCAGACAGACAGGACAAATGTAGTAGATTTCAGTACAAAATGCTAGAGTTTGAATTTTTGCACTGAAATCCTTTCTGTGTTTCTGCACACAGGCTGACACACTGCCTGTTAATGCAGACAGAAGAGTGAATGGAAGAGAGCAAATTGGCTGTTTCTCTGCCTCTGATTATACGCAGTCTCGTCTGGCATTACCCTTAGCCTTAGGAATACAATAGCCAGGGCACAGAAGGGACAGTACTTATTTTATTGCGGAACATGAAAGGTGCACTAATAGCCCCAGTATCCAATACTATACAAAGCAAGTTGTTCAGGTTAGCAGGTGGGTGAGATAATATAACAGATTGTTATCTGCAGTGGCTGGGGGAGAAATCACAAGTAACGACAACAGTGCTAATGTTTTGAATGAATTAACAAACCTGACTTCATTTTTCTCTGGAGCAGTAACCTGAGAAGCAATAAATGCAAAACAGTGATTGGTTGCTGTGGGTTGCTACTCAACAGAAAGACCATAGAAGAAAAGATAAAGTCACACGAAAATTAGCTTTGTACAATTTTCAGACCATGGGTGGATTTTCCCAACATTGTTTTTTACCATAGCGCTTGGTAATTTAGTAGACGGGGAGAGCGGACCAGACATGGGATAGGTGACAGACAGGCCCGGACTGGCAATCAGTGGGTTCTGGCAAATGCCGTAAGGGCTACTATAAGGTGCCATAGAAAGTCAGTATTTAGTGGGCTGGTGGGGGCTGATTGGGCCTCTGTGTACCTGAAATACCAGGGCCTGTTTTAATTCTCAGACCAGACCTGGTGACAGAGCAGATACGTGCCTGGCACCCCCCAGCTTTGCCCCCATGCACATGCCTACTCCTTGGCCTGGCCCTTTCCTATGATTGCTTTCATGGCCAGAACATTGTCTGATTTGTTATTTTACTACTTTATTTAATATTAAGGGTTAGTTGAATATCAGAAGATTCTGACATATGATTTTACAAACATGCAGAAATGATACCTATTAGGGCAGGTCTACACGAGGAGATTAAGGGAGATTAGTCGTCCCAGCAACAAATTGTCTCGTCTTTTGGGCAACTAATCTCCCCAAATCTCCTCGTGTAGACCTGACCTAAGTGAAATCCTTTTGCGCCTCTAGGAAAACTCTAGCAGTCTCTGGACCACTGGCACTGACAGGGATGTAAAAATAAATCATGTTAAAATCAAACAAAAAATTATGGTTAAGGAGAGAAGAGCACAGGCTTAGTACATGTATATTACACCATTATCAGCACTTTATTATCCAATTTATTTGAAACCTAAACAGCAAACGATTATATCACACCACTCATACATAGGGTTGCCACTAGGGTTGCCACCTTTTCTTCAAAAAAATACCGGCCTTCCTATATATTTACCTTTTTTTTCCTATTAATAACATTGGGATCAACCATCAAAAATAACGGCCAGGCCGGTAAAATACCGGCCAGGTGGCAACCCTAGTTGCCACCTTTTGCAAAAGTGGGGGGGGCGAGAACAAAAGAGGGCGTTCCGTGATGCATAAAGGAGTGGAGCCTAACATTGTGCTGCAAAAGGGGGTGAAGTCATGACAAGCGATGGCCAAAAACCAGACAAAAGGTAAATCCTTGGCGAATTGAGGGTGGGCCAAGGGCTTTTTCTTAAGGGTATTACAAATTTACTGGTAACTACATTGCCGGTAAATTTGTTATACCGGCCCCAGCCTTCGCAGGTGATTTACCGGCAAGGCCGGTAAAATACCAGTCGGGCGGCAACCCTACTAATACACCAGTAGGTGGAACCTTATGAAACCTCCCTCCCCAATTACTGGCAGGCAAAACCCTATTAGAGTGAGGGCACAAGAGGAGATTTAGTCACCTTCCCACCGGCAAGAATGTGAATCGCGGCTGGATAGGATACTCGTTGCTTCGGTTTTCCTAAATTGCCTGAAGTTGCCTCACAAGGGCCTCGGGAAACTTCAGATGTACTTTATACTTGTACTGAAACAGGTAAAGCCACTCATGGAATTGTCAAAATGTAATTGTATGATGCAGCCTTAAAGGTAAACTATTCCCCATTTTTTTATTCATTTGGGCATTGTGAACTTGACTGTACTTTTGGGGAAAATATTTATTTCTATATGAACAATAAGGTTTTGAGTCTAAACTAAAACCTGAAATGATAAAACTATTCATTTTTTTTTATAAACTTTTAAGCATTTTATGGTTCCACTTCGTAATTTTTTATTACTGATGAGCATTCAGTATTCTCTTATAAAACCAGGGAAATGATACCACGCTTGTCAGTGTCCCTATTTAGGGTAAGAGAAAAAATATATTTTTTTGTATTATCTATTAACAGCAATGCATCTTTTGAATATTGATATGATATCCCTTTGGTTTTAACATGATCTAATTTTTGTTCTTTTTTTGATGGTAAATATTTTTTTCTAGATTTTAATAACATATTACACAATCACTGAACCCTGGCTATACACATGGAATATTGGACATTTTATACACAGTTTAAAGAGACTTTATTTTGAATACTAAAAGACTGAGATTATGATGATGCATCTTAATTGAAGAAACACTTTGGAGACAACCTACTTACCATGGATTGGATGATGTCAAGTGGGAGGTCCATCTGTTTAATTTATGTTTTACCTATTTATATGCACTAGATTTGAAACAGACCAGGAGCCGGCAGTACTTAGTCTGCCAACACCCTTTATTGGTGAATTCACCAAGTTTTGAATCTCTACAAATTTAGTGTCTATCACATGTTGGATGTAGGGTTGCCAGCTTTCCCTAAATATTTTTCCGGCTGGAGGTGGGGCAGGACCAAAAAGAGGTGGATGTGACATGTTAGGGGCGTGGCCAAGGCGCACCGCTTCGAGACAGGGACAAAAGCTAAGTTTTACAGGGGATTGGGGGCTGGCCAATGGGTCTTTTTAAGGGTATTACAAATTTACCGGCAGCTACATTGGCGGTAAATTTTTAATACTGGCCTTGGTAGGTGTTTTACTGGCTAGGCCGGTAAAATACCGGCCGGGTGGCAACCCTAGTCGGATGGTGTGTATTGAAACAGCAGGTCTATAAGCTTCTGATTTTTTTCACTGATCCTTCGTTGACTATATATATGCACCTAATGTATGTCACTGTATGCTTGACAAAGGGGTTATCCCCGAAATGTTGCACTGCACTATGCAATAAACACTTATTGTGTTAAATAAGTCTTGTGTGCCATTGGATTTTTCTTGTGCTCCACCTCGTACTTCACAGGCATGAGATTCCTGCAAGTAGCAAGGAAATGTGTCCCTTCCTACAGCTTAACCAACAATATTGTTTCTAACATTTTGATTTCAAAAGATAAATTAGCCTAATTTTACATCCTATCCTATGTAGTGCTGTGGAATATGTTGCCTTTTATTATTATTAATAATAATTACAACAACAACAATAATAATAATAATAAAAAAGTACCATTTTGCAATATAAAACAACAAAGACTTGTTTCGGGTATACTATTAAAACATTATATGTTTTTGGAGGTAGAACTAGCCCTTTAAAGATTTTTATTGCCATAGGAATGAGTGGGAATAGTACTGATTATCCCTGTACTCCATGACGGCTGCCCTTCTAGGGGTTTCAATATCTGTTCTATTGGTTTGTGATCATGTACAAGTGCAAATCATTTGTAATCATCTGTACAGGGCAGCACTGTTGCTTTATAAGTAAATAGAATAAATGACACAAGAATGTGTGCTCCACCAGTAATATTTAGGTCCTAGTCAGATAATCTATTCAACGGCAGCTCTGAGGTGAGAAGGTGAGCATTTGATCCCTGTCATCTAATCTGCTTCTAATTAGGGCTTCACAGGCAAAGGGATGAGAAGCTGGCTGGCTGGGGGTTATTGATAGTCAGATGAGAGATAATATGGAAATGCCAGCTACCTGTAAACAATGGCAGAGAGGTGAAAGGGTGAAGAGTTTGCTATGGGAGATTTCTCCAACCCCCTATTTTTCTCTCCAGGCAACAATTAGGCAAAATAGGGAACTTCTACTGGTAATCATCAAAGTGATTAAGGGTGTGCAAATGAAGAGAGGACAGTTGTTTACCCTGTGATCAGAACTGTGTTTGAACAGTGCAGGAAGAGGTTGTTGTCCATAGAGATAAAGGGGCTCAATCTCCATAGAGCAATGCAGGTTTCAGGTGTCTATTGTTCATTACACATTCTGCACCCAGGCACATGTTACAATGGAAGTTGTTTTTACTATATACAGTGACATAACAGCCAACTACCTGCCTTTATTTGCATAGCTCTGACATATCCCCATGGCTACCACCAAACATCTAAAGAGCACAACATCCCCTCTTTGTAATATCAGCAAGTCAGTATTACATGCTGAGCTCCCTCTGAGATGACTGACAAAGCGCTAGTTGGTTTCTCTTGCATACCGCTGGCCTATGGGGACTGGTAGGGTGAGGACTTTATCAATGCATCAAATGTGCATTGGGATTTTAAAAAGTTGCCTGATAGATATCTGGCTGATCTTTGTTATAAATCAGGTAGGTACCCGGGAGCACCCCAACGATGGGCTTATATGATGACTTAGCAGGTGCTATTGGCCCACATATGGGCAGCTTTAAGGTGATGGCATATGAAAAGCTTTTGGAAAGCATTTTTTTTCAGTAGCTCCCCCCCCCCTTTGACTTGAATGGGAAATATCATACAGTCCCAGTTCCAGTACTTTTTTGCTGATAAAAGCTCTAGTCAGGAATAAAGTGGCAAGGATAAATTTGATGTGCTTTTTCGACTGGTTGAAATGTGACTGCTGAAAAGTGTTCTCTGTGCCACCAGCCTAAAACTGGCCAAACACAAGGAGATCCGCTCGTTTGGACATGTTGCCAAACAAGCAAATTTCTCCCTGATATGCCCACACTGTAGAAGAACGGGCGGTCGGATCACGGACGCTGCCGCGATCCATCACTATGGTGATGTACGACTTCCACTTGCTTTGATGATGTGCTCACAATGATAACACTCCATGTGCCATAAAGTGGATATCACAGAGCCAGAAATATCAGAGTATTTCTTGTCACCAGCATGTCCAGACATCTTGCTAGAATGAGCCACACAATGCTTGAGGAGCCAGGGATTTAAGGATGGAAATCTTAAAGGGACACTGTCGAGGGAAAACATTTTTTTTTTGCAAAACAGATCAATTACCAGAACTGCTTGGATCAGACTGAGATTGTTTTTCAAAGTCGCACAAAGTTTCCAACTTTAGCTGAAGCGAAGCCGATGGATCAGAGTGCCATCCCTCTGGTGATTCACATTCTTGCTGGTGTGATGGAATTTCAGTGGGTGACTAATCTCCCCGGAATCACCACGTCTGCCACCAGCCTAAGCCCTTACGGTAATGCTGCTCTGAGTCCTCTGTCAAAATAAACACAGCATTTCTTTCCTTCTATTGTGTACACATGGGCTTCTGTATCAGACTTCCTGTTTTCATCTTAAAACTCCTGGGTTAGGGCTTGAGCATGCTCAGTTTACTCCTCTTCCCCTCTCTCTGCTGTAATCTGAGCCCAGATCTATGAGAGACTCAGAAAGGATGTGATATCACACCAGGCTAATATGGCAGCTGCTTCTAGAGCTGTTTACTCAGGGATGGTAAAGCATTCTACAGTATAAATATAACATTCTAGCTTACACTATTGTGATGAATCTATTGGAGATAAACTGCCTCAGTAGCTTTCCTTCTGCTTTAATAATAAAACAGTAGCTTGTACTAGATTGTAACTAAGCTGCACAAATCCATATTGGTGACAAAAACATCCTATTGGGCTTATTTCATATTTCAGTGATTGTTAGTAAACTAAAGGTATGGTAATCCAATTTAATAAAGATCCCTTATCCGGAAAACCTTAGGCCACATAAATTATGGATAATAGATCCTACACCTATAGAAATAGAATTCTTTATGAGCAGTACCCAGGACTTTAATGGCCATGGCACCAAGGCTGTACTTTTTACAAGTCACTAGACCACCTCCAAACATAAAAAGCAACACATTTTAAAAATTAAAGACATTTCATATTCATTCAGTCTCAGCAACAGACATGCCTAACCATGCCACCTTGTGTTGCAACATGATACCACTAGAGCCTGCAAAGGACCTTAATGCATTGTTGTCATACTAATACATAATGCTGCGGCTAGTGCCACACATAGTGGAACTCAGCCTGTGGATAAACACAGCCCAAGAATTTGATCATATGAGGAGAATCAGCCCTTTCCTTGCCTGCACCCGGAACCATTGATTAGGCCTTAGAGAACAACACATAGTCTAGTGCACCACCCAAGCACTTATACAAAAGTTTCAAAAACATTTATTTATACATTTCTGCAAAAATGACTGTTTTTAAACTAAGGTCCGTTGGGCTGGGTAATGCTGTTTGTAAACAGAAAAAAATATATATCTGACGGATCAGGTACAGAGGACGGTTATCAATGTTAAGTTCTCTACCTGGAATAGGGGTTCTTAGTGGGGTCTCACAAGAATCTTTACTGGGTCCACTTTATCTTAATCATGAATGACTTTGAAGAGATGTGTTTGCAGGCCTCTTACCACTGGTTTACTTTACGTGTGATAAAAAAAATAAACCCAATGTAATTAAGAATGTTTAGAGTAGGTTATATTTCTGGGTCACAAACAACACTAAATTAAATAAAATATGCATTTTTAAAGGCTTCTGTTTAATGGCAAGATCCCAGACATGGTTTATACTCTGTTAAAATCCCATAATGTAGTTGCATTATGACCACAGGCAGTGGTGTGTAATTAATGAGAAACGCCATAATTACTCATGTCACAGTACACAGTCTCGAGTAGTATATATATAATTAACAATCCATTAGGCGCAAGGCCCTCCCTCTTTGAACCGTAACAATGCCAATTCTTATTATATTAGTGGATCTCTGAGTAATGATATTGATTGTTTTCTACACATTGTGCAGGATATGTGCAGACTCTAAGGTCTCACTCCACAGGCCATCATGCTCTCAGTGTTTTGGGGCACATTCAGTAGCATTTCATTCCCTTGGATTGCAGAATTGTCTCGCTGCTGAAAACGATGGGCAATGACATTGTCTGTAGAATGCTCTGACACCCAATTTGCTGTTTGTGGTGTAATCCATAGAGAGTGTTGCCTTTGTGTTCTGATACCTTATGATATATAATAATGTTCTCTGAAGAAAACCAATAGTTTTATATGGCATTATGTAGTATAGGTATGGGATCTGTTATCTGGGAACCCAGTATTCAGAAAACTCTGCATAACAGGATGCCCATCTCCCATAGGCTCAATTTAAATCAAATAATTAAAAATTTTAAAAATGATTTCCTTTTTCTCTAAAACAGCATCTTGTGACTAAGATATAATTAATCCTTATTGGATGCAAAATAATCCTATTGGCTTTAATTAGTACTTAAATGATTTCTTAGTAAACTTAAGGCATACAGATCCAAATTATGGAAATACCTCTTATCCAGGAAGCCCCAGGTCCCAAGCATTCATAGTCATAGCATTCCTAGTCACCTAGTAGCTCTAAAGGTGGCCATACACGGGCCGATAAAAGCTGCCAACAGACAGAGTCGGCAGTTTATTGGCCCGTGTATGGAGCCCTCCAACAGGCTTCCCTGGTCGCTATCTGTCTGAAAATGTTGATCAGATGTGATTCGACTGCTGGTTCCTCTTTGTTATGATCCGATTGTTGGGACCTAGGGCCCACGACTGAGTCAGCCAGATATCGGCCACCTCAAGATGGGCATATCGGAGAGAGATACGCTCGTTTGGCGAAATCGCAGATCCGCCAAATGAGCGGATCTCTCCGTGTATGGCCACCTTAAGACTCCTTGGTGGGAGATATATCATTAATACATTGCACATAGATACAAAGGTTCTGGTATCTAAAGGAAACCTCGGAGAATAAGAACATCCAGACAAATTCTGCTTTCAATAGCAATTACATTACTGTGTCAGGGACCAAAATCTAATATAGGAATATACACTGGGAAGTAATGAATTCGTCCAGGTCATGATATTTAGTAGTGGAAAGTCTAAACTAATTGGGCTTGCTAAGTAATCGCCACTAAAACGTTTCACGCTTCTTCAGTTCAATATATTTCCCACAGAATGCTGAAATGCACTACTTACTAAATGTTTACATTTACATGGGAGATTGTGCCACCAGACATAACCAGAATTTAATTTGCTGTCTCTGTCTGAAATATTCTATAAATGTGGGACTGGCAGCTTTTATCATAGGGGGCTATGGGCCTTGGCTGGGGAACAGGCCCGGACTGGCAATCTGTGGGTTCTGGCAAATGCCAGAGGAGCTGCTATAAGGTCCCATAGAAAGTCAGTATTTAATGGGCTGGTGGGGGCTGTCTGGGCCTCTGTGTGGGCTGATTGGGCTTCTGTGTACCTGAAATGCCAGGGCCTATTTTGATTCTCAGTCCGGACCTGCTGGGGAGTCTCTATCTGAAGGCAAGAGACATATTTTGTAAGAAGGCCTTTTTGCTCTTCTCAATACCCAAAGACCAAATTAAAGCAAGACATATAACAGTAACCTTGTTAAGAGCTAGGGGTGCTCTTGCCTAATGCTGGGCGTGAAAGGAGGGCTTGAACTAAATACTTTTGAAAAGCACTGCCACTGGGTAAAGGCCCAATGGCATCCTGGCAGGTACAGCACTGTCACTACATGTTTCATGATCATTGTGCATGTGATACTGCTAGAAAAGGCCTCTAGACCTCGGTATCATTGTGCCTGGCACTTACTAAACAATGCTTACCATTATTTTTAGGGCCCCAGGAATGAAAGAAACCAATAAAGTTATATCCTGTTAATCACTAATGGTTGCTCTGACTGTGGTACTGAGTTAGTAGATGTCATTGTGTGTATGGTAGTGTGTCACAAAACAATGTATCACTGTGTGAGTGACCTGCGGGGCCCCTGTTTATCTGTATGACAACGTCCGCTTGTGTCAGTGAGATTCAGTTTATATCTGCCAGTCTGCATGTGTCAGAGTCAGATCTCTGCATGAGAAACTGTCAGTATAGGCTTGCACAGACACAGCTACATGTGACAGAGGGTGTCTATGGGCTCCCTGACAGTTAGTGTCTGTGTATCTGTTTATTCATATCTTTTGTCTGCTTGCCAACATCAAATGTGTCTTTTTGTAACAATGCATTAGCACAGGCTGTCCAGCTGGAGAGATGGGGGTCAGATATTGGCCTCCAGCCTGCCAACGTCATATCATTTGTAGTATATTATCATTTAATAGGAGACGTTCCTCAGCCATGTGGGAAAATCTTTCCACTGCAGGTACTTGGAAACCCTGACTTAGAATGTCTCGTAGCGACACTGTGAGTCGGAAGTTCTGCTGGGCATGTAGATGCCGAAACTGTTTGATGATTCGTGATGAGTCTAAAGCACTTGGTATAAGTAATCTTTGGTATTCTGCTGTGATAAATAATTGCAGACAAATTATAACAAATTTAGGTTTAAGAAAGGGCGAGATTGAGCCCGAAATGTAGCCTTTTTCTGACCTAATAAACACATCTTTTCACTTTTGCAACAAAGTGGTGCTGCAGTGGTATTTGTTCTAGTGCATATTTTGCCCCTGGCAAGGGTTTCTGGACTGTGTTGCACCCGGCCTACAAGGGTTCTGAGAAGTTTCTGAAGCACACACAATTTGTATTACTTGGATAATGTCCCAAATGATGGCATTCACAATTTTCTTCTCATCAACACTTCCAGTATCAGAATGGAATATCCCATTAGGAAAGGATTCGCTCTTTGTAATTGATCAGCCAGGTATAGTCCACCATTTGTATAGACAGAACAGAGGCGCCAAAAGGATATAAATGAGTTTAAAAGCCAAAACTTAGTAATCAGAGGAGGCAGTGGTGGACTTACCTCCTCCAAGCAGACACAAAACGACTGTAATTAAGCAGTCAAAATTTATTAACGAACTCCAATCAGTACAACACGTTTCACGGGCTCAGACCCGCTTCTTCAGGCAATAAACATAGGAGTTACAGCATCTGGCAGTAGTATACACACTCAGCGCCTCTGTCCACCATTTAGATTGCAAAACCAGGCAAAGATCTCTTGCCAGAAGAGCAGAACTACCCAAAAGCAGCCATCTCTAATTATTTCTGCTCACTAGCTGAGGCTGCTGGCAGTTAGAGAAGCTTGCACTGTCCTTGAGTAGAGTGGGTAGGGTTGCCACCTGGCCGGTATTTTACCAGCTTGGCTGGTAAAAATGATGGTTGATCCCAATGTTATTAATAGGGAAAAAAGATAAATATATAGGAAGGCCGTTTTTTTTTCCAGAAATGGTGGCAACCCTAAGAGTGGGATAAGCATTTTGATATGAACTGGGAAAAGGTTTTCATCCATACTAACAACATCTTACTTAACTCTTACCTTTATACTAGTACAGTCAACCCATGATTTTATTTTTTACAGAGGACAACACAAGGGGTAAATGTCTGCATGTAAAACGGGGGAATGTTAAATTGGGGGTTGACTGTGAATAATTTATAGACATTAGTGTGTATTTTAGATTTGTCGTAACACTCAGGGCCGTATTTACCTAATGTGTGTCCCTAGGCCCTCTGTCGTTTGTCGCGCCTGTCCCCTCCCTTTTGTTTGCTTAAATTTTTATCATCCGAATGGAGCAATGGGAATTAGCATATGGGAAATTTTAATTTCTGAACCGATGTGGGTGTGGTTGGGCAGCATGCCGCCCCCTAAAATCCTGCTGCCCTAGGCCCGGGCCTAAGTGGCCTCTCCACAAATCCGGGCCTGCTAACACTAACAACAAGCTAACAAATCATGGGGCAATCATTATTTAAGTAAATACAGGAACGGGTATGAGACCTGCTCTCCAGAATGTGCAGGACCTGGAGTTTTCCAGATAAGAGGTCTTTCTGTAATTTGGATTGTCCTTATTTATCAACATCCAAATATTTCTGACTATTTAAATACCAAACAAGAATCCACAACTGGACCCTATTTTATTTAAAAAGCAAGATTTTTGCTCATTTTTGGCTAATTCCAATGCAGACAACAGAAACTTACAAATAAGATAGGTACCTCTCCCATTGACTTATATACAACTTCAGCAGGTCTGAGATGGCGGATTTTCGGATTCAGTCTTTTTCCATCCTCATGGTATAATAAATTAAATTTTTTTTTGAGTTTTTGAAATATCCCCCTAAAAAACTAATTTACACATTATATAAAACCCAATATATAAACCCAATAGGATTGTTTGCCTCCAGTAATGATGAATAATATCTTAGTTGTACAAGGTACAGTTTTATTATTAAGGAAATAGGCTTTAAAATATTGAATTATTTTATTAAAATATGGTCTATGGGAGATGATCATCCCGTAATTCAGAGGTTTCCGGATAATGGATTGCATACCTGTACAGGATCTCTAGACCATCTCAGTTGGACTGCATTTTAGGCAAATAATTCTTATTTTTAAAAATGATTTCCTTTTTCTCTGTAATAATAAAACAGTACTTTGTGCTTGATTGTAACTAAGATGGAATATTTCATACTGGTGACAAAACAATTTTACTGGGGTTATTTAATGTTTAAAATATTTTTTTTTAGCAGCGGTCCAAATGATCAAGCATTCTCGATAATAGATCCAATAGATATTTTTACAATAGGTAAGATAACAAGGGTGCATAGAATTGTTCTCCTACTCAATGTGACAGAATGTGTCTCAGTGGGACCTGGTTTTTACTATTGAGTGTTGTTCTTAGAGCTACCAGGCCGCTGTTATCTTGTGTTAGGGAGCTACTATCTGGTTACCTTCCCATTGTTCTGTTGTTAGGCTGCTAGCAGGAAAGGGACAGGGCGATTTCACTCCAACTTTCAGTATAGAGTGACTGAAGTTTATCAGCGCACAAGTCACATGACTCAGGACAGCTGGGAAACTGGCAATATGTCTGGCCCCATTTCAGATTTCAAAATTAATTATAAAAAAAATCTGTTTGCTCTTTTGAAAAACAGATTTCAGACTTCTGAAGTGCTGGAGCAGCACTTTTAACTGATGCATTTTGGATTTTTTTTTTATCCCATCACAGTATCCTTTTAAATCCTAGGTTCTGCAGAACTTAAGCACATTCTGAATTTTGCTGCTTTTCTGGAGTAACCAAACTAATTTAAGGCTCAACCTGAACCCCTGCAGGAATAAGGACCAATTGGAGCAATTATAGAGCATTCTCAGTACACACACAGTTTGATCCAACATTAAGGCATTACTGGGCTAATAAGACTCCAGTAATAGGGCAGCTGCTTGTCCAGGGCCCTGTAATGTGTACAAGACTGTTTTACGGTGACCTGTCTGCTTGACACGGAGACGCTGCACTGCCGGGTCACATGGTCAGAGCCTTATTACAGTCAGCAGGACTCGGCCTGCAATGCAGACATTAAAGTGCAGTATTTTTCAATTAGAGCTGACGAATTCAATCAAAATTCCATAGATTAGGATGAAATGAGGCATGGGTCATTTACACGAGATTTAATTGCAGGGCTATTAGACAAATAGTATATCTGCCACTCTCACATGATCTATCATTTCAAACATCAATATCTGAGCTGCATCTTCCCTAATATCACCTCCCTCTGATCACCCCAGACCTTCCCCCCTCCCTGCACCACTGAGCTGCTCCTTTGATGAGCTCTGAATTCATTTAAACCAGTGGGTGTCAAAGATTAATGTTGGTGTGTGAGGTGCTGTGGCTTTCTGTGTGTGTGTAGCACTTGTGACTGTTCAGGGGGGCTTTCCATATAAATAATTGGGTCACTGACGGCTACATGTTACTGTGCCAAGTGTGGCCAAAGCTGACGTTTAGTGGAAACTGACAATTGGTCAAATACCGGGAGCTTCCGACATCAATCTACACAGCAGGGTTACATTGCTTTCCCTTTGTACAATATCCTGAAATAGAGTATATTTATTAAAACATGAAAAGAAGAATGATCTGATCACTACCCCAAATTATATATTTAACCAGGGACATTTTATTAGGGTTAGATTTAGGTTATTTGTGGGTTATTGTGTCTTTAGATAAATATGTCCCATTGTGTTCCTGGCTGAATGCCGCGTTTCACAGCATTGTCTGGGGTTCCATCACTGAGGCAAAGGGAATGTCCCTCTTCATGTTCCCCTGCTCAATTTCAGTTTAGGTATGGGATCTGTTATCTGGAAAACGATTAAACAGGAAGGTCACAAGTACAGTACTGTCATTCCCAATAATAATAATAATAAACAATTATTTATTTATTCACAGAGTTCTCTGTAATACATAGACAGTACAGCTATGGAATCTGTTATCCAGAAAGCTTTGAATTATGGAAGATTTTTAAATGTATTATTCCCTTTTGCCTGTAATAATAAAACAGTACCCTGTTCTTTATCTCAACTAACATATAATGAATTCATGTTAAAGGCAAAAACAATCCTATTGGGTATATCTCATATTTAAATGATTTTTTAGTAGACTTAAGGTATGGAGATCCAAATTACGGAAAGATCCCTTATGCAGAAACCCCCAGTTCCTGAATATTTTGGATAACAGGTGCCATAATTATAAGAGGATTGGTGTACAATGCCAATGATGTACCATTATAAACCAAATTACAAATATCCAAGGCAATTAATATAGTGGAGAAAAATACTCACAGTTCACCCCAGTCCATGGGTGTAAAAAGTCCAAAACAGCAAGAATTGTGAGTTTTCGCCAAAAAATTAAGCCCAAGGTTTTAGATAAAAATTCAAGTCATTTATTAGGACATACAATAATTGCCTGACGCATTTCGTGCCTACGTGGGCACTTATTCATTACGTATAAGCCTATGAATAAGTGCCCCAGTAGGCACAAAACTCATCAGGTGATTATTTGTATGTCCTAATAAATTACTTGAACTTTTATCTAATTCCTTGGTCTTCATTTTTTGGAGAAAACTCACAATATTTGCTGTTTTTAACAGGTGCCATACCTGTACCTTGTGCTGTACTCTAAATTATGATAAAATACCGTATCCGAAAATCCCAAGCAATCTGGCTAATAGATCTCATTCCTGTATAACACACTGATATTCTGTCCTAAATTTACACCATTAAATTCTCCATAAATTACATCATTTTAATGAAAGCATTTCTTTGTCACCCCACTTTAATCCAGTGTCTCTACATCCTTTTTCTTTATATTTTACCTGTTTCTATATCTGTCGTGATTTTATGCTCACCTTCTGTCTGTGTTTGCAATGCTTTGTATTTCAGTGCTTTATTTATATATATATATATATATATATATATATATATCTCAATCATATGTGGGTGCACAGGTAAATGTATTTGAAAATACAAGCTGGTATAATGGCATAGAATTACTAACAAGTATAATGTTCACTCAAGGGGTTCACTTTTATTTTTGGGGTGACAAATATCCTTTAGTGGATTCACTGCAAAAAAAAAGTTGACTTTTCTTCCACTGAACACAAAAATAAAATCCACACAGAAACGTCTCTAATGATTTATATAAAACATTTGTTCTATATATTTGAGAGTGTATAGATCATTGGTGTGGCATCATTATATATGCTGATTATTATACATGGGACTTTTTAAAAGAAGTGACTGACACTTGCATAAATGTAAAGTTTCCATTTGTTTTTTTCATGTTTAAAATAGTTTTATTAAGTTTTACACAATGATCAATTGAAGGTTTGGGACAAGGTAAGGAAAGGAAGCCAGATTTGTTAATGAGAGAATGGGTGTATTGCCTGCAGAGATATCTTTAGGAGGTGCAAACCAGGGTGCTGTTTTAGGCCCTGCATTTTCTGGGTGGGGTGCAGTAGTATGCAAAAGGAAAGGAAATAAAGTGCATTGTTCCCTATAGATTTACTGCTTTTTTGTAGAATGGTCTGTAACTCTGGGAAACTGAGTATAGTAATATGAAGACACGCAAGAAATCATTGATCAAGTACATCGTAGGGAGCAAAGTGCAAATAATATGCCATGTTCTGCTTTTTGTGGCACTTTAAAAATTGCATTAAATCTCCAAAAGAGAGTGCAGAGACGTATGTACCAGATGAATACAACACTACCTATATTTGGCAGCACTGTATTCATGAGAGGTGTGTAAGGGCATGTAGGCATCCCCCATCCCCCTCCTGTCCCCCTTACTTGCCTGTTCCCAAGCACCTCTAGTTACATAGTTAAATTGGGTTGAAAAAAGACAAAGTCCATCAAGTTCAACCCCTCCAAATTAAAGCCCAGCATACACACACACACACACCCCTACACTCTTTCACACAAACCATATATGCCCATAGCTATACTAACTGTAGAGTTCAGTATCAAAATAGCCTTTGATATTATGTCTGTCCAAAAAATCATCGAAGCCTTTTTTAAAAGCATCAACAGAATCAGCCATCACAACATCACCCGGCAGTGCATTCCAAGTTGGATTTTTTTTATCCAGCTCAGCCAGACCCTGGACATTGTGTGTCCATAGACCACAACAGTGAATTCAAATGGTATTGAAAAAATCCTTATGGTCGTCAATTTATTGAACTGAGTGCCGCTAGTTGGATCTTTTGGTTTCATTCATTCTAATATTTAAATGTAAGTGTTGTTTAACATCCGACAGAGCACCACCCCATTCTAAATGTGTTTATGGACGGGGTATTTGTTCACATTAGATAAGAGGTGCAGTGCCTTCCTCTATAATTACCTGGACATTAGCTCTCTTGCATGTGTCCCGAGGGTATTTGTTAATGAAACCCATAGTCTCCAGTTGTTATTGATCTACAACTCCCAATACCCCCTTAGATTTTTTTGAATTAAAATCTTCATATTCAGGTTGGATTATAAATGATAAGAGTATTATGTCTTGGGACCTGCTAGCAGTATGGGCTGCCCCAATTGCATATCTATTTTACAAATAGAGGTTAGAATGGCATCCATTCTCTGGATCTTATAATAAGACTGAGGTCTCAGTATATAGGTGCGTGTGTAACAATGGTGCTGGGAAATAAATTCTGTTCTTCTAAAAAAAAAAAAAATTAGGCAAAAGGTTCTGGTTAGTATGACATAACGATGTGTTGGTGGGGAGACTCGGATCCGTTCTCATAACGAGAGGATGGAAGTGGGAAGGCGCCTTTAATGTTCTGATAAAACAAACCACACATCATTTTCTTGAGTGAGAAGCTCTCTATTCTGGGTACAAAGTGTGAGTTTGAGACATTTCAGGGAGATTCATTAGTGTGGTGGTGGTGGGGGGGCACTCGCTCTCCTCCCCAGTAACGCTCTGGACGTGTTTTCATTGCTGTCTGTGCTGCCTCAGTAATTTAATTGGAAGTAAATGTGCAAGATAGTGGATGTCATTGAGGAGAGTCCATGCCTCACTTGCCAGGAATCTCATTGTGTTAACCAGGAACCCACTGCGCTCCTTTTAGAAGCTCTAATCACATTTTTATGTGGTTCTGTATTACCGGTTAATGGGTCTGCCCCCCCCGCACAACCCCCCTTCACCACTCGCTGATACACAATAATTGTTTCAAGACAATCACAAAAGGCAGATTGCACTGGGGAAAAAAACAAGAAAAGAACAATTATTCTTTCTAAATGTTGTTCTAACTTTCAAACTTCCATCAGAGGAAAAAAGGAGAAGGAAAAGTGCTTAACGTGGAATAAAGGCAAGCATAGATAGATATCTCAGTTAAATGTATCCATGTAAAATAACAATGCACATTACAAGTTTAGCTTGATGGGAAAAGCAATATAAGTAATAGGGATGTAATGAGTGGAGTGGGCCTGGAGCAGAAAGCACTGTATGGGGCCTTATTATTTATATAAAATACATTATATAAATTAGGATTGTGCAACCCATGTACCTTCAGCTGTAGGTGGTACTGGGAGATGCATTTAAACAGAGAGACTACAGGTTGAAAACACTAATATACCGAATGATATAGTCTTATACTGATTTACTGTATCACTGCCAGGACTATTATCCACTGTTACTATAGGCACCATCTCTCCCCACAATACGTGCTATCCCACAGTCACAGTCCCTTCCCAGAGATTATTATAGCCACTGCTAGTACATACCTCCCAACTGTCCCTTTTTTGGAGGGACAGTC
>CM044447.1:81199923-81236933 GCA_024363595.1 Xenopus borealis | reverse complement strand
AAGTTTTAACTGCATAAAAACAAAGTATATTATAGTGCCATGTAGAGACACCTGTAGGCTGCCAGTCCACATAGGGGCTACCAAATTGCCAATCACAGCCCTTATTTGGCACCCCAAGAGACTTTTTCGTGCTTGTGTTGCTCCCAAACCCTTTTTACATTTGAATGTGGCTCACAGGTGAAAAAATGTTGGGGACCCCTGCTCTAGAAGTTGTTGTACATCAGCTTAAGGTTTCACTTTATAAGTATAAACAGATAGAGCAAACCTTCCCTAGACCCTTGTCTCAGAGGGCTCACCTTTTCCCTATTTGTCCATTTTAATAGATCATCATCGTACTATTTTTGTGCTCCGCTGAATTCAGAGGTACTCCAAAGTGATGTCAAACCTAAGATTGCTCCATCAGTATGCTCTCTCATGGCTCTGTAAGTATTTAGAATTTGTGGATATGTGCAAACATAAGTTTCTGCTTTACAGTAAGTATATTCTGCTAATGATTACTGCTCCAGTAAATCACGGGGAACATTAGATACTCAGAAACCTTACAAGAAGGCAGAATAAAGATCAATCGGGGCACTTGATAGTCAGCTGGAAGTTAACTCTTGCTTATATAAAAGCAAATGAAGCCTTAATGACACCCTTGCAAATCTGAATGAACTGAAAGCAAGGTCTGAGACGCAATACTTTATACAGGACGAAAAGGGTCCAAGCAGGATCTGTATCTACAGTACCCATCTATCTGTCTTTATTATCTGTCTGTAATATAATGCATTTCACTGAAGCTCGAGCATTAGAAGAGTTAAGGTACGTTCTGCCTTAACATTAGAAACCAGTTTGCGTTTAATTTTTTTTTCTGTAGAAATAAACATTGCCTTGTACTTGATGGTACTGCATAAATCCGTTTGGTGGTAAAATAATCCTATTGGGTTTATTTAATGTTTAAATGATTTTTAACAGATTCAAATTATGGAGAAACCCCATATCCAGAAATACATTTCAAGTCTCAGGCATTTTGGATAATAGATGTCATATATTTTGGACCATGAGGTACATGACTTCTTACACGTTCTTGCCCGGACAGACTAAATAATGCATAAGGAAATAGCAACCACAAACCTTGGTTTGTGACAACCAGCATCTAATACATGAAATCCGAAAGCACCATGATATGTAATATTATACTCCAACATCTGCATGGTGATCCAGATCTGAAATTCCTTCTTCTCTACGGGAATCAGATTCTTCCCTTATTCTGCAATGGTGCAGCCCAGTCACTAGACTTGTAAACAACTAGTTTGACTATATCAGCCCAACTATATAGACATGTAAATGTACAGTAGACATGAGAGCATTCCCGGTAAAGTATGTGTACATTGTGGAAGTACATTGCTTTCTTTCATTAGGTTACCCAGGATGGGGTTACATAAAGTCATATGGTTGCATTTATTCTTGCCTACAAATTGTGTGCTGAACATGAAGCTTTAGGGGCTCTTGTTCTCTTATGACATAAGCATGAGGTCACTTTTCATCATTTCTAGTGGAATCAAAATGTTGATTTTTTGATTATTACTTGATTATTATAATGTGTGCCTGTTCTTTTTGACTTTCACCATATCATTGCATAGAATCATTTTCAGCTTTCATTCTTGTCACATGTGTTTGTGGTATCATTTCATGTCTTTCCATTTGGATAATAAGATCTTTGTGTGCATTTAGAGATTATTAGACGTTGCTATTCAAATTTGTGTATGTTGATAATTGATCAAACAATGAAGCTACTTACCCTTCACACTGCACTAACATACATGTACTATACAAAGGTCACATGATTTGGTGACCAAAGGAGCAGAAAAAGAAAACCAGGAATGTAACCACTTACAGATCGGGTAGATTTTATGTATATAGAATAGTCTCTGAAAGATGAAGTCTTTAAAATGGTGTTATTGGTGGATGACCTGGAACTGAAATAGTTTAACGTGCATATAAATGAATTCATCCCATGGGGAGCCTGGAAAGGAGCTCAGTATAGCAGGAAAGTGAGGGAGCTTTGCTTAATCAATATTTTAATTAGTACAATTCCTGTGTGTGATTAGAACCTAAACAGTTACAGTCTGCAATGAGTCTCTGATGTGCTTGTGCTGACACCTGCTGGACAAACAGGAGAAGGCATGACAAGAGGCATTGTTTCTGCTGCCAACAAAACCAGTTCAATGAGATGCTGATGAGGATTATACATTTGGAATATCTGTTTCAGTCAATACAGACTCCATGGAACAACCCGGGTTCACAGGACTCCATCCATCATTCATTGAAATCACTGGAAGGAATGCAGTGAGAATGAACACAGAGTGATGAAAACTCCAGGAGCAAATAAATGTACAAATGTTTAAAGTAACATTATCCATCCCCCATAGATTTAATGGTGGAGTAATACGTAAGTATTAAACTAAAAGATGCCACTGAATAAAAGTGCCTTAATATTAGGGATACACCAAATCCACTATTTTGGATTTGACTCAAACCCCCGAATCCTTTGAGAAAGATTTGGCCGAATACCAAACTGAATCTGAACTTTAATTTGCATATGCAACATTTTTTACTTCCTTGTTTTGTGCATATGCAAATTAGGATTCGGATTTGTTTAGACCGAGCAGAAGGATTTGGCCAAAACCGAATACTACTGCAAAAGGGCGTATCATGACTGAATGCCGAACTGAATCCTGGATTTGGTGCTTCCCTAATTAATATATATATATCTCCATATTACTTATTGGAGGAGAGCTGCCCTCCAGAACTGCAATTGCACCTGAGACAAACATTGTATTTTAAATGGCAGGTTTAGTTCATTACTGTACTAAGTTGCTTAGAACAACCTTATGTAATGTAACTACATAGTTGAGCAAAAGAAAAGGTTTAACCCCTCCAAAAGAACCCCAGTGAATATAGATATATACAGTATAAATACACCCACATATATGAATTATATATCACAATATCTATGCTAGTAATGACCTATATACAATATCACTGGTAACATCATGGAAAAGCTCACGGCAGTTGTTTCCCCACCCAGCACAGTGAGCACCCAGGTAATTGTTGTATTATAGACCAGCATGCAGAGCTAATGAAACGCCACCTGCACTAATAGCAGTCACTTATCTAATGACATGAGGGTTGAATGATATGAATGCTGTTACACTCAGAGACAAGATATCACAGTCAGTCAAAATGCAAAGTTTATTTACGAGCAAAGACATATTTCGCGAGTCCCAGCAACAAGGCACAATTACATGCAGCAGCTCCCTTTGAAAACACATGTATTTTAATCTGTGTTTCTTGCTTGTTACTGGCCTTTTATTAACTGATAAAGGCCCGGGAACAGACAAGAAACGTTGCACTTGCCACAGATCAAAAGCCATGTGTTTTCAAATAAAGGCTTTTTAACTATATTCTTCAAGTGGTGTTGTGTTGTGTTGAATAACAGATCTCCTAAAGGCTACATTACATAATTTCATTGTTGGCAACAGTGAAAAAGAGACACAGGTCTATAATGATGCTCAATGCAATAAGAGGAGACTCGGTGGCATCTACCTGCAGGCAAAGGTACCCTCTCTCCTCCATTACATGTAAATCATTTCATATCATCATATGAACTCCATGAACCTCATACAGTAAAGTAGAGACATAATGAAAAACGCAAAATAGAAAAACATAATAAGAGCAGTTATTTGTGTCCATTATAATAATAATAATAATAATCTGTTTTCTTGTTCGTTATAGAGCAGTTATAGCAGAGGAAGGAACATGTCTAGCTGTAAATGTCCTTCCCAAATACAATGCACTGCCGCCTGTATTTTAACTTCTAAACCAATATCAATCTAGTGGTAGAATTGCACAAAACCGGGCTTTTATAACAGAAATTCATTAAGAAGTAACATATAATAAAAAGATTATTTATAAATGATCTGTACAAGAAAAAAAATACAGAAAACTGTACAGTGACACTTGGGCTGGAGCTTTCTGAAGTCTCTCCACACAAACCTTAGCTCTCTGGGGTGAACAAAGCAATTCAGGTGTCTAATAAATAGAAAAGGCCTGAAGCAGAGTCAGGGAGGTGGGGGCCTTACACTATACTCCAATCAGTCACCAGGAGCAGGTAATCTTTTAAGGCTCTTGGGATTGGTAACAAGGGGATGAGACAATGACATCGGTTGCCAAAATGTCTGCGGAGACTATAACGGCACAAGTGCTGCAGGGAACGGACAGAGCCAGAGAGACTGAAGAATGTGGTATAAAAGGATTCATGAGCCTATAAGAGAGAGAGAGAGAAAACAAGCAAATTAGATAGACTGGGGCTAAAGTTGGGAAATTGGATTAGTGAGAGCTTTTGCGAGGCCACGAGGAAGAGAAATAGAAGAAGAACAATGAGAAGGAATCACACGGGAAAGGAACTATATGATATCAGTGTAAGGAGGCAGGAATATGCAGAACCATAATTAAATAAACAGACAATGCTGCAGAGTTCAGTGTTTAGTGTCAGAGATGCAAAAATGAATATACATAATACAGGTCTGGGAAACTTGAGGTCTCCAAATGTTATTGAATTACAACTCTCAGAATCCCATCAGTTGGAAAAAAGAAGTCCTATTCATGGCCAAACCAAACCTGAACTCTTAAAACGTTAGATCTGGTGCTTTTGTAAACTGGGGCACATTCAGCCCTCCCCCCTCTGAATTATGAAAATTTGCACATGTAAATTAAAATTCCATTTGGGATTCAGCTGAATTCTTCATAGAAGATTCAGTATTTGGCCAAATCTAACAAAAGTGTATTTGGTGCATCTCTAGCCTATGGCATACGGTGAACTCCAGGTGTTTTGTCTACCGTCCCAGCATTCCATTTAGGATTCAGCAAAATCCTTTATAGAAGATTCAGTATTTGGCCATATCTGGTAAAAGTAGATTTGGTGCATTGCTACCCATTGGCACATATTGAATTTCAGGTGTTTGTCCACCATGTCTTTGAGCACCTTGAAAAGCAACAGATTTCTCCTCCTGTTAGTGCCATAACTAGCGCTGAATTACTCCAGTGCACTGATGGGAGAAAGAGGGCGACTTGTGGAGAAGAACAGATGTTGGAGATTATTAAGGAAACGAAGAGAGTGTTGAAGGCAGAAATGTGTATAGACGAATATAAAAGGCATTGGAGGCCAGCACATGTAAGGGTAGATGGGTTGGTGGGAATGAAGTACACCTAGAAAGACAGACTGGGATGAGGCACATTTTGCAGCATTTAGTTGGACTAAAAGATCTTGACCTGAAAAACCTCTTGTGGAATCTCCAGTTTCCATCGGCTGCAGATTTGCAGGTTGACATAAGTATTGTACAGCACAGCAATGATATCTGGGAGGCCTGAACAAAAGCGCAGCACCTGCACAGAGAAGCATCAATAACAGAATAAAGGATAAGAACATCTCATGCTAACCACTAAGCCATATAAATGCATTTATACATTTGTGCATTTGTCATATTTACTTACCTGTATAAAATCAGGGTGGTGTGCTTCTGCGCTGACACCAAAGAACCCAAGCAAGACATGGAGGTATGTCTGGAGCCTATATATATATATATATATATATATATGTATATATATATATATATATATATATATATATATATATATATATATATATATATATATATATATATATATATATATATATTAAAGTCAACATTCGAATATCAACTCAACAAAGACCTTTTCTTGTATTCCCTACTAAGTTTGCAGTAAAATCTCTACTATGGTTGGTTTTCATTACTGGGGGCAGGTAATTTTTTGTATGATTTCCAACTACATCTCAGCTCATGTCTCATCACAGTTTGATTATGTTTCTGTGATTTTAGACTGGTTTAATAGGTTTCATATGGCTTGTAGCCTTTGTGCAGGTCAACATCAACTTTTTCTTATTACATCATCATGTCTGACTTGATTTGCTGCAATAATGAGAAGGAATGGCCTCTGACTCTAGAAAACCTGGGTTCAATTCCTGCTGATGGCTCTGGTATCAAAGCCATGTGGCCTCTGGTAATGCCTCAAAGGAGAGTTTGTGTTGTTTTACTGAAAAGACACTTGCTGTACCTGAATATTTCAGCACGGAGTACAGAATTATAGAAGATTAAAGACCAGAATATGTTTACAGCTATACTCCTAAATGAACATAACATTTAAAGGAAAACATTTAAGAACACATTCAGAGTTATAAATAGTTAATATTAAAAATAATAACAAACAAGACATCCTTCAAGTTCAGGCTTTCAAAGGCTGAACTTGAAGGTCTAATTAACTTCTAAGCTGCTCCAGAGAAAGAAGAAAAAAGCATCTGAAAATTCAAGTTCCTAAACATGAGACGACAGATTGAGAACCTAAATGAATAAGTACTGAGTTTTACCTTGCCAAAGGCCTCTGGGCAGACACAGCGTGCTCCATGGTTGAGCAGAGTTCTTACGATGACCTGGGGTCTCTTTTCTTTATGAATCTCAGCATTTTGCAGGACACAGCTGAGAGGCAGAACTCCATTATAGTCTGCAGCATTTACATCCACCCCAGCAGCAAGGAGAAGTTCTACCAGTTGGCTATCAGCCCTCCTGCATGCATGGTGCAATGGTCTTATATCTTGCTGGTCTGGGATCTCTGGGTCTGTCCCAGCCTGTAGGAGGATACGGCACAGCTCCAGGCGGGTACTTTCATTGCCTTCTTTTCCCCCACATGCAGCACTGAGAGGGGTAACCCCATCATGGTTCTTTGAATTAATGATAGCTCCCTGGCGCAAGTAAAGCTGAACATGGGCAAGAAGGCCAAGCTGAGAAGCCAAGTGAAGTGGGGAGTCATGTGTTTCTTCTGCGACCTGGTTCACATTTGCACCATGGCTTAACAGCAACTCGGCACACCTAGGACAGACAGAAATGGACTTGAAATTAAATTGGAAATATAAAATTCTGCCATGGTAGAATTGAATCTACAATTCTGCCATGGTACGTGTGGCATCATCCTCCAAATGTAATTACCCCACATCACATTACAAAAGGTAATTCTACAGCAGACTCACACCCAATCATAATGCACAAACTCCAAATAAACAAACACCCACAATTCTCTACATCAATCCTAATATGAATTTATGTAAGTAAATCCACCTTGCCATCTCCTCCTAACACAGAATGGAAAATGTAGAGGCTCATGTCATAATTAAAGGGGGTATGGGGCCGTTGGGAGATGGGGAGAATATTTAAATTTATTTTATATTTATTTTGTATTTAGATTATAAATGTTATTTTTACCAGTGATCAACTTTTCATACCTTAAGGAACCAAGGGTGTCACAGTAGTGTAGCGGGCTTAGTCCATCATCACTCAGCTGATTGGGGTTGGCTCCATAGTCCAACAGTAATTGGACACAGTCTGCATGTCCCCCAGCGCAAGCTTCATGTAGGGGTGACCTCCCTCCAGGAGCAGCATTGGGGTCAGCGCGGCGATGAAGGAGGTAGCGAACACATTCACTGTAGCCATGGGCACTGGTGATGCAAAGAGGAGTGGTGAGCTCTTGTGTATATTCTAGGGTCCACAGACCTGAGGAGATAGAATTAGATAGAATTAGGGATGATACATGCAATAAGGGAATGAATGTGTAAAGAGTGTAAAATATTGGTTTACTGGGGAGCATATGGACAGAAGTCTGGATGAGGACAGATGCATAAGTAATTTTAGCTCATTAGATTATACTGGTTTAATCATACAGTATAATTGCACCTGTAGCTCCACTTCTATGACTTTGAATATGTAATATGAATTTGCCCTCACAGATCATTTTTATTAAACAGTGTAATCTGACAAATTTGACTAATTCCCATGATACAAAACTACCTCCAATTACACACAGGTTTTTTTATTAGCTCAAAGCTCCCACCAATGGCTCACAGCTCCCGCCAACAACACACAGCGCCTTGATGATAATACACAGCTACAACTAGTATAACAAAGCTGCATGAAATAATCCACAGAACTCTCTGATAAACTCCCACCAAGAGCACAATGAGACAGCTTCTCAAGACAACATATAACTGATACAGTAAAACTCTGATTTTAATTCCACATTACCATGTCAAAATGGCAATATTAGGAACCATAAAATCACTGAACCCCCCCCCCCACAAATATTCTGTGTGGGACCATGAAAATTCAGTGGCAATCAGGAATCCATCAAGTCCAGGGACATCAGCATTCCAACACCTGTAACAGAAAGCTCCATCAAATAATTCACAGGACACTCCAATTATAGAAAGTACTCTCCAACAAACTGCAGCTTCACCCAATAATACACAAATACTCCCAATAATAAGCAGCACCCTTATTAGCACACAGTTGTCACCAAGATATTCTGCTTCCAGTCACCCTTGGCTCCACCTATTACTATATTCCAATACCGACTTCCCAAGTAACACACAACACCTCCAAATACTTTAGTAAAACAGAGAGCTTTCCTCCACAATGTGTGCAACAAACAGTTCCCAGTTATACAAAGTGCCTGCAAATAACACAGAATCCCCAATAAATAAGCTTTTCACACAGCTCCTCTAATAACACTCAGCACTATATAATGCCACACAATTCCTCAGAATATCTCATACCCAGCCCTTCTTTATCTAGTGCAAATGCCATCAGAATCATGGAGCCCCAAATGAGCTAAATTCAAGTCACTTCCCTCCAAGAGGTGCCAGCTGGCCAACTTAAAAAAAGCCCAACTGAATAACACCTGACTATGATCCTGACCTGTCCTGTCCTTGACATAGCCCATTATGCCCAAACATCTGCCCCAAACCCTATGCACATCTTGAAAAGCCGGGCAGTGCAATGTAAACAGGAAAATGAAAGCAAAGAATTTGTTGTTACTGAAAACATTACTTGTGCAATTTAAGACCTATATTAGTTAATATAATAAGCCCTATTATGCAGAGATATTCTAATCCCACCAAGACAGTCAACAAGTAGTGTACCTGCAAGGCCAAACCTTGCAGGGGTCTGTGCCTGATACCCCAGTTCTCCTCCCTTGACCTCCAAAGCACAGTTTGCATGTCTGGCTCCTAGTATTCGAATAATGTTCAGATCTCCGATCTCCAGAGCAGTATGGAATATATTTTCTGGCCCCAGATGAGCCTGGGAACCCATTTCTGCGTTATCCTTTAGAATTTGAACCTTGCACAATGCTTGATTCCTGACACTCTCCATCTGATCACTAGCTCTGCCCTCAATGATTCCTAGGCTGCCCTACTACCTGCTGAGTATTTATAGGTCACTATATGTGTGTGTTTATATGTCTGTTTATGAGATACACAGGAGGGTGACAACTGCAACAAAGGGTCCCAGGTCACATGCTGACAAAAACAAAGCTTGTGATTATTATTGTCGGCATTGTGCCCAGGCCTGCATTCCTCTCTTGCTGCATTATTATAAATATAGACCAGGAGCCCATTGCTAACACACAGTCCAGTGAGAATGGACACATCACAGTGTAATTCTAGAAATATTCTTTATGGGTCAACAAAAGCATCAGCCATGGAAATGAAGAATTTGCTTTACATTGACAAACCCTACAATAATGCATAAACTCGTGCTTGGGATTTAAGGGTCCCTAATCTAAACCCATGTTTTGGGGTGATCCGATATTTTTGTCACAGGGCCAAAGAGTGAATCATAAAGGGAGTCTATGGAGACCCATCAGAAGTTTCGGCCTGATATGAATAAAACAGGAACTCCGGAGGGCCCCGTACACAGGCCATGCTTCAGACATGCCACTTTACATTGAATAACATAAGAAGTAGACAATTAGGGGCATTTTGACTTTATTACTGTTTTCATAAAAATGAAAGCAGTGTTTAAAGCACCCTACGCACCAATGCCTCAGCTAATGTGTATTTCATAACTGCACCTCAAAGCTGTACGGACATTCGAATATAAAAATCAAGCTTTCTAGAAAAAGTGATGCATTTTAAAAAATTTGGCTTGAGTAATTGTTTTTGCTATTTGTGAAAATGTGAGTTCAGGAACAATCATTGTTTCTTGTTGTGTTTATGTATGTGTTTTTTTTTGTCAAACTGCAAATTTCCCTGCATTTTGCTAAATCAATTTCCTTTATGCTGTATTTCACCAATACGTTTTAGCCTGTTCTGAGGTGGAATAAAGCATTTCATCTAAGGCAATTTGCAATCTAGCAAAATAATGTTTTATATAACATGTTATCATTATATTATAATAATGATTTATGGGGAATTCACGCTCAAGAGCAATTAAATTATATTGAATATTTACCTTAGTGAACATTGTGTGTATGTATTTAATGGGGTTGCTCACATTTGAGTTAAAGTTTAGTATGCTTTAGATATTCTGAAACAATTTTCATGTTTTATTATTTGAGTGTTATTTGTTTTTTTTTCTGCAGCTCTCCAGTTTGCAATTAATGCAATCTGGTTGCTAGGGTCCAATTTACTCTAGCAACCATTCTTTGTGAATAAGAGACTGGTATATAAATAGGAGAAGGCCTGAATAGAAAATTGAGTAATAAAAAAGTTGCATTAACAATACATTTGTAGCCTTACATAGCTTTTGTTTTTTTTTGTATGGGGTCAGTCACCCTATTTGAAAGCTGGAAAGAGTAAATAATGAATTCCAGTTGAAAAGTTGCTTATTATTGGCGGTTCTGTTCTACTGTATACTAACTGGAGCACAAAGGAACATATAACTTAAAGGAGCTCATTATTTTGTAATGCATTTGTAGTGGTGCAAAATGCAGTGCCTCGTCTATGTTCATTGGCTCAGCGCAGTACATGCAGCATAGGGCACAATGGGCTTCATATGGTAGAATGCATAAAAAACACATGCATAGGTCACTAATACTGCATCTAAGTATAACTGCAAATGGATTTTCTAAATTTAAAGAACACGTGCAAATTTGCTAAATAGTTTTTTTTCACAGTTACTAAACATCAGAGAAGTGTTTAACCAATTGGCCCAATTATTAAATCAGATGAAGGTGTCAATTCAGAAGAATGTGTTTGACCACTGTGTAGTGTTGGCACCTTTTCTATAAATAAATACCGGTTTCCTATTAAAAACATTGGGATCAGCCGTCTAAAATACCGGTCAGGCCGGTAAAAAAACAGCCAGGTGGCAACCCTACTACTGTGAGCAGTTTCACATCATTCTCTTTTAAGAGAGAGAACCAACACCCCATGCATTTTATAATCCCCAGAAAATGAACAAGCATAAAAGTATATAGAATGTAATAGGGATGCACCAAATGGGATTTTTCTGGATTTGGGAGAACCAAAGGCAAAAGCAAACTTGTAAGGGGTTGGATTTGATTCCACTCATCAGTTCTTGAACTGTAAGATTATCTAAGCCTTAATTAATGATTTGCACAAGTCTGATTCACCAAATTTACCAGCCAGTATGGAAAATCTAGTTACTTAATGACCCAACTTGGTGCATCTATCCATTCACTGGAAATGCACTCTGACAAGTAATCCAAAAAAACTGACTTGTGGCCCACTTGGTTGGATGTGTACAAACTGTCAATTTGTGTCTGTGGCCACAGAGCCAGACTGGGTTTGAAAATTGACCCTGGTATTACAAGTACACAGAGGCCAGAAGAGCCCCCACCAGCCCAATAAATATCAACGGTCTATGGCATCTTACAGAAGCCCCTGTGATATTTGCCAGATTTCCAGTGCCAGCCTGTGTGGTCATATTACATTTATTTCTGACTAAATGCCCCAAAAGTACAATTGGTAAGAAAAAAATACAAAGTTTCTGAAATGGAATTCAAGAGATTTTTGGCAAAGAGGTTAGTATACATTGCATCTGCGTTTAGATACATTTGTAACTAGTTAAGATAAGCAGAGTAACAACTATCTTAAATCGTTACAATTGTAGCTATTTAAGATAAGCAGGTCTCTTGGAGAAACTGTGACTTGCAGCTTAAAGGGCCACTTCACCTTCATTGGCAAAACTGTAATTACACATAAATCATGACCCTAAAATGCCCATAAATGTGTTCAAACTTTCCATAACCTACCAAATTTAGCAAATTCCTGTGGTATTTAAGGGGTGTGGCCCACTTTTTTCACATGTTGGGTGGTTTGAAGATATTTGTCCTGTCAACCTCACAAGTCTGCTCAATCCTGATATCAATGTAGAGACATTTCATTTCTCAGTAACATGTTCTCTGGTTGCACAGCTGTTTGCACACCTCACATGATTTATTTCCATTCTGTGGTTAATTATGCACTGCAATCTAGTTAGTAGAGTCACAGGGCAAGATGGGTGAAGACATACAGACACACAGAAAGATAGAAATCACATACCATGGATCTGGCAATGCCACCTCATCTCATCTTTCTCAATCACTATTGTGTGATTCACTATGTCTAAGGACTCTCTGAACAACATCACAACTTCCCCTAGATCTCCTTTGGAGAAGCAGCGGAAGACAAAGCTGTCATCCCAAGATTTCCCCCCACACATAATATTGGGGTTCCCAGTAGATGTTCCAGCCTCACTGACTGTAACTTTGTAGGGATGCAGCAGCTTCCACTGTCAAAGCACTGATGGGAATGTTTATTCTAGGACTGACTGTAACTCCCTGGGATAATCCTGCCAGCTGGAACCTTTTTGCATGGTAAATCCACACAGGTTTTTATTTCCTTTATTTCCATCAAAGGAAGAGAAATCATGCAGTCTGGGCAGAGATATAGCAGAGGGGAATGAACCAGGCATATTATAATGGGGCTGGCTTGGTACAGTGCCTTGAGAGGAGCTAGATGCATTGTGTAATATGGATGGAATGATATAATGTGGGAGAAATACTAGACATGTTACAGTAGGGCTACTCAGAATGCTACTTTTAACTGACAGCCAGGCACCTAATTCCCACAGGACAAAACTCATCTGTATTAAAATTCATATTAGAATTTAAAGAAATAGTATTAAATTAAAAATACTCACACAATGGGCTTTAACCCTTTATTTCCCTCTGCAGGTGTTTTAGGGTAATAGTTTGGGCCAAGTCTGGTAACCTGCAGAAATCAGATGTTTGCTTTGAAACAAGTGACCAGTACATGCTGCCTATTGATTGGTTCCTGTGGGTTATATAATAGTCATTTTGTGACTTTTATAAAATGGAGATGATTTATCAATGACACCACATACTAGTCCTTAGGAAATTATTGCAGTCAATATAATCATTTTTGAAGTATAAAAAGTATACTGTATCTTTGCTTAGTTCACCAGTTCTATAAATCCCAGCATTCCTGAATCAAACACACAACACTTTTGTGGGAATGTAATAAAAGTCTCAAAGAGCAAAACAATTTGTACAAATAAAGAATTAAAATTTTATGCCGCTAAAAGCTGCCGACAGACCGAGACGGCAGCTCATTGGCCCATGTGTGGGGACATCCGACGGGTTTCCCTGATCGATATCTGGCCAAAAGTCTAACAGATCTCGATCGTGCAGGTTAAAAAATCCTGTCGGATTATGCGTGTATGCGGATCTGACTACCTGGCCATTTTGGATCCATTATGATCCGATCGTTGGACCCTAGGGCCCATGATTGGATCAGCCGATATCGCCACTTCAATGTGAGCATATCAGGGAGAGATCCGCTCGTTTGGCGACATCAACGAAGGAGCAGATCTCGGCGTCTATGGCCATCTTATGAATAACTGCAACTGGTGCAATTTAGCCCCAATGCTAGCAAATATGTCCTCAAATTCTTCACTCCTGCATAAGCAAATGGCATCAAGGCAAACAGAGGTTACTGGTTAAGACTAAAAAGGCAATGCTTAATTTAAAGATCAGCAGCTTATCATATTTGGAAGTCTCTGGGTTAATCTGTTAGAACCTGCACCAATATACAGTATACTTTATTTACAGCACTTTATAAAAGTCTCACTTGGTTTTGTGTGTACCACATACAGTAAGGTAGAACTTGAACTGCAACACAGCCAAAAACAGTGACAGAAAATGTAATTCTGAGTAACTGTCTATATATACATTCATCATACCTTTCCAATGGTTTCAACATTACATTTAACGCTAATTGCTATTAACTACACTATCTGGCTGTATATATTATCTGCACTCATTAGCCCTGCCTTCTAAAACAGTTTTTCAAGCTAATTGAGGGGTGGTTTACCTTTAAGTGAATGGCTACTTCTAAGCAAGTTTTCAACTGATTCATTATTCATTTTTTATAGTTTTTAAATTATTTGCCTTCTTCTTCTGACTCTTTGCAAATAGGGGGTTGCTGAATAGGAAAGGGAAAACTACTTTTACTTATAAGTGCATTTACATTTACAAATTACTTAAACGTTTGCCACTGACAATTTGTAATGACTGTATATTGGAAAGTTGCTTATAATTATATTCCCCTGTATTAAGAAAAAAGGGAATGAAACCCTCTACCCCACTCAATGTTAGCTGTCATGGAGTAGCATATATTGGGCTAGCAAGTCTTTTCTCATACAGCTGAAACTTTAGCAAAATTTGCAGTGTGTGACGGTGTTACATAAACAGCCAAGTGCAGTTTCAATGCAGAGGCATTTTTTAATCATTGAAACAACACAAAATGCCACTGTTGTAGTTAGGGTTGCCACCTGGCCGGTATTTTTGATGGTTGATCCCAATGTTATTAATTGGAAAAAAAGATAAATATATAGGAAGGCCAGTATTTTTTTCAAGAAAAGGTGGTAACCCTAGTTGTAGTGGACAGATAATAGGGGCTTGCTCCCAACGGGGGGCTGTCTATCAGGCATTTCTTTTAAACTGAGGCCCCAGCTTGACTTAGTTGCTGGGCCAATCGATTGGAGCCCCAGTGTGTGCAATGGTCTAATAACATAGGCCTCATAGGAAGGAGGGCTGTGCCAGTCTAGTATTTTGGGGCCCCATGATTGATTCCTGATGGCAACCCCTAAACATAATTAGCTTTAATGAAAAATGTTTTTTGTTGTTTCTTTGTGACTTTCCCCAGTGTTGGTCACAGAAGTATTACAAAATAAACAGAGGTATTTCTGGTAAATGTCAGTGACAATTGTAGTTATGGAACAAACATGCATACATACTAGGGGTAGAAAAAGTAGGCAACTATCTAGGGCACAATAAAAAAAATAATAAAAGTCCATCCTGCAAGGGTGAGCAGGAGTGGGAGCAGGAGACTAGGTTAGGGAACTGGGGTGGCAGAACAGGAGGAATGGAGGTAGATGAGGTACTTGCCTTGGGCACCAGGATCTCTGCACACATGTAATATCCCCTCAAAATGTGTTGGTTGGAATAACAGTATACTATACTGTGTAACAGCTGAACTGAAGAGATAAAAATGGATTGTCCACAGATATAAAGGAATTCAATTCTAGGCATATATAATGGTCAGATTGCAATGGATTCTGCCATGGAGTAACAAAGGAGTTATGTAGTTACTTAAGGATGTACAGAGGCCCAGCTGAGTATTACTATTTACCCCTTCTGCCCTTCTTCCATTTCCTCTATATAATAATATGTTTCTGGGAGAGTTGGAGAGTTTCTGGAATAGAAGAGCAATGAGAGGTGGTGTGAGTGCTCGCATAGCTGGGATGGGGGTTACTGGGTGTTAACGCATTACTGGGAATCAACAGATATTTGTAATCAGAAGCTGGAAACAGTGACCTCATGTCAGAAAACAAGCAAAGGCTGCAGGCCAACCCGTGTGATATTAATAACAGCCAGGGAAAATGTTTGCTGAGGGAAGAGCAGCGAGGTCTTAATACCCAGAATTAATTGTGTGCTTATCAAAGTCCCTCTGCCAAAAAAGAAAGAAAGAGGCACTGCTGTTTTATGGGGGTTTGTATTTCTGCTGCAACAAGTTAAAGGTAGAACATCCCTCTTCATGCCCAGTATTTTCTGCACTACATTATTCCTGACATTGCACAGCCTACTCACTACCCCATGGCTCATTATGTCGCTGCATTTATTTTAGTGAAAAAATTGTCATAATTATTTTGATGAATGGAGCAACATGATTAGGCACCTGATGTTTGCTTCATCTAAATGTGCATGTGATATATATATATATATATAAATATACACATAGAGACCTATCAATGTACTCACATATATAAACCAATACCGATGATACGATTGAATTCTTCGCAAATGTTAATACCCAAGTGACATCACAAAGCACTGTTTAGAAAGATTGTACATATTAATCTTGTCTTTTTTCTGTAAATGTATATTTATCTGAGATGTTGATAATTTAACCAAATATCATAAACAATAATTCATAATACTAATTTAGCTCATTTTAATGTGTTGTTATGGCTGTTTAAATGCCAGTGATAAAAACCCACACTTTATTAAAAGACCAATAACGTAAAAATGTTTTATCACTACATTTTTATTGAGAAATAACTTACTGAAACTCCGTTTCTGGTCCGCTTCAGAAAAGGCGATCCAGCAATCCATCATGTGGCACCTGATTTCTCCTCCCGTCTTTCCTTATAGGAGATAGCCAGGGAGGAAAAATTGAGCGCCACACGATGGATCGTCGCCCTTTCTGATGAGACTTGGTAAGTTATTTCTTAGCGATTTCAAAGTTCTGTACTAACTAACTCCTAGCAGAATCCTCTTCTGTGTTCACATCTAGAAGCTTTGTGGTGGCTTCAGCTCGAACATACTTGGCAGATTTTGGAGCTGATGCAGGCTTTGTTATATGGGACTTATGAGTTGCACTGATATATATAGAACATATTATGGGATTTATTTCTATAAGATTCAGAGTATACCTGCCACTTCACAGAAATATCACAGACAAGTGGTCAGTAGAACAAGAATGCGCTGGCTGAATTCAAGCCATGCCAGCCAATGTGATTAATCTCAGAACTGTGACTGGCTCCAGAAGCAGGTGACATGGCCGGTTCCATTACTGTAACACATGGCAACAAGTTCAAGGTCAGATCAAATCAGAAAAGCTTATTCCTAGGACAAAATCTAAAACTATAAAAATACATCCAATACCAACAGGAAAGTTGAGGGGAGGTCCTAAGTGGCCTGAACCTATCAATGTCAAGAGACAAATAAATGAATGTGACAATAATATAAATAGTATTTTATTATAGTTTTCAATAGTTTTTTTGCCAAGTTCCATTGGCAAAGATTGTCAGTATGCAGCAGTAGGGACTGCTGTAAAATACCATAGACATAAACTTTTGGGCTCATTCACATCGATAGCTACAATGGGCAACTTGCTGTTCTCCCCGTAGAGAGTTTCACTTTCTTTCTGGTACTTGCATTCAAATGTGCACTTTGCACTTCCATAAAGTTGCACAGAGTGCTGCTCAGTCCTTCATGTCTTCCATTCCAAATTGCTTCTATTGAGCTCAGGGGAAACCTGGAGCTCCAGCCTGGTCAGTAGGTGGTGGTAGCTCCAGTGTTCCCACAGAGTTTTATTTCAATCCATGTAATGCAGCAATGCCTAAGGAATCGGGCACAGACATCACTCATACTCTGAACACCAAAAATAATGCCAGACAGACTTTGAGAATATTTGGGGCAACTTCATCCATTTGGATGCAATGGGACACAATTTCAGTAGATGCAGCACAGAATCACTCAGTTATACCCCCCGCATAAACACTGCATTGTGGGAATAAACATAGTTGATATACTTGAAAATCCCACTTTGCACACTGCATCACAGTACAACAACCTATGTGGGAGAAAATACATTTTTTACACAGGTTTTAGTGCCCTTTAATTTGTGACTGTAATAGTATAATTTTCTATACACGTATATAAGCTCAGTAACTGAGAAGGACCTGTAGTGGGATCTGTGCCACAGACCGAGGCACATTTTCCATGGGTAGACTGTCACTCATTACAGCAGCCATTCTGTAACAACATCACTGTAACTCCCATTTCTCACTGTGTTACTATCCCTATCTCTATGGTATGTCTATAACTGTGTTACATTGCATTTGTGTCTTGGTACCAGCGTGTGTATGGGTATTGTAAGATATTCTGTGTTGTGTTGGTCTGCAAGCAGCCACCTATTTCTATAAATGGAACAAGTCACATGCCCCAAGCACCAGCATTGCCTAAGAGAGGAGAAGCTGCTGGTTGCTGGCAGTGCAGGGCTCCATTAATTTGGAAGTGAGTTACAGTTCTTCTAAGTGGCCGTTTAATTATGACCCAGATAAAAGTGCAAGGGGTAAATTTATCAAAGAGTGAAGTTCCGACACTAGAGTGAAATTCCGCCGCTCTCCATTAATTTCTATGGGATTTTGCAAGGCGTATTCATCAATGGGTGAAATTTCACCCTTTGATAAATACACCTTCAAAAATCCCATAGAAATGAATGGAGAGCTATGGAATTTTACTCTGGTGGCGGAACTTCATTCTTAACTTCATTCTCTGATAAATCTGCCCCCAAGAGTAGTATAAAATGAAAATTTGCTCCCCTTAGTGCTCATTCAGTAAGCATACCTGCATTACAAATCTGGCACTAGGTCTAGAGCGTACCACTGGTGGACACAAGGCAGCCTTGTACCTACTGCCTTTCATAGGCAACTGAATATCGTGCAAGCTAGGAGGCAGTATGGGGGAAACCTGCATGCCTTCCCCAGCTTTCCTCTTAAAAATACAGGGCTGCTTAACTAAGGTAGTAGTGTATTAATGAGGGGTATTTGAATGGGGAATGGGGGGTAGCTCTGGTCCCATTGCTCCATTTTACAGAGGACAGGATGGAAATAAGCAAAATATGGTGGCTTGAAACAGTTTATTTTTAAATTTTTATCTTGTCTGTTAGTTATAAATCATTCCTCTAAGAATTGCCGCATGTGATTAGCACCGGCGATTTTTCATTTTAGCCAGGCGCAGAGTGAGGGAAGGCATTCGGGGAGACTGGTCACCGCAAAGTCGAGGCAATTAGTCACCAGGTGACTCAATGTCCCCAAATCGCTTAGTGTGTCCTTACCCTAAAATGGAACCTCCTTTCTTCTAATCTCATGTCTGCTGCAAGGGCCTACTGGTGAATAAAACATCAGGGAGTTTATTGTAGGGTAACCTTATTTATTTAACAATAGTTATACATGTCTCCCCTTAAGTGCCTCATCTCTAGAGTAATCATCTTGGTCAGCCTTCTTTAATAAGTAAGACCTACCATACTCTTTATCAACTCAGTTGTTCTTCGTTGGACATAAATAAAATCCTTTTCAATGACTGCACTGCACACTCTTGATGGGGTCTTGCCATTGCTTTGTGAAGGGGAAGAATTATTCTCAATACAAGACAAGAGTTTGTTGCTGCTGACTGGAATGGCTTGCAACACCTTAAATTTTTTTTATCTACAAGTACCTTCAACTATGATGTGGCACAGGAGATGCTATGATTTTTCTCAATACTATTCTTGTAGAAAACATTGTTCTGTGGCCCCATCTTAATAATGTGAATCCTGTGTGCCATCTCTGGGACCTGCATCATCTCCCACCCCTCTCATTACTGAGGTTGACAGAGAGGGAGGAGAAGATCCTCCTGTATCTTGCCAAATTATAGAGAAAGGGACTTTGAACAATGAGGACCCATCTGTACCCATTCATCACTGTGTCAGTTCTTCCTGTGCCAAGGGCAGAATGGAGGAAGGGGCAGCACCCTGTAATCACCACACTCCAAATTGCTCATCTCAGTACAGAATTTAGTCTGCACCTCCATTTTGCCCTGTAATCCCAACAATTCTACAGTCCTGACCACACACAGTTCTGTCAAGCACAGCTGTACTGTACTTCATCAGTGCCCCAAGCACTTAGCAATAACTGCACTGTTCTCCACCTCCTATTAATCTATCATTATACATTAACACTAAAACACCATGTCGTTCCTGCAGGAACACTGCGGATTAGGTGATCAGATATTTTAACCCTTTCAGACATGTACAGCTCTTCCTATAATAACTGATTAAAATAGGAAATATTCTCTTTAACAAAAATATATAAGAATTAAGCTAATTATTATACCTTAGTAAGTACAGTATGTCTTCCTACATTGACCCTGAGCTCCAGTTGATAAAATGGATTTAGGAGTCAAAATCTGACTTTGTAAAGGAAAAAAGTAGGCTGTGTGAACTTAGTTGTATATTTATATGATGTTTGCTTCTACACATTTAACTGCTACCCATGCAGGACATGGCAGCTGACATTTTAATTCCACACATTTGATGCTGAAAAGAAAAAAAATCATAATGTATATTAAAAAATAAATGCTTGCTTATTTGTGATGCCAAAGCACAGGATTGTGTTCTCCTAAAAAACAAATCACTACTGATCAGGCGTCTTGTTCCATCAGGGTTCCTTATGGACTCCTCTGAGCACTGTCACTGCATCTTGTCCCCATGATGTACTAGCTGCTCTCCAGTGGTGCAAGATAAATGAACACTATTAATTAAGCAGGTACAAATAATTTATTAAGAACCATTCTAGCCTCGATGAAAGTTAGACAGGTATTGTCCAAGCAGTTTTGTGCATGTATCATATTGCAAATTTTACATACGTATCTGTGTGTACATATACAAACACAAATTGTGAAGATGTATATTTCAAAAATATAAATTTATAAGGTGTCCCATAACTTGAGCCGATATAAATGCAAGCCCTGCTGAACACATCATTTGCTAGGGCTAAAGCATACATCTTCAGTATGGGAAATTAAGCAAAGACCAAGCACTCATTTATACTGTTAAAAGATGACTTCAAGAACTGCACGTGACAACCCTGTATATGATGAGTCTGATATAAATGTTACTAGTGAAAAGGCTAAGAGCTGTCCAGAGGCCACAGGAATAGGTAATCTGATTATATGAAGGGATATACAGGATTATAAAGTCAGTTTTGAAGGCAATACATCTTTGAACCTCCAGCAATAACTAACAACACATAGCAGACTCCAGGCTGGAGATAGAAGGAATATCCTATACCTTGCCAGTACAGAGAATTGACCTCACTAGTCACTGAAATATATAATGGGCTTCGAACAAGATTTTCATGGGCCAATAACATAGCAAGGTGCTGTGTAGAACTTTGTAACTCTGTCCCCATGGGAAGATAAAGGTCTAAATAGAGTCATAAACACTAATAGGTGATGGTTTGCAGTATAATTCTCAGGTCTTAGAGTAAAAAACTCACCAGTTTGGAGAAGGGGTCCAGTTGCACTGCCAAGAGGGAGCGAATAACCGTATAGAAAAAATGAGCAGGGACTTCCAAAGACCAATCTTCCAGGCAGACTTGTCATGGTTAGCCTATGATTAAGGATCCTATTGATAAGGAACACGTTAGGCTGTATCCTAGTGCACTGAATTAAAAATACTTTTTAATTGACAAGTCTGCCTGGAAGATTGGTCTTTAGAAGTGCCTTTTTCTATGAAGTTAAAGGTCAGTTGACCCTTTCACAATGCAGAATTTCCCCCCAATATTTGAACAGCAGGTCCATGCTAAGTAGCATTTGCCGCAATATGTGCACGTATTTGTACCAATATTGATACACGTCATATTCTTTCAGGTGATGTCCAAACCCTGATGTGTGGGGGTACTCAGTGCATAAAGGGTCTGTGGACTGAGACTGTGGGCAGGGAATGCTTAGCCTTTCAGTAAAATGTTAAAGTTACATTTATAAATAAAGCCTGTGACTCCCACAGAACACACAAAGGCTCCATATTTTTATTGTGACCTTTTATTGTAAATGATGTTAATCTTGTTGTTGAATTGTTAGCGAAATACTGTTGACAGTTGATCAGTCTATTTGTTTTTTCCTTTCTTAGCTCCTTTCTTTTTTCCTTTGCCTTTGTCTTTCCCCATATCTTCCTCTCCACTGGACTTTGCTTTGCTTCTCTTCCTTCCCAGGGGTGTTTTGGCATACCAACCCTGTAGCCCAAACATGGACAAATACATCACTTTTGTTAGAAAGAGTTATTTCATGCTGTTTCTTTAAATGTCCTGTGTTTTACCAAAAGCTGACGGCAAAATCCTTACTGATACTCATTTCCTTGCCTAGCAAGTCACCAGAAAATGTTTGTCAAAATACATTTTCCAAAACATTCGTTTTATTTTTTATGCACTGCTGTTTCAGAGTTCCTTATACCTGTTGGCTACTTCTAGTGACTGCTTGTTCATTATTAGGCAAGCATACAAGTTACCCAATCACAAGGATCTTCTTTCTAAGACACAAAAGAACTGCTCTGGCTCTTTGGCCCTATTGACTCTCGGCTCACTGCTTTAATCTACTGTGTACAGCCTCAAGTCTACACTCTTACTTTCCTCTCCACCTTCTAAAAAGCAGCAACTTTGAACTTTGTTTCTGCATCTGCTTTCCTAAATACTCCTAATGGATAAGGCACAAAATACTCACCTTGAATGCCTCTTCTTCCTCCTTATATACTGGTTCTTGTCGGCAGAGTGAATTCAAGAACTCAGCAGCAGTCAGTGGCTTGCGGGAAAGCTGCCCAACTCTTCTATCATTCAGCACACTCTCCACGGCCTGCACAATGTGAGCAGGGGTGAAGCCATCAGTGATCTTAGCCAGAGCACTAAGATTCACTGAGGCACTGGCACGGTCAGCTCGCACGGTGATCAGCTGTTTCCATAGAACTGGGGGGAAAAACACAGAGGCAGTTAGTTCCTGGGAAGTCTGTGAGTGATAGATGATGGTGTCTACATTGCCTCATATAAATGCTGGCTTGATGCATGGTACTTTGGCTCAGGTGCAGGAACCTGCAACCTCTGACTTGAATCACAGCTCCAAACATTCCTTAACATGCAATAGAGTTTGAGATGGACACTAATGTTACATAGCAGTAAGATGATCACTAGCAGTCATACAATTTCTAGTAAATTAATCTTGATAGATATGAAGCATCAACAGTTTTCTCTAATGACAGCATCCATTTTATTGCTATTTTATTATTTATATTTAACATATAAGCTAATATGGGGGAGAAATTTGGTTGCTTGGAGTCTGCTTGCACATACAGAGTGCATAAAGTTTCATATAGATGGAACACCTATAAATGGTGAGAGATAATTTGAGATATGTGTGCTGCTAGGGGCTCATTTACAAACACCAGGTAATTTTATACCGATTCAGTAACCAATCTTGTAATTGTTTTCAGCTTATGACTTGTAGTGTAGTAGATTGTTCAAGGCTATGTGCTGATTCCCTGATGTGTTTATACATGTGCCCTACGGGATATGGGATAATAATGCATTGCCATTCCCGCTATCAGTGAATTGAAGGGAACCAGCCAGTATAAATTTCCACAGCTTTGGGGCTTACCTAGCCTTGACGCATAGTCTGGCCTAGGGATTAGGATAATCTTTTTATAAACTTTACAGAATGATTTGATGTCTGCTTCGAATGGCCTTTGACTTGTCCCCACCACAAGGATTCGATCTTCTGCCTTTAGAGATTTTAGGAGTTTGGGAAGGTCTTTCTTAAGTCGTTTTGGGTCCAACTGAGAAACAGTAATGGGGTACAAGAGGGAGAGCAATGGATGATGGGACAAATGAAAACAGGTTAATAGTAGCAGTGAGAAGGTGCAGTTTGAGTTCTTGGTTAGATACATATTTTCAAATTTGACTTAATAAATCAGAGATTCCCAGCTGTGGAATCTTCACTAGTCCTATAAATTGACCCAAGTTTTAATATCACCAGCCTCGAGGGGCCAAGTCAGCAGCATTTATCACTCCATGGTAGTGTTGCTATAATAATCTATCACAGTGCGGTAACTACTCCCTGGTGGGCCCTGGTGCAAGATGGGCACCTGGGCCCCCCTGTCAGGCCTTTGCCTCTATAAAAGTCCCATGCAGTGGCGTAACTACCAGGGGTGCAGAGGATGCAATTGCACCAGGGCCCCCACCCACTTGGGGCCCATCAGAGCCCCAATAATGGTTATGGCAGGCGGTTATCTAGGAGGACATTTCACAGCACACATGCTATCAACAATACAGCATGGGACCAGTGGCGTAACTACTCCCTGGTGGGCCCTGGTGCAAGATGGGCACCTGGCCCCCCCTGTCGGGCCTTTGCCTCTATAAGTCCCATGCTGTATTGTTGATAGCATGTGTGCTGTAAAATGTCCTCCTAGATAACCGCCTGCCATAACCATTATTGTCACTCAGATGGGCCCCAAGTGGGTGGGGGCCCTGGTGCAATTGCACCCTCTGCACCCCTGGTAGTTACGCCACTGATCTATCACGTATATTATTGGAATACACCTCCCAGTATGCATTAGCCCATGATTTAAGATAGCAGCACAGAGATAAACAAAGTGCAACTCTTATGCAAATAGAGTTTCTCCTAACCTAGTTTTCTATTCCCCCTTGTGTTTGCTAATGAGTCATTTCCAATTTACCAACACCAGAGGGCAGTAAATCATTCAAGCAGAACCACTGGTCTTGCATTAACCTTAGTGAAGACCGCTGCTCCCCAAAACCTAATGCACTAGCAGTTTTTCAGCAGTGAAGTGCTAATTATTATCATTATTTTATTTAGCGCTGTCCATTGTATAATTATTCAGATTTTATAAACTGCTGCTTCTTGGAGCTCAATTTACAAGAGCAGCACATGAGTGAAACAAGGTTACATTGTTAAAGTAACAGTATTACTCATTCATGACTGATCTTAATGTTGCTGGCCTACAGCTCTTATCATATTCAAACATGCTATTAAAGGTACTAAAATGGAATGTAAACAATACTGCTCAACCTAATTTTACTCAGATTTTACTGAACTACAAAACCTAGCATAAACAAACAGATTATCAATGGTAAAAAAAAAGTGTTCTAGGATATGTAGTTCAGCAACGTCATTATATTAAAGCAACATCACACAATAAAACTTTTCAACAGAGACATGTGGTTCCCCCCACCAATTGTCTCTTCATGCCTCTGCTGCTTATCTTTAGTTACCTCTTTGGTAGCAACCCTAATTAAAGAGTAATAACAAGGGGTCAAAGTTGAACAGTAATAACTGTATGTTTAGTACTGATTTTGTTTTGGAACTCAGGACCAGAAGTTACCTGCTTCTCTGTCTTTGGCACCTTCTTATAAAAGGTTTTCTCGGCATCGTCTATCCAGATAACTGATGGCTGTAGCTGGCGCGCAACCTGTCATGAACAAAGGAAAGATAAAGCTAAGCAAAAAAAAAAAAAAAAAAAAAAAAAAAAAAAAAAAAAAAATATATATATATATATATATAGTTATAATAAATTAATCAAATATTTTCAATAAAATGAAATGGGCAATATATGTAAAACTCCATCTATGGCCATTTCACTTTACCCGTGTGATCTTTATCCAGTTTGTTCATATAGGGGGTATGTGCAGTGCAGACCAGGAGACCATTGATCATATGAATGGGCCCAAAGCAATGTTCGACTGATAGCAGCTAGCTTTCTGATCTGTATATAAACAAGCCTTAATTGATATTTGAACAAGCCCAGATCAGATATCAGCTGGAGAGTGGTTTATTTTTGGTCCATTCAAAACTCTGCCAACCAAGATGCCTGTCTTTGAATGGGCAGCATTGCTCAGTTTTACTGCAGGAGATCATTTAAAATTCTCTTTACAGCTCAGCAGTTACACGGGTTAATAATTACAATGACAAATTCACAGGCATCTTTTTAAGCTCACTTCAAATATTTGCTTTCTGTAATTTTCCTCGGATCACTTCCAGTCACTAAGAGAAGGCAGCAGAGCTTGATTGCAACGGTGTGCCATACCCATAACAATTCCCTGTGTCAGTAATGATTAGTGATCCACAAAAATCCATTTTGGCAGAGTGACAATGAACTTCACTGAAAGGGAACTTAAAATCAGCAGGATACAAGTGTGAAATATGCATAGCGTTGCTAATTAAGGGCAAGATTTTCAAATCACACATCCAGCTGTAAAATGGAGCCCGCTACATCCATATAGGAGTGGGCCAATAGCCGTGCCAACTTTTTCTTCTCTTGGCTTGTGGCACACAAACATTGCAAGAGAATGACAGAGGGCATTTCAGTGGCAAGGAAATAGCACACAAAGAGGAGAGTCTCTTACAAGTTGCTTTCTATGTGCATGCTACATCCATAGTACAGACAGCAAGTGGAAAAGAAAGTGTATAATTTTATTACAGTTCTAGTGCACGGCTCTAACAGTATTTTAATGGGAAAATGACATACAGGAGACTACCTTTGCAACCATGTTTTATTTTTAATATGATGTTAGTTTTTCATGGCGCCTTAGTCTAGAAAGGTCTGGGACATACTCAGTCAGTATAGTGTGGTAGGCTGCAATAATGGAGTGGTCTCATAGATTTCTGTATTGGTGGTCTATACTGTAGCAGTGAGGTGGGTTATTCTTTTTATAGATCACTAATGTTCTCAGGCAATGAAATTGTGAGTAGGAATCCACTTCAGAAGCTTCAGAATAACACAGTTCATTATATAATGCAAAAGCTATGTATTAGCTAAGCAATCTTTACTACCTAATCTAGGCTTTCTATTTAATCTAATAGCAGTCAGCTAATGTTTGTATCTAATATTATAACCATATGTGTGTATGGTCTTCATTCAAAACAAAACGTATGTGCACCTTTTAGAAAAGCTGATATTATCTGTGATTCTGGGCCAAGCATCATTTTAGAAAAAGCAGATGTCTTTATTTTGAATGTAATTCACTTTCAAGGCCACTAGAGGTCCACCTACAATCATAGCACTTTATTGAGACTTCTGTTTAGAGCTCTATAACTTCAATAAGGGGGACACAGCAGGAAAGTGTGAATAACAACAGGGAAATACAGATACTGTACTCCCAAAACAGTCAAGGATTAAGGGTTGCTACAGCTTTCCACTGCTATCAGTAGTCCAATTGCAAGGACTACCACTCAACAGCAGTGATACAATTGCCATTAATAGATTTGGCAATAAGTGACTATAAGAGAAGGAGTAACTATTAATCTGATTCACAACCATCAATCATATGTGAGAATATTCTCCCAGTTGCCTAATCATCCCTCCAGTGTAGGGGCAAATTTAGTCTCCAAGATAATGGCACGGCATGTCCATGGGTAATAAATAGGGTTGCCACCCAGCCGGTATTTTACCGGCCTGACCGGTATTTTTGATGGATGATCCCAATGTTATCAATACGAAAAAAAAAGATAAATATATAGGAAGGCCAGTATTTTTTTCAAGAAAAGGTGGCAGCCCTAGCAATAATCAATCATTTGGGCAGCTTTTTTTTTGGAGACAGAACACTCTAAGAAGTTGCTTGGCACCTTTTGTGGCCCAGTTCATGCAAATAATTAGATTGCTTATCCTAGAAGAACTGCATTTGTAAAGGATATGATGGGAATAATCATACATTCAGATCCTGAAGGATATGGGTGGATGTAGGGATTGGAATTAAGAAGCATGTGATCAATGAGAAATAGATGCCTGGGGATGATGAAGAGGGGGCCCCACACCAGAGCCCATGGGTCTTCAGTTATGCCCCTCTTCCTGTGTGTGGGTCCCGTTAATTCATGTTCCCCTTTGACAGATAATAAATCAGGAAAGGAGTTTGCTGATTATGGAAAACACAGCTGCTCTGAACTCTGTTTAGCTAATTAATTATTCCAGAATATCACCGTTTGTAAAGCTTTGCACTGTATAAATATATTTTACCCACACTTAGAACTCTTTAATTCATGTGGTGCCAACACATCTCCTCCCTATATCATATGCATCTCATCTTCCCAGCATAATTATGCCTCTTTGTGTTAGCAAACTTTGTTCAACTTAATAAACTGGCCAGATTCCTTCGTTAGCTGTTACATTTCTTGATTAATAATCTGCCTTGTACCGCTCAAACCCTAGAAGAATTAACCAATATTTGTCCAAGCCAGGACATCTCTCTAGGAAGTGACAATCTGGTAGGCCTTTATTATCTTGCTACTTTGCCAGTATGAAATAGAATAATAAATGTGTTATACTTGCAATATTGGTTTGATAACTAGGTCTTTATTAATCACTTGACTTTCAAAACTACTCTTAGTTTTGAAGGCTGAACAACTTTATGTGGAAATACCAGTCTATGTATAGATTTAGGCTTCCCCTTATTTAGAAAAATATACCATGATTGCATCTGCTAAAGGAGTTGAAGGGAAACATCCCAAAACAAGAATATCATATCCTTCCTATAACTTGTATGTCATTCATATTTTCAATCTAGTGCAAGATGCTGACTGAATGCAATAAAATGGGATGCAATTGCTATTTTGAACTAACGTTAAGGGGCTCAGTTTTGCCATCCTTAATCAAGGATCTTCCTAAATAACCCCTATATTCTTTCTAGGGGAGAGATAGGGAAGCGGCCACTTTATTGGACAATCTGATGAAATGTACTGTAGTTTTATAATTTCAAGGATGTGCAATACTTGGCACAGCTGTCACCAATAATAATGGGTCCTTATGCAACTAAATTAGCAGGACCCATCCCTCAGTGGCTCCCAATTATTAGCCCAATGGTCATCTGGGCCCCCTGGGTGGTAGGTGTGTGAAAGATGTAAAATTGTGCTACAATTAAAAAAAATTATTCCAAAATTCCACCCATTTTTATAGCAATATTATACTTATCCTGTCAGGCATACCTTTAGCACCATGTGCAGCATCATTTGCAGTCCACTCTTGCCTGGGTACTTGCCTGCAATGTTTGCAGGTGACAGGTTAAACAGATTGGCTCCAGTCTCGTTGCAGATGGTATTCACAAGCATCTTCTTCCCCACACCGGATGGTCCTGCCAGGAGCAGTGTCTTCACTGAAGGAGCCTTCTCATGTACTGACTCACAGCCTGGGCAACAACAGGCAACAAGTAGGGGTGATCAAAATCCTGAGTACTTAGCCAACTCAGGGCAAAACAAGCAGGCAGACAAATTCCTTTGACAACATTTCTGATGTCATAGGGAAGCTCAAGAAGTGAGCATTTTTGATTGTAATTCTTGCCCCACTGTAGTGCTGTCGAACTGCAGTGTTTTTCTACAGTGCAAGCACTTGCTTATTTCTGTTAGCAATGGGCAGGTGTCCCTATGCATGGGGTTGTATGCTTTATTATTGGATCCTTTCAAAATGACTTATTATTTTATGTTATAGTGTAGGTTCCAAGCCAACATGTTGCTGACTGGATTTCTTGGGTGACATAATTGTCACTGAGAAGATTAAATCTATGGTAGAGATTTATGTCCCTTCCTCCAGTGGAGAAAATTTGTAACAATTTAGGTGACTTCCTTTGCCTTTAACTTAAGAAGCCATCCAAAGTGACATCAAAGAAATCAATATGTGCAAGTATGCCAGGGGCCACCTTGATCAGCAGTCGCAGGCCCTAATAATACTGAGGGTCTCCTTGTGTTGTGGAAAAACAGCTAGCCATTTTTTTTCATTCATGTCTCTCTAAAGTAGTTGCGTTACCAGCATAAATTAAATAGCAAGCACTTCACAACTCATTTACCTTTGCCTCATTACCACTAATAATCATTCATTTTACTCTTCGAACTTCAGTGGACAAAACGGCACACTGGCCTTAGAATGTGATATGATAAAGTGCTGACACACTTCACATCTCTTGTGTTTATTAGCTGCACTGGCTGACATCAGAGACTCACATCTGCCTCTCATTATCCTGTTCTGTTCTCTTCTCTCACAGCTGTCAAACACCCTGAGAAACAGGGCCAAGACCTGCTCCCTGATAAAAGATAATATCCAACCTAGGCCTGACCTGCCCTACACAGCCATCCCCTCATGTGTTATTCTATGGCTGGGATGGAAGAAACTGAGCAAATGATTTAAACCCCGCAGAGAGTAATATATACTGAGAGGAAGTGTATCAACAAATAACCAACATACTAAAAGAAACTGTTGCAATTCCAATGAAAACAGACCTTAAAGCCCAATTTCCTTATACACAGACAAAGACTTAACATAATATTTAATAATTGCTAATGTATATGAAAACTGGTCATTTTGATGGACCCCGTGCTTGTGGAAAAACTGAACCCGCACCCAACCTACAAAACCTTAACCTGTACTTGAAATTAACCTGCAATATGTTGCAATTGTAGGACCCGCATCCAGCTATTTCTTGCTGCTCCATATGCTATTTGTCCACACAACTGTGGTTACAAGACTGTGGATTTTTGGGTGCAGTGGAGAAAAGTACTTCCTGAGTCTGGCCTGCACTCAACCCCAACCTGCAATGGTTGCCAAAATTTGAACTCAAACTCACCTGACCCAATAGTCAACCTGTACATCACTAGTGTGCTCCCTCAGAGATCACCTGATAGGAAATATCGCAGCTCTAACTGTACTTATAAATAAAGGGAAATAAAAAAACAGATCTATTCATTGGCTGATGTACAATCCAAGAGGCAGGCCTAATTACTTAAAATGGCAATTTTCTATCCAAAATGATCCAATGGCAGGTCTTACAGTAAAAGTATATTTTTAAGAACATGCTTTATTTATATGAAGTAGTGTTTTACATATGAGCTATTTTATGTGTTTATGTTTTGTATTTTTTTCCCTTTGTGTTCAAGGGTATAGTTTTCCTTAAAGTGATAATGACACTAAACATTTTCTTTTCAAAATATTAATCTACATTAAAAGTTACCTATAGGTCATGTTGATCATTTTTCACTGATAGTTCTGCTTTTGTAAGTAATTGTCATGTGTTGTCATGCCAACATTGCTTCTTTGTAATCAGCTTTGAAGAAGGAACTGCAATGTTTTGAGAGCTTGCTGTGATTATCATCTTAGTTAGCCAATAAAGGTATCACTTTTACACCACTTTTGTTATGTTTCATATCAAAACTTCTACCCTATAACTGCGATTTGGGGAGATTAGCTCGATTAACTCAGATTAACTGGTAGCGCTTCGTTTTCCAAAGTCGCTCGAAGTTGCCTCATGAGGAAAAGAAGCGCTCTGAGTGCCATCCTGCTGGTGATTTTCATTCTAACAGGGGTGGCAGTTTGGAGAGATTAGTCGCCCCGAAGAAGAGGAGATTTGTCGCTGGGCGACTAATCTCCCCGATTCGCAGAGTGTGTCTTTGCCCTTAACCTGTCAGTTAGAGTTTCTAATGCTAATAGACTACTGCTGCACAAATATGGCAGCCCCCTCATAGAGGAACATGCGGGAAAGTAAAGTAATATAAAAGCATCAGGCAAATACTTTTAAAGTAGAGGCAGACTAGACGAGATTCTTCCTGCCTTCCGTCTGCTAAAATGAAGAATCACCTGCGCTAATGCACTAAGGGCACTTCAATTTCATCAGGAGTCAGCTTCGAAGTGCATTAATGCAGGTGATTCTTCATTTTACAATAAGGCAAAACGAACACCTGTAGAAGTGTATGAATAATAACTAAACATTGACAGGATTGAGATTCTTCATTTTAGCAGACGGAAGGCAGGCAGAAAGCAGTTCGGGGAGATTGTCGCCCTGCAGAAGAGGCGATTAGTTGCCAGGCTACTAAATCTCCCCGTATCTGCCTGTCTACCCCAACCCTTATGGCAAAATTATAAAAATCAGTCAAAGACAATGTTATGATAGATAAAAGAAACTTATTTTCTGATGTCAGTATCTCTTTAAAGATAAAATTCCATTATACAATTATCAGACAAATTCAAATGTAGATGAATCCTGCAGCCGCTCAAATATTTAGTTAGATAACAGTCTGCAGTGTGACTCCCTATAGTTATTTCTCATGTAGGTTCCAATAAACACATGGGTGAGGAGATAACTCTTTACTAAAAGTGAGACTGGTATGAAGTAATATTATGTCTCTGCTCTGCCTATATCAAAGGAAACTCAGGCACAAAGCTCAGAGACATTTAGGTTGCTTGAAAAAAGCTAACAATGTCTGGTCTGTGGTTATAAATACCTTAGAGATGGTGTGAAGTTGTGGTGGCACATGGGATGGTGGCCAAGCTGCTGTGTAACAGGGTGATCATTTGACAAATGCCACCTTATTGGGCTACTTCAGGTTTGAGCAGAGTTGGATACTTGGTTTCCCCCCATACAGAAATTACATTATATATAGCACAACATCAACAACTAAATTAAACAAAAGTGGGAGGTAGGTCCAAAGCAATGGTTCATGGAACTTCTCATTCAAATTCACAGACAGGACACATTTCACTGTATCTACTCATAGCTAAATCCATTTCATTAGTTGTTTATACAGGCAGCATGCTGTTAGGATATTATTAAAATATGCTCCACAGGAGATGCAAGAGGCATCTTGGGATCCTATTGTCCCCTGCACCAATGACAAATAACCTATCCATTTCTGCTCTCACCAAGTGGAAGAATCCCATAAAGGACTAGCAGCTGTTTTACATCACTTAGTGATGGCATTGGCTCAATATCTGCTTGCCGTAGAGTGGTGCCAAGATAGCTGTATTCCCCTGTGGGATAGAAACATATACCATATTAATCAGGAAGATAAGAATGATATTACTCACAAAACATGGGGGCAGCTCCACTATGCCTTACCCAGATAATCTGACAGTTGTACAGGCTTTGGTTTGATTAGGAGACCTTCTGTGACAAGTTCTTCATAAAGAGAATCGATGGACCTGCAAATAAAATAGTTTTGCTTCTGACTGACTAGTAAGCCATGTTCAGTAATAACAAATGTCTGCACCTTCATTTTTAAACTGATGTTCAATGTGACTTGAGGCTTGAAGGGGGTTGAGCACAATATTTTGCTGATAACTGATGAACTTTTTAACATATATGACAAAACTTAAGTTCAATTTAGTCACTGCTCAAAGGCCAAGCAGGTGGGCAGCCCTACAGTTTGGGATCCTCCACATTGAAGGCTTACCTGTATTACATTGTAAAAATTAGCTCACCTGTTGGGAGTAAGATCTTTTTCCTTTTTCTTTCTTTTTCCACTTTTTTTCCCTTTCTTTTTTTTCTAAAACCAGAAAAGATCTTGATTTTAGCCATTTCTATTATGGACTAACATAGAAACATGGAAAAAAATTTTTTTGTGCTCCTCTGATTTTAATTGTGAAGCACTGTTAAATAAAGAATAAGAATAAAGCATAGAAGATAGATTAAAAAGCAGAGGATGAGCTTAGTGAGTGAATGTTTAAGAAGAGTATGGTTGAAATCATTTATCTTCCAATAGAATATAGCAGATGTCAGTTATTACCACCATACACACACATTTATAGCACTGGTTTGCTGTTATTCTAACACTACAGAAATGTTTGGCAGCATTGGTTGGGATTGTTGTCCGTATTTGCTTTGTTTTACTATTAAGGAGGTGTGAATGTAACAGTACACAAACACATTAAACTGTTAGACGTTGCTTAAGGGGTTTGGGGGTTATTAGGGCCTGTCAGTAATGTCAGTGACAGCTGCTGGTACTGCCATGAGACTGTGACGGATGGAATTTTAAGCTTTCTTTCCTCATTAATTTGAAGGTTTCAGACAAACATAAAGCATTCCAGCTTCAAAAACATATTTTGAAATAAGGTGCCATTGTTTTTTATATGACATCCCACCTCCCTTAGATACTGTTGGATACACCTTCACCTACTTTAGTCTCTTCCCCATCAACTGTACAAAGTTGGGTCAGTGGTGAGTCCCCAATGCACTAGAAACGGGGACAATATGAGAACCTTTCCAGTTAATGAGGCAATATACAGCAAAACAACGCATGCATTGACTTGAAAATATTTTGCCTAATACAAAGTATTTTTGAGCAAATAGTTGCCTGACAAGCAAAGAAATAATCTCAGTGCTTTGGACTGACCTTTCCCCCTTTCTTGCTTTTTTTCTTTTTGCTCTTCTCTCTGTCCACTGCCAGCTTGAGGTTCAGCAATTCCTGTCTCATCAGTTCATCAACCTGTAGAAGGAAGTTCTCATTTATCCCAAGAAATATACATACATACTCATGTGATAATGATCAAAGTCTATTCTAAATACCCATGGGCTCATACAGTATGTAATTGAATATAAGGACACTGACAGGCACATATATGAATATGTCTGAAAGTACACAGTGTGGTGAGGTCAGTACTAGGATACCTGGGAAAGTCCAGGACAGAGCTTATTTATGCTCCAGGTTCCTAACAGAGTGGTTCTGGAACTGTTAGTCCAGCCAAGGTGTTTTGAGTTGTCCTGAGGCATCTCAGGTGGTTAATTAAATAGGCAGCTCAAGCCAGACTGTAGAGCTTCAGTCTGAGGGGAAAGGCATAGGGAAGCTGCCTGTGTGAGTACAGAGAGAGACTTTGAATCACCACAAGGTTGGAACTTTTGTTATATTTCCTTTTCATTTGTTTTGGGGAGACAGGTGGTAGACCCACTCCTGGTTAGTTAGGGAAACTAACCTGTAATAGGTAGAAGCCCATTTAGTGGCAAGGAGTTTATTTTGAACTGTTTATTTTTCAAGTGGAAATAAACAGTCAGAAAGAGACTACCCTCTTATGCATTGTGACTGTGCCGTGAGCTGCTTTACCCCCAGAAAGCTGATCCCCGCAATGTAAGCTCTTACAACATATTGCCCACCTGTACTCTAACTTCCTCTTCTACTTCCTTCCTCTTTTCTTCTTTGATGAGCTCTGGATCATGGGATTGGTGAAGGTTCCATGCTTCTTCCCTATTCTGCCAAACACCTGTATGAAATATGCATGATATATTTAGGGAAAGACAGAACAAGAGAGGAAAAGGGGAAATAAATACACTATGCATCAATCTAAAGCACAGGTGACAAAATACAGAAATTAAAATCAAACGAAAATGTTATTATGAGTAAGGGTTGAAAGAAAGTGCAATGGTTAGGAACCCAACCAGGTCAATGCCAGAAATTCCTAAACTCTGGGTCATTAAACAAATACAGTGTAGATGGTTAAACATTGATACCATATCCCTAGACACATAGCAACTATCAGTACTCGAAAAGCAATTTGTGAAATTTGTGAAATTCATTTTGCCAATACATTTTAAAATATAATTTTTAGTCACCATAGCAGATATATATGACATGCAATAGCAGAATCCATTTTCCATTGATGACTGAGTGATTAAAAGGGTTAGGCAACCAACTATTAAGACTACATTGGAGATAGGATTATTACTAGTTACGACCATTTTAAGACCCTTGGTTAAACTGAGTGAGACATATTGTATGTATCCCAGTTTTGTGGCAGTTCGCTACACTCCTGCCACTCAAAGCAATTAAAGTTACGGTTTTGACACTAACATTTTTTATGTATTTCAATAAAACTTATATTTTAATTCTAGTAAGTGCCCCGACAAATGTTTGTCTTTTCTCTAACTTTCTGTTTTACATTCTACAATTTTTTTAGTGTATTTTCATTTCTATTAACAATAACTTCACCATTCCTATGAGTTTACCAGTTTACAAGTTTCAACTTGTACAAATACAGATTTCCATCTCCAAGGTATAATGTGTAAAATAAGTAAAGGTCTCTACTTTAACACTTTATAATAGACCCATGGATTGAAGACAGTCAACGTCCTCCAAAACCGACAGGTCCTGGTTCTAAATCAGTTCCTGACACACTAATAGGTGGAAACTAGGAGCACAATATGCTGCCCACCGTTTACCCATATTTGCCATTTTATTATTTATTCTATTACATTTCTTATTTTTTTTAAGCAAGTTTAATTTCTTAACCACCTGCACATCTCACTGCTTTTCTGACCCATCAGGGAATATTATCTTTGGACTTTTCACAATTTACCTTGATATGTCTGGTTTGCTGAAGTTATGTCAGGTAGAAAAGTACTAGCACTCATTTTCCATCCCTCTTCTTCCTCCTAAAAACGAATAGACAAAAATACAGGATATAATCACAGTTTTAGAGATAGCATATTGTTATTATCTGCTGTAGTAGGAGTGAAAAACAGCCAACAATTTTAAATTGCTTCAATTTTTTTTATAACCGGTCAAATTGTGTAGGTTAATATAATCTCCTATGAGAATGTAAACAAGCATTCCTAACTATTGCTTGAACCTTTATTTGTCTGAACTGCTACTAGCAAATTCCAGATTTGGATTATTTAATTTTAAATGAATGTGCATTGTACTGTATATATCACTGTTGTGTTTATCCAGTAGATGAGGGCTTAGCCTGTACATCAATAAGTGCAATTTTTTGTGCTTGAGTCTCTTATGAAACTTCATAGTGAAACTTCATAGTGGTGCCTGTCAGATAAACCTTCATGGTGATGGTGGAGGGGGGGTCCAGAATAAATAACAAAATTCAAAGGGGGCTTCAACACAAAAAGTACAAGAATGCTCTACATTACATTCCACTTTGCTTATACCTAATCATACCCATGATTGCTATAAACACTAATGAGTAAAGCAAAGGAAGAACATTTTAAGAGGCTAAATTAACATCCTAATGAGGCATAAACAGTGGAAATTGCCATAACAAACACTGGAATGCATAAGTGGTTAGATATGAATACAATAATGCTGGGGGCTAGAAGGCAAATATGTCTTCAGCCAAAGAAGAAACTGCAGCAAGATAATATAAGATAGGTTTGGAAACAGGCTAATTATGAAGATCTGGAAAAAGCATGCAAGTATGATTGGGTAAAGAGGCAAGAAGAGCAACAGGGCAATTAACCACCCAACTTTTTAACATGGGTTCAATGAATAGAGAATGTGCTGACCATACTTTCTTGTTTTAATTAGGAAATATCTCTGTTTTTGTTACGTCTTGTAGTTAAAAGACAAATGCTGATTATGAAACCACTCTCGCTTTCCAACTTCCTGTTTTACAGAGTCTTTGATTAAGGAGAAGCAAGTAACACATTTTTAGTTTAGTTCAGGGAGGGTATAACACACTTAGCATTGAGATCGAACCACTTTTTTCCATGAGTGCA
>CM044447.1:81160488-81197776 GCA_024363595.1 Xenopus borealis | reverse complement strand
TTCTGCTGATTCACTGATTCACATGCTCTGTGCTGCTGTCATTTACTGAGCTTAGGAACCCACTCACAATATACAGTACACATAGAATAAAAATGTCACAGTATAAGGCTGTTTAATAAGTAATTGAGATTATTGGTGCATGTCAGCTCAGAAACAAACACAATTAACATCAGAATTTAATATTCAGCCCCATAGGAAAATGTTATTTTTTGTTTGATAATTTCTGGTAACTCCTATATCTCAACAGCTGCTCAAAGCATGCTGAGCATGGGCATGTCGCAAAATCCAGGATGGGGAACTCCTGTGACAACATTAAAGGCCTGACTAATTGCTACTTTAGAGATACTAAACCTTTAGGCTGGTTCAGTATGTTTAGTATATAACATATGGCATTTCTAGTAATATTCATGTTTCAGCTATAGTTCTCCTTTAAATCTGTGCTACCATGGCTACAGATCTCCCAAAATGCTTTCCCACCAGCAGTAAAGCAAATTCTCAGTGGAAACATATGTGGCACTTCATTTTCCAGCTTTTTCTTGTGAGGCAGTCTAATGATACCTCAAGCTTTCTTTAAGTTTTCACTACCTGTGCTATCTGCATTTGCCTGAATGGACTATCATTGTAATATATGGATTTTGCCAAATAAAATGCGTGTGTGTGTTGACAAGTGTTGTCAAGCGTTTTCCCACCAACTATGGAGACACACAATAGTTCACCATTAGCCTAAATGTGCCAGTGATGCAAGCAAGATACGAAGAACCAGAAAGGACCTCCTAAAGCAGTAAATAGAAAAGAAGAAGAAGAAGGCAGAGCCCCAAGGGTAGGAGGTATAAAGCAGCTATACAAGGCAGCATAATGCAGGTAGTTGAATTTTCGAGTCACAACAAGGTACATAACCAGATATCCAAAGGCTAAAAATGTGTACATGCTAAATTTCAGTTCTATGTTGAATAATCCATTTTAATGTGTAGGGAAATGTTAAAGGCAACACAGTCCTAATAATAATACTTAATAATCCTCATCTTTTGAGGGAAATATATGGAGCCAATATTCTGTTTATTCTGGGGCCTGGAGGGGGGGGTCATGTGGTGTGAGATCTACAGTTACATGTTGATTAAATGCATACTTTTGGAGATTAACATCAAACTGTAACCACATTTTTCCTCTCTGACCTGCAGGGCCCACCCATTCTGTTTTGGCCTATTTCCTCTCACCTCCCATGAGCCAGTATTCTCTCTGTAGCTGGTCTGTGTTGCTGAGTACAAGAGGCAAACTTGTATTCTGTTCAGTTTCAGCTACAGTATATGTTGGATCTCACACCTTTTCTTGAACACATCCTGCAAGGTATTCGCTCCTGCTTTGTTATATTTTATATGGGATAGATCAACATCCATAAATGTTCTTTAACAAGAACATGGTTGTCTAATATTTTAATTAAGCACATTATCTCCAGCTGTAAAGCTTGAGAAACACCTCACCACACCCAGGCATCAGAAACAGCTTTCATCAGACTCACCGCTATGCTTTTGATTCTCTTCCCCAATGACAATGATGAGTTTTGATCACAAGCTAACACTATCTTCAGATGCAGGTTTGCTTTATAAGATCTTTATGGTCTGCCTGGAGTTTTAAAATATATATAGGGGCAACTATAGGCTAGTGTTTTCTCTGTTGTTACAAGTTGGAGCTAAATTACAAAGGTTATCCTCAAAGTCAGAAATGACCTAATGTACAAGGAAATAGAGCACTTTTCTTAAAGAAACAACAATCAAGCAGGCCCCTGCCTATTAGAAGATTAAAATCATCCCATAACTATATCAGATTTCAGAACAGCCCACATAGTTGAATACTGTTAAAGAGGAAATAGCATATTTTAAATATGGTTCAAAAATTTGTAAAATAAACATTGGGACCTAATGTAACAGGGCAGAAGTTTACGTAGTCTTGTAACCCACAGATGTTTGATTTCATTTTCTATAGACCAGTAAGGACTGATTTGAATTGAAAACAAAGACCATGATTTAATGAGATGTAATTTCATACTGAACAATAGTTTCATCCTCACCTCTTCATTCCCTTTTCCTTTCTTGCCTTTCGATTTATCTTTTCCTTTCTTCTCGCTCTTCTTTTCCTTCTCTTTCTTCCCTTTCCCTTTCTCTTTTTTTTTCTTTTCCTTGGCTTCCTCCTTGGCTGCAAGTTCTGCTGCAACCTGGAAAAAGACAACAAGAACAACATTGTACTGCCAATTACCATACTTTCTACACATATTCATTATGCTGTACATGCACGCATTCACTTTACATAAAAATTTTTAGGAACAGCATTGGCTTGGTTAAAGAAAAACAAATTCATTGAGCTATTTAACATGCTCCTTTTGTTCCAGTGCAGCAAAAGCTATTCTAAATCACTAAATTCCCCCATTAACATGCATTGTGTTATGTGTATTGCACTGTTAATTTCTTGAGGCTTAATGATCTGCAGCGGTTTCTTAAAATTCTTAGGATTTTCCAGTTTTTATAAATCAGCTCCACAGGGTATTTTGCCCTTACCTAAGGAGAAAATGACTTGATTATTAAAATCGTTCTATGATTTTGCCATGCAGTGCAGCACTTATGATTATTAGCAGCCATGTGCTATTGTTCAGCTTGTTGTTTTTATATCAGAAGCAAGGTGCTGAGCACTACCATGCAAGGAAGTCTTGTACCTAACACCTGTCTTAATGGGCAGAATTAATTCCCTAACTGGAGGTATGGGCTAATATAGCCACACTCCGGTTGAGGGGAAACAAGGTTTTCTTTTCCCCAGAAAATGCTCCCATAGAGCACTATGCCACCTGTGCTGGAAGGAAGCTCCCACTGTGGGTGGCCATATTCGTGCATAATGGGTGAGTCTCCAGCCTTGTTTATTTTACACATGTATAATTCCACCTCTAATCTTATAAGTGAGCTTCCTATTATTTGCATGCTTAGAGTGCTAGCATGGTTGTCTGAGCCAACTGCATTAGCCCATACCACCGGTGGGGGAAACAACCTTAATATGATGGGTTCCTTTTAATATCCAAGTAAGTTTAAGATTAGCCAACATCCATGTAATTCAAAGGAGGGAAAGTTGGACATTACTACTCTGAAAAAGCAATAAAGATGGAAGAGTTTGACTGTCTCAACTGCCAGAAGAGCCTCTTATAAGTGACAGCAGTTTGATTCAGTGGCTTCATGCACTGCTGCTGAAATACGAAGATATATGGATCTGCTGTTCCTGAAAAATGTCTATTTACCTCTTTTCTGCATTTAATACAATTTGTCTTAAAAACTGTTTAAATGTGTTATAAAAGTACAAAATCCTGCCACCCTGTAAATAATGAAAACTGCCCTAGCATAAGCTTGACTTCCATGCTAACTAGCGAATAATTCTGATGACAGTCTGAGCCTCTGTACATCAATGTGTGAGAGGGTATGGAAGCACTTGTAATGAATATGCCTAAGGGTAGATAACAGAACCAAACTATGCTGGCTCAGTTATTCAGAAACTTGTGCAGCTACTCTGCAGACAATGATTTTAGCTTGCTCAGCTGAGAATGTCTTGTATAGAAATTCAGCATTTTCTGTATTCTTTTAATCAATAATGCAGGGGAGAGACATAAATAGAACTGCCTGGTAATTATCTATGTGGAGTTTTTGGAAAATGATAGCTCTTTTTTATTGGCCGGGACAGAAAATATCTAACATCTGTAATATTTTAAACTGATGAATAAATACATCAAAATCTGCAAATAATCTGCCTTCTGATCAAAAGCTCATGGTAATAAATGAAATAGGATTTCGGTGGAGACCCCTGACAAAGCAGCTGACTTGTAAGGAGGCTTGAATGAGTGCAAGGCACCACTCTCTTGTGGTCAGGAGTATTGAGTGTCATGTGCAGCCATTTGATACTTATTATCGCTCCTGGGATCAAAGACAGGAGCCGGAGTACAAAGTGCATGCAGAAATGGGTCAGTAACATGCACGGGGGGGGGGGAGAATCCATTTCCCTATAGCAAGAGATCCAGTGACAGAAATAAAATAATAACAATGAAAGGGTAGAGGATACAGAAGTCCAAGTTAGAAACATTACAATGTAGTTGGCTTCACTTTCAATCTTTTATTGAGCAGCCATATTAAATAACAAGCAGCAGCTGTGATGTTGGAGAAAGAAACAATTGCTCTGGAAATTATTGGCACCTTGGCTTTTAGCTCAACATGGAGGGCGTTTAAATGTACCTGGTACCACTGTGACTATTCCCTGACTTGCTAAGTAACAAGTAGCGCTTAGTAAACATACATGGCCCTGTTTGTACTAATAACTCAATGAAGGGTCCAACGGGAGACAGTAGTAAGAGGTTATCTAGTTTAAATAAAATAAACAGTTTATATCAGTGTTGAAGTTGGAGATAAGGCAAAATTGTATACAAAGCAGTCACAAAGGGTCATTAGCAGAAACCAGCATCTCTGTTGGTTATCTCTGATAACAGCCATGGCAGTAACATTGCTAGAGGCTGTTTGAGATACTCCTTGCAGTCTAGACATCTAATTATTTCCCTATCCTACCCTTGTAAAGCCTCCTTTCACCTGCTGCATGTGGGATGGTGCATTTATACATTACTTTTTTTCCTATTCCCTTCTGCCTAGCTATTTGCACCCATGTTACCTGCTTAGTTCACAGGTCACCGTCACTTCCATACCCTTAAAGGAACAGTAACATATTTTTTTTTTTATTCATTTGTTTTGTAATGAAAATAAACATAAATATTTAAAATCGCCAAGCTATAATAAGAAATTACTTACTGTATCTCTGCATGTGCTCCTCTTCTGAGATGGCTATATGGTGACGATCCTGCGTGTGGCGCTCAATTTCTCCTCCCTGCCTATCTCCTATAGAAGGCAGGAAAGAGAAATAGATCGTCGCCATAGATATACCATCTAAGAAGAGGAGCGCATGCAGGGAATCGGTAAGTAATTTCTTATTAAAAATTTTGCGATTTTAAAGATTTATGTCTCTTTTCATTTATTCTCGTTAAAAAACAAACAAATTAAAAAAAAAAGTTGTTACTGTTCCTTTAAAGGAGAATTAAACCCTAAACTAATATAAAAATGCCATATTATATATATATATATAAAAAAAATATATATATATACACATACGCAAATTCTGTTATATCATTAATACTATTAAAATACACATTTACCTTAATAGGTAGCACAGAAAGTGAATAAATATTTAAATGTTTAAAAACACCGACATCTAATATGTGAAAAAAGTACAGCACCCCCTCAATCTATATTTTAGCACTGGGATAAAAAACTTCTTATCAGGAAGTATTCACGGTACAACTATAACTCCCAACACATAATATGGATCCCCATCTCAACTGACTAGACCGAATCCACATAAAGAGAAAGCAATAAGTGTTATATCCCTAGTGCCCAACTATTATACCCCTCAAGAGTTAACCATGCATTATCCCTACATAAAAATCCATCTATATATAGTAACCCACTCTCAATATTAAATCCAAGGTCCCATTTGTATAGAATAATAAAAAAAAAATCCGTAGATAAAAAGACAAAAAAAAAAGAAAAAAAAAATATATATATATAATGTATATATATCCATGTGTGACAAGAAACCGGCACTCCCATGCAAAGACATAAAAAGATGTTTTATTGTATACATTTTTAACTGTCTACCCCACTGATGAACTTTGGCTTTGGAGTTTGGATACTCATTTGTAGGGCCCACCAGAAAATCTGAAATCAATGGTCCATTCTCCTGAATATTAGAAGTAGTAAGTGCTGAATAGTATTTATTTTATTTAGGCCTATGGTAGGAATATAAAAAGGACTAAAAGAAATGTTCCTATTTTGGTGCTCATTGGGAACTTTTCAGGTGTCCTGCTTGGCCACATATCTGATGATTTTAGAATTGTCATACCTGCTCTGGAGTCTTTTGAGCAAAGATAACATTGGAACCACCATCGTCTTCATCTGGGAAATCTGGAAATTTTCCTGTTGCATGCCTGCAAAATATAGACCTGCATTTAGAAACGTATTTCTTTTCCTATTAAAAGATAAGCAATGTGCCCGTTCGCATTCACAACTGAAAATTCAAAACATCACAAAAACAACATGTAGCATTGCGGTGAATTCCTTTTTAGAGTAATTTAGATTGACAAAACAGGGGACAATTACTAATATGCTGTAGGTGCAAATTTGTACAAATACAGGAACCCATGTTAATTAATTAGACATTAGAACTACATTAGAAATACTTTACTAAATATGCTAAAGTTTCTCCAGTGATATTCAACCAACAGCGAATGTAAATATTGGCTTGTTTGCTGTGGTTTAGAGCAAGGGTCCCCAACTGCGAGGCCGCAGCCATTCCTGAACTGGGCCGCGAACCTAGCGCAGAGTCCAATTAACTTGGACTCTGGTGCGCCTAATTGCACCCCTAACTGGATGCCAGCATGTAGTATTGGATGCCGACACAATAGAATTGGATGCTGGAGGGACAGAATTGGATGTCGACCCTTTCTGACCCACTATCAACCTCCCCTGACCCCCAACCCCCTCCCATGCACCCAGACCCCCCTGGCCCCCGCAAAAAAATTTGGTGCTACACTGGTCCCTGGGCCAAAAAAGGTTGGGTATCCCTGGTTTAGGGCAAGGGTACAACATTTAATTAACATTAATACAGGGATGCCAAATATAGGTATTCATGCAGAAAGGGCAGATCTTAGTGCTGCATTCTGGGTGCTGATCCATGAAGCAGGGTGCAAAGTACCTGTTTTTGCATTATGAACCCTTGAATGATATATTGTGTCCCCATATCATTTTTCTACATGCACACATGATGGCCCGAGGTGTATTATACAGAAGAGATTCTTTATAACCCTTAATTATAGTGCAAAGTCAATTACTATAAGCAGTTATGCTGAACAGATTGTGTGTGTAAATCTGTGAAGAAACATAACAAATGTTTGTATCAAGATGTGTTGAATCTTTCCCAAAGCACATTTGACAGACATATTTACAGAAACCTATGCTAATGTGCCTTAAAATGTTTTGCATGCATTTGTAAACTTAAGCCAAATAACTCTGTGTGCAACACAGGTTTGTATATGTGAATGGACATACTCTCCATTTAAAGTGATGTATGTTTCACAGCTAAAAACCTTCATGTCTGTAGTTACTGAACATCATTTACAGGAATATGTGACTTCAAGGGCTAGGATATACTGTATGGTAAAAAGGCTGAAAAATACTAATGTACACTAGAGAAAGTCATATTATAACCATTTATTTCAAATTTTGTTTCCAAGTAACTGAACATTTTGTACAGGATTCTGTCATGGATGAAAGGGTTAAATGTCACATGACTAAAATCTATGTAAGTAGCTGAGAATGGGGCCAAGCTGTGCTATGATTAGGGAAAGCATTTGATGATGATGCAATTTATGCAAAAATGCTCGCATATAGACACTTTGAAGCACTGGCATTTGAATGATATTTTAATCTGATTATGCTGGCACAGATTTTTGGTTTCCAGTGCAGATTAATGCAGCCTAAGCCTAGCGGATTTGATTAAAAACCATATGAACCTGCATCAGTCTATGCAAAACTTTTGATCAATTTGAATACAAATCAGACTTTCCCCATCACTAAATAATACTGATTGCCAAGGCACAAATGAAGGAAAAAATAAAATATACATAATGTTAATGTAACACTTTCCTAACAGTGTCTTTTCACCCAAATATTGCGGCATACCTGAACATATTATGAAGGGCATGGGTGGATTTACTTTCATGAAGGCCCTGAGCAGTGACCCTCCCCATCTCCGTTCCTCCCCAGCACTGCCTGATTCACCCCAGCACTGCCTGATTCACTCCAGCACTGCCTGATTCACCCCAGCCCTGCTTCTAACTGCTCCAGCTCTGCTTCTATTCCGCCTACTGTCCAGATCTCTAGGACCCCAGAAAGCCATGGTGTGTTATACTCTACTAATTCTCGACTATCAAAACACAACACATGGGTTCCATGCAATCGATTGCATTGCCTTTTTGGCAATCCATTAAGCTGGAAACATACAATAAACTTTAATTTTGTGATATATTCTATATTCACCACTGTTCAGCATAACCTTACTATCCAACTCTCTCTGTTCCTATCTAGCTTTCCCTGTTAATCCCCACATTTAATGTTAAAAGCACAGCTCCCGTATTAGTGCAGTTACATGGAATGGAGGTTGACCCAAAAACGTCTGCTTTCATTTTTATTGGACTGATGATCTCTGTTCCGCTCTGTGTTGCTTGGGAGCTGTGCTTTTCAGTATGCTATTCAGTGCAAATAAATGTAAATACAGGTATGGGATCTAATGTCCAGAATGCTTGGGACCCGGGGTTTTCCAAATAATGGATCGTCATATATTTAGTCTCCTAGAAAATCAGTTATACATTAAATAAACACCACAGGCTTGTTTTGTCTCCAATAATGATTAATTACATTTTAGATTGGATAAAAATACAAGGTACTGTTTTATTATTACAGAGAAAAAGGAAATCATGTTTCAATGTTTTTGTATGATTTGGATAAAATGGTGCCTATGGGACATGGCCTTCACGTAAATTGGACCTTTCTGGATAATGGGCTTCCAGGTAAGGGATCTTATACCTGCATTAGTTAAGCTTAGGCCTATACCAGGACTCTGGATACCAAGTATTGAAATCCAGCACTGGGTACATTAACACTGGGACCACAGCCATTATTATATGCAAAAGAGTAATACCCAAAGATATTCCAGAAGCAATGATTACCTGCCGGTTGCAAAACACCGAGGGGCAGATTTACTAAATTCCCCTGAATTCACATGAGTGATTCGAAATTCGATCGAATTTTCAAAAAGATTCGAATTTCGAATATGCAAATTAGGCAAATTCGACCATCGAATATTCAAATTCGAATAATTTGAATATTCAAATTTAATTTTATTTGAATATTTGAAAATTCAATGGTCGAATACTTCCCCTTTAAATTTTAATTCGACCACCAACTTCGCCAGATTAAACCTACCAAATTGGGGATCATTAGCTAAGATCGAATATAAAAAAATGGATCAATCGCTTAAAAATCGTTAGAATATTCGAACAATTGATTGGATTCCGGTAAAATCCTTCGAATTTGATAGTCGAATTCGTAGGATTTTACCTCCCCACTATTCCCAAGGTCGAATTTCGAATTTTTTTTTATTTGAAATTCGATCTTTAGTAAATTTGCCCCCAAGAGTAGATTTAGCAACATTCAAATTAGATTTTTTTTTAATCTCGATTTAAGTTTTTCGGCACAAAAATCATGAATTTAGCACAAAACAATTTAAAAGCTTGAATAAACCTTTTAAGTAAATGGGAGTTGTATTTTCAGATTTCAAGCTAGTTTTCCATTTGTTTTCTATATTAATTTGAAATTTTTTACAGTCATTGAAAATGAAGGGTAAAATGTGATTTCACTGTTCCAGTTGTTTTTTCATGTTTTAAACAGATAATGTTTTGGGGTTTTTTTTTAGAAAAATGCCTATAAAATTTAGAATTGGAATAAATCTTCGCCTAGTGATCTAACCAAGATACACATGGCCCTATACTACCCACCAATAATTAATCTAATAATAACAATGCAACATTCAAATCGTTATGTCTCTGGTTAACCCCACCCATTCATTTGCTATTTATTGTGGCAATGTATTACTATTATGGATAGAAAAGTCTTCATTAAATGACAGGTTTTGCCAAAGCAAGACAATAATGGGTCTATGTAATAAAAGGTAGTAAGTTTGCCCAGAAGCAGTAACCTATAGCATTTACAGGTCACCTGTTTACAAGGAAATTTACTGGTTGCTATGGGTTACTGCTCCTGAGCAAATTTACTGCCTTTTATTACATATGGGGGTAAGTCTAAAGCTATTTAATAGAACATTATGAAGATGAATTGTCAAAATTCTGACAGCCTTTGAATGTCTGGAGTGTACTTACAGTATGTGCATGTTAGTGCATGTTTCTTTTTTTGTTGTAATGTCTTATGTCTGGGGGGATGACAGAAAATGGGATGATTTGATAAGGAATTTTATGAGTGAGTTTGTTTGAAATAACATATATCTAGTTGTCCAAGCAATATGGATTGTGTAATTTTAATAGGATTGTGTAAGTGGCAGTTGATGGAAACTATTTTTGGTTGGTGTTGATGGAGTCAAAGGTGATGGCTGGGTGGGAGACAATGTACTGCTGTAAAAAAAACTCCTTTTTGAAAGAAGATGTGTTTGGTTAATAAATGGTAGGTCTGAAAGGGAGATGTTTTACTTCTGGGTGATATTAGTAAAACTCTCTGGTGCATTAAGACTCCTGGGGGGCCTTTAGGACTTCTTTCCACTGAACATTAGGAATACTGTACCAGTATAGTGGTCACAGAGATGATTAAGATGTTGACATTCAGTTCTTTAATGATGAATCTCTTATTGCAACGTTTTCAAAATTTGTGGCAGTGCTCCTTTATTAATGGTAGTTCTTGACCTAATGTGAGTGTGGAGGCTGAAGAGAAAAAAGGGATGTGGGACCTTTGCCTCATTCCATGGAATCTTCTTAGTAAGAGTAGAGCCTGACATAACATGGCTCATTGACCTGCAGCAGCCCATCTGCTATTCAAGGGAATGTGGAGCCAAAGGACAAAGCAGAATCATTATTTATCAGCTTTTTCTATCAACACATCCTATGCTGAACAAGTACCAACATTCCTCTCCCACAACCCTTTTATCATGGGCTATTACTTGTGAATTATAATCTCATTTTCTGTAGGGTTCCCTTTATAATTGCATACTAGACATTCAGGCACAGAAGCTGCTAGAACAAGAGATCATTTTGAACAATGAAGCCAAAATTTATATTCCTAAAGGGCAAACTGGAGAGCCTAATATTGTTAAGTTCCAAGAATGACCTTCTGTGGCAAGGACAGATTTCTAATACAGACTGGGTTCAAGAGCAGTGCATGTGCTTCTTCCATAATGCAGGATTAAAATGAGGAATACATAAACAACTTGTAATAGTAACAATGTTATATTTAACTGAAAATTTCTCACAGATGAAACCTGCCATTGCATCATATTACCATTAATTATGGTAAATGTAATATTTTGTGTTTATTACCCATAAAGGTGGAAGTCCCACGTGCTGAGATGTTTGTCATTAATAAATGTAACTTACCATTAGTGGAGGCAGTTTTAAATGGTAAAAACATGTCATGTGACATTTTGACAATCAGTTAATATGGTTTATGTTGTGCCACTACTGGATCATGTGAAATAGGCTTTTTGATAAAATGTAACAGGTCAAGTCAGATGGAGGCCTTGCACCTTTAATAAACACAGGTAATGGTGGGATGTTGCTTGCATCTACAGCTACGAATATGTTACGGGTAATTATACTATAGCAACCTGCTTTCAGAAGCAACTGCTTGTCATTCTGCACTAAAGGCACTTTGCACCTTGCACTAAGTTCAGAACAAAGTGCAGAGAATGGGTTGCACAGATCCCACCAAAGCAAATTCTCCATGGATGGGTCATAAGCATTCCTCATGGCTTCAGCAATCATCCCAATGGGATTTGCAAATATGAACCCAGGTGAGTCCTTCTCCTGTGACTTCTATACATTATACTTTTTTCTGTGTAGTATATGTATACTTAGCAGTTCCTTGTCCCTGAAACACTGCCCCTTTAGCTTCCAAATGTTATAAACAGAAATTCTTTTTTTTTGCTTTCATGTCTAAATTTAGTCACGCAAAACACTATTAGTATCCGAAACACTCTTTCATCATGGCTTTTATGGAGAGTGATTGTACTGCTGGGGGATACATTTGGTTCACAACTTCAAATATTAAACAAAAATAAATACAAACCTGTTAAACTATATGAAGAGAAAAAGAGTGAGGCGCCATCAAATACGTCACTACTGACGTGACTTCATAAATAAGGGCTAACGACCATTTATAGTGCTTTACATAGAAATTACCCTTGGATGCCATAATATTTACAGATCATGGAAAATATTTAACGAGATTAATGGCGCTGCATTCACATTTTAGCTGTTATCTTAACATTATGTCGTTAGCACAGGAAATTTTTCATTGACTGTCATTAAACATATCTAGAATGAAAACTTGTGTATGAGATAAATGTGAAAGTTATGCTGTTCACCATAGTTTATGCCTAGGGGAATATTATAAGTAGGGTTATTTGAATGTATGCCATGTTGTATTATGCGTGGGTTGTGAGATAAAATAGCATGTGGAAGGCTTGGTACTTATTTAATGACTGCAACATTATCAGAGTTACACAATTTCTGCATTTTTTTCTATTTCTGTATTAGTTAAATAGATATTTAAGACTATGGGTGTCTATATTTTCAGTTTTTATTAGTAATTATATGTTTGACAAATACACATATTTGATTGCTGCAATTAGTTGAACACATACACAGATACAGGACCATTTTAGAGATGTTCAACATATAAGCTTTAGATACAGTATACATCTTCTTGTAAATGTGCTGCATGCAGGATAGACGAAGAACTATTAAAATGCAGAATAACAGAATAACCTAATAAAACCAATTAGAAAACTGGGACAGATTGTAAGCTTTAGGGACATAATTTCTCCAGTGTCGCCTCACGTCATATAGTAATTTATAGCAATTTTTAACCTCCCTGTCTTGTAAAAAATGTGTCTGTACATTATATATTACACCTACACAATGGGGCAGATTTACTAAATTTGTGTGAAGGAAATTTGATTAAATTGAAAATTTACGATTTTTTGAATTTTCGAATATGCAAATTAGGCCACTTTGACAATCGAATTTGCAAAATTTGATTGTATCGAATAAATCGAATAAAATCTATTCGATTATTCGACCATTCGATGGTCGAAGTACTTCCCCTTAAAATTTAATGCGATGGCCTACATCGCCAGATTGAACCTACCGAATTGCAATAGAAGCCTACGGGAAGCCCCCATAGGCTTTTTTTCTAAGTTTTATGTTCGAATAGAAATCCTACAATTGAACGCTTCAAACCGTTTGAAGCATTTGATTCGTACGATTTTTTCGTGAATTCAAACAGAATTTTACGATTTTTTGTAAAAATTATTGAGAAATCGAAAACTGGCAAAATCCTTCAAATTCGATGTTCAAATTTGTCGGATTTTCGTTCGAAAATTGAACAAGGGTCGAATTCGACCCTTGATAAATCTGCCCCTGTGTATTCAAGTAGAGCTATAAATCATAACTTCAATGTACTTCAGTCTTATCTAATTACCTCCCTCCTAGCTATGATCCTGATCCAGAACATGCCCATTTGATGATCCACCTGCTCTTTTCTGTGGGCATCTTCAAAACAATCTGTGCCATATTGAAATGATGGATTCTAGGACTTGGGGTTCCTCAGTATATATTGTTTTATTGACAATATGTTCCAGTCTGTTTTGATCTTTGTCGCAACTAATGTCCTGTATCAATCAGTGTAATTGTATTTTTATGCTATTGAAATGCCAGTGACATATTGGGTTCAAGGTTGGGTACAGCTCAAAAGTAAAAATAGAAAAGGAATGTTTTAATAAATGGTTGTGTCTTTGGGAAACTTTGTTGCAGACACCAGAAGAGAGGTATGACTAATCCTTTCGACTCCCTTTTCACATGTAATGCTTGGGGAATAACATAAGGATTAAGAACAAGGTATATCATAATCAAAGTGCACTCTGGAGAATTCAACCCTGCTCACTAAATGTAGAAAAGATTTTAACACAGGCCCATATGCTGCCTCCCAAATACACTTATAGTGTGCTGATTTATTGTAGATCAGGTTCCTTACATCTCCGTCTTGCACCAAGATTTATCCTCTGTCTGGCCACAAGCCTGTCTTCAATTCTGAGGATTAGAAACCTGTTCTAGGGTAAGTCGGGCAAGTACACACACTTTTTAAGCATCAAAATATAAAATCTAAAAGCAGATAAGGAGCTCTTATCCCACTGAGGTTAGCCAGGTTTTATGGTTGTCATAATCTCCATCGCAAACTGTTGCAGTTTCCCATGTTCTGCACCAAAAAAAAAAAATAACCCCAAATATTTTGCAAAGTTTTCAAATCATTTCCCCCAAAGTGGGATGGATATACTGTACCTTTCTCAAAACTATGCTTTATTATACAAATATGTGCAAGTGAACAGGCTAAATTTTGTAACAGTTGGGGAATCATATCTAGTATAAAAAAAATCAACTAGTGGACACATAATAATTATTTTTCTAATAGTTTATTAGATATAAAAACAATTTTTTATTCAAACCATGCTGTTTGTCAGTAATGGATTGCTAGAATTCGCCAATTACACTATTCAGTGTATCACAACTGGTTGTGGCCAGGGAAAAAACAGGTTAGGTTGTGGAACTCATAAATAATTAGTCAAATATATAAATACAACCAGGGCCCGGCCAGTCACGTCAGCCGCCCTCCACAGCACGTGTACACGTAAGGGAGTGCATGCACATGTGTGCTGACAGGCCGTGTCATCGCACACATCACCCTCCCCTCACGTAGGCACGCTTGAATACACGAATAGTGCAGAATTCTTCAGACAGGACTGGGATAGGCAGTAGTTAAAGGTACATGCCGGATGCCCCTCTATCTTTGCGCCCTAGGCACATGTCTACTCTGCGTACCCCTAGTTCCAGCCCTAAATACAACATAACTGTTGTCAGAACAAGTTTATCAAACATCTGCTATATTTTAGTTTATCTTTATACAGTTGAGCTGTATAGAAGGTTCTCTGATTATAAGAAAAGAAAAGCAGTTGCTGTTGAGCTCAGGGTACAGATAGAACAACCAGAACTGAATCCCAATTCCAGTATAGTGTGCATAACAGATCATCATCTTCAAGGTTAGCAGATGAAGTTGATTTAGTTATGGGGCCAGTATTGTCTTTAAAAAGCAAGGGAAAGAGGAAGCAACCTTTTAAAATGCACATGTTTGAAATATTGAAGTCAATCCAGGGTCACCTACTACACAATGGGTGGGCTGTGAACAACAGAGGGAGTCTCCAGTTGCTAGTGATACCCTAAAGCCTCAATGGATATTGGTTGAATTCTTCATCCTTGCCTAATTTATTGTTCCTCTCTAATCAATCAGTGGCTTGTGACTGATGTTAATTATCACATAATATGCCCATAATGGTAAACCAGTTGCACTCTATGGGTAATTCCGCCTTACTTGGTAAAGGTCACACTTATCCTGTGTTTCGCCCAAGAACTCCTTTACCGGGCAATTTTAGCACTTACTTTTTAATAGGAACTGCTGAATTGTGGTTATTAGAAGTTTTTACCACTTCTACAAGTGTTTTAGTAGATTAAAACATCCAAGTCATAACCTGGCACACAGCAAGGCTCTAATAGTAAGCAACAAAAGAAAACATACTATTTAGTTACCAGACATTAGAAAGTACATTGCAAATAAACCCATGTCATGTTGGTGAAAATGATTTACTTAACAAGGGTGGCTGGAGAAATACAGAAAGAACACATTTGAAATGTTACATGAACATGACAAATTATTGACTGGAGGTTGTAGTTTCATGGCAAGCAGAGAAAGTGGAATTGTGGGTGGGCTACACGCTTCTTTATCTGCGGGTTTTCCTACCATATTTCTTTGGGTTTCTGGCTTAATTCCTGCTGAGAGGATTAAAGTGTGGTTCCACTTCATATAATATACTGAAAACACAACACAACGAATGCATTCACCCAGATAACCTTTTCTATGGAGTATTTAATTTTAAACATTAAAAAAACAGGGAAACAAAACCCATAAGCTTCTCTAATCAGGGCTGTAGTCCCTGCAAGAATAGATCTGATAATGCTTTCTCTTCACCTGACTTAGCTCAAAGCAAAACATCCTTCTGGATTAATGGGACTTCATGCCAAGTCTGGTGGATTTCCTTCTCTCTAACTACATGTTCATTATTTACTTCACTGATCATTAAGCTCACACCTGTATCACCCCCCTTCCTGCCCTCCTAGGACCTCCATTGGAAAGATTGGTAATGCTATATGCTAAAGCACTTGGATCTGCTACCTAGCTGCAGAAATAAATTGACATTATGGATCTGTTAAGCTAAGATGATTTTTTTCTGGAAGACTGCTGCATGAAATAGTATGGCAAAAAAAATAAATTTTTAGTTTCTGTTCATTGGACATTTTTTAACTCTGCAATATTTTCTTATGAATTAGGACTGCATGCAGTGAACATTAGGTTGTATATGAATCAGTGCTATCTATCTGAAGATAGAACCTGTCCACATAGCATAGCATTGCATAAAGGGATATATGCTTTACATAAGACTGCATATTTTACTTAAAAACCCTGCAGCTAGATAACTTCATATTTACAAGGGTGGAACCATACCTTAGCCAAAGTTCCTCTAAGGGCTATCGTTTTTTTCCATAGAAGGGAAGTACTCCATATTGAAGGCAGTGACTGGGTCTCTAATTACATTTCAGTTTTTTTTCAGTACATATGGGGAGAATGTAATTAAAGTCTCAAAGAGAAAAACTATTTGCACCAATAAGAATAAAAATCTGCATCTCACAATGTTATACTGTTCCTTAAACTGTTATTGCATTGTGAATTTTAATTGTGCACTCTTAAGAAGAGCTTGAAGCAGTGGCGTAACCTGGGGCCCCCTGTCGGTCCCTTACTTCTATAAATCCCATGAGTGTTGATGGCATGTGTGCTGTAAAATCTCCCCCTAGATAATCACCTGACATAACCATTATCGTGGCTCTGATGGGCCCCAAGGGGGTCTGCACCCCTGGTAGTTACGCCACTGGCTTGAAGGGGCCGTAATCTTTTGGAGAAAACATAACCTTTTCAAAAAGAAGCTTAATTACATTTACTGCGCATTGGCGCAAACTATAAAATTAAACGGTCTTTCACTGTTGGAAGTGGTGACTAAACTGTTTCCAGGTTCGCAAAAGCTATATTAAATTTGTTTAAAGCAACATTTATTTGTGCAAAGGCATAACTTTTCACATTGCAAATAGTTTTCCATTAGCGACTTTTATTACATTCCCCCGTAGGAATCTAAAGAGTCGTATAATGATTAATTACATTTATGATACTTGTTAGTGGAATGAGTATACATTTCCAATACTGTTCTCTTTACACAAATCAAATACATTAAAACATTTCTTATTAGAAGTTTTAGCTTCAAAATATAATAAATGGTACTGACTTCATATATATACACCAATATGTTAATAAGCTAAAATGATTTTCTACCAAGAGTGTTTCAACATAGATTTAAAGCCATTGTACAGATGAAAGGTGGGCAAGTGTACAATCATATCCAAGATGTGACCAATCGCATGTGCACTGCTTAGATGAAATATCTTGACAAACTAAGCAAATTTATTCATCTGAAATACTGTTAATTATTCCATCAGGATTACAAATGTAGATATTAATATCATTAAATGGTATACACAATCCAAATCTTATCTGCTAGTAGACATTTGTATTCATGGGAGTATGCAACAGCAACAATGCAGTAATAAATGATTACATAATAAAATATAATCTGCGTAAAGGAAAATGCACGAGAAAGATTTCACATATTTCCCTTAAATAATTCTGCTGATTTAAGATGTGGAAGAGTCAGATAATAGATGGATAAAGTATTAATGAATGTGAACCAAAATGGAAGAACTGAAATAGTTACATGGAAAATGGGTTAACTGATCCATAAATAGAAATATTTGCACATTTATGAAGTACTTGTGAATGCAGCGTGAAAAATACTAAGCTTTTGGGTTCTCACCTATGGATTAAAATTCATGTGTTAATTTGCAAGGGTTTATGTGCTTACAGACATTGCAAAAGCTGCTTAAATAGGCTGTGATGTTAATTAAAATATTCTCACAGGGATTTTTGTAGAAGTGTGATCTTGGAAAACACTGACTATATATGTGTTGCACAAAACAGTATTACAAATCCTGCTGTGTGATAAACACAAGGAATGGTGAAATGAATACTTGTACTCAATGTTTTTATAGAGACAAAACATGGATAAGTTACCTCCGAAGAAAGATGAAATTGGCCCAGTTTTAAATAGTTATTTCTTTGTACCCCCTGCAATTGGTGGCAGCAGTAGAAAAGTGGGAGTTTGAAATGATAGAAGCAGGGAAGGTGGTTCTAGGTGCTAGGGAAAGTCTCAAAATTACATACATAATGCAATCACTGTCCCTATTTTATTGGTGTATATATGACATGCCACACTTACATACTGATAAGTATCTCATAAGTTTAAAGGAAGTTTAGCTTCATTAACATATTTTATATTTTGTGGGTCCCTTGTGAAATATTCATGTCACATATTGCAAGATTCAATAGATTATAGGGCTGTGATGACTACTGTTGAAAGCTGGCTTTGTAAAAAAAGCACAGGTAATCTAGTAAGTGGTAGAGACTGGCAAAACAAATATATAAGTATTCCGATAATGCTTGATAAAATAGAATACAAAAAAAGAATTGCAAAACATTATTAAACCAAAGCTGATAATTATGTAATTAGTGATATAGTAGGGGTAGTTTACAATGCCTTGTGCAGTGTGCAAAATATAGATCTCATTTTTACACTTTGCACACTTCTTGGAGCTCCTGAGGAAAGGCTTGCAGGCCTCTGTGTGCAATTTTACAGCACAGATACCTATGGCTTCTCCCACAAATGCAGTGCTAACTGCATTAGTCAACTAATGCCCATTAGTGATATAGCATATGTGCCCCAGGGTAAAGCAAATGACCCCTAGAGAGTGCTAAGGAGGACCTGCAGACATCCATCCATGGAGCCTAAGGCTTAGTCCAGACGGGGAGATTCGGGGGCGATCCGTCGCCTGGCGACTTCTCGCCACAACGGATCACCCCCGAATCTCCCCGAATAGCTAGGCACCGGCGAGGCTTAAAAGCGCCGGCGCGTGTCCACACGGAGCGGCGTGATTTTTAAAATCGCTCCAAATTGCCTGGAGGCCCCCATACATGAGCCGGTAAAAGCTGCCGACAGATTCGCGGGTGTATCTATGTGTTGATGCAGTCCCACGATTCGACCTCCAATATATCCTCCATTCTGATCCGATCGCTGGGACCGGGATTGGATGAGCCCGATATCGCCCACCTCAATATGGGCATATCGGGGAGAAATTCACTCGTTTGGCGACATCGCCAAATGAATGGATCTCCCTGTGTATGGCCAGCTTTAGCCTTACATCGATTTTGATAAAAATCTGCTTTTTGAGAAATCAATAGGGGTTATAGCTTTTTATACTTTGGCAAGTATAACTGGTGTTTGGTAATCTCTACCATAGCAAAACTATCCAGAACAGAGTGGTAAAAATACAATAACTAGAGCTCAAAGGGCAATCACAGTATTTAACACCAATGTAACAGCAGATGTTCTTAATGGAAAGGAAACAATATATATATGCCAAAGAACTCTGGAAACCAGATGCACTTCACCGCTTCAACAGTTATGTTTGAAGGCTATTAATGGGATTTTTTTGGCCTTACCACCATTCATCAAAATGATGATAATGTGATCACTCAACATTTTTCAAGGAAACCTTAAGCTTGTAATGTTCGTGCCTCCTAACCATGTTTCCATGTTTCTGCAGCTGAATAACAAAGCTATCCCATAGTTGCTTCATGAAAATTAGAATAGGCTACACAATTTAACTCTGATGCTTCAATTCATCAAAATCCCACGTGCACAGTTATGTGCATATGTGACTATTCCTGTTAGTGATTGTGTCAGTCCTATAACACAAAACCAACTGCTCCAATGGAATTTATTGAAATCAGATGTAGAAAAAAATGCAGACATGGCAATTCCTGCGATTCCCATGGTGCAAATGCACCCGCAAATCTTTGTAACTATGAGAAAGTTCATGTAACTTTTATCTATAACTGCAACTGTAGTATTCCCATGGGAAATTCCTGTGATTGTATTTCTAGAACTGGAGTCCTTCCCGTATATATTGTAAACACCTGATATATGCAATGCTGAATATGAGATTGCTATCTGATTTAGCATGGGTTGTTGTAAGCATGATGGAAGGTATGGAAGTGACGTTTTGAAGTGATGCAAATTAAACTAACATCCAAAAGGAGATAGTATATTCTCCTTGTGTGGGTTCTGTCCACACTCCAAAAAACTTACAGGCAGGATAATTGACCGTACTCTGTGTGAATGTGATAGGAACCTTAGATTGTAAGCTCCATGAGTGTCAGGGACTGAAGTGAATGCTGTATGATCTCTGTAGAGCACTGAAATATGTTGGTATTATAAAAAATACATAATGAAGTAAATACATTGATGTGTCATAGAGCAATCTTATTTTCATATGACTGAATAATAAGTCAAAGAAGTGGAAGAATGAGATTTACACTACTTTTTAGATGCATGTATGGAATCTATTATTGGGGACCTGGAGTTTTCCAGATAGGGCATCTTTCTGTAATTTGTGCCACTATTAGTGATGGGCAAATCTATCCCGTTTCGCCAAAAAATGTGCGAACCGATGCACAGCGCGTTGTTTTCTGCGCGTGCCACGCTGTTTTCGGTGTGCGTAGCATTTTTTTTGATGGGCGTCTCAGGTTTTTTTCACGAATTTCTTAGCCGGCGACGAATCGTGGGTATTCGCCGTGAATTCACGCCTGCAAAATAGATTCGCCCATCACTAGCAACTATACCTTAAGTCTGCTAAAAATTATTTAAATATTATATAAACCGAATAGTGTTGTTTTGCCACCAATATAAACTTTGCAGCATAAGATCAAGTAAAAGGTTTCATTACTGCACAATTAAGCACATTTTTGGTAATTAGAATTATTTGCTTAAAGTGAACTCTATGGGAGATGGCTTTCCCATAATTTAGAGCTTCCTGTTTATGGAACTCTCTGCAAGTTACTTTTTAGACCTCCCCAGATATTGGCTGAATGAAAATAAAATATTTGGAGCACAGAGATCCAATTGAAATTTGCAATTAATATATTCAATATAAATCATAGACAATATAATCAACATAATCATAGACAAAATCATAGTTCTATCTTTGGTGCTCGAAGTTGAAACAAATTTTTCCAGTTTTTTGAACAGGAAGCAAAAGGAGGATGTGTGCAGATGTCATATGCATTACACCTAAATGTTCACCAGACCGATGAAGAAAGACTGATAAATGACCCTAAGTAGTGGAGGTCCAGTGGTCCTTTACAGGTCTCAATACAATATTTCTGATTTATTCCTATTCAACTTAGTTTAGAAAACACAGGATCTAAGGCGCTTCCGTCTCAGCCTAAATAGACTGCCTCTCTCAGTGCTCTTCATTAATGTCAGCAAACCCATAAATCTAAACATTCAGAAGCTCCATGAAAGTCCCTCTCCACCTACAAATCCTGTGTCACCCTATAAACGGCATTGATTCCAGATGTTAGGAATTCCCATTTGTGACTTCTTTGGAAAGTAAGAGGGTCCTTCCAAGTCACTCTTACAAATGGTTGTCATAAAGGGATTTTATAACTTTTGCTATTTCATTTTACAAGGCATGATGCATTGGAGATAGAAAGATCTGTATGTTTTGGCATAATGAGATGTCCAGTGAGTTTTAATGTAATCTTGGATGGATAATACCCTGCAGACATGTTTATAGGGTTGTAAGATTCAATAAAGCAGAATTATGATAAATTGGGGAGACACGGGCAATAGTATTCTTCTGATGGCATACCTTCCTATATGCTACAGGCTTCTGTAGATGTGCAGTTTCAAAATGTAACTGTTCTCACTATAATTATTGGAAAGTCTGAAGCCACGGACAAAAGGAATGAAAAAATCCAACATGTATAATCTGTGTTTTTACTGAAATAGATCATGGTGAAGCAGTATAGACAACAAAATCATTTGAAATGTGTGGCTTTATGCATAACAGTATAGTACCACGGTTCTCTAATGAACTTGGTTTCATACATATATTAATGTTCAGTGTGAATATACTATATCAGTGGGTGGAAATGAACTTAATTAAGCAAGATAACAGTTTACTAATTACACAGATTTGTACATAAAAATCAACAGTCCTAACATTTCAGGGGTTATTTACTAAAACTCAAATGTATCTAATCTTTATTAAACCAAGCTCGACCAACTCCCATCAGCGATTTTAACTTATTTATTAAAAAAAAAATAACTCAAAAAATTCGGTGACTAGAAAAGACTATTAAATCGAGCAAGTTTACAAGTAGCACAAGTTTTTCGGAATTGATGAATTGCTTGTTTTTTTCAGGTATCGCCCAAAACTCTGAATTTTTTCAGATTATCAGATGAAACCTAGCGTAGATCACTATATCTTCAATTTATAAAAGGGCATCTGCCATTGACTTCTAAATGACCTTGACAGGTGTGAGATGGCAGATTTTCAGATTCTGACTTTTAGCAGCATTGAGGTATTAAAACCTTAAAAAATTCAATTTTTTTGGTGCCCTGCTGATCCTGCCCAATATCCATGTTCTAACATTTTCTGCCATTTTGCACCTTCAAAAGGAGTTGGAAATTTGCTATACATTGAAAAACTTGCCTTATTTATCAAAGGGTCATGGTTTAGTACCAGAAAATTTACTCTGGTTTATGGCACACACAGCATTTTGATTACTGATCAAAACATTACTACCTGCTAGCATTACATTTATGAAATAAAATATATTTCATCACTATACATTTCTAAAAGCAATTAGTGAGTATGTATTTAATTTAAAAAAAGTGTCTGTTTTCTTCTACAATGGAGGGCATTTTTTGAGTCTGTCCTGTACCATGTTTGTTGGAGAAAAGTGCTGAAATAAATAACTTTATTTAGTTTGACATAGCCATAGAACTTTAAAAAAGAACTGTTTCTGAGGAACTGAAAACATATTGGGGGTATAGCATTCTAACTTATGTTCAGTTCTTAGATAATTGTGAAATGCATGTCAAGGTTTGCAGGGTGGTGGGAGGCCTACACATTTAATATAGGCAAAATTCCTTCAATATCCTTTCCTTTCCAAAACAGGTTGTACAGGAAAAAGATGTTATCATTGTATGCTCATTTTGTCATGAAGTACTTGATTTGGAATTCCACCTGGTAAACATTCATGTAAAAGGATTAGCTGAACAGATCTGAGTGGCATCTAATTAGAAGAAGCAGGAGGTGTGCTTGTCTGGGTCACTTATTACAACAGCCTTGTGCTTGCAGGCTCCCTCATTAGCTCTCTCCTGTCCCCAGTTGGGACATGCATTATTCATTCAGTAGCTTTTTCTGCTTACAGAAGCATGTCAGGAATTTTTCCTCCTTTGTCTTGTGGATAATGTTTTTTTTTGCTTCAGTACCTATCTAAAATATCCTTGAAGCATTGTGAGGGTTACAATAATTCCTGTGAGTGCCAGCCAATAAATACTTTAATTAAGTAGCAGCCCACAAATATTGTCTATTCATATGCAAACAAAAATATATTTTTCATGAGGTACTTTCTCTTTCTAAGACATCTATACCTGGCAGATTTTTTTTAACTTTTTTTGATTGGCATTTGAATAGATGCAATAATGAAAACCCACATTACAGTGATATAGTGGAAAACATGAATAAATTGGAAAACGTGACTTCAACAGAATTCTACATGTTGGGGTGTTTTGCACACTTCATTTATACAGCAGATGTCTGGCAAAATTATTCTTCTATATTTGTTTGCATAATATGAGTGAATAAAAAGTATAAAATTGATATTTCCCAGAATTATTGTGATGCTAATCTATCCATGGAACAATTGTTGGCAAGTTCTTCTTATATAGGGTTACCATTTCACCCCTTTTAAAAAGAGGAAACTTATTTAATACACATTCTGCTGCATTTATATTCAGCAAGTGTCCTTTTTTAAACAAGTGAGGTTGCAAAATTGATTGAAGAATTTTTGTGCACACATAACCAGCAGGGAACACTGACCTGAAGTTTAGGTCAGTTTTGCTCAATAAGAGTATGGATATATGCTATCAGTGAGCACTAAGCAGTCCAAAAGCACTTAGCAAAAATCTAAAATAAAAAAACATGCACAATAGCTCACTTCATGCATTTAGGGTGGTAGCAGACAGTGATATTAGTCACCGAATTGCCGGCCTCAAGAGGAATCTTCAGGTGACTTCGGAAATCTGAAGTGATTTGTATGCCATCCTGCAGGCGATGCGTATTCTTGCTGGCGGGAAGGCATTTCGGGGAGATTAGATGCCCAAAGTAGGAAAGATTTGTCGGTAATCTTCCTGTCTGCCCCTATCCTCATTCATGCAAAATCACAGTTCGGATAATTATATACTTCCCTATATATTCTTGGAACTGTGTTTGAATGGCTGATAAAACAATGTTTTCCTATATCTGGAATCTTGTTAGGAACTAAGGGTGCCTTGCCAAAATTCTATGAAGGAAGCAGACACCGAGGAACAGGCTGAAAAAGCAAAAGTCCTAAGGTGTGGTATCAAAAGGGCTATTCAGAATCATTTTCAAGATTGAGACACAGGTCAAGGTAGGCTACAATCAGCATTGTTAGGAACTAGCCAAGAGTCATTAACCATTAATAGTAGTGTAAGTAGTATAGCACACCCAAGAACTAAGGCCTACAATCAGCCAACGCAATGAAGTCAGTTGGGCTTTAAATACTGAATTTTCGTGCCAGTTGTGGTGCTCTGATATCCAAAGTCCAGGTGTAGGCATGATGATGTAGGAACTTCTGCATCATTCTGCAGGCAGACACATCATCGCCTATGCTAGAATCATTTTCACACCAAAAGACTGGTGCCCCCCCGTGTGCAGGTTGAATCCATTGCAACTTGCACAGAATAAATCAATATGGACGTGAATTGGTGTCCGTTTTAGTAAAACAATTTACATTGTTTTGGGGCTTCTAACCTATTCTTAAAGGGGTTGAACTTTTAGTATGAGGTATAAAGAAACTTTAGTAATAAAAAGTAGTAATAACAATACATTTGCAGTCATAGTGGCATAGGCATATTATTCTGTAGACTGGCTATATTCTCTCATATATTCAGTTACTATCTGCCCCTTTTCATCTCTTAGAATAATTATTATACATCATATGGCTTTTATTATTTGCATGTAAGTAATCACTGAGCACAGCATGTACATTGCTTAGGCATAAATATTCTGTATCATAGTGGGTAATGCTTATTATCCATTGTTAGAATCCCAGCAACATTACACAGCAGTCTGTCCATTATCACGATACTCAGCAGTATGGTACAGTTTTGTGAGATCATTATCTGTGTAATGATATTGAAATTAATGCTAGAGGGGAGAATGTTCACTATCAGTGCATCAGCAATGTACTCTGTTCTTTATTAGTTTATAGATACATAGGAAGGAATCAAAACATGATTGCTATTTACACACATTTTGTAGAATCAAGACAATATTTTAGCAGTGTAAAGACATCTGTAGTGAATGGCAGTATCATGACACCATAAGGATCCTTCGTGCATCTAGCAAAACACTATTTTGGAAAGTGTAGTACTGTACAATAGTAAAACGAGATTCCGTAAGGAATGTTGCTAACCGTTACCTCAAACGAGAGGGGAGACAAAAAAACAAAAAATGAAAATATTGTGTAGTATTTCAAGCAGGTGTGATACACCCAATAGTGTGCAATAGTTTTTACACTATCAGTGCATAAATTAGTTCCCCTTAGTAGTTATAATCTAGTGAAAAAACTTATGGTAACCTTCCAACACCATCAAACAGTGTACAAATGTTCCACACAGGTAAGTTATATTTTTTTGGGTTATATTGTGTCATAAAGCAAAATTCAAAACCTTCATTTTAATTTTTTTGGGTTTTATCTTTGTATAATAACATTTCATTTCTATCCTCTTTGCGAGTTTTTTCATATGCCTGTTTTATTTTCCCTTGTTTGTACCCTCTCTCCTTAAATCTTTCTTTGAGGATTTCAGCTTGTTTATCAAATTCTTCTAGGTTATTGCAGTTCTTTCTAATTCTTCTGAAATCTCTTACATGTGATTTTAACAAGTTTGTCTTGTAAGTGCAATATTTTATATTAAAGCTGATTTTAAGATTTTTTCCGCACATGCCGCTTTTATCTTCCTCCATCCAGATTGGAGAGCTGCTGAAGCCTTTTGGGATATAGATATACGCTAATTTTGGTTAAACATTTGTGAGTATAATCAGAAACAGACCCAGAATTACGTGGGTACAGCTTATTTACTACTATAACTTACCTGTGTTGAACATTTGTACACTGTTTGATGGTGTTGGAAGGTTACCATAAGTTTTTTCACTAGATTATAACTACTAAGGGGAACTAATTTATGCACTGATAGTGTAAAAACTATTGCACACTATTGGGTGTATCACACCTGCTTGAAATACTACACAATATTTTCATTTTTTGTTTTTTTGTCTCCCCTCTCGGTTAGCAACATTCCTTACGGAATCTCGTTTTACTGCTGTTTGAGGGAAGGAGAGAGCCCTGATTGCTACTGTTTTTGGAGGACAAAAAGTGTTACACTGTGGTTTGAACCTTATTTTTGTATTTATTTAGTACTGTACAATACCTTCTCCTTTTCTTCATATGTAAGATTCAGTGCAGGTTGCTCTCTTTCACTTTATGCTAGCTCCTGCACCAAATTCCAATAAACAAGCCCATGGTCCAAATGGTTTGATCAGTCACTACCCCATTTGATAGAACACAAAATAATATCATTAACTATATCTGCAAAGTTATATACACACACAAAGAGTTGCCATACAAGCCTACACACAATTTATACAATGCTCTTATTAAAGTATGTGATAAAGTCTGGTATTGCCACATTATGGGTTTCAAATGTCCTACACATTTCAGCTATAATAAAGCACATATTGCTCTTGAGTGCGCAAATTGCGAATTCTTTGGGCAATAGCTGCTTTTTAATATACAGATGGGCATTGTTACTCAGTTCATAATATGAATAAGTTTTAATAATTGTTGAAGTGAATATAAGAAATTGCATTGTTAGAAGGGTTTTCTGCTGAAAGATCAAAACAGCACCGCCACCTACAGATAAGCTGTGGCCAAACATAAGGGTTTATGTATTAAAAGTCACAATATTTGTGTCAGATCTCGTAGCCTATGACAACCACTCAGATCTGTGCTTTCAAACAGATCAGTAGTAAATGCTTCCTGCTGAAAGGTTGCGATGGGTCACTGGATCTACGGTAAACGGTACAATTGTGATTTAACACACAATGATGCTTTAATAAATAATCTACCATAGATGGTAGGCCTTTCCTTTCCAGTCAGCAAGAAGATTCAAACATATCACTTTTCAGGAAAAAATATACGTCCCCTTTAAAAAGCATATAGTGAACCAACTATTGAAACTTGTGAATGACTATTGTATTAATAAAAGGTCATTTTCTTTAGCAATATGTTTTACTTCCACTTACAGTCATTTACCTATATTTCCTTTGGTATTTTCATATAACGGAGTACTGTAACAATAATTTATTATACAACTCTGTATACTTAAAAAAGGCTAATAAATATGTTCAACTATATTGAATTGTTAGCTATATTTCTCTGGATATCATAACACATATAATGATCCTTGAAGCAGAACTGCTTGCCTGTTTCCTTGTGTAAGGATTAAAGGCTAAATTCTATTACGTGAGAAATCCCACAACGTTTATAAAACACATTGCAAGTTCGTACTTTTCCAGAAATGTGTTGTGCAAAAACATTCGGTGTGATGCTCTGCCTCGTAGGAAATGTAATGCAGAATGAATTAATAAAGAGCTGAGCTCATTCTATAATCTCCCTCCCACAAACAAACTCCAAGTACCATTTAGAAGCTGTATAAAATACCCGAGGAGAGATATCTTCATGAAGTGTTTTGGGAGACTACACATCTTTAACCTTTGGATCTCTGCAATAACCAGCTCTCCCCCCTTTGCTTTGGGGTGGTTTGAAAAAAAAATATTTTATAGGTGCTAAAGACCTAAACAACTATGGACCCCCAGAGAAGAAAGTACATTAAATGTATCTAAAAAGGTCACTCATGGGTTGATATTATTATCAGCCCTAACCGGAATGATTTGTAAAGGAAAACTAATATCACATTGCAATATCCTTAAAGGGTGCTTCTTATTGTACACATTTGGATAATGCTATTTTCTTGCAATATTTGCTGTGGTATACTTTGATTTTGTCATTGCTTTTTCCTCCCTCTTTCACCATCAAGCAGATATTGGTTGCAGAAGAATGTGCAGTCATCATTCTTTTCAAAATCAATGGCAGCTCTATGACTGAGCATGAGCGCCCTTATACAGAAGCACTACTGAACATGCTCTAAGAAATAATTCAAAATCCTGTTTTTAGATGTTAGTCAAGTTAAATAAACTTCACGTACACTGTTTATATACTATATAAAATCTCGTTTCTTTTAGTCTTGGAAATCATATTCATAGCAACCAGACTGCAGCCAGTGGACACTGTAATTAAGGCAAGCTTTAGATCATGGGGAATTCTTGCTTATGCACCAAAATGCACTTGATGCCCACGCAACTGATACAAAATTACATATTGAATATGTAGGAGGAATAGGGTTGCCATCCATCAGGTTTTGAGCCAGAGAGCCTGGTTTTCAGAAGGGCTGTCTGGGTCAAGACCGTCTGCCAGGTTTTCCAAATAAGGAAAATCATGCAGGAAACCCTTGACTGACATGGAGATGAGACAATTGCTGATTGCTACATCATAGCCCCACCCCATGATGTATCTCATCCTGACCCATTGTGTCACTGATCTGCCCCTGTGAAGTCCCCACCCCAGATTGTGAGGCACAGAAAGGTGGCAACCCTAAATGGAAATGTGGGGAGTGCAAGTGACAGAATGAGTGCAGAATGAAAAGAGAAAGTAATTGACACCTGAGAGTTATAAGCAAGGTTATAACCAGCATGGATGTTTTAATTAAAAATATATATATTTTTAATTTTAAAAGGACTTTTATTAAACAGCTTTTTATGTCTGGGTGACAGGTCCCCTTTAAAAAGTACTTATAGAGTAAAAGTCTCCATGGAGTATCCAGCAAAGATGTCACCAGTAGAATGAAGACCCTGTAGAGTGCCACATAAGCACAAGATGGCTTAGCTTGCACACAAAATTGTTTAGAATTCATATACAAATCAAAATCAGGATTCTGCCACTGTATCACTTAACTGACATCCCACTTTCAGAGTATTATGTTTGGACATAAGGGTATAGGGGAAGGGGATGAGACACTTGTGACCAGACATGCTAATTACTGGATGTACACTCAATGCATACACAGCTTTTTGAGAAGCATTTTATACAACCAGGCTGTTTAAGTTTTCCAACAAAATGCTCAGTCTGCTGGAATGATGATGGAAGCAAAAAACTCCCCTTTCCCATGGGACAGCACCACCCCATTGTTACAAATTCACATGCTGGAGTTGAAAGTAAGGCTATCCCCCCCCCCTGGTTTTAGAAACCATAGTGAGTGCAATTCTTATCTTTTATAATGGATTTTAGTTTTATTATAATGAATCCTGAAACTGAGTATCTTGGAAGCTTCAATTGCCAAGTTCTGAAGCCACTTTCCTCTGATGTCTACCAGGCATGTCAGAAGGAGTTTGTAGGAAATAGCATTGCATGCAGAAGAAAAATGTTTGCAGGTTTTGGGCTAGATCAACTTATTACAGCAAATATAATCCAGCCTCAGGTCAGCAGAGCATTAGACAAAATAGTTACAGAACATTTCAATGGAAACATTTCCTAACCTTTGCCATAGAGAAAATATATTCTATACAATAGTTATAACTTGATATATCAATGATTTATAACTGATTTATCAAAGAGGACTATGGGTTATCCACCTGTCTTTAAATAAAGGACAATTGACCAAAGAGTAATCCAGTACAGGAGCCCTGTGGTTTACGGAATAGACTGCAGTTTTGCATTTTATTCATTCTTTACAGAATACAGCTATGTTGCTATGCCATATTATGCCAACATTGACAATCCAGATAGTGATGATATGCGATACAACACCACAGAAATTGTACAGTGGGTGAAATGTGCTGTTGGTTTTTAACATGACAAGCAAACATTACTCAGTTCATCGTGGAGAATGTGATTTGTAATGGATATAGGCTCCATAGTATTTGATCTGTGTTTTTAGCTGCCTCTTTCTATACCTACAACTACTTGAAAATGCAAGCAGAGTGCTAACTATAATGGACACAAAATTCAGCGCATATTGACACCATTCAGAAAGGTACTTGCTTCAATGCTGTAATGTTTCTACCCAGATTGCTGTAATGGATAGCACACACGTCCACATTGACTCTAGGGGTACCCTAGCAGATTTACTAATGGTAGAATTTCTAATTAAAATAAAAAATCGAAATTCGACCATGGGAATAGTGGGGAAGTAAAATCCTTCTAATCCGACTAGCAATTCGAAGGATTTTACCGCAATTCGATTGATCTAACAATCGAATATAAAAAATTTTGATTTTTTATTTTTTATTTTATTCGATCTGAGCAAGGATTGCCAGTTCGGTAGCTTGATCCTGGCGAAGTAGGTGGTCGAATAAATATTTAAAGGGGAAGTATTCGACCATTGAATATTCGAATAAACTTTTATTTGAATATTCGAATCATTTGAATTAGAATATTCGATGGTCAAATTAGCCTAATTTGCATATTCGAAGATTCAAATTCGAATTTATATTAAATTTGATCGAACTTCAAATTATTCACGTGAATTTTGTAAATTTGCCCCTATGTGTGTTGTGCCAATAGGTTGCGTCAATATACTGACATGTGCCACATGAATCAGAAGTTAATCATTTTAAAATTTGTATGCTTTAAAATTTGTTGAAAACGCTATCTCAACTTAGCGATTTGCCAAAAGAATGTTAAATTGCATTCATATTCTGTTGGAAAATGCTGCATTGTGGGTAAAATGAAATGGCAATTTGCACCTGAAAATTGCACCACATGCCATGTTCACAAATGAGGCTTACAAATACGGGAGAGGCTTGAAGCATAACCTTCTAGACACAAAAGCAACAAATGAAACAGTGCAGGTGGTTTTGAATACCTTGGACATTTCAATGAGCATAAAGTCCTTGGTGCAATTAAAAGGAACAATATTGCAATGATTTTTTCAGATGTTTTGTTTAAAGGTCTATTTGTTATATGTGTGTCAGTTTTCCCAGTGTATGTAGATACGTTTCTCTGTGGGTGAGCAGCTTTTCTGTGCTGTGTTTCATGGGTCATGCTGTATATGTGAAAGAATTGGCAGTGACTCAGTAACAGAGGACGATGAACTTATATTCATGCTCCGTCTATGATAGTTTTAAACCCTCCATGGGTGCGTTATGCACTTTGAATTTCATATTAGTGTCATCACCTTGCAGCCAGCTATCCTTTTTGTTTTGATATCTCTATATTATATTCACATGGGAGCCTGAAACATAAAATCTCAGACTGGTAGGGTTTGTTTTTATGGACATACTAAATCAACCCGTCTCTTGCCCTCGAGATAGCTTTTCAAATTGTTCTCACTAACAATTTACTGCTTAATCTCAAGTGACCTTAGTACATTATGAAGTGCAGCCTTGTAATGATTTGACTATTTTGAAAGTAGGTGAAGATGTTTTTATAACCTAAGGTTAGCTGTTGGTTGTTACTGGTAAGTAACTATACCCATCTGTGTATTTGGCAAAGCAAGGATATGTGGATGTAAGCCCCTCAGACGTTTGTTATCTGTGATCAGCACTTAAGATACATATGGTCAGTATAACATAATGCTACAAATAACTCTTTGATTGACAGAGGGCATTCTAATTGTCACTCAAAGGGCACTATGGATCCTGATAATTATTAGGAAATGTACTGACTCTAAATCTGTCAGTTTGCTGCACACCATTTATACCCCAAAATATAGGTAATGGAGTTGCTGGAGGTAGCTTTCTAGAAACTAAATTAACAAATTCTTATGGAGATTATATTGGGCCATGGTACATTTTGTAGTCATACATTATAGCAGGGATCCCCAACCTTTTGAACCTGTGAGCAACATTCAGAAGAAAAAGCAGTTGGGGAGCAACACAAGCATGGATAATATTCTTGGGTTGCCATATAAGTGTTGTGATTGGCTATTAGGTGTATATGTCAACCTACATTGAGGCTCTGTTTGGCAGTGCACCTGGTTTTTATATGATATGACCAAAACTTGCCTCCAAACCTGGAATTGAAAAATAAGCACCTGCTTTGAGGCCACTGGGAGCAACTTCCAAGGGGTTGAACAGCAACAAGTTGCTCACGAGCTACTGGTTGGGGACCACTGCAGTATAGTATTGAATTGGGCCATAAACTAATTTGCCAAGAGCGGTCCTATCTTGGAGCCACGTACTGCAGCAAATAACTCGGGGAATCAACAGGGGTATGGAACCCTCACAATGTAATTGCTAACAACAACAATGGGAGGCTTTATTTAACTGCATGAGCAGTGCCAGCTATTGTTCATAATGCACATACAACTTAGCATACTCAAAATTTCTCTAGATATCAGCAAGAGTTATTGTGTCAAAGGTCTTAAGGCACATACAGTATGTACAAAAACAGAACAAGTGCAAAAAAACATATAGGGACATAGGGTTTTCCTAAGGGATAAGGAATCTTTTCTGTAATCTGGATCTCCATACTGCTAAGGAATCATTAAAACAGTAATTAAACCCTATCGGATTGTTATGTATCCAATAAGAATTAATTATATCTTAATTGGGATAACGTACAAGGTACTGTTTATTATTACATAGAAAAAGGAAATATTTTTTTTATAAATGTTAATTATTTTATTAAAATAGAGTCTATAAAATACAGCCATTATTTGGATCTTTCAGGATAAACTGTATCCCAAGGTATTTTTTTCAAAAACAGATTAAAATTTTTTGTGCATTTCTTCTTCACTTATTGGCATTTAGGACTACATTTTTAAACAAAATGAGAATTTAAATGAGCCTTACACACTAGGGGGCATATTTATTAGCATTGGAGACAAACATTATCATCTGCTATGAAGGTTTGCAAATGCTTTCTTCATTCTGGAGTAGATGCTATTACAAAGTCCCCTTCATTTAGGGGATTATTTACTAAACCTGAAGTTATCTGGTAGGGCTTTTTGGGGCAAAAACTCAAATTTTTCATGGAAAAGAAACATGAAATCTTCAAGATTTATTATTGTGCTGCAAAAAGCCTGAATCTGAAAATCCTCCTTCTTCTTCTCCGACCTGTCAAGGTCATGTATAAGTCAGTATGAGATGTCCCTATCCCAGTTTGAAGATATAGTGGTTTCACTGGTTTTAGCCCGATAATCCACTAAATTTGGGGTTTTCTGACAAAAACCCCAAAAAACATTGAGAGGTACAAGAAAAAAGTCTGAAAAAAATGTACAATTTGGGTTTTTTCTCGATTTTATCTTTTTTTTCATGATCCAAGTCATTGTATTAATATATAAGGAAAAATTGGCTATGAGACTTTGGGCAAACTTTTTTTTTATCTTAATTATGAGATAAATTCCCTAAATGTATCTTTCTGGGGAAAACTGCAATCATAGACCATATTGTACTGCTTTATCCCTTATAGAAAAGACATAAGATACAACATTTGCAAAACAAACTTACCAAAGGGTTGAAATTACATGTTGCAAGCAGCATTCTTACCTGCACTCAATGAACCACTGACGGATCTGGTCCTGCAATGTTTCCTTCATGTCCAGGGATTCTGTATCTCGGATGGAATCTTTTATCTGAGCCAGAGCATGCTGATACTCAGCTTCATGTTGCTCCTGAAGTTGACAACGCAGTGATTCTGTCTTTTTAGCAAGTACCTCTGCCATGCTAACCTTGCTGAAGTTTGGTGGTGGCATCTGTGGGTATAAACAGAACTTGTATTTTAATGAAAAAGGTTATTTTAGAGTTTAATTCATGAATAATATTTGGATATGTGATGTGCCTTTATAGTGTATATGAGAGTAAACATACAAAATCAAAGGTCCATTGGGTGTAGAATTTGGTGCATAAAAGTGAGCTTACTTAATTTATTTTAATCTATCGATGTGGGGTAATTTGTCATTTGATCCTTCTTTGGTAAATGGGACACAATTCACATAAGGATTTATATTTTGGATTCAGTGGGCTGCAATGCTGTGGCCCTTAGTATTGCTACACTGATAAATGAGCTCACACCCATATGTTATTCTCAGAATAACTTATAACTTATATATTTTACTATCTGGAAAATATCTGCAATAAACCCCAGTTATCAGTGAGATAAAATTATATAGCTGAAATATAGGGACACCTATTGTAATGATTTCAGTAAGGTATTTACACCATGCCCATCATTGCTGACATAGATAATGCTACATGCAATGATATTCTTGACAATTCAGTATTTCCTACTTTGTGGCAGCAGTATTGGGAAGGCCTCCTTCTGTTTCAGCAGGATAATACCCCTGTGCAAAAAGCAAATGTCAGGGAGGGGGGGTTTGCCTAGCTTTCATCTAGACTGATGCAGTTCCTGTGAGTGCAGACACAGAAGCAAGTGAAAGCCAATGAATCAACTGATTGATATTTAAGCCAAGAAACAGGCCAAGAATCAGTACTGCACAACATCAGTGCCATGGAAGCATACTACCCTTGGTTTTGAAATGTTGGACAAGCAGATGTCCACATACTTTTGGCCATATGATGTATGTTTACCATAACAATGACACACAGAAATGGTGGAATATATTTTGTAAATAAGTATATAGCAATAAAGAAAACCTAGCTACATTGCAGATTACATGTGTATCTCTAGTTCTTATGAATCAGCATTCTAAAATGAGTGCATATGTTTATATAATACTTACATTTAACACCCAACAAAAACATTTGCCGACTGCACAATGTCTACAATGAGTTTGACAGACCAACACTGATTAGATGATGAACATTTCTGGGGAAATTCACAGGAGGGGGTGATGATTGCTCTATCTATACTAACAGTAATACATAATTCCCAAGTCATCATCAGCATGACTATAGTATAGTATCTCTATGATTTTTCCCAAAAACTGTTTCACTAGCCATTATTTTCAGTCTTAAAAAATATTGATATGACCAAGCTTATAGCCTATATTGCAAACTATTTAGGTCTTCCTAATCAATCTTGGTTGTCAACATCCTTAGCTGCAAAACAGTTGGTCTGCAAGACATGGTGTGTAAAAGGTCCCTGGTGGCTGAAACTTAAGGGGTTACACATCCCAGAAATATAACACTAACCACATAATGCAAAGATACCTTTTTTTAAGGAAAGCAATAGGTGAGCTATACCCCTCTGCCACCAAAACTTAATAGGGCCAACAGGTCAGTTTAGGTGTTATACTATATTTATTTTAGGTATTTTGGAGTAAATTTTTGATATTGCATGACAGACACCGGCTTGGTACTTACAATGCTTCATTAAAGAAGGAAGCAAATAAACCGGTTCAGATGCTTTGGATAGAACTCAATTCTCCAGTCCTCTACTGAGTGAGTAGAGAGGAGATTTGTAGTTCCCCTTTGTGTACTTCCCACAGGTCAAAACACAGATCCACGTGTTTCTGTCATCCCCTCAGCTTATTCACTGCCATTGCTAACTTCCTGGCCAGCAGCTGTTTACATGGACTGTAGGAAAATGACTCTGCAGCCCCCTCTTTCCTTCTTGAAAGAAATACGGAAAAAGCACTAAATAATAAAACAAACAAACCCTGCGGAAATATAACAAGTGTTTCTTATATAATGAAAAGAAATCCCCAAACAATAGGATGGGGAAGCTGCTCTCTTAGCTGATGCTTGACATTGTTCTCAGTTTATGTATTAGAATTTAGAGGCCTTGACGTAGGTAGAGAACTCAGCAAAACCTTGTGCAGTATGAGAACCAGAACATAAAAAAATTAGATTACAATAGATGGTTTATTTAACATTATTGTTAATAAGGCTGAAAGAAAATTAGTCACAGTGCCAGTTTTTCATCTGGTTTTTAAATCATCCACAGTTTCCCATAGGGCTTTAACAGTAGCAAGAAGGCTCAGCTACAAACGTAGTCCAAACTTTTGCACTTTGCTATGTCTCACACTTACAATCCAGTTTTTTTCATGAATTCAAGTATAATTGAAGAAGCACACTTGTTTTACCCCACTGCAACTCACACTTCATGCACTAACATGGAAGACATTTAGTGTAAATTTGGTAATTGAACACAAAGTAGTGGCACATGGTAGTTCCCCTGCACTTGTATAGGAGTGGTGTCACCTCTGATGCAAGACATTTATAATGGCATTAATGTCTGATTCTCTTGGCATTAATTATTTGCTACTTTTGATGAACAATTGTAGCAGAACATGTATGTGTGCTTCTGAATAATTCAGAGCATGCCAAATGTGTTCAAATTCATATGTTGCAAAGAAGCAGGTATGGAAAAAATTACCTTTCTAAATAGCTTCACTGCATGCTCAATTTTGCATCCATTTTATTGCTTTTACCACTTGCTTTTGTAAATGAGCCTTATAGACTGAAGGCTGTGGGTGTGAAATTACATATCTGCATAGTTCATAGAAAAATAACAATAGTCTAAACTATAAACACACACATATATATACAGAGTTATCAATATGCTCACATATATTTACATACTCTCTATTGTAAAATATAAGTCACAGAAGAGTATCATGACTATATTAAAGCATAAGGTCGAGGGTTATTCATTATAATGCACAAGTTTATGCGCCATGTGACTTTTAGCAAACTGTTGAGTGCTGGTCCATATAATGGAAAGGTATATGTTGTGTTTTGCTAAGCAATGAATTAGTAGAGTATGACAGTGCTTTATAAGCAGGCTCATGCAGCCATTACACAACAGTAACTTCCAGCTCTCAAGCTGTACAGAAAGTACAGTATATATGCATAGTACAAGTACACAGTGACACTTGCAGGCCATTTGTATAAACACCACATTCCCCCTATAGTAGGAAAGCATTTGGGCAAATA
>CM044447.1:81129509-81150334 GCA_024363595.1 Xenopus borealis | reverse complement strand
TTAAACGCCAGGCGACAGAATCTCCCCGAATCTCCCTGTCTGTCCCCAGCCTTAATTGTGGCTTTGGCCCTTAGTATAAGATAAGTAATGGATAACAGATAATTATGTTCTACAGAGCTTATCTGCTATCTGCTGTGTAACTTGAGCCTTTTCTCTTTTGAATGGCTGCCCCCATGGCTACACAACAGCTTATTTATATAAACAATAGTAGTGCTTCTGAAGCAAACACTGCCGTTTTAACAGTGCAGGGCAACACTGCATTATATTTTTATTACTTTAAAACAATTTCATTTTTTGATGTTACTGGTCCTTTACGCCAGAACATTGTCTGCAAGGGGTTTACCTGTTTTCCCAATGACAGGTACTCCAGTTTCCTTCCACACTTCAATTGAACCATGCATAAAACTGACCATGGTGTCCATGAATCACACACACAAAATAATTCCCCCATTGAAATACCTTTCAGGCTACATTGCTTTTTTTACTTCTAGTGTGGTTTGTTTGTCCACCTTCTATCAGTTTATATAATTTACTCAGTCCCTTCTTCTTCTCACCACTATAGCATTTCTGATTTGATTTGTCAGGAGCTGATTAATATACATGATACCTCTTCACCTCAATGTACCTGGGTAGGATTAAAACATTGCTCCCTATGGGATAGTAATACAGGAAGTATGGGGAAAACAAAGGGCTCTGCAGATGTCTCTAAGTCCATCAGTTTATAATCAGATACAGGCAAATGGCTCTGTGTATTAACAGGATTCCAGCTAAACCTCATCTGGCTTCTCATAACCATAAGATCAGGCTCTACACATAGTTGCCAGAATCACATTCCTCCTTTCATAAGGGACCAATACAATCTGTGAAAGAAGGATTTAGAAAGGGTTAATGCTACAGCCTGGTTTGCAACAAGATTTTGTGAAGGAAAGTGCTGTGTTATGCACAAGGCACAGCCAGGGTATGCAGGGTATGCACCCCCTTAATGTGTATTAATTCAGTCAACAATTTTGTACAAATTCCTGGCATGACCTCCTGACTTCACAATAGCCACCAAGCCTCCTGCAGTTCCACTGTAGTAAATAGCTTACACCAGATGAACTTTACCTCATTTGGACACCACACCCAAATGACTAATGGGCTCAATGGCATTGGGTTGTTGTGATGTATCAAATGCAGACACCTTTATGCAAAAGGAATACTATGGGGCAAATTCACTAAAGTGTGCAGTGGCTAATGTTGGCAAAAATTTGCAAGCGTGATGTCGTTTTGCCACTTCGCAAATCTACTAACGGTGACCCTGGTGAAAATTTGCTAGCGATGTAGTAGACAAGTACAACTTTGCACCCTAACACTGGCGAAATTGCACTCTGGCAAAGGGGTTAAACTACACAAATGTATTACGTTTTTTTTAATGAACGTTACCTCCTTTGCCAGGGTTTACTTTGCCATTTCAGAGCAGGTGAACTTCAACAGAGTAGATAGGAGTTATTAAAAAAAAATTTCTAGGCTGAAAACAAACTAAAAATTATTTTAGGGCGCCCACCTTCCCCTATTTTTTAACATAAGGCACCTTCAGTATACTGTGGGCACATGTGTAGGGCATTAGAACACCTATATAAACTTTTATTAACTTTCCCTGGGCTTGTGCAGTGTTCTGTATGCGCTGCTGCCTACACATCCATTCAAATATAAATTTGGCACCATATGCAAATTAGCCTTCATTAGCGCAACTTCCTGATGTTGGTGCAACTTTGGATTTTAGTGAATTAGTGGCGGCCTGGCGAAAATTTGACTGCCGAAGTGCGGCAAAGGCTGCGCTAGCCAATTTACAGACTTTAGTGAATTTGCCCCTATGTTATGAATGTGAAGCTCAGCATCAGAATGCAAAGTGAGGAAATCTCAGCCCAAAAACTGGGACAATTCTGATGCTAAAACACATTATGCAGTTTCCATGACTTCCATGCATATGCCAGGGCCTATGTGAGTAGCAAAAGCACATTACAGAAAATAATTTCCAGTTTACAAATCTTTATATAAAATGTAGAACATATATTTTTCATCAGTTTTCACTTGATTGAACTTTGAATGCAACCCCCCCAAAGAACAACACATGAAATATGTGAATTATATAGGTGCCACTGAACGCAATGCTCTCTACTAGCTAATCAGTAAATGGATAGCTATCATAAGAGACACTATAAAGACTTAGGGCATTCATGCATACAACACATCTGCCCCAGGTTTGGCTGTACTATACAACTTGCACTAGATAAAAAAGGCTAATGGTGCAGAATGCAGTGTGGTCAGGGTCGGACTGGGCCGGAGGGACACCTGGGTAAAACCTGGTGGGCCCCAGCCCCCACGGCCCCCGCTGGCCAAGACCCCCTCTCCATATCTGCTGGCCCCACAAAAAAACAATTTGCTGGTGGCACATGCGTGCTGCATGGCTTCATTCAAGCATACACATGGAGGCCCCGGGCAGGCCAGGATTGGCAATCAGTGGGTTCTGGCAAATGCCAGATGGGCTGCTAAAATGTGCCATAGAAGGTCAGTATTTAGTGGGCTGGTGGGGGCTGATTGGGCCTCTGTGTACCTGAAATGCCAGGGCCTATTTTAATTCTCAGTCCGGACCTGGCCCCGGGGTTCGTAACCCAGTGAGCGGCACGTGCAGCATCATGGTGGGGGGAGGGTGGTTCGGAATGGGGGTCCTGGACTGCAGCCCTGGACAGCAGTCCCAGTGGGCCCCGTGTACCCCAGTCCAACCCTGAGTGTAGTCAGAAATAGGTCAGCCATGTGCTTAATGCATCCTTTAGGCAGGTAGTAAGGACATGGCCCCCCTTGTGTGTCTGAATGATGCACAAGTTAGGGGGTGAATAAGGAGAGGACACTTAGGTTTTTCTTCCACCCCCCTATTGATAACTTGGAGGCAGCTACAGTAATTAATTTATACTGGACAAAGTACAAAAAAATAGCAGATTGTGCCGTTTTTTGCACTTTGCAGCCTGCCTTCCAGTTTATAAATGACACCTTCCAAGTATTCATTAGTAATAATGTGGAACACCACATCTATTGCTTGCCTCAGCTTGGGGCCTGTTCCCGATGACCACTGAAACTAACGACATTTACTTTACGTGTCTGAAAAATCTGATCTGAAAAAATTGGGGTTTTTCATCCGATAACCTTAAAAAAGAGAGCCATGCTGCTTTCATGCACTGTAGTAAATAAATAAGTTGCTGTTGCAAAACCCAGAAACTCCTTATTAAGGAGTTACTGATTTTCTTGAGAAAAATGATTAATACATGAGTTAAAATCATGGAAGGGAGTTTGGTCAGATTTATTTTTATAAAAAAATAGATTAATTTGAATTTTTGTGAATGTAAGCCTACTTGTTTACTTTATCTTTTTCATTGCTGAAAAAAAAACATTTTGTAAATCATTTTAAAAGTGCAATCTGTGCCGATATACGCATCATGCAGGCATGGCAGAGGCATTCTCATATAGTGACTCCATTTGCTCTTCATTTTTTGTAATTCAGTTGGTTGGCATAAAAATGAGTTTTTGAATGAAGAGCTCCTTTATATACGAATGTGTAGTTCTGATCCCTTTAAAAGAAGCTAATTCTGATGCTGGGTGAAATCAATGTGTCTGTTCTCTTATTTGGATGAAGAACAGGAGACTGAGATTGTAAGAATAGTGGAAGATTTTTTTGTTTGTGGTCTGGCAGTGAATGTGTCTGAAAAACACTGGCCTCTGGTGAACCTACCATGCCCAGGAAAATCATTTCCGTCTCTCTGTGCTGCTTGGTTCTCTTCCTTTGGATGTAGCCTCGCCAGACCTGTGGTGAGAACGGAAAATCAGAGAGGATATGGCTGGAATCTAATCAGCTTCCTGAGTTCTAGAGAGCACTTAGCAATTGAGGAAAACACAGAGGAAAGGAGCGTGGGTGATACAGGCGGTATGGACAAGATGGAGAGAGATTAGCTTGAGCATCCATGCCCCCAGTATTTAAACACAGAAAAATGGCTTCTATATGGTATGTACAATTCAATTTTAGGATCAGGGCATGCTGCACACAACCCCCCTTGTGTGGCCCCCCACATGAAAGCCTGCTGCTGTAAAAGGTATCAGTACTGAGATTAGCTACCTCCTGCATTGTTCACACCTATGACACCTTCATTGTTCACACCCCTAAAGCCCAGTAATGTTCATTCTTCAGTCCCATACTATAAATGCTTACAGTTTCACCTGTTCACACTTCAGACAAACTGCTGAAGGGGCACCATGTTCAGATAAATGTCCCTGTCTTCTGCTGTATTCTGCCTGTCCTATGTTGCCTGTGGGTGCCATACTCTACCTGCCCTATGCTTCCTGTGTGTACCATACTCTTTCTGCCCTATGCTCCATGCACATATAGAGGAAACAGACCCTGCAGCTGCAGGGGGGGACAGAAGGTATAGGGGACCTATGCAGCTCTAATTAGCCATTTTAATAAATATTGTTAAAACAGGACATCCTTTACATATTTGGGGGGCCCTAAAATTAATTTGCCCTGGGGCCCAATAACATCTAGTTACATCACTTGTGTGTGCCATATTCTGCCTGCCCTGTGCTCTGTGTGTGCCATACTCTGCCTGTCCTATGCTCCCTGTATGAGCCATGCTCTGCCTGCCCTATGCTGCCTGTGTGTGTCATACTTTGTCTGTGTGTGCCATGCTCTGCCTGAGGAAAGTAAACATGGTGAGGGTTTGTTAGTATTTAGAAATACTTGTCCCCAAGGTGTTTAGTCATGTACTGGGGGTTGCTGTGCTAGCCACAGGGGAGGATGAGGCATATGGATTTAAGTGTATGTCTTAATATGGATTAATAAACTTTTTCACATATGAGTGATGAGTGATAGCTGCAGTGAGTACCAACCATTTGGTTTTATGGTGTGCTACCACAATTAATGTGGATATAGTCTTAAAAGTTCTTGCGGTAATATGAGCGTGGTTTAAAACAGGGAAATTCTTAGAAGGAATTTTTTTTATGCAATATCATATTTGAAAAGTGCTTTATTAAACATAAAGTCCTGCTGCCCTACCTGTTCTTTAGTCTGATTGCCCTTGCCTACCTAGACCCCTTTACTTCCTACCCTCTTCTTACAAACCTGATGAGATTACTTTCTCCCTTTGTATCATGAGTAAAACCCCATCATTGTGCAGCACCATGATGCCAAAATTGCATTGCATCTGCAATACAATAACCATTTAAGGAACAATATTAGATTGCGAGCTGTGGATTTTTACTCTTATTGGTGTGCAATGTTTTGCTCTTAGCAACTTTAATTACATTCCCCCCTTAGATTGTTAGACCCAATGGGGCAGGGCCTGATGAATGATGAACAAATATTGTAAAGTGCTGAATAATGCGCTAGTTCTATATAAATAAAGCATAATAACAGCTAATATGTTAGGCAGGTTTTCTTGTGTTAAATTAGAAATTAGGGGCAGATTTACAAAATTCACGTGAATAATTCGAAGTTCGAATTCAAATCTCCGAATATACAAATTAGGCAAATTTGACCATCGAATATTTGAATTTGAATATTTGAATAAAATTTTATTTGAATATTCGACTATTAATCGATTTTTTTTATTCGATCGAATTGCGGTAAAATCCTCCGAATTCGATAGTCAATTTTGAAGGATTTTACTTCCCCACTATTCCCAAGGTTGAATTTCAATTTTTTTTAATTCGAAATTCGACCAATAGTAAATCTGCCCCTTTATGTTTCTAAAGATTTAGGTAACAACAACACTGTACATTGTAGTAAAATTGACTGTAAAAGAGGTGCTACCGCAATAAAGATTTACAGTCAATTCTTGCCTTAAAGGAATAATTCCAGATAAAGAAAAATATTTAAAGTTCAGATCTGACTCGAATGTTGACTACAGTAATCTATGATTACCGATTAATAAAAATATATCTACATTGCAATTCCATAATTTTTTACAAATTGGAATGTGTATAAATCTCAACACTAAAATTGTTTGGATGTTGAAAGTATGCCTCATATTTACTTCTATAGAAGCTTGCCTGGTTTTAACTGGCAAATTATTTTATTTGTATTCTTGATAAATACATTTTGAAAATCTGAGTTCAGAAAAGGTTACTAAAATGTGATCAAAATAAGGGGCAGATTTATCAAGGGTCGGTTTTCAAGTTTATGGGAGTGTCTAAAAACTCTCATCAACTCCCATAAACTCCAAATTCGAAAAAAAAGACCAATCGAAATTTATTTAAAAAAAAAAATAAAAATTTTTTAAATGTGGGTGAATAGGATCGATCTGTAAACTCAAATCGAATTCTATTGCATTTGATTCGTTTTTTCAAAAAAAAAATTTGATTTTCAAAAGTCCATCAGTTGCTTGTAGGAAGTTCCCTATAGGCTAACACACCAATTCAGGTTTTAGATGGCAAATAGTCTCATTCGAATTCTTAAAGAGACAGTACATGATAAATTGCAAAATTCAAATTAAAAAATTGGACTTTTCAATTCGACCATTAATAAATCTTTGGAGTATAAACTTCACATTAGCATACATTTGCTAAAAGTGCATACGAAACAATTCCATGGGAAAAATACACTGGTTAATTAACATACAGAATTTATGCCAGCAAAATGTTGGCACATTTCACTTAAAGTGGCATAAGTATGATGATGTATACATATGCAATGTTACCATTAAAATACATCTGATATATTGATGTGAACTTTGGCAGGGTTATACAAATTTCCCTTTAGAAAATATACCCCTAGAGTGCGGACTGCTTCTCTACTTATTCATTGTTGATTTAAAGGGAGATGGGTACAGAACCCTTATATAAAGTAACTGTAAATAGCCATAGAAAAGGAGGTTTACCTTCTGAATGAGCAGTGCAGCTACCTCAGGATCTAAAGCTTTCTCGCCATGCAGTTTTGCAAGCCTCTCCCTTTTCTCTTCTAGAAATATCTCTTTCATGAACTTTGCTCTCAGACGTCCTTGGCGTGCCCTTTCAGACACTTGGATAACACGAACGGCTTCATCCAGGGACATCTGCTTCACAGCTTTTACCTGAGCATGGAGAAAGAAGATGCATATCAGTAATGTCTGACCTTCATACATATGTGTGGGAGGAGATTTATTACTTGTCCCTAATGCCTGAGTACCTTGATAACTTTAAAAACACATGGTAATTGCTTTTATCAGTGCATATGAATTCCTATATATTAATTTAATGACAAAATTCCAGAGGTATTAGTAAACTACACTTATAGTCTTCATTTTCCTAAAGAAGTCTGGGTTTTGCTCTTCTGCATAGCCCAACAACACTCCTTGTTGTCCCCTTAAGATACGACTGTCAGGGAAAACTTATTAGAATGTATTAATATGAAAGAGATACACTGCAGAAAAAAGTACAATATGCCTCCTAGATACTTTGACACAAAAAGTGGATAAGGAGGAAATTATTTACTACTAGCAGGCTCATATAAAAACATATGCAGATTTGCACACATTCCAGGGATAGTGACCCTATTTCCCTTTTCTAAAAATGTATTCAAAAGATTGAATTGCACCAAACAAATCAGACACTAGTACACTACTGCCAACATATGCCCTGCAGCTTTGCTGATTAGCCGTCATATTGGTACAAGTCACAGCAGATACTACTTACTACCACTACACCGTGGGTAAAAGAACACAGTGATCTGAATGAGAATTTTGCTCTTTGCACATAGAACTGTAATTGAGCCCTACAGATTTTAAGCTTCATTGGGACAGAGATTGATGTGAATGATGAACAATCTCTGTATAAGGGCTACATAAATATGTCAACTCTATATAAATAAAGGATGTTATTAATACTGTACCTACTAGTGGTTTATTACAGGGTGGAATATGCTGTTCTTTTTGTTCTGGTAAGAAAGTAGGTTTTTCTCTGCATAGTTTAGCAGTGATTGTGTTTTACTAATGTTTTATGGTTTCTCTCTCAATGTTTTTCCTCTCCTCCCTAAAAAATCAGCTCAAGTATTTAAAGGACTAACAATAAATTACAAGTGGAACAGATCAAGAATCAAACATATTTCCTGCCATGCACCTAGAGAGTTATTAGTATGAGGTATTCCTGCAAGAGAAGAGAGGATTAATGAGTGGCCTGATAAAGTGCAGTACAAATCTTCACAAAGAACCTCCCTGAACTTGGTTACAGGCCCCCAAGCACCACTTAACCCCTTCACTGTCTTCTGGATTTATGACACCTAATATGCATGCCGCAAAGGGAGTATCTATCTTGATGATTGTGCCCCTTCAAAAGGAAGACCATTAATGCCATATTGCTCATTCCATATTTTGTATTACTCTTTTCCACTATGGCTGTTTCTTTGACTACAGTGCATGTTATTTAGCATTATAGAAAGATACAGAAGGCAAGACTTGGGAATAGTGATGGGCGAATTTATTCGCCAGGGGCGAATTCGCGGCGAATTACCGCGATTCGCCGCTGGCGAATAAATTCGCGAAACTACAAAAAAAATTTGCCAAAAAAATTTCGCCGCCCAAAAACGAGTTGCGCGTCGTTTTTGACGCGACGCGCCAAAAACGACGCGACGCGCGCCGAAAATGACGCGACGCGTCGGAAACGACGCGACGCGTCAAAAGTGACGCGCGACTCGTTTCGCGAATCGGCAAAAAATTCGCGAATTTCTCTGGAAATTCGCGAATTTTTCGGCGAAGCGAAACGCGGCCGTTTCGCCCATCACTACTTGGGAATAAAGGGAATAAAGTGGATAGATTCATGGAATTGTCTGCAAGGATAACTAATTCAACATAAGAATATGAACTTGTTTATCATAAACATAAACACAGCCTAAATAAAAGCACAAATAGGCTGTATTTTCAGGCTGACCAGGGAAACCATAGAAAAAAAGCAAAAGTTCAACCAGAATTTATTGTCCTGAATTTTGAATTATTAAAATACAATGTAATCTCATCACATTAGATTTGGAAACCCAAACAAATTAAGAAAAAGTCAGTTGAAATTTCTGACATCGCTTAAATGGCAAGTCAACCCCAAAATAAAAATTTGCTTTATAAAAGAAAACATAATTCTAAGCAACTTTCCATTATACAGTCAATACAATTTTTCAGTGGTTTTAAAATTATTTGCAAAAACAATTGATATTGAAAGCAGCATTGGCTTAACTCCCAGTTGTTACTTTTAAAACAAGGTTGCAACAGTCTTGATTCCCCAGCAAAGACAGGCCAGTTAATCAGCTGCCTTGTCTTACATTGTATCTACAGTCTTGGACATCAAGCCAGAGAATAGAAAGAGACATATAAACACTGCTTTTAATAGCAATACATATACAAATAACTTAACCATATTTAATTGATTGCAAAGTTGCTTAGAATAATGTTTTTTTATTAGGCACATTTTTATTTTGGGGTTGACTTGCCCTTAAGGAGGAACACCAACAAACAAAGGCAAATAAATAAAATTTTGCATAATGAAAGGAAATGTAAGTCAAAGTAACTTATAGGATAAGATTCAATTCGTGGAGAAAAAAAAACTTTTCTCCTAATTCAGTTCCACTTTTTCCCATCAACATCAATAGAGTTTTCATGTAATAAACAGTGAGTTTAGTTTTTCTCATTGAATTGCATCTGGCTATAAGGGAAAGTCTGGAATTAAATAACATGAGACGTTTTTCTCATGTAATTTTATCCCAACAATTGTGCCAGTCGTTATAGGATGAGACATTGAAAATCTAACAACCATTTTTATTCAAATTTAGGAATTACCTATAGGTGTTTATTTTGTTTTACATTTTTAAAAATACTTATATATACTTACGTTGGCTGAGGTTGAGTTCTGGCAATCAATGTATCTTTATTATTTAAGTCCTTTTCATTATGTTTCAACATGTACTATCTTGCCTGTATATTAGTTCTGGATTGAGAATGACAGAAAACGTCTTACTTAATCCAAAAATTATATACAGGTGTGCAAGAAGGATGGTACAGAGATGTCTCCTGTTTCAGTCTGTGACCTTATTAATACATCTATGTAAAACTTTTGCTTATATTTTTAAGACAATTCTGAACATGGTAGAGGTCTATAAATGACTGTATTTGCTTTAATCCTTTATTGCAGATGTATTTCAAAATTTTTTATGTAAAATCACTTTAGCTTATCATTTGGAACAAACTATATCTCCTTGTGAACTTGGAATTAAACAAATGTTGCGATAATAACTGGAGATCTCCTCAGTATTTTAGAGGAATTTTACTGCCCCTTATCTTCCCTAACAAGTGCTGGTAGGAGCCTGTAGGTTGCCAAAGGATCTTCCTGTAACTGGTCATTGACTTTTTGGAGATTTAGGTTAAAATGATCAGGACTTTCCAAGAGAATTGTAAAATATCAATTTGTTTCTATCTACACAGGAAATGTAGAGCATAAAACCATCAATTATACATTTCTTATAAATGAAAAAATAAATTGCATTTCCCAATTAATATTTTACATTAGATTTATTTCAATTCAAATTTATATTGTACATTTTTAAGACCTGCTTAAAGGTGGATTGGATATATACCAAGTTTTAACACAGACTCCACCAGCATTCCTCTTCACTGGACACCGGATGGGAAGTGGAGGAGAGGCCAGCACAGAATGACATGGCGACTTGCAACAAACATGGTGCACAGTCATGAAATTGGCGAAAGAAAGGTGGAAGTAGAAATCCTTTGTTGTTGTTGTCTTACATGCCAGTGGGCTTAATAAGTGATGATGATTATGATGATGAGAAAGGTGGACTGTGGGTCCACACACACTTGGGCTGCTAAATGCTGGCATAAATCAATATTAAATTCCTCCATAGGAAAAATTGTTTATATTTCGCCTACTTTTTCCGTTACTCTCAATTTCATTCCTTTGTTAGTAGCTACACCATTACAGAATGGGGCATAATACATAATATTACATATAATATAGATTACATATATATTAGCCTTTTTTAAGATGTAATTAGCAAAGTTTTACTTTAAGTGGAAAATGTACAATAATTATACATTGGAATACACTTGTAGCTGTTTTCGCTGTCTTTAATTAAGCAGTCAAATTACCCTTCTCTCTGAATCCCATTATACATTATGCACCAGAATCATTCTTTCTAATGATCAACAGAATCATGCAATCGATGGGGAAAGGTTCTAATGATGCAATATTTCTACTGACTCAATCATCATGACAACAACTCCTACTTACATGTATAAATGCAAACATGCGGAGAAGGAATGCTCTGTGCAGACAATTAGCTATGCATACTTTATTGTATAAATAAATAGAAGCTAATGCTATTTACATAGTATATTTTGCCCCATTATGTTTCAATAAGCTGAATCCAATGGGCATAGCCAATGATGTCTGGCTAACAAAATCCCTGATTGCAGATCATAAATGTGTTCTTTCCCGACAGTATGTAAACAAACAAGCAGAAGCAGGACTAGAAGGCATGCAGGAATACAGCTGGATAGGCAAAGAATTTGAATGGTGCAAATATCAGAGGGTATTTACATCAAGCCTGCAGCTCCACACTCACATCCAAAGTAATGTAGCTCCAGAAAAATCTGCACAGAAGCAGTACTTTAATTAAATATTTCTAGTTGCAATTTAAATAATCAAAGTTTTAAAACTATTAGAAATCTACAGACTTTTGACCACATTTCCAACTACTAGGGTCCTTGATTCTGGTAACTTCATAGAAACTATTTGGTTTCACTGTGTTTGCTTGGGTTTCCTCTGACATACAGTATCAAACAATGCACTGGCAGGTCAATTGGATCTTACTGAAACTGATCATTGTGAATGCACAGTGACCTCAGATTGTAAGCTCCAGTGGGACAGGGAGGACTGAAAGGAATAATTTACTTGTGTTATATGTTAGCATTAGAATGTATACCAGCAAATTGATTCACATTTAGAAAACCTATGGAATTCCATCCATTATATGGTTGAGATTCCCTATATACCAGAGGACGAATCAACACATTTCAAATTCCATCATTACAGACTGCAGAAGAGGTGATTAGTGGCTCTTATTTTGGTATCCTAGACAGGGCATAGGCCAGGCCTCCATTTCGGCTTAATCTAACCAGAGATAAAAGATTAACTGAATGGAAGCTTTAATGAGAGATCAGCTGTATAGAGTAGAGATGAAGAAGATCCATATTAGGCTATACATGGCAAATCACATTAATATGAATGTGAAACATGATTCTATTAAAACAGGTACTAACCGTTTCAGACTCCTGTGTTCCAGTTCGCTGTAAGATTTCTGAAAGAATCCGCTCCCGTTCTTTTAATACTTTTAGTTTTTCCTTGATGAAGTATTTTGGTATGGGAATTTCAAGGCATTCCTATGGCAAAGAACCAAGAGCAATTAATATCAACAATGGTCACATAATCCCTTATAGTACAAGAAATAAATGACCTGACAATAGGATATGAATTGATGTACTTATGCAGTTATTCTGATTTCACTCTGAACACCAAGATATTGGCAGCAGGCAGAAATAATATAAGGCTACTTCAACATTCACTTGGTTTTGTTGTATTGCCTTTACACTTTATTTATATGGTCTCAGATTTACAAGTTCTGTTACATAAAATAAACCGCAGAGAATTTTTTTTAAAAAAAGAAAAAAAGAAAAAGAAAACAGTTCAGCTATGTTTTACACAATTTATGGTTTTTAATACAGGGTTTAAGTGCAAATTTAATGGCACTGCTGTTTTTGCCATTAAAGCCTACTGAATTATTTGGCCTTAATCCTCCTGAGTTTAAAACGATATTAAAATGTAGAATTTGTTATTTTGTATGAACTTCCAAAGTCAGCTTGTATAAAATAATTACCATAAAGGGCTACTGCACCCTAATCTTCCTGCAGATTTGAGCTAAGTACAGTGGAATAGTGTGATGGTATTCCTTTATACCAGCGATAGGCATACTTATGTAATTGTTCCAGCTAATGCATCATTCATATAATCTCTGCTATTTCCAAATGACTACAAATAAATGTAGTTATTTCATGCAATATAGGCCGTACCCCAATCTGGCATCTTGGTACAGGTTTATAGCAAAATAGGAGGGTTATAAGTGGTGATAAGGAAGGGTGTGGCCTGACACATGCAAATAAAAAAAGAAATAACATTTATGGTGGCACTTAAGAGAAATACTCACTGGTCCCATTTTCAAATCCTGCAGAATATCATCAAAATAGTGGAACTCAGATATCTCCAACTCAACCAGTTCGTTCTTTATCTCCAAGATTCGTCCCATCACTCCATCTAGCACAAGCCTGACCACCCTCCGCTTCTGGGGGTGTGTCATCTGATCATATGCCACTTCCAGGCTGCGGAAAATCTGCACATATCTGATGTAGAAGGAGCTAAGCAACTGAGCAGCTGCCATGCGATCCTTCTCAGGCTTGGGTGGAACATCTGGCATCTCCTGCTGAAGGAGGTGATACAGAGCTTGCTGGGCTTCCCCCCACATCTTGTTATAAAACCTACAAGAAAAAAGATATGGTGTGAAATTGTAGTAAAACAGCTGGGATAATGATTATTTTCAAGAACCATATAAAAAGAATACGTACATGCATTATTAGTGGCTGTGACTAGTTTAATGTGCCATAGCTTCCATCTCTTTATTTCATTAGCTGTTCCCTCACTGGTTATAGGAATAACTGCCTATCCATTGAGCTTTTTCAATTTCTCGCAGTGGGAGAGAAGAGGTGGATGGACTGGATTTTGACTTTATGTCATGTAGATCATGTTAAGACTAATCTAATGAATTTTGACTGGTCATAACTTATGTTATTAAGGATTTTCTACTAAAAGAACATTATACTGACCAATGCTGTTGCATAGCTTTGTGTGTTGAGCACAACAGCAGCATTCACATGGTGCTGTACAAAATAGTCCAACACTTGCTTGGTAAAGGCCCCAAAACTTTTTTTTTCATATTAATCTGGCTATTTGCTGCATCATTTTATTTCATGTCATCTTTGATGCATATGAAACCCACTTTATGTATTAGAATACAGTAAACTTAAGCCCTTCCTATAAACAAAGTGTTTCTTGAATGTGTTAAGAGCACAAAATGAACAGATATCATCATTTGTATTTCAGTTGTTTAGGAGGGCCTTTTCAGACAAATGCATAGCTAACACAAGGATTTAGAATACATAAAAGGTTTAACATAAGAAAGTACTACATAATAAAAAAATAGGAATCATGCACCTAAATACAACTTTGTGAAAAATAAAAAGAAATTTGTTTGCTATTATAAAGCACTTATGGAAAACGCTTTTGTTTTTTTAATGAATTTACCCCTACCCCACTTATAAACAGAGTAATTTGTTTAAAGGAAGATAATGAACTCTGTATAAACAACTCCCTCCATTTCCAAAGCTGCAGCCTTGAACTAAGGATCAGGTCAGTATATGGAGGGCTTATCTGTGGTCTTTAGATAAGCAGCCCTTCTGTAAACAGGAAGGTGGACAGGAAATTGTAAAGTGAATGTGTATTCACATTTAGGGGCAAATTTACTATTTTTCTCCTAAAATCCCCTCGAAATTCGATAAGCATTCGACTATCGAATGTTTATCAAATAGTTTCAGGCTTTAATTTCCTCGATATTCGAATTCTCGATGAAATCGTATGATTGAATACCGATCGTTCGATTTCATGAAAAATTCTTACTTTTTCCTTTGAGCCTCAGAAAAATTCGTACAATTTGAATGATCGAGGCGTTCGATTATATGAATGGTATTCGAGCAAGTCTTTGCAAAAGAAGCCTATGTGGGGGGGGGGGGTTCACACAGGCTTCTATTCGGTAGGTTCAATCTGGCGAAGTAGGCATTTGAAGAAATTTTAAATTTAAAATCCTTCGATCATCGAATGGTCGATTGATCGAATATTCGATCATTCGATCTATTTGATAATTCGAATATTCGATATTCGATGAGCGAAGATGCCAAATTTGCATATTCGGTCCTCCACGAATTTTGTAAATCTGCCCCTTAGTGTTAGAAACAACAAAAAACAAAGACACTTTTAAAAAAAGTAAAAACCAAAAATACTTCTAAAATTTTTGTAAAAATAAAAAAAAGCATATCCAACATACACCACATATATTGGCCCTGATAAGGTCAATTTAAGAGGGGAAACTATCCAAAAAAGGCATTTTGTAAGAATAGCACAAGACAAAACCAAAAATGAAGTAGTTACCAGGTAATCAGAATACTAAATGCAACAATCAACTCTTGTTGCCCTGTCCAAAAACATGAATCCCATGCAACACAGTATAAGTTATCCTAGTCTTAATTCTTATTATTATTCTTATTATTCATTATTATTATTATTCATTCTTCATTCATTCTATTCATTCATCCTATTCTTCATTGACTGATGATTTTAACCATCTTGCCTGCTCACCAAGAGATTCTAATTTGTCCCATCTTTTGTTATAATTAATCTAATTAATCCGTCCCATCTTTTGTTTTAAAATCCCTAAAGCAGCCTTTAAGCAGGTGCCAATACACCTTAGACTCAGTATGTAATGATAGTGAGAGCTTTAACTTTTACTTGTTGTTTACAGTGACAGAGAAATATCTTTTAAAAAAAAAGTGTTTTATATGTAATTCATGTAATCCTTTTAAATGAACCTTGCTCTCTATTTCTAAAGTCTTTCAGCGTGAAGAATAACAGAGTAATATTAACACATTTGGCTATTCAGTTTAGCTGGTGCACACGGCAGCTGCAGATCTCTGATCTCAATAGCTTTTGTTGGCTGGAGGGGTTACAGGTCCCTGGCATGTTAAGCTGAGGTGGGGCTAAGTTTGCATATGTGCAATGGGATCCAGTATCACCATGGTGCATTCTTTGTTTGGGTATAATAATGAAACTGGCAATGCATCAGCTAAGAATGTCTTCAGGCAGCTTTAATGTGCAGACGGCTTACCCTGCCAAATTCTTCCTATGTTTGTGCTGTGCGGAGAAGATTCTTAATGGCTTCACCTCAGCACACCCTAGAAGATTCAAGCACTTTGCATGCTCCTGAGATACATATCTATACCAACAAGTAAAAAAAAACGTATTCAGTAAGTTACCACCCGCTAGATGCAACCTGATGCATCACTCAAGAGCTTTTTTTTCACAGAACTGTTTCGTAATCTTAACTGAAATGTATTAACACCCTTGCCAAGCAAAACAGATATGTATACAAAAGGGAAAAGCCTGAGATCATATATATGTCAGGTGCTTGTTTATGAATATATAGGCCCTTTTCAATTCACAGGTAATTTTGAAGGGTGTAACAAAAGGGAAGATGTCGGTGAAATGGTCCAGAGATATTATAGGTGATATGATTTCACAATTGTGCCAAAAACCAAGCATGTTAAGGGGGCACCCAGTTTTTGAAAAAGATACCTGAGATGCTCTGGAACTGCACAAATTCAACGTGGATGCGTGAGCATGCGTATGTATGTGTTCTATCATATTACAGTAATCCAGGGGGCACTGCATAATGGCCCTTTCTTATAACGCAGACATTAAAGCAGAGACAGTCCCGCTCACCTTTTGCTGTAGTTAAATTAGAATGCAGTTTATGAGCATAACTAAGAACTAGCAGAACATCCTGATTTTCCGAGTCTCTGGTGTCTGGAGCAAGAAAACAAAGGCACAGAGGAAACCTGACATTGAAGGCAGTAATGAAAAACCACAGGGTTGGGAAAGAAACCCTCTGATGTGGGAATCCCAGCCAGTAGAGGAATGTTTTTCATTTTCAGCTCTTTCATAAAGGCACCTGCTCTCAAATAGTCCCATATAACACGCCACAGGTCGAGACAATCAGTAATCCTAACAGAGGTATGGTATTCTTTATCCAGAAAGCTCTGAATAATGGGAAGGCCATCTCCTACGGAGTCCCTTTTAAGCAAATGATTACAATTTTAAAAATATATTTCCTTTTTCCTCTCTAACAAATATAACAATGCCTTGTATTTGATGGTAAGTAACCATATAAGTGGCAAAACAATCCTATTGGGCTTATTTCATGTTTAAATGTTTTTAGTAGTCAAAGACAAAGATACTGGGGGAGATTAGTCGCCCAGCGACAAATCGCTTCCTCTTCGGGCAACTAATCTCCCTGAACTGCCTTCCCGCTGGCTAGAATTTAAATCGCCGGCAGGATGGCACTCGGAACGCTTTATTTTCTGAAGTTGCCTCTTGTACATATCTACTTTCATCATGAAAAAAAAAATTGGACGGAGTTCGACTTTAACCCCCATGTGGTTTGGCTGGCCAACAACAAAGTAACATCCTGGCTTTAAAAGCCTACCTAAATCATGGTATTGTGTATTTTTTTTTATATAACTGCATCTTCTACATGGATTCCCATTACAATGTCAAAAATGATACAGGCATTAATCATCTTCAATTCCAAATGCATAAGCACACAAAAGAGTGTTGTTCTCTTTACACTAAAAAAGATGGATTTCTAGTCAAAGTTCTTGCCTTGTCACCCCTGTATATACCTATGTTTATTTATATCTATAACCTTGTTATAAGCTAAGTGTAGGTATAAACAAATGTTGGCCTCATAGGCGGCTTGAAACAATGAAATCAGAAAACCAGTGCCTTGAGGGTGTGAGAAAACTGGTCTAATGCAAATATGTCTTACACAGAATAAAAACCTCTCCTCTGATATATGCAAAGAGGAAACATACTGACCCACAAAACCTCTAAACCCAAGAGACATGCCCCCTCATCACATAATCAAATACAGCTACATTTAAAACAAACTACCAGGACTTAAACTCCATGACATAAAATAGCTGGAGTAAAATGGTGTTAGATATCAGACAGTAGATGCTTTTATTTGCAAGAGTGTAGGAATTATTTAATAGAATAGAGTAGAATGTGTCTGTTAATAGAAGAAAATGAACTGATAGCATGGCTCCTGCCAACAAAAAACAGAAAGCCAATAGCTCATTTGTTTTTAAGGTCAGCTTGTGGGGCAGTACCAGAGGTTGGGTGCATTTTCAAGAGCACTCACCCATGAATAGTATTATTATTTTTATGGTACATATGAGAATTACAACACAGTGGATACAATAGCTTTATTATTTTTACAGTTAAATAAATGCCATTGTGGTATGGCTCTAATACTACTTTAACGGACGTATACTAAAAAAAACTATATTTACAATAGTTAAAGAAGTATCCTAAGTCAAACATGAAATAAAGGAATCGATACAAGTCTGCACGCTGCATATCTTCATCCATTCCCCTAGGAATGGATAGTCTTTGTACCGCCATGAATGCATAATCAGCACCTTTGCCTCACTGCTTGTTATAACCCACAGAAAAAAAGCTGTTTAACAGTGAATGCCCTAACGATCCATATATTATCCAGGTTAGACATAATACAAGGCTTATATGTAGGGAAGATTAGTCATAAATGCTTAATCTACTGATTCTCCTCTATTAAACAAATCTGCCGTATCAAGGAATAGCTGGGATATAATGAGGCAGAACGCTCCTGATCGCTACACACATTTCACCTTTAAAAATAACTCTGGCAAATCTCTCTCAGTCTTCACTGAATTAATGGGAGCGCTATGTATCCCGTGTTCAAATCTGTTCATTCCTGTGAAGGATGAGAGAAGAGTCAAGTCTTACAGAGATATAACCAGCGTGAAGGGCAATGAACTTATTAAAAGCCCCATTGAGAAGCCTGGCTGCAGCACATTAGATCTTCAAATGCCCAGAGTCTAGTGGACGGCTTCTGCTTGGCGAAACATAATGTTTTTAGATAGTTTGATAAAGTGGATCAGATGATAAGAAAAGTGAGACAGTGTGACTCAATAAATCAATCTGGTACCACACACTAGGCTGGCAAGTACGTGCCTTGGAAATACACCCTCTCTATGTGCGGCGAATAGAAAGAATTTTATTTCTTGCTTCACATTTAACCGAGCTTTTCAATAAAGGTCTTTTGAATCAAAATTATGCATAAGAGGATAGCCCCATAAAACAAGTTAAAAAGAAATTGTGTCAGGCTTCAATTTACAATTAGAGAAGGTGCACAATGAAGATGCTGTGGCACATGTAAAATCTTGATTAGGGCTATATAAGGGTATCAGGTGTAATGTTTTAACCCTTAAAGTCAAGGAATCAGCAGAAACAATCTCTAAAATTCAAAGAACTAGTTATACCAAGGAGGCTGTGTAAGGGACTTCATAACATAACAGAGACCTTTATAAAAAGAAGATGGCAAAAAAACAAAAAACATTCTGATAATGCTTATGCATGAAATTCTCAACCTATGGGTCAGGACCCAGTGGTTAAAGTGAGTAGACATGGTGCCCCCCCCCCCCCCCCATGACACCACTTAATAAAGTTACATTTCTTCCAACAGTAGAAAATAGTAATTAAATAATAAGGCACAACCAAGTTGTGTGCCAGACAGCTAATTAAATGGCTTTATTTGGGTACTGCTAAAAAAATGAAGAAACACTGCTTTAGGCATAAAATTTAATCATCAAAATGCAGTTTGAGTATTTATGATGGCTTGGGGAAAGAAGCAATGGGACTGCCATTACTGGTGCCAATGTATAGACATACTGATCTTGACTTTTATTGTTCATTCAATGCTGATCATTTTGTTTCATGACAAATAATTCATTCTAAATCTATTACTGACAGTCTATCTATTGCTGGGCTGGCCTTTAATACAACAGCTCCAAAGCAGTCAGAAATTCTCAAATGGAATGCACACCAGAGGGCCAAATAATTTATCAGTGCTATTTGGCCCTTCACATGGGCAGTAGTATGCATGATTCAGGCTATGAAATTTAGTTATGAATAACCAGGTTTGTGGGCAATTCTTTAATTACATTGAAAGTAACATGGTAATTTAAATGTATGATTCATAAGGTTCTTATGCAATGGTTTTCTTGCATTTGTTACCTTGTCTCTCTACTCACAAAAGCTGCTTTAGGAATGCAAACTGTAATGTTGTGTGCAACATTGGGAGCATTTACATGTTATTAATGAAAACTGTCTTTCTGCATTCAAACACCAATCCCCTGGTGTGCTGTCTTGAGAAATTGCTACTTACAAGGCTCCCTGTTGCTTTTACTCATATGTCTAACATGTACACAATGAAATGCAAAACAAGGGTGTTTGACAGTAGAAATGATGCCAGTCGCAAATAAGCTTCATCTAAGGGTAGATGCAATAGTGTCTGGGCAATTTAAGTGAATGAAATGTTCAGGTACTACTCTGACTGCTGAAAAATGCCTTTGGAGAATATGCCATGTGTGCCATATCGCTTCTCGGCCTTTTGGCTAAGATCAAGTGTAGTACCTGAATTGCCAGTGGGGGGTAGCTCCTGCTGGTAAGACAGGGAAAAGCTTGGTCTGGTCATGGGTCGGAAAGCTTTGTGAATGCTCGGCTGCATTGTGCCCCCTTCGGGGGGTGCCTGACTCACCTCACTGGGTCTTGCACTGTGCACTATGCACTTTTAAGTTTTCACAAAGTTTTCCATATCACTCACTCGCTGCAGGCCTTTTGGTTTGGAGAACAATTTTTAAACTCCAGCCGAAAGGCCGGGCCTTAGGGCACTTAAAAGCACTTAATGCACCCCCAAAACACTTACGCACTTTTGCACGATTGAAAAAATATACTTTATTATATATATTGTTTGTCACGTTTGTCTTGTCTTTTGCACTCGTCTGGGT
>CM044447.1:81084471-81119489 GCA_024363595.1 Xenopus borealis | reverse complement strand
TTTTTATATGCACTTTGATAATTTACCTGCTATCATGACTGTTATTGCATAGGGATGGGGATCATGTCTTCTTCAATAAGTGCAGACCATTTCTTATTATTATTTTGAGGTTCACCTGTTTAAAGGAACCTTAACACCAAAAAATGTAAGTGTTTTAAAGCAATGCAAATATAATCTACTGTTGTCTTGCATTATTACAACTGGTGTGTTTGCTTCAGAAACACTGTGGTGGTGGTGGCCTATGGGACAGGGGGGGTCAGACCACAGGGTCTGCTTTCTTTACAGTCGTAGAGAAATTCCAGGTAGGTGGGGAGGGGTGCGGCACCAGGTAGTTACAGAACTGTGCCAGACCTTAAGCAAAGGGCCTAGAGAATGCACTGGGCAGTGGGGAGGGGGGCACCAACAAAATCTTGCCCTGGACAATCAATACTTCCCCCATCCATCTTTGAAAGTGAATATAATATCCTGCGATAGGGCCACCAGTGTCCTATTATAGGATTCACTTTATTCAAGGACATAAAGTTTGGGAACCAGATATCGGATATACTAAGAATCCTCACAGCTTGGCCGCTCGACTCTACTACTATTATAGGATTCAGACAGTCAACAAAGCTAAAAACAGAGTTAAGTCATCATTCAGTAGAATAATTACTCATCATCCCAAACAAAAAAAACCTTGTATGTTGTGTAAACACAATTGTGAAGGAACCACAGTCAGACTCAGAAACAAATATGCCACAAAGGAACAAAATACTGCACGTAAAACCAAGTATCTATGATGCACATCAAAGCATGTGATAAAGAAGGTTATACTGGGGAAACTGGTAATGTACAGTAACTGAGGAACAAACAAACATATACAGTGCAAGGGATTTATCTAATAGCTGTTAACTTGTTTCTAGTAACTGGATTGTTCCTGGTCTGCTAAGGTGGGTAGCAGACATCTACACCCACACGTCTCTTAAATCTAGCTATGGTTTAAAGTTAAATAAATATCTTTATAATAACCTACCTATTTGAGTCTCTCTTTTCTCATTTTAAAATATGGGAGCGCTAAAACAAAATAATTAATGAAGCAGCTGCTCTCCACCAGTCTGCTTGAAATATGGAAATAGAGTATTTAACGTCAATCATTAGCTAAGTAATTGCTATTCACTGTGATGACTGTGATAGCCTGTTGTTTGTAGAAAATAGAATTCTGAGCAATCTTTTCCAGTAAATTGCAGTAAAATTAGAGATCAAATAACTACTTGTACTTGTAATACTGGTACTGCTAATATTAGGGGTATTTGTTATGGGAGGTGCCGATTCTCATTTTGTTTGATCTACCTCATACATGTCATAAAGGTTTGTAACAAGAGTCTTTGGGAGGATAAAGGTTGAAGCAGCTTAAGCTGGCCATAGACACAAAGATGTACCTGCAATATCGGACGAACAATCGTACGTCCTCATCTCCCGACTGCCAGTAACCATTCAGATCAAATAAAGCAGTAAAACAGATCAGCTAGTGTTCTGCCCTTACAGCAATCTTATGAAGTTTATGTCCAACAAAGCTGGTGACCGTCTCCCACTGAAAATCGTCAGATAATAATGCATAATATTGCTTTAAGATGCATACAGTTTTATGGTTTCTGTTTATTACATTTACCAAAATGCTTTCCTTCTATAGGGGGAATATGTGGTGTGCAAGGTGCCTGTAGGTGTCACTGTACACAAGAGTATACTGTGCATACACTGTACTTTATATACTGCTTAAAAGGGTTAGAGTTCAAGTTACTGTTGAAGTGTAATGGCTGCATGAACCTGCTAATAAAGCAGTGTTATACTCTGCTCATCCTCGGCTACCAAAACATAACACACTAGCACAATCTTTTTTTTCACATGCCTCCTTTAATATTGGCCATTATTACAACAGAAATCCTAAGTAAATGGATACAAAACCTAATTCATTGCCTACTAATAGGGCTAGTAAAAAGGACTTAAGATAGGAAATATCTGATGTCTGCATCTACAATTATGTAAAAGCATCCTTACACTGACATAGATTGTTATAGTTTAGTAGGCAGTATTAAATATGCTTGCAGCTGTCACAGGCATATAACACAGCCATTTGCATTTTGTGCTATACCTAGTAGTTGTCCATAGGCAAGGGACTGTGCAATGACAAGTATGTAAGCATACTTGACCAACAGAAAGTGGATGTGCATGTTTGAGTGTATACATAATTTCACCTGAGCAAGAATTAAAAGTGATCTGAAAAATAGTGTGCCTCATATCTCAATATCTGCTTTAACTGTGAGAAGAAAAGAAGTTCTTCCAGTGTAACCCTATCTGATGTGGCTAGGAAATAGTTCAATCAATAGTATGGTCCTCTGCTAGGGTTGCCACCCGGCCGGTATTTTACCGGTCTGGCCGGTATTTTTGATGGTTGATCCCAATGTTATTAATAGGAAAAAAGGTAAATACCTGTATATAGGAAGGCCGGTATTTTTTTCAGGAAAAGGTGGCAACACTATCCTCTGCTTAAGGCAGGCAGGAAAGGACAAATGCTGACATTGAGGTAAGACTCACGGCAATTGGCTTCACTGCTAGGTATTGCTACACAGTTAAGCTCCCATGTGATTGGGGTGCAGCCTGAGGCGGTTTTCTTTTTGCCCCCCCACAGCACTCACCTTTTGAGCGCCAGAGTGGGTCAGGGGCGGTCCACTACTCGCTCTCTGCAGGAGAAGAGCCGAATTTCTGGGTTCTTAGTTACCAGTTACCAGGAGCGCCATTTTTTCCACCCCTAGTAACCAGGGAGGAGCTGCCGCCCGAGGCGAGTGGCTCAACTCGCCTCATTGGTGGAGCACCCCTGCTGGCAATAGACCGTAATCTAGCGCATGTTGCTCAGAAAACATTGCCTATTGCATTCTTCAGGAATTGTCACTCACTGGTGACACATGTGTTACATAGCTGCAGCCATAGGGGAATTTTGCAGGTCAGTTTAAAACGTTCACGTGGCACTTAAGCACTGTATGAATGTTTTTCATCTGGTCCCAGCCTTAAAGGCTCAACCTTATATCCAAAACTGACTTCAGGTGGGAAGACATATCGACAAAATGTGCTGTTAATTGCAACATAAATTATAACAGAATAGAATGGACAACGCGTGACTTTAATATAACACATTGTTACTAATGTTTCCAATATGTTCTCGGCCCTGTTAAAGCAAATGCTGGAACATTGTTTCTTGATTTGGGGGTGAGCAGAACCAGTAGATTGGATCTTATTTCTGATCAGTCTGGCAGAGCCATTCTTTAGTCAGCCGTATCTTTTCATTAACATCTGGCAAGGGGAAATAGGTGTTTTGAAAGAAAATCAAGACCCCTTGCCAAGTTGTATGAGGTTTTTAAATCTGTCTCACCAGTTTAGTAATTATACTCACTCTGACATTTTCAAAACTTCATCACAATCTAAGATGTGCTTAATAGCTTGTAATATAAGTATGTTTAATAGCTTGTAAAATGTAGGCCTTGGAGAGTGCCCCTGAGGCAAATAACAATTTCTGCTCCCCACATCGGAAGTAATAGGAAAATAAGATCTCCTAATATTGGCGCTAGATGACATTTTCAAGCCTCATGGCTTCTGACCCTGAACACCTTACAGAATAATTCTGATTGCTGAGGCACACAGATGAATGCATCAAAAGCTTGACTGAAGAAGGCAACATCAATTAGGTTTTAAATGTACTGTTTAATAAATGTTGTCAATGGTCTGTCCAGTGCAAAAGTTAAAATGGTGATAATACATACTCCTTTGATGATTGTGTGAGCATGTGTGTATGTGAGTATATATGTTTATGAGATGCATAGAAGGGGATTCATTTACTTACTGTATAAAGATTTTTTGCACTCTTCACTCTATGTCCAGTTGAGTGGTTTCTCTGTCATACAGTTGCAGACAGACAGACGGTTTATTATATTATTCATGTGTTGACATGTCAAGCACATTATATACAGCACTTACACCAGTACAGTACATTATTACTGGCGCCCAAAGCACATATAAAAGGAGAGGCAGTAGGTACTGTCACACCAAGCACTATATACTGTCAGAGGCCATGGCTGGTTAACCAGCTCCCAAGCATATTATATTGTGAGAGGCAGTAGCACCTCAAACTTAAAGGGATACTGTCATGGGAAAACAAGTTTTTTTTCTAAACACATCAGTTAATAGTGCTGCTCCAGTAAATTTTTGCACTGAAATCCATTTCTCAAAAGAGCAAACAGATTTTTTTATATTCAGTTTTGAAATCTGACATGGGGCTAGACATTTTGTCAATTTCCCAGCTGCCCTTGTCATGTGACTTCTGCCAGCTCTTTAGGAGGAAACTATTTTCTGGCAGGCTGTTGTTTTCCTTCTCTGTGTAACTGAATGGAACAGTATGCATGGATTTTTACTATTGAGTGCTGTTCTCAGATCTGCCAGGTAGCTGTTATCTTGTGTTAGGGAGCTGCTATCTGGTTACCTTCCCATTGTTCTATTGTTAGACTGCTGGGAGGGGGAGTGGGTGATGTCACTCCAACTTGCAGTACAGCAGTGATTGAAGTTTATCAGAGCACCAGTCACATGACTTGGGGCAGCTGGGGAATTGACAATATGTCTAGCCCCATGTCAGATTTCAAAATGAAATATTAAAAAAAAACTGTTTGCTCTTTTGAGAAATGGATTTCAGTGCAGAATTCTGCTGGAACGGCACTATTAACTGATGCATTTTGAAATATAAAATGTTCCCATGACAGTATCCCTTTAACTCATTCCACCTCAATAATAGAAACAAGGTACCTGGAATTATTGTACTACCACAATGTAACCAGCAGGAGGGAAAAATGTCCTGTGATTACATCCATAAGAGGGCAAATTCAAATAGCTGCCTGTGTGACTCTCCCCTAGTCGGATTATAAAGGATGTAAGTCACGGACAAGGCAAAAACCTGCATCCATATGCATGCACATACAATTTACAACATCCTAACAAGCTGCTATGCTTTTGTTCCATGCGCTCTGATTTTCTTTTCATATGGCTTTCTTGCTTCCCGCCACTATCCTTCTTCCTGCTTTTTTTTTATTTCTTCACATTCCACCTACTACAGGTATGGGACCTGTTATCCTGAATGCTCAGGACCTTGGGATTTCTGAATAAGGGATCATTCTATAATTTGGTGTTCCATACCTTGGATAAAATAAAAGGTACTTTTTTTATTATGGAGAAAAAGGAAAGATTTTTAAAATTTTAAAATGGAGTCTATTGGACATGGCCTTCCTCTAATTCAGAGCTTTCTGAAAAAAGGGTTTCCGGATAACAGATCCCATACCTGTACCTTTCTCATTTTCTTAAAATGTAGCATATTCTCTTCTGTTTGCCCATTGTCTGCAGCCTATTCTATTTTCCCATTCCTTTCCTTTTGTATTAACTAGTTTATTTCCCTTTTTAACGTCTCATCGCCCTGTCTTTCTCCCTTTCCACTTTCTCATTCCACTTTCTCATTCCATTTTCTCTTCTCTTTTCGTATGCACCCTTGTGCCGTTCTCCTTTGTCTATTTTTCTCTCTACTATTTGCTCATACTCTTTAAAGTCAAATTTTTTAATATTTGCCTTCTAATGCTCTTATTTTACCACTTTTCTTCTGCTGTAATTCCAACCTCCCATGTAAAAAATGTTTTTTGCCTCCTCTTTTTCTTTTTTTTCTCTCCAAACCCCCTTCCTGTTTTATGCTCCCCTGTTAAACTAATGCTTACACATTTCCCATTTTCCTTTCTTATTTTCTCAACCACTTTAACAGAACTCTGTCTGTTAATTTGCTCATGTGACCTAAAATCTATAGTTTGTTTGGTATGTATGTGTGCATCGTGATGCCCTTATTTTTTTAAATGGCAGTTTTCTATTTAGTATTACCCAATGGCACTATTAAAAAAAGTATATTATTATGGAAATGCTTTATTTTCATGAAGCAATGTTTTACATTTCATCTATTTTATGCAATATCTTTTTATAAAGTCCTACATTGTTGAAGGAATTTAGTTTTCCTTTTAAGACCTTATGTCAGCCATGTTGGGATTGAAGACTACCCTTGTTGGTTGAAATCTGTCTCTCTTTTCAGGCATTTTGCTCCACAGCTGAAAGTAGAATAGTTGAATTGAGTAAAATGACCTGTACATTAGTGATAGGTGAAAAATTCGCGAATTGGTGAAAAAATTCACAAAACGAGTCGCGGCACGTTTTTGATGCACGCGTTTTCGTCACATCGTTTTCGTCGCAAATTTATTCGCCAGCGGCGAATCGCGGGAGTTCGCCGTGAATTCGCCCCTGGCGTATAAATTCGCCCATCACTACTGTACATCCCCTTCTGCTCTTGTCCTTTTTGCACTACTACCTCTTTACACCACTTTCCTTGTAGCCTTTCCTCTCTGCTACATTTTCTCACCACTGATACTCATATCTTCTCCACCCTTTCCTCTCTTTTCCATCATCTTCCTGCTTTCCTCTCATTTTATTATTTTATTCCATTTCCTTGTTCAGTCCATTTTCTCTTCTTCTTCTTCTTTCTCTCTTTTTCACAATTGAGTTTTTTTAACATTGCCCTTTCCTCTCCTCCATTCATAACTCTCATGTCTGCCATATCATCTCTGCCTTCATAGCCTGCCCCTGCCTCTCTGTTATAGAAAATGCGTCACAGCATCAGCTTAGGACTGTGCACATCTCTGCATATTGAACTGTGGTGATGGATTGGGCAGTAAGCAGGGGGGGTCATCAATATAAGTTCATGGCTCAATTCTGTATTTGAAGAAGTGCACCTTACATTTTAGCATACCTACTAGGAGTTTGAGGTAGGTACAGCAGGAAACGGGAATTGTTTGTAAGTCAGCCCACAGATAAAATAAAGTGGTTGGCCATCCCTTACTAATGTTCCAATAAATGCAGTGCAGTACTACTGTTATAAAAAATGGGGATAGAAGCTAAAGGGCACATGACTTTCCTGGCTCCTTTGGTCCTTATGACTATGTGTACAATGTCTGACTGTTGTATAGAAAAATCTCAGTACCACTGATGTAGATGCTGCAATACCACCGAAAAAGTCAAAGTTAATTCAAGTTCAAAAGTCTGTCTGAAATCTCTTGTTCAGTGTCAAGGGAAACTGAGATCAGTATGCAAAGACCTATTGAGGCTAAGCAGCACTCTGTAGAGGGGAGGGGGTTATTGTGTGTCACAAATGTATCACTTTATTTCCAAGTTTGCTTTGCATTATTCTTTATAAATAACAACCATTGACTGTGAGAAAATATAAAAGAAAGAAATCTGGTATCAGGTGCAGGCACAGGATGTTTTTTTGGGGGAATTTTTCCTGTTTCTGGTAAACATACGGGAAGCTTTTGTGAGGCAGATTAGGGGAGGGGGTTGGAGGGGGGTTCTTGTTTTATTGTTTGAACACCTGCTCTGCTCCTGAATCCAGAAGGAAACCCACATTCCCATTCCATTGACAGGATTCAGACCTGAACTGGAGGGGTTGACGCTGCTGGATAAAGAGCCGAGCTATTAACTGCTTCCAATTTCTAATTATTCTGTGATAACACAAGAGAAGAAAAAAATGACAATAACTTCCCCTCCTAAATAGCTTCCTGCGGGGTTCCTGTGCATATAGTGCCTCTACACAATACTTTATCCAGGCCTTCATGCAGTGAATCCACTCTATTATTTATGAGCCGCAGTCAAGAATGAATGTTATTAGAAAACAGAATCCCTGGCCAACAGCAACCATAAAACATGCCAGGCTTAAATCTTTCATTATAACTAAATATATGATTAAATCAACATTTCATTGTGAAATGAAAAGCAAAATCATCTTGCACTGTAAAAATACAATCTATACAGTTTAACATGAAATCTAAACATGCTGTAACTATAATTTATACTGCCTTTAATTACACATATCTGAATTGTCTTTCAGATAGAATTGGAACATCTATATAGGAAAAGAATACATTGATTGCATTTTACTGCCAGAGGGGATATGCTATGAATATTTCATTTTCAAAAATATGAAATTGCACGCCTGTAAACCTCTTTTTATTACATAATTTCAACTTGACTCTTTTGCCAAGAATGTCTCTTTATTAAACTGTGACGGATGAATCAGCCCACAGGTTAGAGAGTAAAAAAGGTTCATGCCAATGTCTGGAGCCCTGATCATGTGGGATTTAAAATGTGACATTTTCTGCATTCCTTTTTATGGGCTTTGAGAAACAAATTCTGACATGCTCATGGATGCCTTACCCTAATGAACCTGAAAAACAAACTGTATTCTAGGTGTGTGCATTGGTGACAGTTATAGCTATACAAAGCAAGATAATGACTTGACTGGGCCAAAGGGTGACTTTTGTTTGTTTTTTTAAAAAAAAGAACAGATAACACTTTAGTAATGAAGAGGAAAAAATAGGACAAAAATAAGTACCACAATTCAGTCCAAAATCTATTTTTAGGAAATACACTGTTATTAAAGAGAATCTAAACTAAATATAATTACGGTGTTATTGGTGTAAGTTTATTTAGAGCACTCCTTTGAGCACTTTACAATATTCTATTTTTTGTGGTTATGGAGTTATTTGTAGTGTTTACAGCTAATAGCAGGTTTTCAGTTCAGAGCTTCGATTAACCGTGTAAGAACAAACTGAGGGTTCTTATGGTGCCTGACACTCTGATTTAATGCACTCTGCATTGTTCTCGATTAGTTGTTTTTAGGGATGCACCGAATCCAGGATTCGGTTCGGGATTCGGCCAGGGTTTGGCCTTTTTCAGCAAGATTCGGATTCAGCCGAATGCTTGTACCAAGCCGAACTGAATCCTAATTTGCATTTGCAAATTAGACCCAGGGAGGGAAATCACGTGACTTTTTCCACACAAAACAAGGAAGTAAAAAATGTTTTCACCTTCCCACCCATCATTTGCATATGCAAATTAGGGTTCGGATTCAGTTCAGTATTCAGCCGAATCTTTCAGGGAGGATTCGGGGGTTCAGGCAAATCCAAAATAGTGGATTCGGTGCATCCCTAGTTGTTTTTGCAGGTGAAAATTTTGTTCACTTTATTTTCATTTGGGGTCCCTAAATGCCGTATTGTTTGGTAAATCTATTCATTTTAGGCATTATACTGTTCAAAAAACCACTGCGTTCATATTTAGGATGTTTTATACCGGTATATTACAACATTTGAGGAATATTATCGGGTAAAATGTAAGCTTTGAGACTATTTTCGGACATTTCATAAAAACCACAACGTTTGGCATGGCTTTGCAGGTACCCATTTTGGACTGGCCTGAATTTTCAAAGATTATTGTTTTATGGGGTAAACAGGTATTTTTGCAGCTTTACTCATCATTAGTGATGGGCGAATTTATTCGCCAGGCGTGAATTCGCTGCGAATTACTGCGATTCGCCGCGGGCAAATAAATTCGCAAACCGCCAGCGAAAATTCGCCAGCGGAAAATTCGTTGGCATAAAAAAAAAAAACTAGTCGCGCGCCGAAAATTACGCGACACGTTGTAAATGACACGGCGCGTCGTAAATGACTCAGCACGTCAAAAACTATGCAACACACGTGGAAATCGAGGTGATGCGCGTCAAACACATTCCGCGACTCGTTTAGCAAATTTTCCGCCAATTCATGAATTTCGCTGGAAATTCGCTAATTTTTCGGCGAAGCGAAACATGATAGATTCGCCCATCACTACTCATCATAAGACGCAGTAAATGTGTTGATTTTCAGTAGCTGAAGTGACCACCAGGACAATTTGTATGCGATAATTTAGAATTGCCAGATACTTTTATGATGTTATGCATGATGAGCAAACTGTTCAGAACACCCCTAGCTTTCATATATAGAATGTTTTTTTCTTTATACCTAATTATATGTGGGGGATAAGTTGCAAAGAGAAACTTTCTAGGTAATTTTCATACATTTTTATAAAAACTGATAGTTCAGCAAAGCTCTGAAGTTTGGTAATAAGGGGGTACAAAGACCAGTGCCGGTCTTAAGCACATTGGACCAATTTGGCCCAATTGGGCCCCGCGCTTATGGGGGCCCCGCTCCAGTGAGATTTAATATCAGTGTTTCTGGAAAAAACAAAATGATCAACATGCTAGTTTATCTATGGATGCCACCCCCTATCATTAATGAATTCGTACATAGTTAATTTTGGGTTGAAGGCAAAAGTTCATCAAGTCCATCTATTAACTTTTGCCATAGTTGATTAGATTAGCTTCACATCTGTAATAATACCCTGTGTAACACTAACTGTGCTGCAACAGCATGAGATATCAGATAAAAAAGGTCTGCAAATTGATTGGGGTCCCCCAGGAGGCCATTACAATATTTACTGTATTGTATCTCAGTGTTTTCTCTTGGAGAGAATATAGGGCAACTGGAGCTATCAAGACCAAATCTGAAACCATTGTCGAAATTCACTCTGGACAGATGTGAAACAAGTAATATGCAAGGTTATATAAAAAACATTCCAGTGGTCTGCATTTATTACCTTAGCAATGGATGATTTCATGAAGGCTACCAACAACATGCTATTTGTGACCATGACACTTGGCCCCAGTTTACAGTAGGCCTGTGATTCTTGACCATTTCCTCATTTTAGTACTTTAGCCCATGTCTACATTGTATTTTTCAGTGCATCTATTGTTCAAGTTTAACCATTATTGTATTCCAGTGAAAACATTTTAAGTATATAATATCCTTACTGGTGATTGGCCACCAATCCAATTCCATTACTGAGACAGGAACCAGTTAAGGGGCAGCAGGGATAAAGGCAGTGTGTGTTATTCTTCTAGACAGTTATTATTACTATTAGTATTATTTATTTATAAAGAGCCAGGATATTCGCACAGCACTGTACAGGTACAATAAATTGGTTTATACATTTAACATATAGATTACATACAAAAAACAAAAAACAATAACTGATAACCATTACAAGAGGTAAAGAGGGTGTTAACCAACTAGCATTCCTTATTTTTAGGGATGCACCTAATCCAGGATTCATTTCAGGATTTGACCTTTTTCAGATTCAGCCAAATTCAAGTGCCTGGCTGAACCGAAGCCAAAACTACGTGACTTTTTGTCACACAAACAAGGAAGTCAGAAATTTTTTAACCGCACACTGATCACATGGTTCTCTTTCCCCCTTGTTTGGATTTGGTTCTGTATTCAGGTGAATCTTTCACAAAGGAATCTTAAAATAGTGGATTCAGAGCATCCCTACTTATTTTTATGTTTTTGAAGCATATAGATTGATGACTGTTATGCATTTCAGGTACACAGAGGCCCAATTAGCCCACATAGAGGCCCAAACAGTCCCCACCAGCCCACTAAATAGTGACTTTCTATGGCACCTTATAGCAGCCCATCTGGCATTTGCCCTAACCCACAAATGGCCAGTCCGGGCCTGCTGTTATGGCACCATTAACTAGTAATCTCATTGCATGACTTTCCATGTCAGTTCAGGGCAAATAATACAAGTAATTTGTCATATTTACCTTTGGCTTCACATATACAAAGAGCAAGATATGGCTTTTGCTCATACATTTATTAAGGTTGCAAACAATGACTAAATAATGTAAATATTGTGCACAGAACATGGATGGAAAGTCAAACAATATATGACTTAGTTTGCTTTCTAAAAATCATCTCTTTTAGTGTTGTACTATTAGAGTTCATACATCCCTGCACAATCCAGCCAATCAATAAGAACTGCTTCAAACAACTAGTTTTATTAGTTTTGATGTCTATAAATGTTTTGACTGTGTAAAGAAAAATAAATTAGTTGAGCTCATTGCTCATATATAGTAAAAAGTGGCACTAATATACTATAATAAACCAGATGCTTCTGTAGACACAAGGCAAGGTATCTCATGCCAGGATTCCTGGAACAGGCAAGGATTCGTGGACACAGCATGAGCGTTAAAACAAGTGTGATCGCATTAAAACAGACACATATGTTGTGTGTATCAACATCATTTGTGTCCAAACATGTCCAACCTGCAGCACTCCAGCTCTGAATGCTGCAGCTGTAAATGTTGAACAATATAATATTGTCTTTGACATCTTAGGCAACCTTGTGGTGTTTAGGGGATGGTCAGTGGCCACAAAATGGGTATGGTCAAAATTTTCATCTTTTTGTCCCTCTTATTTTTCAAATGTTGGGATGTATTATATATATGCCCCCTTCATACAGTATGTTAGTACTTAGTAACAAAAATCTGTCCATGTAATAGCAACAAAACATTTTATTCAAAATAAACTCACATTAATTAAATGACGTGGCATCAGCAAGTCTATTAATGTGGCAGCTCCTTCTTATAAGCATACTGTATATGCAAAAAATGTACAGTAAGTTCAATGAAGTGTTAACTTATGCACTTTGATTGTTTGCATAACAACATACCCTGCCAAGAATCTATATTAAGATGATGATAAAGATATCTTAGTGAAAGGGGCATCTGAATAAAAGTACTATGCCAAGGGAGTAGTGGGTCACTTCCTAAATATTAAGCTTCCTTGCACAGTTGCATAATGTTGATTTTTCTGAACTGTTTTTCTTGGTCAAAGCTTTCTCTAATCCTTCCTTTATTATTTTTCTCACTTCAGCGGAAATATATTCCACAGCACTGCTCCCTCTCTCTGTCTGTGCTATAAAGCCCCTATCTGTATTACTCTTTCTCTCTCAGCAGGGAATCCCTTTTCACGTCCCCAGTCGCCACTGTATAGGGATTTTTAATGGTGTGAGAGAGGTTTAGGAAACAGTCACAGTAACATTTGCTACAGGGCATGTTAAAAAACTGTGGATGTCAGATTCCGGAGTAGGAAAATAATGAGCTGTTATGTCTTAGTGACTCTGGAGTGCTAGTCCTTCTGTATGGCACTGCTTTACATTCCCTCTGCAACCCTGGCATTTTATCTGGAGTTTCTAGTTTGGAGTTTATGATATGATTACTGAAGGGTGATTTATTGAGTCATCGGAAAATACACTCAATAACAATGTTATCATTTGTAAAGTCCTACCCTGTAAATTCCTGTATCTCCCTTTTCTTAAATGTATTTGACCTTGTAAATGGCACAGGGGAGTTCTTTGGGAATTCCTGCTGATAGGGCTAGAAAAACATGCCAGATAAAAGCAGTTGGGTACATGTTTTATGGGGTCACTTGGGAGGAAAAAGCCAATGATTTGTATCAAACTAGAAAACCAGAGGAATCAGGGAGATGAATCAACATTGCTTTAATGGCAGTATAAGCATGCTGACCCCAAAGAAGGGCCATGTTTACAAGTCATCCAGAATACAGAAATGATTGATTTAGCTACATATCTAATCCTTTGCAAGCCCCATAAAAGTAACAAATATATATATATATATATATATATATATATATATATAAATGTATATAGCTAAATGCTACATTTTCTTTTCTTCAATTAGTGATATAATGAATATGTCACAATGTGATCTTGGTAAACTGCTCTTTTATGTCTTGCTGCATTTAGAGCTTGTACATCAATTTTAATCAAAAGATATACTGTAACTCCAAAGTTGTACTAATGCCTTCCAGACTTCCACTGAGTAGCATCTTCCACTGGAATGTACTTTAGACATGTAGCGCACATGAATATTTTATCGAAATTAGTGGGCAAAGCTATTATGCAGAAAGCTCTGAAATACGGCATTCCCACTTGCCACATAGTAAATTTTCTCTTCGTTTTCAGCAGATTTGTTATTTCTTTGCAATTATTGGATGTATGTATGCTTGTATAACTTTATTTGTAAATCATTTTTAAGGAGCTGCAGTGCAGTACAATGCACAGCACAGTACAATATATATATAAAAGTATACACAGGGATGACAAATCACACAATGAATATACACAGAGATGATATCAGAACAAAGAGCTCAAGTGCTATGTGGTAAGAGACACAATGGGAAGGAGGTCCCTGTCCATACAGCTTACAATCCAAGTCAGGTGTCCCCAGCCTTTCTTACCCATGAGCCACATTCGAAAATAAAAAGAGTTCCTCCATGTGCCAAATAAGGACTCTGGCTATTTGGTGGCTCCTTTGTGGACTGGCAGCCTACAGGAGACTCTATTTGGCAGTACACCTGGTTTTTATGCAACCAAAATTTGATTCCAAGCCTGGAATTCATAGATAAGCACCTGCTTTGAATCCACTAGGAGCAACATCCAAGGGGTCTAAATGGATCAGAGGCTAACATACAGGTACACATTGGAGATGAAAAAGTGCACAAGGTAAGGCATAGTCCAGTAGGTACAGTAGGCTAATATTCTAGTGCTCCAAAAGGTACTCTTAGTTTTTCATTGAAAAGATTGAAAGAGGATTCCTTACGGAGGAATTCTGGGATGGAATTCCAGAGGTAAGGAGCAGCAAGATAGTGGTGGATGTGGATGGCAGTTGATAAGGACAGTGCAGTCATTGTTATTTTGTTTTATTTATTATTCATTTGAATATACATTAAATTATCCAACCAGGATTTCAACATTTTGCATATTTATTTGGTTGAGCAATAAAATGCACTGGGATACCACTATATGAAGGGTCTGTGTACAACATTTGTCAGTTAAGGCTCTTGACTACTGGAGGAGTTATTTTATTGGGCAGTTAACATGAATTTTTATATACAGGTAGGGCAGTAAGGTGATTATAGACCATCTCTCACAGACCCTCACATTTTAATCAATTAATTCAAAATTTTAAACTGGATTTCCTTTTCCCTTGTTATAATAAAACAGTACCTTCTACTTGATCCCAACTATAATACAGCATATATATGTAATCAAAAACAGTTCTGCACTCATGGGTCTTTTGAAAATAAATCAAAGATGTTTCGATACTGACTGAAACTATTGAACCTTGCATATGGTTAACTAAATAACTTTGATTTATTTGCCAAGGACTAATGAGTGCAGAACTTTTGCTTTGTATATCTCAACTCTGGTTGTTATGGCTGAGGTGGAAGCGAAAGGAACAGTTTTTGTTGGGGGTCCAAGGACTACAAGTTACACCCCTAACATTACATGTGTAAATAGTTAATAATTTCCTGAAAATTAAATTACCATAAATGTATAATGAAATGTCACTACGGGAAAAACCCTCTTCTTTGTCCCCAGTGTTAAATGTATTATATGTGCCAGAACAAAGGAACCACTTTTACTATATTACTTCTCATACTTCTGAAATAAAATTAACCATTTATTATTAAAATCAGGCTATCTGGTATAAAATAATCATTATCCTCTGTCAGTCAGTTCTTCATCTTAATATTTAGTATTCCTATTCATGAAGTCACAGGGAGAGATTTGGGTGATACATATACTGTGTTTTTCAAGCCAATACTCCCCCCCCCCATTGTGTTGGGTGGGAATCACCTGAAAGCAACGCACCAGCATAACCACTTTGCAGGTAATTGTCACTTTTAGGTGATTCCCGTAAAAAGAGGCAGCAGGGGTAGTTTAGTTTCTGAAGCAAGTGCAGAAAAGAGCAAATGCAAAAAAGTCCCCCTCAGTTTGTAAACCTAAAAGCATCAGTTTAAAACATTTTAAATGATCTATGTAAGGTCCCTTACACATGGGCGTTTTTGACCCGCAGTGAGGTTGTACCCACGAGACGCGTGTATCCTGCGTTCAGCGCTTACACGCGTCTCGTGGGTACAACCTCATTGAAAAGAAGAGGTGCGTCTAGACCTGCGTTCCCCTGCGGCTGAATGCAGCCAAACACAATGCAGGGGAGCCAAAAACGCCTGTGTGTAACGGCCCTAAAACTGATCTTTCATTATTATTCATTCATTATTAAAGGCATGCTATCATCCCATATTTTCCTCCTTTTTACAAATTGCTATTCAATTATTCATGCAATACTAGTGCTAGGCTGTTTTCTCTTGCTAAATCGATTTTGCGAAAATGCATATTTCAAATTTGGTGAAACTGTTTACTTTGCATTGTTAACTGTTCTAATCTTGATTATTCTACTTTACCCTGTTAAAGGCCTGTTAAAAGGAAAGGAAGGAGACCTAAGGGGAACTCCAATTAGTTTTGTAGAATGAAAAAAGGCAAGTCTGCTTTGTAAGTTCCCCTTTAATTATGGTATTACACTTCCCTATGCCCTGGTCATTTTTTTTTTTTTTTGTAAACACTACCCTATTTTTGTAAAATGCTACTTTTGTTTTTAAACACAAATACAATCTTTGTCTTTAAAGGGAAAATATACTTAGTCCATAAACAATTGCAATGCTGATGCAGTGCCTCGGGCTGGACATTGCTGAAATATGGGAACTGAACCCGATACGGCAGAAACCTCTTTTAACTCAAGTGGTTATTATCCATTGTTATTGAAGTTGTCAGTTTTCCTTTAAATAAAAGATAATTTAATAAACACAAACATCTGGGACTGCCGTGAGGTAATTCTCCCTAGAGACAGGGTCAAAAATGAGAACACCAGTCACCCTTTAACTTCCCAGAGGCCTCTCAACATTATGTTCAGCAGGGGATTCTGTTACCTGTGAAACCTGCATCAGATTTTATCACAGCAAATTCCTGTCACAGCCTATAAGAGTCACGGAGCAATAATGAGCAATGAATGCAGCAGATTATATATTTGTGCATAAGGATGATTTTCATTGCAGCTTATCTCGCCATCATGTTATTACTTCCTTCTTGCAGTAGGGAACGAGTGAAATTTAGTAACAAGGGCCATATTCAGCATACACAGCCTTGAACAGATTTCCCCAGTGCTGTTTGTTATGAATGCCTCTAGTTTTATACATGTAGTAGTCACAACAAGAAACTGTGTGAAAGCAGAGAGGCAGATTTTGTTTATCCATTATCTGAAGACCTGTTATCCAGAAAGCTCTGAATTACAGGAAGGCCATTTCCCATAAAATCAATTTTAGTGAAATAACTAAAATATTTATTTTCCTTTTTCAACCTATGATATAATTAATACTTATTTGAGACAAAAGAATCCTATCTGGTTGTAATAAATGATTTATAGTAGACAATGTATGGTGATCCAAATTATGGAAATACCCCTTATCCGGAAAACGCCAGATCCTGAGCATTCTGGATAACAGGTCCCAAACATTTATATTCCATGATAGTGTCAATAGTATAGTTAAGCTGTCCAATTACTGTCTGATATAAGCTGCCAACTTGTCCCATTCGGATTGAGTCTGCAGTTTATTAGCCCATGTGTGGTGCCTGCCCAACAGATTTCTGAGGGAAAATCAACATGCGTAGTAGGACCCATTTGCCAGTTCAGCTCTTCTGCACATGCGCCTGAAGTTCACAAAGTTTTCCGATTAAACTATGGCCGCATGTGCAGTAGTACCAACCGGCAAATGCGTCCTACAGCGCATGCGCCCTCGGAATAAGACGTTGCGGCAGAAGATGGCGCCTGTGACCTTGCACAAAGGGACCTGTCTTTTGGGGTAATATAGCCCGGGGGGGGGGGGGGGGATTGGTAGGCAGGAGAGGTACTGTTTCTGAAATAAAGTTTATTTTTACTATCCCTCTCTCAGCATCCATTTCTCTTCATTCAGGAGTTTGGAGTCAGATGAATGATCCATTATATCCATCATTTTGCCTAGAAGATGTATTAGAGCTCACTCTATTAACATCACCAGAAATCCTGTCTCTCTACATGCAGAATTTGGACAAAAAACTGTTATTTTGTTAGATTTTGTTCTGGAATCAGTTATTTGAGTGAGCAATCCCCTATACGATATAATGGATCATTCAACTGACACCCAACCCCTGCATGAAGACAGAATGAGAGGAATAGTGAATAATAAACATTATTTCAGAAACAATGCAGAATTATTCATTGATTGTATTTAGAAAGTTTAGTATGAGGACGCTTGTATTACATTTTAGTTTTCGAGATAGTTTGAGAGTTTTTATTGGTCTCATGACATGTTTCGGATCACAGGGACTCCTTTTTCCTCAGGGGTTGGGGTTTGGCTGGAACATGGGCAGAAGTTTTACATAACTGGGGAATAGACTAGGTAGATCAGTGGTGTGGCTGAGTGTGTTTGAGGCCCCAGCTTACTTGTTGGCAGTGCCCTTTGCCCACAGGCCTGGATTTGTGGCAAAGGCCTGGGCAGCAAAGGACTGCGAGGTTGGCCCGTGTTCAGGGGCAATAGGGCTGCGCAGCCTAGAGGCGCCCGCTGTTGAAATCTGGCCTTGCTTTCCCAGGAACCGCAGGTTTTTCATGGGATAATAACTGGGGTTCCCTGAATGGAAGGGCCCTGCTAATATAATAGTCCGGGGCCCCATGATTACTGAGCATATATGTCTTATATTCCCTTCTCTTGTATTTTTTCTTGTATTAGTCAGTATGCAATCTACATGTTGAATTCATCCACTCTTGTATTATAGAACTCTGTGGAATATGTTGGCGCTTTATAAATATTTGTTATTAAAAAATTAATAACAATAATAATAAGGACACAGCGGGAGCTCTTTCACTGCAGTGAACCAAATTTGAACCTTAATTTGTATATAGTTATTTAAGCACAGTTGCCACAATTTCTGCTTTTCTGAGCAATAAAAATGCATTGTTGTTCTTTTTTTTGTTCATACTGAACTGAGGGTCAGAAAGGGTCAGAGGGATGTCCCAACCTTGGTATGTGTTTGATCCTAATGGCATAATATACTGCTCACTGCCCATGGTATCCCAGGCAGCCATCTACTGTGTAACGTGCAGTCCAGTCCATGGAATTATTTTTGTTACCATATTGTAAAGCCAAAACTGCTTGTGTGGCCTTAGCCAATGGCAAGGAGAATACTCAGTCTGAGGAAGGGGTGGGGCACTGGCATGTGGGCAAGAGGTTACAAACCAGGCAATCAATCACTGGCACCATATGACACCCGCCTACAAGAATACAGGTCTAAAGCATCAGCTCTCAAAGATGCTGAAAGTTGTAGTCCAACAGCAAGAAGAGCTGTGCAGCCTGGACCTCCCTGGTCTAAAACAAATATATTCTGCCCGTTGCCATGAAAAATGTTGACAGAACTGATAAATGACATAATACACACTTCTCTGGCAAAGAGCAAACGAAACACTCTACTTAATTGTATTGCAAATGAATATGTATGAAAACAAACCGTAGAGAAGTATGATTTATAAATTCCTTTAATCCCTTCACTGTTTGGAGCCAAATCATACAGTTTCTTTGCTTTAATATTTTTCCCCCAATAAAACATTATTTATATTTTTCTCCCCAGAGTGAAATGAGATTAACCACTTGCAGCCTGCATAAGAGTACCATTTGTCCAATATCCATACTGCACTTTTGCTTCTTCTGTACAACCACAAGTTCCTCATCTCATACCCTAGGGAGCTTTGGCTGGCATGAAACATTTCTCTATGATTTTGTAAAGAACCAGTGGGAATGGGAGCATTTACTAAATAAAGTGGAATCATAATAAATATGCAGTGAATAGGTTAAGCAGGGAAACAATGGGGCTTCTCTACACACAAGGTGCAGGCAGCTCCCCACATATCTCACTAAATAGCTCCAGATGTGAGGCCTATGGAACTGTCTAGTGATTTATTCTCTTTTCACTCACACCCTTTCTTTAGTCTTTCACATTCTTCTCTCTCTCATACAAACACACGCACACATTGTGTGTCTCTTTTCAGTATCCTCTCACATGCTTATAGGACATAGACATGTTTCTTATCTCTCTGTCTCGCCCACATGACACCCCACACTCCTACCCCTGACACATCTTTTCTATGATCTCAGTGTATTTATATTCTTCACCATACACTCAAACAGATCAGGGCAGTCTTTGCTGAGGTCAAAAATGGCACCTCTGTAGTTTGCACACAAATTCCATTGCCTATGGCCAATTTCTTTGTAGGCTCCGGCCCACCTGCATGTGGGCACACAGCTATCTCAAATGTATTGACAAGCCTTCACCACCTACTAGATTCTGCATAAATCAGGCACTTCAAACTGCAAATACCAAAATTTATTTACATTAGCCATTATCCAAATACAATAAACCACCAGGATTTTAAAGATGACAGTGTGAGTGAAGGGTCAGATCATTTACACCAATCAAGGTCAGGCTCGGCCTTCATGAAGCAACTAGAGGAGCTTTGGCCAGATTGATAATGATTCAGCCAAGGTTTCCCCCTCAGGCCAATTAAGGTCCAAGAGATGAGAGATGAATGCTTAACGACTCAAATTCAACATGTATAAACACAGACAACAGATAAGATCCAGGCTTTCTTTATCTGGTATTTTTCAAAGTGTCTCCCCAAAAATGACTCCTGACCTTGAACTGAGCTTTTGCAGGGACTCTTCCTTTGTTAGCCCAATACATACACATATACCAATAGTACAGTTTTTATTCAACTTTGAGTGATTTATGGTGTATCTCCTAATTAGAAACCATGAACATCAGTGGAATTGTCCCTAAAACAAAGCATTTGTCAAGTGTAAGACATGTCCAAAGCATCTCTAGATCTCAGCATGAACCACTGACCTCTGTCTAGAATAAATGTGATCCCCTGCCCATAAATTAACTTGTAGCCACACATATGCTGGTCTTCTTGACTGATATTCAGAAGAAACATTAACACAAAGCATATGCATGGTATGGAATTCTATACAGGTATCGGATCTGTTATCCAGAATGCTCCAGACCTAGGGTTTTCCGGATAACAGATCTTTCTGTAATTTGGATTGTCATACCATAAATCTACTAGAAAATCATATAGACATTAAATAAAGCCAATAGGCTGGGTTTGCTTCCAATTAGGATTAATTATATCTTAGTTTGGATATAGTACAAGGTACTGTATTATAAGTACAGGTATGGGACCTATTATCCAGAATGCTCGGGACCTGGGGTTTGCCGGATAATGGATCTTTCCGTAATTTGGATCTTCCTACCTTAAATCTACTAGAAAATCATGTAAACATGAAAGAAACCCAATAGGCTGTTTTTGCTTCCAATAAGGATTAATAATATCTTAGTGTTGATCAAGTACAAGCTACGTTTTTATTATTACAGAATTATAAAATTTGGATTGTTTCATTATAATGGAGTCTGCGGGAGATGGCCATTCTGTAATTCGGAGCTTTCTGGATAATCAGTTTAAAAAATCTGGATTATTTGGATAAAATTGAGTCTTTGTAATTCAGAGCATTCTGGATAATGGGTTTCCAGATAACAGATCCCATACCTGTACAAACTATGTTGTGATCATCAGGCAAATATATTAACTATCAAAAACAACTGAATTTGACACTATATTTCATAGCTGAGACTCGTTTGTCTTGGGGATGCACCAGTGATGCAGCATCAAAAGAGCAGGTGGCCCATAATAGAACACCTGCTGGTTCCATGGAGAAGGCATCTGCAGAGCATTGTTCCAGTACACCCATAAATTCAAACAGCCTCCAAAAATGAGCTTTGCTGTGTTTAATTTCAACCCATTTCTACTGTGTTTGTACAGTTTTTATTTATAAATATTAGCCCTTTTATTCTACAGTATTTTGCAGTCATGTACAGAAAACTAGACATCAAATTTCAGCAGAATCTTTGGGCAAGGGCACTTGCTAACATCACAAAAGGCTGATAATTGAATCTAACAAGATTCCCCAGTTTCGGAACCCAGTTTCCTAGCCAACGGGGACACTCCCTCTCCCTTTTGTTCCGTTTCTGCTGTCCTGGCTTCAGTAGATGTATATAATCAAAGCTGAGCCAAATTCATATTTGTTTATTATAATAATAGAGTGAGGTGTAATTTAAGCCACATTCCTCACACCCTTGATTAATTTAATTGATTCAAATTGTACAGGGATAAGTGGAGATCAAGGGAAGGTTAACCTTAAAATAACGACACTTCTGCACATATGCCATAATTCCATGTGCTATACACATACCTGAGAGTTTACTTAATGAGCTAACCCTCTTTCACTCAGTAATATCTGACCCCCTCTTGTGCTGCTTTATGCTAAAAAAAACATAAAATTACCTGTTAAACTCTACATGAAGGTCAGACTTGCATTTTAACACAAGGAGAAAATTTGTAAAATAAGTTGGTGTTCTCAATGGGGATAAAATAGCCTACAGCCAGATGAGTACAACATATGCATAAAGCTGCTTAAGTAAGAATACAAAATATGTAAACCTTTTTAAAAATCTTATTAGAAATATGTAATGGATTAGATGCTTGACTATGGTGCACAGCATTAATTCAACATCAGTAGAGCGATTTTATAAAAATACTCATCTTTATAAAATATGACCCAAAGTATCAGGGAAATCCTTTAAATAGTTTTGGATGTCAGTTATCCCAATGTACCCAGTCTCTCTGTCCCTAGCTGCAGTAACAAAGCCTGAAACATAAATGGGGAGGACAGGGTATGATAATTTGGCTATGGGAAGACTTTGCAAAATTAACAGGCATTGCTAATTGCTGTATCAGTTATTACTAACATGAGAAATGTGACACTGAAACCAAGGACACAGACATTAAAGGGGAAGTTCACTTCTATTAATAATGCGTTTGTTATAGATGCTTCTATTCTAAGTAGCTTTAATGTTAATCTTGCTGTATTTCTGCAGGGAGGAAAAAGACAGGATAGGGGAGCTAATAAATTATAATAAGGACAATGTTTTCAGCAGCCTGCACAAAAAATGTAGCGTTCTTGTCATTTTTATTCAGGCCTTTGGCCATTCATCTTCCATTCTAACTTCCATATTGCTGCTGGTTGCTAGGGTTAGTAAACCCTTGTGACTACAGAGCTGTTTAAATCTACAGAACAACATTGATGAAATAACCGAATGCCCCTCAAAATATAAATATTTAAGGTCCATTGCAAATTTTATTTGCATAATAGATTCCATACCAAAGTTTTATCATACAATAATTATGAATTAAATTAACTGTGGCTAGTGTCCATGATAAAAGCTCCTAAATAGTGGTCTTTTTTATAACTGAAGTTCATTACCTTGTCATCCATGGGTAGTTCTATCACAATCAATTGTTGTATAACCTGAAAGGGGATTTAAACTGAAAAAATGTATTTGTATAAACTTATTTACAAAGTGCATCTCTGAGCACCTTCACTATTTACATTAATTTTACATTTTTAGTGGTTTCTGAGATACAGCTTTGACTGCTATTACCAGGCTTTTGGCTCAGCACTGCATTTGGTGACCTCAAAATGCTGGCTTTTTTTTTGCTGCCCCAGGTAAAGTACCATCTGAGGCAATGTTACCATGGCAAGAACGCCCCTGATGTTAGGGCATTAAGATCAAACATATCGCATGTTTTTAATAAAGCTTGTACATTATTAAGAGCAATAGAAAAAAAATGGCTTCACTGGCAACATTTTAGCTTTCTGTTTGATTGATTTCAGACATACAGTAACAGGAACGTGGTAGGTGGCCTAGCCAAGCAAGCGCTAAAAGCCCTATCATCATAGTGACTGCAACTTTGGGAAAATGTAAATAGCCTTACTGAATACAAAGTCTCTCCATAAACATTTAGCTACCAGGGCTGGCAGAGCATAAAGGAGTGGAGCCAACTACTACTGATGAGTGACTACTTGAGATACTTAACTTGTTGTTAATGAAGTTGCTTACAATAATGTGGACTTAATGGAATCACGGGGGAGGTGTAGTACATATGTCTCCAATAAATACCGTCACAGTAAACTTCAAAATATTTACATTCTTTACCCAGTTCAACTGTACTGATTTAAGTGGCGGAAGAGGTTGACTGTTTCTTAAGGGGTATGTTTACCCTTTTTCTACCAGTTATTCTTGCAAGAAATGGTAAGATATAGGAGTGCTTACACATGACATCAACTTATAGAAATACTAGTCACTTCCATGACAAGTAAAAGTACTATAGTTTGTGCTGGGTATCCCAGAGCATGATCCCTGCATGCCATAGGGTAATACTGGGGACAGACAGCGTGGGGTGAGAGGCTTACATTCCTTCACAGTTCCCAAAGCACTTTCCAAACTCCCAGTAACAGAAGCACAATGAACCAACATTCAAACACAATAGAAATTCTGCACAAACACAGACTGCTCCATACAAAAAACAAGGAAGGCAAGAATTCCTTTTATCCTTCTCAGGCATATGCAAGAGAATGTGCACACATCCCTTCTCTGCAGAAAGTTCTTTGCACAATCATGCATATAATCATCAACATCATCATCCATTTTTTGTAGCACCAGCAAGTTTTACAACAACCAGGGTTTATACTTATTTTTGCATGTTTGCATTTTTCCATTTATACTTGGAACTTCCATACAGCCTACTTTTCCTCCTTAATCATCAATATAACAGCAGTATTGCAATATGATGCCATGTAGCTGTATACAACTGTAATCTTTTATTTGTAATAGATATTTTGTCATGCCAGTGCAGGGTATTTATCAGCCCTAATGACCTTTTTCCTGCTGCCTCCTCTCGAAACAATATGATTGTCCCTTGTTCTTTCTCTTTCCTGTAGCAATGTACAGCCATGCTACAAAACAGTTCTATGTCACAGATGAAACAATTGCTCCAAACAAAATGAGATGTTTTTCCAGACCAGCTATTATTAGCTGTGGAATGACACAAACCAATTGATACATGTGGTGTTATGGTGCTCTGGCACTAATTGCTTGGTTTCTGCACAAACACCAATTTTAGTATCATGAATATCTATAGCTCATGGCAGGATGGGTTAGAGGGTAAAAAGAATGTATGTGGTTTTGAGGGAACTCTGCAAATAGTCCATATTTAGATTGATGCTTGATCCACACAAAACTCAATTGTTGTGTCTTTTCAATAAATGGGCAAAAGGGACATTTGCCCATGGTCCACCATCAGACCTTTTATCTGCTATAACTTTTGACCAAAGCATCTCCCTGGAATGGTAGACCCCTCAATTAACCACTACAAGGGCTCTACAACACAACAGTAATACCATTAATAAGTTGTCATAAAAGTTTTCTTTTTGTTTTCCTATTTTGCAATTAAGAGTTAGCCTCTCCCTTGGTTGTTAGTCAGTGCACTTGAATGCCACTTCCACCTTAGTAAGTAGAGGTCATTTCTTTATTTCCTACGTTATTATATTCCATATTAACTGCTTGAGAGTAGTACTATAAATTTATTGGGGTGGTCACAGAGGACCCAACAATGAGATATTTGCCCTGGGCCCACTGGCACTTTAAATCGGCATTGATCATTTTTTGAGCGTCCCTATAGCCTGAATGACTGGCCAGATGTTAATACAGTTTATCTATGCACCCGAATGGCCATACTGAATTGATATTGCAAATTGACTCCACTTAGTGAAGATGCAGATCATTGTGGGCTTATATGAATCTACCAATCACTATATAACTATAAGCTTATATTAAAGGGGTGTTTCACCTTCAAGTTAACTTTTAGTATGTTATAGAATGACCAATTCTAAGCAACTTTTCAATTGATCTTTATTATTTATTTTGTATAGTTCAATTATTTGCCTTCTTCTGACTCTTTCCAGCTCTCAAATGGGGGGTCACTGACCAATCTAAAAACAAATGCTCTGTAAGGCTATGAATGTATTGTTATTGCTACTTTTTATTACTCATCTTTCTATTCAGACCTTCCCCTAATAATATTTCATATTCTCATTCAAATCAGTGCATTGTTGCTAGGATAATTTGGACCCTAACAACCAGACTTCTGAAATTGCAAACTGGGGAGCTACTGAATAAAAAGCTAAATAACTCAAAAACCACAAATAATAAAAACCAATTGCAAATTGTCTCAGAATATCACTCTCTACATTATACTAAAAGTTAACTCAAAGGTGAGCTATCCCTTTAAAGTGAAAAAAGCATATACATCACCATATATGTGCACATTTTACAGCGACATTTCAAGTCAAATTTTCCCTTTCTGAAACCATTGCTCAGATGGCTTGAGAAAGTGTCAAATTTGGCTCAAATTGTAAAATGTGCACATATATGGAGATGCATACGCTTTTTAAACTTATATAACCTAATATAACCTTTTTGCATTAAGTGGTGAGTGCTGTCTGTTTATTTGTACTTTTTATACATATACACACCACAGTCAAATCAGCCTTACTGCTAGTTGATCCGGAGGAAAGCAAAAAATTTGCCTTTGAAGCCAACTTGTATCCTCTATAATTTGGAAAAAATCTTTCCTGACTCCAAGATCAACTTGTTCTGTGACCGATCTTTCATAACCCTATATTCCCATATTTGTCAAGATCCCGTTGCAAGGATGCCAAATCCTGGATGGAGTTAATTGGGCTGGAAAGTTTGTGTCATCTGCAAACACTGATACATGACTTACAATATCCTATGACATTTACATAATAAAAACTAGACCCACTGCAAAAACCCTGCAAAAGGCATCAACAATAACACATATAAAGAAACATTTAGGAGTTAGCTGAAGATTGTCAATGGAACTATGTTAGTAATGGTATGTTTTATTTTGCTCACCTTGTTTATGATGTCAACTAGCACCTAATACTGGGTGGTGGTTACTTTTACAATATAGTAAGTGCAAAAGGAGGCTTAATGGACCTGTATATGAAAATGTCAGGTAAACAGAAGGCATCCTGTAAGATGCTAAATTTGGCAGACCTATGGGTGCATTAGCATACCACTGATTTATTTCAGCCAGTGCCCTTGTTTCAGTGAAAAAAAAAATAATCTAAACCAGTGATCCCCAACCAGTAGCTCGCGAGCAACATGTTGATCCCCAAACCCTTGGATGTTGCTCCCAGTGGCCTCAAAGCAGGGGCTTAGTTTTGAATTCCAGGCTTGGAGGCAAGTTTTGGTTGTATAAAAACCAGGTGTACTGTCAAATAAGGTCCTATAGGCTGCCAGTCCATATAGGGGTCATCAAATAGCCAATTACAGCCCTTATTTGGCACCCCATAAAGTTTTTGCATGCCTGTGTTGCTCCCCAACTCTTTTTATTTCTGAATGTGGCTCACAGGTAAAAAAAGGTTGGGGACCCCTGATCTAAACTTAGCCAGAGTGGTTCTCTTAGTATTTACACACATTTTTTTCTGTAATAATAAAACAGTGTGTTGTACTTGATCCAAACTAAGATATAATTAATCACCAGCCTATTGGGTTTGTTTAATGGTTACGTGACTTTCTTGTTTTCAAGATCCAAATTACAGAAAGATCTCGAGCTTCTGGATAACGGGAACACCTTGATTAAGTTTCCATCAATTTACATTTTTGGGTTTAAATTCAATTTAATAATTAAAACATCATTGTTGATGTACTGATATATATTTATTATTCTATTCTAGTAAACATATATGTACATTTTGTGTATTAGGAGGGCATTTTCAAGAGATGGGTCTGCCAGTTCAGTAGGCACATGGGTTAAAACTCATAAATACTTTTTAAAATAGGAGAGAAGTGCTCAGAAGACAAGGGCCACCTTCTCCATAAGATGGGAACCAGAACAAGCTATTTGAAATATAATCTATTTAAATGTTGGTGCTACAAAATGCTCTTTCACATAGAACCGCCTGTATTTTCTTTCCCTTTATATTGTCTGGGCCCCCTGTAACCCCAGTGCCTCATCTCAGACATTCCCAGTTATCTTAAGAGTTCTGGCATTAATAAGGTTATTCTTGTCAGTCTTCCATATGGAATGAAGGTACTGGATATTTATGTTAATACATTAAGCCCTGGCCTCTCAAGGGGCTGTAAAATCTGTGTGGGACACAAGCAGGGTACACCTAACAACTGTGGATTTCTACAATGGCCTTTTATGAGGAGCTTTGAATCCAAAGGGCAGAAGATCTGCCTTGAGCTATAGATTTAACCCCATGACCCGAGGCTGCAGCCAGAACATGTTTGGAGGGTTTAACCCTGAATATTTCATAGTCTGGTAATGTGCGTGTTTGTGCACCAATAACAAGCTAGCTCTGTGAGATGATGGGCTGACTTTTTTGCAAGATAAATGACAAAGCAGCCATGGGAAAGGTAATCTTCATGGGATTTATATAACGGCAATGGAATGCATGACAAGTTTAACATTGAATTCCAATCATTATAGAAAGGAAACTGCAGATTTAGAAATAATTTATATAGCAGTGTTTGGCCTGAAGTTTTTTCTGTAAAAAAGGTATGGAATTAATTTTGGAGCTTATATACCTGAACTGTGTATCTTTGGAGAAACGTGGAAAGTTATTAAGGTTTTACAATATCACTAGAACTTGCTTACAGGGCAAGCGTTAAAAAAGGAGGTGGAGGGCAAGGGGGAAGGCTGGGAGCTTTGAAGGGAAATGTATAGACTTCTTGCTCAAATACAGCTCTACGCAAGTGATAGTTGTAGTTCAATAACAGCTAAAGTGTTGCAGGTTGATAACAGCTGGTGGGCTGAAGGTTAAAAATCCCAAGTTTTACCATGTTATTTTTTGGCTTAGGGGCCTCCAGCAAATGTCTTCTCCCCTGTTCTAAGACTGGCCCTGCTCACAAGCAAAAAGGAGGCTGTAAATTACTCTCCATGATAGTTTATGAGGCGAGGCCTAATGAAGGCCACATTGGGGTGAGGGAGTTAGAAGATAATTGCTAGTTTTGCTATTTTTTTATTTCAATCATGCTGTGTGTTGTCTCCTATCCCCCCCTTCTCCCCTTCTCCTCACTATCCTATATCATTTCACACATTCCCACAAGACTTATAAAAAAAATAATTGCTTGCTAAGGGGCATGGAACAATAGAAGATAGTAACCTGAGCATACTCAAAGGGTTAATGTCCCTCCCTGAATCTAAAAAAAAAAAAAAAAAAGAGAGGGAACAGAGCTGGGCTTTGTCAGTATTTGGTTACATAAAGTCTCTTTTATACACTGTTTACAAACAGGCAGTGTTTATTGCAGGAAATATAAACCATTTCCAGGACACCATATTGCAATACTTGTACGTCGAGTGTGGTGAGGTGACCAGACCAGTGGAGCCTTTTGCTTCAGAAAATGTTAGACACAAATAATACTTATAACGAGGCGAAAAGGTTTTTAAAGGTAACATATACTCTCTAGGTAATTCTGTAACAATTTCTGTCCAATGTTACTGTGGGGATAAAACTTTCTAGGCCTCATTTGTTAATAGTGGGCAACACTAGTACAATGTGCCATGCTTCCCCCCAGAATGCCAGTATCTTTGCAAACACTTCTAAATATTGTCTCTATATGCAGGCTATACTAGGCTATAATGTGCACAGGATTTTAGGGTCAAGGAAGTTACAATAAAGATGTTCCACTTGACAGTAATGAATATGCAATAGACATAGTGAATATTCTTCATTATGGCAGGAGGTTGAGGGCAGCTTGTTGCAGTGACAGGAAATATTCAGACAGAGCTGTCTTCATGCCATCTTAGGCTAATGCCACATTTGGTGTTTCCTTTGGTAGAAGAAAAATAATAGAAAATGCCAATACCTCATACACAGGGTGGATTCTGGCCAAAAATGCATACAACCATGCCCTGCGACAGGCATGGCCTACCAGAAGTATTGATGGTCAAATTGCCCTGTCATAATACTTATCTAAACCCCAGTCATTCGCTAGCTTACTCCCTACCCCATTGCACCCCAGACTGCCACTTCTGTTGCCTACCCCTAGTTCTAGCTCTGTTACCTACAGGAGCTTTGTGGTCTCAGGTGGCTTTAGTAGTTTCTGTCACTTTTCTGCTGATTTTAGCTTAAGAGGTCTTTAGCAGGAATCCACAGAGCAGTATCAGTAATTTAAAAAATTAAGGTGCGTAGCAAGTATAGCAGGGTGAAATGTCGACAGTAGGGCAAGATTATGACAGTGCTTTCCAACCGTAGGCGCTTCTGTTATGTTGATACAGAATTCATTGCATCTACGACATTTTTTTTAACGTTGTACATTGCTCCAATTAAATGTGCATCTAGTACAAGATATGGAGTGTTTTGTGATCCATACAGAGAGAAGCTGGAGATAGTGTGTGGCTAATAGGTGCCCAGGGGACTCAAGAAAATGTATAGCAAGTGTTTAATACAGGGCTTCTTTGTGTGTGTGTGTCAGTCATTCACTCTGTTCCTTAGGAAGGATTCTGTTTCTTGACTAGGGTCAAGATACAATGCATGATGGAGGTTTAGGATGCTGGTTGTTGTAACTCAACATGAGCTGAATGGCCTTATTTTGCTTAGTTTCGGCCACCGCTAGACATCCCTACATTTAGATTGTTGTAGTCACATTCTGGGCCCTATGACCAGTGTATTTCTTGCTTCTGCAACATATTCACAAATCACTTTGGTGCACATATAACAAGTAACTTTGTGTATAAACAAAAGAGGAAATCAATAAGAAATCTGCCATAGTAATAAAATAGGGGGGTTGGAAGGATGACAGAAGAACATATTGTGAAAAATATAAGAACTGAATATAAATTAGGAGACCTGTAAACACCCTATAGTACCCTAAAAACACCACATGTTGAGGTCTGATAGCCCTTTGAATATGGGAAAAAGGATGTCAGGGGCTACTGTGAATTGGATTTCAGCAACAGCTGAAAGAGCCATAGTTAGTCTTTGTTCATATAAATGGTTCTCAAAATTCTGTACTGTCCAGAGTCAGGCTGCTTTGAGCTGCTGATAGGTCTGCTCTCTGAAAGAAAAGGCACATTAAAACTGAAGGATATAACCATTGTTATCATGTAGAAGAGACTGCTACGCCTGTTCTTAGTCATAGAATTATCTAAATAGGTTTGTTTATTAAATAAAAGTTGCTAAAGAGACCATCCTTTTTCTTCTGTAGGTACCCATACATGGAAAGTGCAGAAACTGTGCCATTTATACAGGGGCAATAAACCTGAGGAGTTGATCAGAGAAGCAGCTCAGGACGTGACAGTGTTCTACAAAATGGGCCGTGACCATTGAGGACTATGGGGATTCTATTCTTTAATGAGCATGGGGTGTCCTACTGGGGACCAACCAATAAAAAACCTTTGATTTCAGTGGATGGCGTCTCTACTGGCATTACACAAAAACATCTCTTGTAACACTGGAGCCAGCAGACTGACTCCTAATTTGTTCAAATAATTTACTAGCAGACAGACTCTAGGAAACATGACTCACTGTTGTGTCCATTAGATTTCACATGCCTGAGAATATTGCCCTCTCCTGTGACACTCGGTCCCATTGTCATTTAGATAGGCAGCAAGATCTATAACTGAAGCTCTAAGCCCCTTTATTATTCTTAAGAGTATCCATTTTCTTCTTCAGGAATATATCGAAAGATGAGACAAAAAATAGGCAAATATAAAGGGACTGACCAAGCAAATTCAATAAGAAACTGCAAGATTCAGGACAATAAGGTCAGGAGTCAGACATACAACTTGGCACTGATATAGTTTGCGCCAGTCAGCATTAAGTTATAGTAGGCAGCATTAGGACCAGGAGCAGAGCTCAGATGAATATAGCTTGTCCAGCCTTGGTCATTGCAGAATATGCTGCTTGCCTTTGTGATCATAAACCACACAAGATAACTGACCATGAATTGTATAAATTTTGGACTTTATGGTAAATACAACTACGGATTAATCAGACCCTTGAATATGGATGGAGCCCAGCAATGTTCAGCTTTAAATCAACTAGGAGTGGGTCAGGTTGTGCCTGCAAGTGAGCCACAGGACATGAATCTGGTTAGGCTCAATGTGATAAGCATACCATATTTCCACACTGGTTGCAAACTCTTTACGAATGTTAAGTAGGTATGGGGCTACTATAGAAGTGACCATTTGACCTGCTCAGTGCACACTGCATACCGCGCAACATTCTGCAAATGGAAAGAGGGACCAAAAAATTTAAATATTGTTTGCACTCACCGATGAAGAAGGGTGGTCCGGACGCAGCGCCCCAAACCCGTAGCTTGGGGTGAGATGCAAAGAAAAATTAACACTCACTCCTGCGACACACCAAGTTGAATAAAATTGTTGTTCTTTATACCATAGGTTAAAACCAAGCGTCCTTGGTTTTAACCTATAGAATAAAGAACAACAAATTTATCCAACTGTGTGTGTCGAAGGAGTGCGTTCTCATTTCAATTTTTCCTTATGAAAGTTTGAACACATTTCTGTAGTTCTTATGTTTTATTACAGTTTTACTAATGAAGGTGAATTTCCCTTTAAGCTGTGAGTCTAAGTTTTCCCAAACAAACCTGTTACAAATGTTTTTAAAACTGATTTCCTTTTTCTCTGTAATAATAAAACAGCACCTTGTATTTGATCCAAACTAAGATATAATTAGTCCTTATTGGAAGCAAAACTAGTCTATTGTATTTATTTAATGTTTACATGATTTTTTTAGTAGACAAGGTATGAAGATCCAAATTACGTAAAGATCCATAAAACCCCAGGTCCCAAGCATTCTGGATAAAAGGTCCTATACCTGTAGTAAAATAAATTCTATAAGTGGGAATTACATACTTTTTATTCTTCTATAAATGGTCAATAAAACTTTTTGACATAGGTTATTCTGCACAGGAAGCCATTCTTATCCACATCTTTGTGCTTATTCCTTGCAATGAGATTAAGGAGCAGCCATTTTGCCTTTGGGAATAAACATTAATCAAATATTGAGTGAAACAGTGACCTCGAGGGCAAAATTATCCTAAAAGAACAGTAAAAGACCTGCTTGGTTTTACTGAGCAATAACACAATAGTTTTTTTATAAATCCATTAATGGTCGGACTCGGTATCTCCTTATAAATTCATGACTGAAACTGCTAGAGAATATCTGGTATATGTTTCATGGACAATAATGGGATTTATGGTCCAGAGTAGAGTTCTGCAGCAGGTCTGGTACCCGCAAAATACTGCAGTACCCTGCAGGTTGCATGTAGAAGTTCCGGGTGTGGGTATAGAAGCAGGTCGGTGGTTCTGCGGGTTTGCGGGTCGGGTCACGGATCTTCGCCATAGAGATTTTTACTCCTTTTTTCTGAGCATGTCTACTACCGATGATGTCACTTCCGGTTTACAATGACAGCAATTCCTGTTTTACTCCTTTTTTTCTGATCACGGCTACTTCCAATTATGTCACTTCCGGTTTACAATGACAGCACTTCCTGATTCTTGATGGTCAGCGGGTCTGGGTTGCGACTGCGGGTACAGGTCGCAGGTCCAAGCAGGTAAGAATGCGGGTCCCAAATAATGGACCCGCGCAGGACTCTAGTCCAGAGACCATTTGTAGCTAGTGATGGGCGAATCTGGAGCGTTTCGCTTCGCCATACGGCAAAACATTCGCGTTTTGGACTCCGAGAATTTTCACCAGGTGAATCTTTCCTAGAATTCCCTGCAAATTTGCCCCAGGCGAATAAGTTCGCCCATCACTATTTGTAGCCTCTACTGTCAGATCAATATAGTGACTTTGTGAAAATTCTTATTTGATAAATGACGCCTCTTACACAAGAGGATGGGAAAGCCCCTCACACACAAACCCTACACTCCCTATGACAACACAAAGGGTCTAATTTCAATTTATAGGCAACATTTCTGGGACGTTTGTGTAACTTTGAAACAAAAATGGCCAAAGCCCTTCACTGATGGAGTCCCAAAGGTTCCTTATCAGATGGTAACCTGACCCACGCAGTGCCTTATTGAATTATCATCATTAGAAACTTTTCACCAAGTTAAAGCCTGGTTTTAGATCAAATTTTCAAGGCATCTCGCATGTTACCTCCTGGGATCAGTTCTGCTCCAGTGGTTTGAAGAGCCTGAGATCAGAACATAAGGGGCTTTGTATTGGACGCTGATATTAAAGCACAAACTGGCAGTGTCAAATTCAATTAACTCTACAAAGCTGCGCCACATGCTGACTGAAGGGGAATCTTAAACTATAGTACTCTAGGTAAACTATAACTCCCAGCATGCACCACATTGCAGATACCCAAAGGGTTGTTTTTGGATGGGAGGGACTGAAATGCTAAATATTTTGAAATATATTAATGGAAATTTCAGCCTTATTTTACTCCTTCTGAGGATATGGGAATATCTGAGTCAAGATTTCTCTTTTGCTGCAACTTTTGCAAGGTTCAGTTAAAAGTGTACACTGTCACAAAATTGTCCATTTTTATGATCCAGTTATTAAAGGTCTATCTCACCTTTAATATTAAGGCCGACAGTTATATTTTTGATATTTTGATATGTTGTTTTTTTTTTATTGACTTCTTGTTCTGCAGCTTTCCGGGTTACTAATTTCAGCAGCTAACTGTTTGATAAGGTCCAATTTAATTCCAGGGCCATCGGCAACCTCGCCCCTTTTGTCTTTTTGGGTGAGTTCAACAATAACAAGAAAAAGCTAGAGACATGCTAATGAATGAATGGGAGATGCAATTTGCCTTGCCTTGACAAGCAATGATTTATCAGGCATAATGCCAAGATGACAAAAGTTTAATAAAAATGTGGAAAAAGCTATAATGCAAAAACATCTACATTTCCCCAACTATTTTGCTGCAGGGTATGTCTGTTTCTGGCACATGTGTGAGTGAAGGCTCCAACTTGATGGCCATGAATAATTTGACACCAGATACACAATATGTTATATAAAACGTTTGGTCCTGGGAAGAATAGTTTGTATTTGGCACAAGATTGGCCAAATTCACCTATGACTACGTGTGGAAACACACAAAACGCATAAGGTGTTACCTGTTGTGGAATAGATATTTTGTTTGATCTTACACTGTGTCCGAGGAGTTACTGGAGTGCGTGCCCAATGTGGATTTACAAAGTAAAGTGTTCTCCCCAAGCTTGGGGTTTGGGGTGCAGCACCTGGACCACCAACGGAGAGTGGTGAGTGTCGGGGCCGCCATCAGGGGGGGCAAGTGTCCTGGGCCTGGGGCAGAAGGGGGGCCCAGCAGTGCTGCACTTTTCTAAAGCACCA
>CM044447.1:81062727-81080722 GCA_024363595.1 Xenopus borealis | reverse complement strand
ATTTTGAAAAAAATGTTTTTCCCGTGACAGGATATGAAGTATATATTCTGTGGCACAAAATGCAAGTGGTATAATAGGAAAAAGCAGTAGTGAGCATTCCCTCGGTTCTGTTTACATAGCCATAAGTGGCCAGTCTGCAGGTGTAACTACACACCATTTTGTTTTCTCAAGTTATGTGAATAGTGTGTAGTACTGACACCTCAGGCCCAGCAGGGCACATGCTGTTAGTATACACATCCAGCTGTTATTCCCAGCATGCCTGCCACCTTACATATACCTGCAATGGATTATGTCACACAAAGAATGTTGCCTTAGCACGTAAATAAAAAATAATCTTTAAGCTTCGAAACACCGCACCATACTAGTTTAACAAATTATTACATGCCATTCATTATAGAGGGAGCAGACACACCGGCTGCTGGGGGCCACAAGAATACAGAGGTCCCAGTTGGAGCCCAACATTGGGAAAATTCGTTATATACATGTATGATGGATAATCTTCTCAAGGTATAGGGCTCACAAAAATATCTCCTAGCAATCCCACTACTTATTGGCACAATATTTGGCCTATAATAAATTACCCATAATAATATCAGTGGATGTATAATTCCTTATACTGTTTTTACCCGTGATCCCTTACCATTCCTGCAATGTATTTTGCTGCCAAAATAAATAATGTGTAAATAAGTGTTTTTAATAAGAGACACTTTTAGATACAAACTAATGGTGCAGAAAATAAAATAAGGACAGCATAGTTTGTGTAAGCATCGTCATCTTCAGTTCCCTTTATATTGGTATGGGATTATTTCAGGGAAATGGAAATTGGAATTCTTCTTGTCTATGGACAGGCAGAGCAGGTACCTAAAAAGAGAGTGGCAGTATGTATATGTTAGGGATGCACCGAATCCAGGATTCGGCCATATTCAGCAGGATTCGGACCAATCCTTGTGCCTGGCAAAACAGAATCCTTAAAATCAAGTGACTTTTCGTCACAAAACAAGTAAGTAAAAAAATTTTTGACGGTGGTGCAACTTAGGGTTCGGATTCGGTCGAATCTTTCACAATGGATTCGGGGGTAGTGGATTCCGTGCATCCCTAGTATATGTGAACGGGCAAATGCATTGCTTTCCAGTTTCAGATAAAACTACAACCCCCAGCATCATATTCATACTGTGTATCCCTATTATTCATTCATCATGGATATGTGTGGCATTCTCTACCCAGTTATATAGCCACCCTTTAGGCTTGTGGTGCCAGGTTGAGGAGGGGGTTTCACTTGGTCCAAGTACTGATTCCAGTTTATTGTGAAACGGCCATTCATTGTTGGGGGGCTTGTTGGAGTTCTCTGCTCTTCTTTGCTGTAGCACATAGATGATGTACAATATAAACCCTGAGGCTCATTAAATAACTAAGGAGTATTTGGATTTAGCTTCTCTAATGCATTAGCACATTTTAGTAGCGTACACAAAGGTCACCAAGATGGACATTTGCTACAGAAAATCTGTATCTATCAAAACATTGTGATAATTAATGTTCTCTATTTGACCTCAATAGTTAGCCAGTGTGCCAGAAAACCTACTGTGAGCGCTCCCATTTAGGGATGGGTGATTTTTTTTCGCCTTGATTCAATGCAAAAATGACTTGAATGGTGTTGCCATAGACCTGAATGGTGTTGAGCGTCAAAAAAAAAAAAAAAAGTAAAAAATTCGCTGTGCGTTAAAATTTTTAAACCTCAGATGCTGTTTATATTTAATTGTATGTTTGAATAAAGTACATAATTTTTTAACTACATTCTGGAGTGCAGCGATCTATGAGCAAAGACCCAGGAGTGCGCTGCTTCTCATTGCAATTGTGTCGGATACGTTCCCCCTGGTGACGGACTCAGGGCGGCTGCACCCGGGTCACGACGAGTATGGGGTAAGAACAACTGTGTTTATTTGTATAATGTGATTTATGTTTGTGTGGAAAAGTTGGAGGTGTTCCTTCCAGTTCCCCCTTCTCAAGTGGTTGGTCCGGGCCATTAGATTCTAATGGCGAGTGCTACACAGTCCTGAAGCTGAGAGGCTTTGGTTTAATTTTAAACCCACTACCCAAATTTGCTAGATTAAATCTGAAATTCCAGGAATAGTGCTGGGGATGTTTATTCTTGTGGCTTTGGATCCCAGTGAGGTGTGAGCCCAGTATTACTATCTCTGTGCTGGACTACAACAGGATGGACAGTGTTTGGTCAGTGTGACAGAGGTTCTGGCAAATGAAAGCAGAGCTGCTATAAGGTGCCATAGAAAGTCAGTATTTAGTGGGCTGGTGGGGGCTGATTGGGCCTCTGTGTACCTGAAATGCCAGGGCCTGTTTTAATTCTCAGTCCGGACCTGGACAGAGATGTATCTGGCAGCAGTTGATCAGAAGGTACAGGGGTTCATCATATCCAAATCAGACCAGTTCCCTACTAGTAATTCAGTACAAGCTGGACACATAACTCCTATGAGAAAACGTCCAGCCAAGCACAGACTAACAGGCGTGTAACTGTTTCGAGGCATGGCTTCAAGATTCTGCTGAAGGACAACACTCAGCGCAGCCCAATTGTCCAACTCGCGGAGATTGCGACGTTCCAGGTTGTTGTAGATTAGAACTTTATAAGAACTTCCAAAAGCAACGCTGTGTCCTTTCACTGTCCCGCCCATCTCCAGGAACTATCCGTCCATGCACTTCTCACTGCAGCCCGTGAGCACTGTATGTAACCGACAGCTTCTCCCCTCCCTCCTACTGCCTTCAGATTTGGCCTGTAGCACCCGATCCCCAGGGAGGAGCCGCTGAACCTTATTACGTGCTGCCCTACTGAGCAGGCACGGACGGGTGTACGCTACAGCTCCCCCTAGCGGTGCACCGGTGCATCTTTATATATAAACAGGCAAGGCAAGAGCGATGCTCAAACGCACGGGAAACTAACAAGTGAGAAGTCGTGTGGGAACCTGCGCCCTAGAGTCAAGCAGCGGGGTAAGAGATGGGTCCTGAAAGTGGGGTGGTGGCAAGTCATTCATTTATTATCTTCATTAACGCCTAGAGCACTTGATGTCATTAGGCTGGTAAAAAAACGAGAAGCGGGACAGGGGGGATTCTGGTATAAGGGGCGCCAGACTGTACCAACTCTCAGGGCAGAAGGGGCATTTAATAGTTATACTGACACTTAGATTTGTATGTGAATGTCATGAGATGGTTAATCCCTGCTGTATATTAAAAGTACTTAACGCTCACACTGATAACTAACTCTGTAACAGTGGCATGCAGCTAAATTACTCAATATTATATACCCTGCTCTCTACCAGATCTATCCCCTATACACAATATGATATAACCCCTACACACCAACTGATTTACCCAAATATACCCGCTGTACAGAACATGCTATACCAATAAGTCTGTGTACCCCATGTACTATCTGACATACCCCTTTATAGAAATATAGTTTAATACTGAAACATTAAACACAGTTGTTGCAGTTTCATCAACACTCACTGCTGTATCATGGGTGGTAGAGTGTAAGCTCTTTGGTCCAATTTTTAATTTTTCTTTTTTTAATGTAGGTGTTTAAGTATTTTTCGCACGCTTTGTTGAGTGTGTTTGCATTATGTGTGTACCTATCGAGTTAGTACATGATATATATATATATCTATATATATATATATATATTTAGGAAAAAATACTGCACTCAACAGGCTCAGTTAGGATAACTGATTTTAATAGCAAAACAAAAGATATTCCTTGGAATATCTTTTGTTTTTCTATTAAAATCAGTTATCCCAACTGAGCCTGTTGAGTGTGGTATTTTTTTCCTATTTTGTACACATTTTACCTGCAACCAGGCAAGAAGTGCTCCTCCATGGTCCATATATAAATATAAATATATATATATGTATATATATATAGGTAGGTGATTTTCATCATTTAAGGCATGTTAGGTATTGTTCAATAACAGCTGAGGGCAAGTCAACATACCTAATAATGTATGGCTATATATTCTCAGTAATGTCCTTGTAGTTTACAGTATTTGCATGCTCACGCTATACATATATATATATGCAATTATGCCTTAAATACAGACTTATGTTCCAGTTATCTCTCTATCTAGGTAGCAAACTGTTAACTTTATGCATCTAACTACTATATTTTGCTGTACCCCTGATGTCTGAATGCCCTGCAGGCAGAAACATTGGGGTCTGTGACTACTTTGCAGTAATGCTGCAGATGCAAATACTTGTAGACCCATTTCATTGAATTGATTGTGTGTGTGCTGGCAGTTAGCTGCTGATCTTGTGGTCTTTGTCATTGTGGAAGAAATATAATGAGTTAAACAAAGACTAGAATGTGCAGTGAATGAATCTGCCTGCATTGATGCCGAACTAAGTTATATGATGTATTCTCATGTTATCTCGTTGATGTCATTATCTGTCAGTGACTGTGGGGGAAACCTCAGTGACGTTGTGGTTGTGGGTATCTCCGAGTAAAGTTGTGCAGCTGACACCCAGCTATGTTACACTGCCCTTTATTGCTCTCTTAGATGTCTGTCTCGCTGGCGTATGCACAGCTGTCTCTTACTGATGGGCACTGCCACCTTTCCCAGACATTTATATTGCTGACTGGTGCTATCAGTCTGCTTGTGTGAGGCTTGTAAAGAAACAAAATCACAAGTTGGGGAAATCTGAATCCATGAGAAAGTGCTGTAAAAAATGGTCTGATCTCTCTGGTCCCCTGTGCTTGGGCATATGGCTGCTTGCTTATTAAGCATGCAGGCAGGAGGTCATTTAATGCTAAAATTGATTAGAATAGGATTAAAACATGTAAAGGATAGTAGCAGTATGTAAATACTCAAGTGTACCTTATCCCTGTCGCTCTGTAACTCTGCTGTTACCTGTGTGAGAAAGGTGCCTTCTTTTTTTTTCACAAATCCACTTGCAAAACAGGATGAATGCTGTAATTATTATTTGCATTAATGTCTAAATGACCCCATTTCTTGTCAGGCAGAACAAAGGCATCACAGGACAGACAGTGATTTTCAAAGAATAGACTGATAAGAAAACATACAGGAGACACTGCCATTGAAAGTCACAATTACAATATGCTAATAATAAATTTGTGCTCAAAATAAGTGCCAGGACCTGTGTCTCCAAGCAATTTAATGATTTGTTTAAAGGTTACAGGATCCACGTAAAGAGTCTCCTCTGTCCTGATCCAGTGAGTCTTAGTTATTTTTTGTCAGCACTTGATACTTTCTCGGAGATATGTATACTCATATTTCCATTTTTTCATATTACACTAATGTTTTCCTATTGCACTAATGCAATCTATCCATGTGTTTAAGTGTGTTTAAGTGTGTTTAGCAAAACCACCGGGGTCTCCTTGTGGCGCTGGCCAGTTAATATCCCTTGTGCCTGACCCCTGGATACCAGGTCACCCAATACACTGTGAATGTTTAACCTCTTCTCTGGCAACATGAACCACACGTTAACCCTCTCAGTGATGTTTTGGAATGTGCTGCCAATTAAATAACTGTTCATCTCAACCTCTTTAGTTGTGTTAGTGCTTCCCGTCTGTAACTATTAAACTGTTTCGGTCTCCTTGGGCAAGTGTTCAGCATGCCATATTATTCATATAGCAACAAAACATGTATATCAAATAGGGGCATTTTAATTCCTGCACAAGATCAAAAGGCTTGTGGGGGGATTGGACTGTATACCTCAAGAATGTCAAATTTTTAACAACCCCTGGAGCAGGACTCCCTGCATTCTTCAGGAAATGCTTGGTTTAAAAGTTTTTGCCAAAAACAATTTTTTTGTGTTGCAGATAGTGTGCGACAGAGCAGTCTGGCAAAGACGGAGTCAAGTGAACGTGTGTGTTCTGCAGCTATAATCTTAGTGATTAAATATTTGCACAGGTCAAAGGGGGTAGGGGCAATTTGTTGCTTTTATATGATAAGGTTTGTTTGTGACATTAGTTTGGGGGCCTATACTCCCACTGTCCCAGGCCTTCACTAATTTATTTATTCATCTAAGAATTGACACAGAATTGCATAGAAAGGCACTAATTGTGCCAATGGGGCAGGTGTAGCTGCTATTATATTAGTTGGGCAGAAGGTTAATGTACCTGTAAATCTTGTTCTAGTAATAACACTTAGAAGCTCTATGGTCCTTAGAGCCCTGTTCTAAGGACCAAAAAATGTTGCCTAATGAAAGTAACATAGTTCTAAGCAACTTTCCTTTACAGCTGTTCTGTTTATGAAAGCAGTATCAATCTCTGCTAGTCTTTCCTTTCTATTACTTTTGAAATCATGTAGCAGAAGCCAGCTGATTAAAAGGATATGTGAAGTATGCAAGACTGACTTCTGCTACTAAACTGCTTTTATCAGCAGTTACATTTACTGTACATTTTAAATAAATGTATTTGGAAAGTTGCTTAGAGTTACTTTTTCTTACATTAGTAAAAGTTTCTTACATTAGTTTGATTTTACATCCCTTTTTAATACGAATTCACAAATGGATCCTCTGTTGAGCTAAAAGCCTTCATGTAAACAAAGTTTTATGAGATCATTTTAGTGTTTATTCTTCTCCTGTTTACATTGCATTCATTTCTGCACAAGTATCACTTAGTCGTATCAAGTGTTGGTCAGTAAATAAGGATATACATGGCCAGATACATTCAGCCAACTGACTGAGCTAAGCCACATTTCCCATCACCCTCAGTCAGTTCTTGGCTGAAATGGAAGATACAAATAATATCTCTAACTGCAATTTGTAACTTGGCATTCATTTATTAATAATAATGACCATTTTGGATGTGATATATTGGTTTAAGTATCCTTGCAAGTGGAACCCCCTCCTACTTAAGATAGTAAATGTAATAACAGCTAGCTGAAAAGACTCTCTGTATCTACAGTGGCACCCCAATAATAAGTGATGATATATCCTCTGTCCCCTTGTTTTGTGTAGTGGTGGTTCCAAGTCATTTCAGAATGGTTCCAGCAGAGCGTCTGTAACTGATTGTACTATGTTGTATACAGGGGGTGGGGCAATAAAGACATTAATGCATACGTTAGGCAGGTACAGTAAATGTTGTACATCATAATTTTACCCCAGAAATAGATCAACTAGCGGTTATGCAGGTTTATATAGACTTAAAAGGTTGAACTTGATGGACTTGTGTTGTTCAACCTAACACTACTAATATTAAATTATTTTCCCTAACTCCCTCTAGCAAGAAGATGAAGATATAAAGATATAGAAGTTGAAGATATAACACAGGATCACTATGATATTATTATTAACGTATTTATATACATTATATTACATATAAATTATATATTGAGCCAACTTATTTCGTATTGCTGTTGGACACATTTGCAGCTTTCTGATTTGACCCCCACAAAACAAGTCTACTGCTTTTAAATATGCAGGGAATCCAAACGTAAAGGGCCAAATTTTGAATAGGGGCTTGGGCCAGTCATGATTTAGGTTACATGCCTATCTGCTGCCTCAAACACTCTTGGAAATATAATTGTTATGATGCTTCCATATATAACTGTTATATTTCTATGTGTTTATGGGGGGTTGGGCAGGGGTTGCATCTGAAATAATATTGGACCTCATATGGGGAAACCAGCCCAAAATTTCTGTATATCTCAGTTTTATACATGTGTATTATAATGAATCCTATTCCATTTATATTGCCCTTAATAGACAAGTTAAATGGTATAGGTTTCTGTGAGCATATGGGTGAGTCCCACCCATTTATCAACCCTGGCAGGGCTTTAGTTGAAATGTAGAAATGCTGCTGGTGTGGATTGCCTTACCGGGGCAAGAAATACCTGCTCACTTAGTTGCTGAATAACAACACATGCAGTTTCAAAGCAACAATTTTCTTTCAGTGACTCCAAATACATTATATGTTGTGAATGGCCGTGATCAGCCCAGTTTAAAGAACATTATAGAGGAGTACAGCTTGCCTCAGACATCAGGACAAAAGAAATGTTTGGAGATCAACAAAGCAAAATGCAGTCATTGCACAAAAGCAAAAGAAACCAAGATGCCATAGGGAAGAAATGAAAGTGAGAGAGTGAGGCTGCAGGGGGCAAAGAAGAGAATAGATGTGAGTTTCTATGAGCTGAATTATGGTACAGAACTCCCCAGGGTGCCTTATTACGGCAGTTTCTGGGAGGAGCCTTGTCCAAAGGACGGACTCTGACAGGGAGGGGGGGACAGGGAACTTAGAAGGCAGAGGAAAGAGGTGGGTGGGGTGTCATTAACAATGTATTAATTAGCCTGTAATGCTGATGTGTAGTGATGTGTAGGAATCAGTGTGTGTGTTTGGGGGGGTTAAACAATTCCTAGATAATTTGCATTCTGAAACCCCTCCTTTGTGTTTTGTATGAGAGGATGTTATTATAGCCCAAATACAATTGCTGTAAACATGGTTTGAATAACACAGAGCTCTGCAGGCTTATATACACACTATTAATGGTGGTGAGGGATTGCTACTAAGGACACTTTCTGTTTTACATTCCAATTATATGAGCCTCATGTCCCCTAGATATCAAGAGAAAAAGGTTGGCACAAACTGGATCACTCTCCACGATGTAGTTAAAAAATATGTTTATTTAGAACAGTGCCTTCCTGAGCTGAAGGCTTAAGGTGTGAGCACCTGGATCCCCCAATGTATTGGGTAAGTTAAACCCTCAAAAATTTACAATTTGGAGCTTGAAGCACTATAAAAATTATTTATGTATATCATGTCCCCTAAACCCTATGTCTGCAATCATGTCATTTCTGTCAAGTGTTATATTGCTTCATATGTGAGCGCTAAGCTGCAAGTGCAGCAAAGTTATAGCCTCAATTTAGTTCTGACAGATAGAATATATTGCAGCGAACAGTGCAGGCTACACAAGCAGCTAAGGGTCATTGACTGTGATGCAATATTTTTTGATATGTTTGATTACTCATTATAAATACATACATTACTAGGTGGGTGTCCTTAGAGAGTGTGCCCTTTGCTTGGGCTAGAAGTGGGTGCAGATTTCAGAATCAACTGCAGGATTTTGGTCCTATGTTCAACTTTAAGCAGGGTACTATCTGCAGCGATAGAGGGCCAAGCAACAGATACGGCTTGTGACAATAGAACAAAAACAAAAAGTCTGATCTACTGAAAATCACCTCTGCTACCTATAAGGGTAGGGACAGACAGGGAGAAGGTAATTCGGGGAGATTGTCGCCTGCTAAAAAACGCCAGGCGACAGGATCTCCCTGAATCTCCCTGTCTGTCCCCAGCCTAATAGATAAAAGTAGTCCCATGAGCTTCTATGCTTTTGATTCCCAGGAAGCATTTAATCTTAGTCCCTGCCTTCATGCAACCATCTCCCTAGGCCTGGCCTTAATCTTATTTGGATAAACCTGTTTATCTAGGAATCTTTTGAAGGTAGCAAACACAATTTGTTCATAGTGAGCCCTTGCTCTCAGATCAGCTTTCTTTTGTCCAGAGATCCAGCCATAATCCTTACCTGTATTGTTCCAGCATTCTAAAAGTTTAGGGTTACAAGAGAACTTGCTTAACCTGAATAAACTCTTATTGTTAGTGGCAGTGAAATGGGACCAGGCAATTAATACAATTTATTTGCAATTGTTCAGTACACAACCATTGCTTTTCTAAACATTTCCTGACATCTTTCCCTACTGAAGAATGTTGATACAATTATTACAGTACAGGTGGGGTATTTGGTTCCAGGTACAGGACGCTTCCGTCCTTCCCGGTCTGCTCTGGTAAGGCCCGCTGCTCTGAATAAAACTAGATCATATGGAAAGGCAATTAAAGCAACATTTGTTTCCCAGTGATACTTTATATGTACGGCTTACACTGGCATGTCAAATTCACCAGCCTCCAGCAGATGTGAGATTTGTAATTCACAACAGCTTAAGGGTTCTCAGTCTGACTTCCCTGGCATAACGCCACACAAGGAGTTTAGTAACTGGCTACTTATTGTGTAAATTGTACCTTTTTGGACAAGTAACTTTTCTAGTCTTTGGGGCAGATTCACTAAGATCTGAAAATTCGCCAGCGTAGGCTTCACTAGCGTTCGCCGCGCAAATTTTCGCCAGCGCTACGTAAATCCAATAAAGTGCGAATTTACGCTCAGGTCGGCGAACAGTAGCGTAATTGCGCTAGTTTTACTTCGCTAGGCAGAGCGCTGTTACGCTAGCGAAGCCTAATTTGCATACGGCGGGAACTTTAACTTATAATAGAAGTATATGTTACAGCCACTACATTCCACTACACAAGCCCAGGAAACCTTTAATAAATTATATAAAGTTGTCCTATTGCCCTACATGTGCCCCCTGTATAGTTGTGTTGCCATATGTTAGGAAATGTAGGGGGGAAGAAGGGTAACCCCCCCCAAAAAAAATTATCGATCTTTTTCAGACTATCATCCTCCTATGCTAAAATACTTCAGCGTTTTTTTCAACCTCCTATCTATTGTATTGAACTTCTCAAGTCTATCTACTTCACTAGCGAAAATTTGAGTCCATGTTAGTGAATTTGCGAAGTTGCGAAATGACGTCACGCTGGCGAATTAGCGCTAGCATTAGACGCTTCGCGCTTAAGTGAATCTGCCCCTTTGTGTCTTTTACGGTAGAAAGTGTAAAATTACTTTACCCATCCTAATTTTGTCTTTTAGAAGTTTTAACAAGTGCCACCAGTTAAAGGCCATTCAAAATGGGCAGAGTCCTTGCAGCATGCCAAAGCCATGGGAAATGCTAAGCTAACCTCTTCTCAGCAGCTGCTCTAGCAAATTATCCCTGGGAAATCTCTGAAGATTACATGGTGTGCTTGGTAGCCTTATTATACTGACCAATATCTAAGAACTATGGATATAGGATGGTCTGCCGTTCATCATCTGCTGATGCGCCTTACCATCCAGTAGAAAGGTAGTCAAATATACTGTATATGGTATCTGTCCATTCAGCCTGCAGGCCAGTTTGGATACAGTGCAGGCCGCTTGAGCCTAACATGATAAACACTTAGCCAGGAATAAGGTTTGGTTTGTCTCATGAATGTAGAATACTGGGATCATGGGACTTTTATATGGTATAGAAATAGGGTTGCCACCTTTTCTTGAAAAAAATACCGGCCTTCCGGCATTTTTTTTTCTTCCTATTAATAACATTGGGATCAACCATCAAAAATACCGGCCAGGCGGGTAAAACACCGGCCAGGTGGCAACCCTATATAGAAAGAGCATAAAATGATTCAGATACAGACACGGTGCTAATTTTATGGTCAGAATATTCATGAAAGGTTAAGAAACACCAGGTTTATTTGAAGTACAAGTATTAAGTACAATATAGATATGTGTTTCAGGGAGTATTCTGTACCTCAGTCAGACTGTCTGTCTCCTTCATCCAGCTATTTCTTATTCATGGAGGAACATGCTAACATAACAACCAACTGGAAAATGTTTATATTAAATATATCAACATTTTTATTCTACTTAGCTGTGCTTTACTGCACTCTTTTCATCCGCTGGAGATCACGGAAAGATTAAAATCTTTTTCTTTTTGGGGCCAAATAATGTTTTTATTATGTTTCCTGCCTTATGACTTATCCAGATGCCCTGTAGATAAAAATCATGCACATAGTTCTCTTTCAACATTACACTGCACGCACTGTACCTCTTTGTATTTCCCTATAGTATCCAGACTTGATACTACCATCCAAGAATCCCCCAATCAGTGCAATAAACTCACTGGGCCCTGAATCATATAGAGGATATAATTTAGAAATAACCTTTACAGGTATTTGTCCATAGGGATTTAAGCTTTTACAATACTTAAAAAAAGTAAAGGACACAAGAGACGGTGTTGAAAGTAAAAAACTCACTTGAGGACCAGATACACCAGTATGAGACCCATCACTAGGGGAGTAGAAACTTGTAAAGAAAACAAAAAGTTGAAGGGCACTGAATGAATTCTCTAAAGTCATATACATGACTACATTTCTTACAAAGCCTCTTATTTCATGACATGTCATTTAATAATATGCTTGGCACATGGGGTTGGCTGAATGGCAGTGGTACCTGTACCAGATGGATGAGTATGTAGCATGACCAACATAGCTATGTGTTAAACCTGAACTGCCCATCATTCTGTGTTCCCAAGAGCACCCATGAAGCCAAAGAAAGCATGCACAAAGTGCCCAAAGTACCCTTGCCCCAGGGAAGTACCTGATAATCTATGGTCTTTCATGCCTTTGATATATTGTAATCAGTTGCACAGACAAGCATAGTTAATTAAAAAATCCCCTTAGACAACATTGATGGTAATAATAGAAGATTGTCTGGGTGAGGAAGATGGGTGGTCCCTGAGCCATTGTATGGGTAAGGAGTATTGATGTTTTTGAGATCGGTTCTCTAATCCGGGGATTTTAGGATTTCACATGCTTGCCGATTCTATCACACATATTCCCTTTAAAGTTTTAATCCCCTAGACACAATGAGCTGCAGCGGAGCAGTTGAGTGTCTGTGTTTAAGGATTAGATGAGCCATTTCAGCATTACCATGATGGTTCCATATGCTCTTATGGGCTATGGCACTTGCTTACGCAGAATTACTTTTTTTTATAGCTGCGGTCACAGGGCTTTAAATCAGTTCTGAGGGTTTAAAGATTATGTCAAAGTCCAAGAGAAAAAAAAATCAGGTCACTGTCATAGACATAGGGAGGAGAGCCAAGTCACAGCACAATGAGGTACAATTGGGTCATTTGTACAAATTTTAACACCTACGGACAACGTGTACTTTAACCCTTTCAAATGTATATTACTTCTAGCACCCCCACCAGCTTCACACTTGCTGTGTCACCCACATGTGTTTCTTGTTAGGGGGAAGGGGCATGAGCTGATGCACATGTGGTTAAGGGTTATTAAACCATCAAAGGGCACACGTAAAAAGCAAAGCAAATCTGGGGTCATTTCAGGCTGATTTCCTGTCACCATTAGGACAGGACAGGAGCACAACAAACACGATTTACAAGCTTTCCCCTATACCTCCACAATGGGAGCCTCTAGCTTTTACAACTAATTTTTTATTAATATTTAATCTTGCTTGCACCTGCAGTATGAAACAACATTGCTAATATCAATGTATGAAACGTCAAAATATTCTCCAGTATTATACATTAGAAGGGGGTGTACATGAAACATACAAGATACATAAAATAACTGATCGATGCAGGAGGTATTGAGGGCCCTGCTCACTAGAGCTTACAATCTAAAACGTGAATAGAAAATACAGGTCCCCTAGAAATTTATCAGCTTGTGTTATCTAAGGCGTATGGTTTGTGCACATTTTTTAACTTATGATGTGAATATTTAAAATGTGCAAATTTGTAGCAGAATCTGGTGGAACTATGCCCAAAATGACTATATGTGCAATTGGCCCAAAGACACACAAGCCATATTCTTGTGAGTTTACCCAAGTAATAGGTGTCTGGCCAATAAAAATTTTAAGCCTTCATTTGATGTATGCTAATACAGATTATTAGTGCAACAATACCCAACAGATGCCCCATGCAGGCAGAAATACCCACTTGAACCACCTATTTTAACTGAAATACAGAATGCATTTCCAGAGAACACATTTACAGATTTGCATGCAAAAGTTCCCATTCCATGAAAAAACTTTGTGACATTTGCTATTTACCATATGCCCGAGGGAAGCGATTATTGCTTGCGTAGCTCACTTTCCTGTCAAAAGGCAATAATCTATTATGGCAAGGAACAGAAGTGAGCTAGTAAGATAAATGACTTCCTTTAGATACTTATATGCATTCACTAAATGCAATTGGTATCAATAATAATCTGAAAGATATTCTTCTATTTAAGGCATAAAATAGAGAGTCATACTCCAGCCAATAGAATCCAATTCATATATCAAATTATAAAGATTAAATACAATAGCTTTGTAGCCAAAGAAAAAGGATCTTTTATCTAAACCTGTGTCTGACCAGGTGAAATCCAGGTATTGGTATTGGCCATTTGTCTAATAGGGCTGTGTTGGCAACACATGGTATAATTAGCTGATGCACCCCAGCAGTTTTGGTTCCAGTTCTGCTGTAGTGCAAATGAATAGGTTTGCAATGCACAGAAGCTGCAGGACATATAAGCAAGATTGGAGCACAATTAACTGCACCCAATGTACACCAGAGAAGGAAAACTGTAGCACGTTAGCATTCGTGCTATTGGCTGCAGTCACAATGCAGTGTATAGGTCCAGCTGCTTGTTTGCATTGAACCCCAATCAAACATAGATCAGCACAACTAGAAACAAGGTATGCAATTTAGTTATAGCCAAAAGTTTTTGGGGCTTATATCATGCTCTCTTGATGCTGGCAGATTATAAATACCTTTCTAGGTCTACAATGTTTTAGTATAATGATAACCTTTTATAGCAGTTTTATTTATGATTATCTATCTTATGATGTGCCTGTTTTTCCCTGCAGGTTAGTTTGAAGACATTTCGCAGCAATGAGTGCAGCTGATTTTGCCGCCGCGATGGATTACATGGAAAGCATGAATTCCAGCGATTTCAATCTGAGCTGCTCCAATAGCGACTGCATTATACTGGAGTCCTTATCCTGTCCCAACACACTGAACAAGAGTGCTCTGCTTTACACACTTGCTATAGTCTACATCTTTATCTTTGTAATGGGACTCCTGGCCAACTCTATGGTGATCTGGCTCAACTTGCAGGCCAAGACTACTGGGTATGAAACTCACCTGTATATTTTCAACTTGGCCATAGCTGATCTATGTGTCCTCCTCACTCTGCCAGTCTGGGTGGTGTCCTTGGTCCAACATAATCAGTGGCCAATGGGAGAGATGACCTGCAAAATTACCCACCTGGTGTTCTCCATTAACCTTTACAGCAGCATCTTTTTTCTTACATGCATGAGCGTTGATCGCTACCTGTGTGTGTCACTAAATGGCACTGCTGGCCAGCGCAGAAGAAAGATCATACGACGATTAGTTTGTGTCCTTGTCTGGCTTGTTGCTTTTGTTTTCTCCCTACCAGACACCTACTACTTAAAGACTGTTTCCTCACCTGTTACTAATGAAACATATTGCCGCTCAATGTACCCTGAGGAAACCTTCAAAGAGTGGCTATTGGGAATGGAGATAGTGTCCATTTTGCTGGGATTTGTTATTCCCTTCCCAATAATTGCAATCTTTTATTGCCTACTGGCTTGTACTCTTTCTTCCTCTTCATCTTCTTCTGGGGACCAAGAGAGGCGAATCAGTGGAAGGCTCATTGTTTCTTATGTAGTTGTATTTATGGTTTGTTGGCTGCCATACCATGCCATGGTCATACTAGATGTTATGTCCTTCCTGCAGCTGATCCCTTTCAGTTGTTTTTTGGATAATTTCCTTTATGCTGCCCTCCACATCACTCAGTGTTACTCACTGCTCCACTGCTGTATTAATCCAATCCTATACAGTTTCATTCACCGGAACTATCGCTATGAGATAATGAAAGCCTTTATCTTCCGCTACTCATCAAAGACTGGTCTGACCAAGCTAATTGAATCTTCTAAGGTATCTGAAGCAGAATATTCAGCTGTAGACCAAATTCCAAAATGAGGATATCAGTGCCTTAGATGGCTGCCTTAGAAATCTCTGTGCCCCTTAGTTATGTCTGAATGGGGCAACTGGGACCAAAGTGGCTCACATTCCTGCTGATATCAGCTGAGAGTGAAATCGTCTTCAAAGCAGTTGCCTACACAGGAGTGTAGTTTGGCAGATCACCATGCCATTTATAAGACATTAGAGACACTCAAGCAAAGTGAAATGTAATCTGCTTGCAAATCATCTTTAGCTGTACTGTACCCATAACAGGGAGAATAAAGCACTGACACAAGCTTCTGTGAACAAAGTTCTGTTCATAAGTGCCAAGACCAAGCTTCCTTCTTTGCAATAAATAACGGACTAAGCTGACTCTCATGTCCCAATCACTACAAGCACAACTCAAAAGGTATCTCGGCCAAATAGCCACAACTGGCAAATGCCCAGTGAATGTGGTATATTGAGTGCAAGTGTAATCTGTAAATACTGTATGTCAGCCACTGTTGTAATATATGTAATATAAAATGCTTTTTCTAAAGCTCCTATATATATTTTTCTATAGCTTATTGTATTTAAAAGCCATTTTTGTTAATTGGCAGTACTTTGTATTTGAAATTCAAATAGACATATCTATATATCATCTATATATAATATCTATATTTTTTAAGTGTTTATTATGTTATGTGACACCTGAGATTTTTACTTGTTTCATAATGTACTTTGATGGTTTTGATATTTACAGAATGCTCTTTTAGCCATTAAAGCATTTAATTAAACCACTCGGATTGCATTGTATGCTTTTTATGGCTGTAACATTGCGTTTGAGTGTAAGATTGTGTGAGTGTGTGAGGGTTATGTCCACATGAGTGTGTGTCTTCTTGAGTGCATCTCTGTCTGTGTAAGTCAGTATGTCAGTGGGTCATTGGCCCTACTGGATCCAGCCTTTGGTTGTTGAAATAAATGGCCAGCTTTGTGCTCATCTTTTTAAGAAAAAGGAACACTGGACTAACAAAAGGGAAGACTGGGCAATGAAGAACTTGGAGAAAAGTATCAGTATAAATACATCAGACAGTTAAACCTCAAAACTTGGCTCCAATGTGCTATATAAGTTGTCAACAAGCTTCAGCTCTATATAAACAGAACAATTGGAGTCCACAAGTAAATTGCACTAAAAGAGTAAAACAACATTAGAGCCCTTTAGAGTCTGACCCCATACCCCTTATTTTTACTATTCCTTCTGGAGTCAAAACACAAAGATATTGCATTGATAAGTACAGGATTGTGATCCATTATCCAGAAAACCATTATCTTGTAAACTCCGGATTATGGAAAGACCATCTCCCTCAGACTCCATTATAATCACATAATCTGAATTTGTAAAAAAGATTTCCTTTTTCTATTTAATAATAATAATAAAACAGTACTTTGTACTTGATCTAAACTATAAGGATATAATGAATCCTTATTGACAACAAAACCAGACTATTGGGTTTATTTAATGTTTACATGAAGTTCAAGTAGACTTAAGAAACGAAGATCCAAATTACAGAAAGATTCCTTAGCATTCTGGATAACAGGTCCCATACCTGTACATGAAGGCATGGAGGGCAACCACACTATTCCTTGGAATTATTATGGCCCCACAGCCTGCTTGAGTACTCCATAGACTGCATTGTCTGACAGTTCATATAATCAAAGAAAAAGGAAAACAAATATTTTGAGACATAACAACCCTACTACATATTACAGGAAACATTGCCTTAGTGAACTTCTAGAAAAATAGTATCTCTCCAAATGGGAGGGGTTAAATATCTTTAGGCATACATCTAGACATCTATTTACTGACTGAGGCAAGCCAGGCAATTATAATATGGCTTTAGAACAGCTGCAGGGGTCAGTAATTGACCCCTTGACATTTTTTGTTTTGCAATGGTGCTTTGCCCCTAAATTTCTAAATTACACCATTTACACTGCAAATAATTCACTCTACAATATAAAATGTTATTCCTGAACCAGCGCAAGTGTATTTTTTTAGTTGTAATATTGGTGTGTAGGCAGACATCTCAGGTCATTTTGCCTGGTCCTGGTCATGTGCTTTCAGTAAGAGCCAGCGATTTGAGTGCTGTTCTTATATCTACCAGGGAGCTGTTATCTTGTGTCAGGGAGCTTTTATCTGGTTACCAGGGCCGGGCTAAGGTAGTTTGGCACCCTAGGCAAGGGTACCGATCAGTGCCCCCCCGCTGTCCTGCATTAGCATTTCCCACCTTACCATTATGGTTTTTTAATAAAAGCCCATGCCCCCACCTGTACCTGTTGTGCCAGCCCAGCAACCATCAATATTTCCC
>CM044447.1:81031156-81049807 GCA_024363595.1 Xenopus borealis | reverse complement strand
GGTGCAGTAATTTCATGTTTATGATAGTATACAAAATACAGAATTTATAGCATTATTCTATTTTAGACTTTCCTTGTCCTTTAAATATGAATTGCCTTAGTCTGGACCAGCATAGTTGAAAGGTATGGGCTATGGAGAACCTAAAACACATGTAAAATGCTATTAAAAATTTTCAACTATTAAAATTTATTTTTTTTTATTTTTTTTATGTCTCTGTAAATGTATTATAAGATATAAATGAATAAACATACATCCATTTCAGCTCTGTTCTTTTTAGGTACTTGAACAGTCTCACTCTGCCTATTCTGCTGTATGTTTATTTTGGAATGTGAGGTTAATATTGAGTCGAGGGCACAAAGATCCTGCTCAGACACCACCTGCCCCTTGGCAGCCATAACACATTCTCATTATCATAGATACCGTGTAGCCATGGGTGCCAGGGGCACAAGTTATTTTTCCCAAAGAGTCTCTCTGCATGCCCCAGTCCAAGCAAGACTAGAAAGAGGCCATTGTTACAGACAGAAACATTTGAAACTGATTACAGAGAAGAGGTAGTTTAGAAATAGAGACGTGCAAGAGACATACATACATCACTGCTAGCTGAATCCCAGGAAGGAGACACATATCTCAATTCACTGTGATACTTCCTCCCCCCAGATATAGTCCGATTTAAACCTGCATATTTTACTGTCAACTTAGAGTATTATAAAAGTCACTGTGCATAGATCAAAGGACAAATCTGCACATTGGTGATACTTTATCTGCTATCAAACAGATTTCTCAACAATTGCTTGGTGGAATTGAAAAGATCCAAGTTTTGGGCCCCACTGGGGTCCCAAAAAGAGCCAAGTGGTGCCATAAAACATTACCTGTATGTTGCTTATCGATTAAATACATTTTTTACTTGCAGCGTGACATGAAAATCTTTGCCTGTCTATAAATAAATCTCCAGTGCAGGCTGGAGACCTGTAGCAAGCAAGCACCCACCATCACAACACAGGAAACAGGGCCAGAAAAAAGAGCTGCTAGCAAGCCCAAAGGCTATCCATTCACCCTACTTCTAGATTTTTGTGCTGATATGCAAGCGTCACTTATATAATCCATCTCTCCAATCTTTTTGGTTGACACTTGTGTGACTTTGTAATTATTGGGCACTCTATCACAGTTTGGGCATCCACCCTCTGTGTTTAATCACTGCTGGGAAATCACCCTATGTGACTTTAGACTAAATGAAAAAATAAAATATCAAAGGGAATGAGGAGAGCGATCTAAGGCAGAATAACTGCTACAATGTATTTATTTAGACTACTTACGGTGAAGTCTTAAGAGGAAAGAAGCAGCATTATTACACGAAGTTGGGCAGTGCGCTGAAGTGTTTGTATACTAAATGAAAAAAATTGTTGTGTTAAACATTTAATAACATCTCACAAATGTATGTATCTAATTGGTTGCTTGTGGTTTATATTTTCTCCTGGTCCCCGCCTTATGCTTTTGGGAAAATAAGGAATCAGATACCTCTGCATGTGCTTCAGATTATAGCATGGAAGGAAATAAGTAAAGACAGGACCTGTTCCAGAAGTATGGTTGTCTTTATGTGTAGCAATATGTACAAACAGGCGTTTACTCTTTAAATCTGTAGACTATTTATTTGTGATTCACATAGTTCTGCTGCATGAAATAAGCCAGAGTTAAAGGGTTGGGGGAGCAAGTGATAGCTGGACACTGCTTAGAAACAGATAAAGAAACCTGCAAAAAATACTTTATTAAAGGGAAACTGTCATGGGAAAACGTTTTTTTTCATCAGTTAATAGTGCTGCTCCAGTAGACTTCTGCACTGAAATCCATTTCTCAAAAGAGCAAACCGATTTTTTTATATTTAGTTTTTAAATCTGACATAGAACTAGACATTTTGTCAATTGTCCAGCTGCCCCTGGTCATGTGACTTGTGCCAGCACTTTAGGAGGGAACTACTTTCTGGCAGGCTGTTGTTTTTCCTTCTCAATGTAACTGAATGGAACACTGTGGGACATGGGTTTTACTATTGAGTGCTGTTCTTAGATCTACCAGGCAGCTGTTATCTTGTGTTAGGGAGCTGTTATCTGGTTACCGTCCCATTGTTCTGTTGTTAGGCTGCTGGGTGAGGGAAAAGGAGGGGTGATATCACTCCAACTTGCAGTACAGCAGTAAAGATTGATTGAAGTTTATCAGAGCACAAGTCACATGACTTGGTGCAGCTGGGAAATTGACAATATGTCTAGCCCCATGTCAGATTTCAAAATGAAATATGAAAAAAATCTGTTTGCTCTTTTGAGAAATGGATTTCAATGCAGAATTCTTCTGGAACAGCACTATTAACTGATGCATTTAGAAAAAAATGTTTTTTCCCATAACAGGATCCCTTTAATCCAAATATTAACATCCATGTTTAAAGGGAAACTATTTCAATTTACAATCACTTTTTCTAGAAATGCTAATCAACCATTTGGATAGAGCAGTGCCTTCTGGAACCTTGATTATGACGATGAATGTGTTGTATTTGCTTGGTTTGAAGAGATTAACTGTGGCTCAATCATATCTCAGACAAAAGAGTACCATTGTTTTATTGCTTCTCCCATGGAGAGTCACAGTGGTCAAAATGCTCTATTCTACCCTCACCCACTTACCATTTGTTTGAAGGGGAAACACACTGCCTATGTTGACATCCTATGTGAATATATCATTAAAGAATCCAAAGTGAGCGTTTCCCAAGTCATTTTCAGCTCCAATGTTCACCTTCCATTGAAAAAAATGGCTGCCGAGAGGGAAAGGTGTTTTTCCCACATTTACTCCATGAGAGGGCTGAGGCATTTAAAAAGTATATCATCTCAAAAGTATATGAATTAGGCAATTTATTATTAAAATTGATATTTATTCTGATTTAATTCAGATTGTTCACTAGGAAGCCACATCATCAATAGGATTCAATGCATCAGACCACATGGCTTTTGAGGGGGTCTGAGATATTGAATCCCTAGGAGGCATGGACAATATTAAAAATCTTTGGCCTATGAATTCAATCAACATCCTGCAGGATTTCCCATTCAGTCTTAGATACAGTTAGATGTGATGCTGCACAATGGACAATGGTTTGCATTGTTGCCTTTCAGTGTTGGTGTCCCAAGTTTGATTCCAGGTACTATTTGCAAGGATATATTCATCCAATGATTGCATGGTTTTCCTATGGTTATCTCCAAAACATACAAGCAGGTTAGCTGGCTCCTGATAGAATTACCTATGATAAATGTGAGAGGGACCACTGGGGCAGGAACTGATGTATAATCTCTTTACAGTGCTGCAGAATATGCTGTCATTATATAAATAAAGAATGATATTGTTTCTCAATCTATAAATGCTTAGTATAATGCTCCCTTTATGAGTTCCAGACCAAGAGAAGATTAAGCAGCTGAAAGCATAAATAAAAATGATTATGCTATATTATTCTACATTAAAATAACTTTAAAAAACCATCTTGCTAGTCTTAAGTACATATACGCACAAGCATCTCTTTATTATTATCATCATTTGTTTCTCGAGCTCTGACATTACAGAGAAGGTTCAGTTTTTCACATACGTTCCTGCCCCAGTGGAGCTTTCAATCTAATTTCTCTATTACAGTTATGTAAATACACATGCTAAGGTCAATTTAATCAAGAGCCAACTAATCTATCACTTTGTCTTTGGACATTCACAGGATAACAGAGAACTTGAAGTAAATGGGTAGAAACATGGGGAGAATATACAAATGGCGCACAGAAGTGCCTTGGTCTGGATCAAACCCAGAACCACCATGGTGTGGACCATCCCTGTGTTTCTACTGTGCAACATTAATCTATTGCTATCTTGTACCAAGCAGTGGGCAGACAGAGTAATAGTTACTTTCATGTATGTGTATACATGAGGGGTAAAAACACAGCCTAAAATTGATGCAGACAACTAGCTGAAAACTTGCTAACTAGAAAACTAGTTCTCCCTATATTAACACATCGGTGTTTGAGCACAAATTGTAATGTTTTTCTTTTCATACCTACAGTATACAGAGAGAAATAATGACCCTTTGTTAACCTGCCTGCCATCCTCCAGCCAGAGGGCTTTAAATGAAGCAACTCTGTGTTTCATTTTCTTAGCCTTAGTCCAGACAGAAGATTTTCTCATAGTGTTCTGAAAAATTCCTTGCTATAAACCACTGGGGGTGCAAAAAAGAACATTTATTCAGAGACCCCGCTCAGGGGCTCCAATATCTGGGCTTCCCTAGTGGCACTTGTTTTTGATGAGAGGAAATGCCCTTCATTAGTCTATGGAATAAAATGAGGGCTATATGGTGGATTTAAAAAAAAAGTTGTAAAGATTTATCTCTAATCCCAATATAGCTATGGAATATATTATCTAAAATTCTTGGGACCTGAGGTCTTAAAGATAAGGGTTCTTTCCATAATCTGGATCACCATACCTTATGGCTATTTAAGTATTTAAGCACGTATGTCGTAAGTGCAGATTTATGCAGCTTGTACAGTACCAGTGTCTTATTATTAAAGAAAAATGCAAATCATTAAAAATAAGAATTGTTTTTAGAATGACAGTTGAATTTTGTTCATTTTTTTATTGTGATATGATAGATTAATGCTGTACGTTTATCCCTAGAATAATGTCTCCATATTTGTCTCCTCCAATCATATAAAGAGAAACACTTCCCCTCTAGTTATTATTCTCTCTTTTTAAACTGTTCTTAGATTTTGGGCTGTGGAGACGCAAACATTTCCTGTTCTGCGGGAAATCTGTAATCCTTCTCTTTGAAAGAGAGTTAATATTTTCTCCAGTGCAAGCAAGATTATCCCCTGCTCATTACCTTAGAGGTTTCTGGCTCTCTCATCTTCTCTTCCCTTTACTGGCTTTTTTGTTTCTCAGTTACTCAGATAAATAGGATGCATTTCTGGAAGAAGTTCTGTCCTTGCTCATTTCCTTTACATGTTATAATCTGAAGCACATGGAGAGATATCTGGTTCTCCTTAAAGTTCTGTTGCCACCAATATCTCAGCGGGAATTAACACCTTCCTGGTATAGTTCATGGGGACCATCCATCTCCAGGAACTATGGCGCAGTGCTCCAGAATACAAAATCATTTTGGATGCGGCTTTGTGCATATCTGCTGAATTTACAGCATTTTCAAACTTCTGCTGTCATAATAAGTAACACCTGCTTCTTTCCCTTGGTAAATGTTTTGACTTGGATGTGGTTTACTATAGTGTATCACTTCAATCTAGTGGTGTGTATATTGGTATTTTTATTGCTGGATTACAGTATCCTATCATTTTGTTACTAAGACTTTGATGCTTTGCCAAAGACAGTGTTACATATCTGCCTCCAAACTTTAATATCTAAGAGAATGAGCAATATTATCCTTTATTTATATAGTGTTGACTAATGATGAGTTATACTGACCCATTTCACTTTGCCGAAAAATTTGTGAAATTCTGTCAAATGCATTGGAGTCAATGGGAAGCAAATTTACATTGAACTGAAGGTATTTTTAGCTCTGCAAAAGCACTTACATTGCCCTACCTAGTAAACTCCTTTCTTATGCTACAATTGTTCTTTATAGGAAAAATGGCTCCCATGTTGCCATATTCTTCAAACACTTCTTCTCTGCTATACTGCACATGCATAGATGATGTGTACTGAGGTCCAGTGCTTAGGGTGACTAAGGTTCCTGTAACAGTCACAGTCGACACTCTTCCTCTTGCTTAATAACCTTTTATACCAAACACATACCTCCCAACATTTGAAAATAGTAAAATATTTTAAACCATGCCCATTGCCTAGCCACACCACTAAATACATGTCCATTTTACAAAATTTGGCAGGTTATGAAAGTCTGAACTAATTCTTGGGGGTTTAAACAGTATGCTCTCAGTTCTTTGAAGAGACCTGCTTATCTTAAATAGTTACACTTGTATCTTTGCTTATCTTAAATAGCTAAATGCAGGTGGTGAGTATTCTGGTCTCCCTTCCAACAAAAACTTTTATTCTAGTGCAAGCTGAAAATCACTTTCTTACTTGTAGATCTCCCTTCTCTAAGCTGCCATAGATGGGTGCTTTTTATAGGACCAGTGTGGTGCTATTCAGGCCTTTGAGTACTTAATATAAAAGTTCAGTTATTGCAGGGTTTTTTGTTTTTTTAGAAGCATTCCTGATTTGGTAATCAAAGCATATTAACACCTGGTGGATTCACACTAATGTTCAACAAAGAGTTTTCGAGTTGTTATCATGGCTGGACTGGCAATCTGTGGGTTCTGGCAAATGCCAGAGGGGCTGCTGTAAGGTGCCATAGACAGTCATTATTTAGTGGGCTGGTGGTGTTTTTTTGGGCCTCTGTGTACCTGAAATGCCAGAGCCTATGTTGATTCCCATCCCAGTCCTGGTCGTTATAGCACTGCTGAAAAGCAGAGGTTCCTGGAAACCAGTTCTGCTGCCACCACAAGCTCAATGAGAATGAATACCTTCCTGATAAGATTCAAGCAAATGTCCATCTCTTGTAAATAGGATGCAATACACAGGAAGGAGAATGTGATCCTAGACTAGTGGATGAAGTCAGGATAATGTTGCACTCCTATTACTTTTGTAACCAACAAAAAGTGAAGTAAAAAATAGACAATGAATTGAGGTCCACTCTCCAGAAATACTTGTGTTGATGTTTCTGATTGGCGGTCAGCCTGTCAAATCTACCTTTGTAGTGCATTTGCCATGTAACCCTATGAGAAGTGGTGACACGTGGATAGGGGTACTTTGTGTATGACTACAGTCACACTCAAATGAGCCATACACCTAAAAGGTTCTGTACAAACCCATCTCAATTCTTTATTGATGTATCTGCTGTTTCACACAATATTCTTTTATGAAAGTATTTTCATTAGGCACACTAAGGCTAGCTGTGGGGAGCCCTGAAATATCTGGCACACAAAACAGCAGTATCAGCTCTCAAATGATATGCTATCTAAATATTTTTACATAATACAATTCTCTCGTTCAACATTTAGATCCTAGCAGGCCCTCATCCACATGTATGATACTGAGTAGGACCAGAAATACTTTAAAACAATAAACAAGTGAGAGGTGTTGAAATTTGCCCCAACCCCTTTTCCTTCATCTCCTTTCTCCTGTTTCCCAGTGAATTACAATATTGTACTGCATAATTCTGAGGCCAAAAGCACTGTGAGGAATTTAGCCGATAGTCTAATGTTGAAGTATCAATATGAGTTGTGAATGAATAAATCAATATCTATTTCATTTCCTCGTTTGGAATTGGATTTTCTTCCCATGCTGCTAATTAGTTGCATCTTTAAAAAAATATTTTGGCTAAACATTCACTGTTTTATAAAATCTGTGAGTAATATGTTTTTAAAATAGGTTGGTATATGTGGCAGTCAGGCAAGTAATTTTACGGGCAATCTAGGCTCAAAGAAGAGGCTGTTTCAATTAGAAATTAGAGGCTAGTATTTATCTGTCCCACAAAGAGTGTTCATCAAATTAACAATTAACCAGTGCTGCCCTGGCAAACCCCCATGTAGAGCCTATTATACTGTATATGGCAGTTGGAATCTTTTTGGGCAGGCTCTCTACATCTTCATTATTCTCTGCCTATAAGTGAGGTTAGATACATCCCCACACTGGTCTGCTCAAAGCATTCAACCACATCCTGACCAAGCATATTGATCTCATGTAACAGCTCCTACTCTATCCATCAGCCCCTGCATACTAAAATATGTAATTGTCCATTCACCTTTGTTATAACATTAAGGGGTAGATTTACAAAATTCACATGAAGAATTAGAAGTTCGATCGAATTTTTATTAAATTTGAATCTTCGAATATGCAAATTAGGCAAATTCGACCATCGAATAGTCGAATTCAAATAATTCGAATAGTCGAATAAAATTTTATTTGACTATTCGATGGTCGAATTACTTCCCCTTTAAATTTTTATTCGACCACCTACTTCGCCAGAACCAAGCTACCGAATTGGGAATCATTATTTTAGATCGAATAAAAAAATTTGATCGATCTATTAAATATCGATCGATCGAAAGATTAATGGATCGATTCAAACGATTGATCGATCAAATTTTTCCTATTCGATCGTTCGATATTCGAATTCGAAGGATTTTACTTCAACCACTATTCCCCATGGTCGAATTTCGAATTTTTTTTTATTCGAAATTCGACCAATAGTAAATCTGCCCCTAACATCTGTAATACAAACTATTATTATTAGTAATGGGTGAATTTATTGTTCAAATAAATTGCGAAATGCCCGTGAAAATTCACAAGTGTAAAAAAACATACGCCGACGTCCAAAACAAGACACCCGTGTCCAAAATGAGACGCCAGGGCATTTCACGAATTTGCAGTTTCGCTAATTTTTCAGGAAAATCAAGAAGAATTTGGCGAAGCAAAACGCCCCAGATTCGCCTATCACTAATTATTATTAATGACCATGGATCTCATTCCCAGCCTCTTCCATCCCTGTAGCTAACTCTTGGAAGCAAAGGGAATACACAGGAAACACAGCCCAGCATAAAAAGGAGAGGAACTAGAAGAAACTAAAAACAGATCAAAGCAACCACTTTGGCTGTGTAACGTGAGACAGTAAAGACAGGGTTTTCCATATCCTTCACTCTTCCTATAATAACCTTTGTGTCTGAAAATGGACATAGTGATTAAATACTTATATCTATGCAGTCTTTGTTCTCAAATGTTCAGGATTTTTTGCCCACAGTGCACATTGTTTTCATATCATGCAAGTGTTATTGCACTCACTGCTACCACTGATACCAACTACATTTGTGGAGGCACAATAATTTGGGAATGTTGTGAATATTATGCATCTGTATTCCTGCTATGTAAAGAATGGCACATTGTTTAGTCATAACATGGAGTCGCTATGGGCACAAGGTAAAGCAAGTGCCCTTTACCTATTAACTGCTTAAAGTAAATGTTATGTACAGAGCGCCATCATATACAAGTAAGTGATAAATGTGCCTTTGTGTATGGATTTTGTACACAAGTGTGTGTTTAGATCCATTACTGTGACAATCATTAATTATATTTGGTATGTGTGCATGGCTGTAAAGATTCTGCAGCTTTCAGATTCCAACTATTTAGCCCCCATATAAGTGACTTTAATAACTAACTGGCTAAGCTGGATATCCAATGCTATTTTCAAACATGCTGCTTTTCTCATTAGAGGCTCATTTTATAGGAATTCTCCTCCTGATATTTTCCCACAGCCACTAAATTTAATTTGACATCATTATAAACATCAATCAATTTGAATGGAGACTGATACTGAATAAACATATCCTGAAATTCTTCTCTAACACTGACGTAAATGTAAATACTGTATTGGGTGAAAGGAACCATAATAATCACACTGAGCAGAACAATGTCTGCATTTTCTACCAGAGCACGGTGAAATCAATATCAGGTCTACAGATAGGGTTGCCACCCAGCCGGTATTTTACCGGCCTAGCCGGTAAAATACCAGCAAAGGCCGGGGCCGGTATTACAAATTTACCGGCAATGTAGCTGCCGGTAAATTTGTAACACCACTTTAAAAAGGCCCTTAACCTTCCTTAGATCAAGTTAAAACTCACCTTTCTCGCAGTCTTCAGCCGATCGTAGCATGTGGCTCCACCCCCGATGACGTCGTGCCCACCCCCTTTGACGTCACTCTCCGCCCCTTTGTAACCCCGCCCCCCACCTGACGGTAAAAAAAATTACAAAAGGTTGCAACCCTATCTACAGAAAATACAAGACCCAAATACTGCTAAGGTAGGGGCCCCTGGGGGGACTCTGAAATCAACCAATTTTCATGTTTGTTGTGTTTTGATAGCCGAGGATGAGTAGAGTATAACAGAGCTTTAGTAGCAGGCTCATGCAGCCATTACACAACAGTAACATAAACTCTGGCCCCTTAAGCAGTATAGACAGTACTGTGTATGCACAGGATAACTCATGTGTACAGTGACATCTACAGGCCATTTGTATAAACACCACAATGTTATCCAACAGTTTAATCTTCCATTGCTAAATTGTAAGGTTAAAAATGTATTTTAGGTTTAAAAATTTTCAAAGTAGATTCCATATGTAATGTTACCAGTGGTAGACCTGGTGTCCGGGCCCACTGGGGCTGCCACCTCAGGGGCCTCAATGTTAGTCACGCCCCCCCCAAGCTCCTCCACCCACCCAAGTGTACTTCTTTTACCTCTTGATGAGAGGAGCCCTCACAGTTCCAGATGGGTATCGGGCCTTTGTCAGCTGGGCTCATGTGGGCCAGGGCCTACCAGTTTTATCCAGGTGTCCCGTCAGTCCAGTCCGACCATGAACGTTACTAAGGAAAAATGAATGGTTAGAATTTTTTAGTGTAAAATTAATTTTGGTAAGGATAAGTGTGTTTGTATTATCATTTCAAATTCTTAGTCATTTAATTGGCAATGAAAGAGTTATTCCTTTATTGCCAGTTTTTTTTTTCTCTTACCGCTGGAAAAATCCATACCTTAAAGCCCATTCACAACCGGTGCAGTGTGCTAATCCCCCACAATATTATATTTCCCCCACAATTCCAATGGCATCATAGTCAAGTGCAGATAATTTTATGTGATTTCATCCAGTGCAGTAAAGTAAATCCAAAAAAAAAAGTCATATTTGCGTGCCGAAGAAGCTGGATAGCACACAGGTACTGAGGGCAACTATACAACTTTGTAAGCAAGTACCTTTAAGGAATGTCATCAATGTTTGCAACACATTTAGTCCATTTTAAAGCAGATGCAGTTGTGGCTGCATTCATAATTGAGCACTCTTATATCCCATGCTGTATGCTGTGCCTGTGCATAAGGCGTTATCACGTTTATAAAAAGGCACACAGTTTTCCCAGGTGCAAATAAAATAATAAGATGAATTGCTTTTAAACAGGATACTGGTAAATACTACCAGTTGATTGGTTGTTATAGCTGCAGGTTTCATACTATAACCTCATGTATTTGGTCACCATAAACTTTAAGATTAAAAAAGCATCGCAAACATCAAAAGCCACTCTGCTTTTATATTGGAGTGCCAGCCATTGTTGTATCTCATACACTGTATTATCAAAGGTTAAGCCACATGCTTGTAAGGACTGAATTCTTTATAAATAACTAACATAATTAAAAGTATGAATGTAGTATGTACAGGTTTATGTGTACTTCATAGTTTGCATATTGTATTCTAGGTTGTGGGCAGCTGGTACAAACAAGAGTTGCACTTTCCCATACAGCTGGCAGTTGGGTGCAGAACAAACATAGCCTTACCTCTGACATCCTAGTGTACAGGTAAAAATGTATGCCTGCATGGGTTTTGAAAACATTAATGTTTAAATATTTTAGAAAACCAGTTTCCTTGGTTAAGAGAAGACTCCCACTGCTCATTTATGGACAGAGAATAACATCCTAATTTGTGTAGAAGTGTAAAAGCCAAACTCTTTGTTCACTACTGTATTGCTTAGGAAGGACTGATGTGGGTGGCATTTTAAATGCCCATTTGGTGAGAAGAACATTATGGTCACTGCATTTTTAAACAAATCTGTCACAGCACCAGGCATGGGTTCAATAATTCAGGAAATTAGAGAATACAAAAAGGATAAGACACATTTAAATGAGAGTAAAGAGACCCTGTCTTTGACACTGGAAATGTATAAATGTCTTAAGAAAATGAAGACGAATATATATGCATTAGTAAGTGTTGACCTGTCTAAAGAGGTAGCTCAGTTCAGACGTTACATTATTTATAACTGTTACCTTAGAAGACTTGTTAGTTGTTGTTGACAGGTGAGATGTGCAATCTCCTGGATATGGAGAAGAATCACATTAAATAATCAGACAGGCTAATATTAAGGTGTTGAGTTATTTAAATAGCAATGCATGCCAGAACTGGAAGCAGCAGCCTTTAAAAGAGATAAATTAACTGCTGAGATTCAAATTGTATCGAGCTGACAGGCTGAATCTGTGGATGCAGACTATGGAGCCACAATTACAAGATAAAGAAATAATTTAATACAAAATAAAAGTAAATAACAAGGAAGGTATGCACAGTACTGGCCAGTAGGAAGCCTATGTATGTGCATAAATCACCTTCTATTATGCAGATGAACAGTATTTTGATGCAGTGTTCCAATTAAAAATATCACGTTTGTGAAACCTGCCTTTGTTCATAGGCTTCAGCAACCTAAAAAGTCGGTTGTATATTTACTGCATGGTTGGGGAAAGAGTAATCAGTGATGGTTATAAACAATCTAAGGTTAAATGTAAGTCACTGAGTGACACAGACCTCACTCAAGAACATACAATGCATATATTAAGATGCTAGAAAAGACCCAGGCCCAGTTAAGGTAAATAGATGATTCTGCAGGGACCTAATGGACATTGCATCATAATATGAGCCACCTCTACCTTCCAGATGTGAAAATAATATACAAACATCCAAGCTCATAGTTTCATTTATATATATAAGTGCAATAGTTTACATCAGGGCCACTATCTACAATCCATGTTTTAGTGTAGGGGCCCCATCTTGTATAGTTTGTGTTTTAGTGATGGCTGCTCTCTCCTGTATGTACAAGCTAGAAAATCAGATTAATTCTAGTCGATGTGTTGGTCAGTTCCACAAGTCTGGTCACAAAAATGCAGAAATTGTAGAGGCTAGTATGGATAACAATCAATACATATATGTATCACTATCACACTGCCCACCGACAGGACAGATATTCATACAAAGTGGTCACATTTAGCCTCATATTTAGTACCATTTAGTACCATATGTGATTATAACATATGGTAGAATGTGATGGCATAAAGCATACTTACATTTAAGTATGTTATAGAATGTCCAGTTTTAGTTACTTTTCCAATTTTTATAGTTTTTAAATTGTTTAAAAAAAATATTTTCATCTGCCTTTCTTTCAAGATTTGAAACTATGGGGCAAATTCACTAAAGAGCAAAGCGTCTAACGATAGTGCTAATTCGCCAACGTGACGTCAATTCGCAACTTCGCCGATTCACTAGCAGTATCCCTGGCGAAAATTTGCTAACGAAGTAGACTTGTACAACTACGCACCCTTAGGCCAGGCGAAGTTGCGCACTGATTAAGGGACGTAACTTCGCTAATTCACTAAGATGAACATTTTTGTGAACATTACCTCTTATACTAGATGTTACTTCGCCAGGTCAGACTAGGCGAAGTTCAATACAATAGATAGGAGTCCCAAAAAACGCTGGCGTCTTTTACCTTTTGTTGGGTGATAGTCTTAAAAACAGCGAAAACATTTTTAGGGTTACCCTCCTTCCCCCCTACATTTCCTTACATATGGCAACTCAACTATACAGGGGGCACATGTTTAGGGCAACATGACAACTTTATTTTATTTAGTAAAGGTTTCCTGGGCTTGTGTAGTGTAATGTAGTGGCTGCAACATACACCTCTATTAGACGCTTAAGTTTGCGCCGTATGCAAATTAGGCATCGCTAGTGTAAATGCGCTTTGCCTGGCGAAGTAACAGTAGCGCTACTTCGATAACGTTCGCCGCGCTTGAGAAAAGCTGTCACTAGCGCATTTAATGAATTTGCCCCTATATGTCAGTGAGACTACAATTTAATTGTTTTTATTATATTTTGTTACTTATCTTTTTATTCAGGACCTCTCCTATTCATGTTTTAGTTTCTCATTAAAACCACTGCCAGGTTGCTAGGGTAAACTGGACCACAACAACTAGATAGCTGCTGCAATTCCAAACTGGAGAGCTGCTAAAAAGCTAAATAATTAAAAAAATGCAAAAAATAGAAAATGAAGACCAAGCAGCGTTTTGGGTTTTCCTTGATTGAGAGTGATCTGGGGATTTTAGTGGATAACAGGTTGTCTAATTCCAGGCATTCTGGATCCCCAACCTTTTGAGCCCGTGAGCAACATTCAGTAAGTAAGTAAGTAAAAGTAGTTGGAGAGCAACACAAGCATGAAAAATGTTCTTATGGTGACAAATAAGTGTTGTGATTGGCCATTTGGTAGTCCCTATGTGGATTGTCAACCTACATTGAGGCTCTGTTTAGCAGTACACTTTTTTTTATACAACCAAAACTTACCTCCAAGCCTGGAATTTGAAAAGAAGCACCTGCTTTAAGGCCACATGTTGCTCGCGAGCTACTGGTTGGGGATCACTACTATAAAGTAAAAATAAGTGCTGTCTTACATAAAAAGGGAATTAACTCAAGGCATTAAAATATAATTTTGCTTCCATGGGCTCCAGCCCTTAAGAAAGATATAAATGAGCTGGAGATGTGCATCTAAACTGGTTAAAGGGATGGAAGACATAAATTATGAGGGTAGACTTTCATGATTGGGGTTGTTTACTTTGGAAAAAAAACACTTGTAAGGTGACATGATTACTCTTTATAAGTACATTGGAGGACATTATAGACAGTAGGAGATCTTTTTTCCCATAAAAATTATCACTGAACCAGAGGCCACTGCTTTAGATGAGATTACTGTTCCTTTAATGGTTTGGGTGATTTCTTGGATAAGCATAATTTCATAGGCTATGTGATACCAAAATCTGCAATTAATATAGATATTGGTATTTAAAGTTTATGTGAGTGCATGGAGGGGACGTTGTGAGTGTATGTATATACGATGGGTTTTCATCTGGAACGCTGAATTTGATGGATTTTCATCTTTTTGCACGCCAATTTAACTATATAACTATGGAACATTCATTTGAAGATGAACAACCCTTTTAAGAATCAAGGCATGCCATTTGAAATGGTGTTCCATATTCCCACTGTTCTTTATTAGGAATAAAATGGAGGAATTTGGGAGAACCTAAAACCTTATCTGAAGTAGAATAGAGAAAGACTAGTACAGGCTCTTGCCTGCTATCAGCAGAGCAAGAGGGAAAAATTATAATTTGCCATTATTTCTAAGAAGTGCCTCTCACAAATAGAACTCTCAGTTAATCATCTTAGGAAAGCTGTACAGCTACTTACTCAGACAAAAACCTAATAGGCTATGATTGCGCTTTTAGGGTTAGACCACACTGGAAGAATTCAGGGAGATTAGTCGCCCTTGCGACTAATCGCCGCTTCTTTGGGGCCACTAATCTCCTTGAATTGCTTGCCCATGTCTTGCGCCCATTAAACTGTAAGTCAACATGCGCCTATTTCAGATGTCGCTGAAAATTACCTTGTGAGGCAATTTTGAGTAAGTTAGAAAAATGCAGCGCCACGTGTGAAGGCGACTGAAGGCGACTTACAGTTTAGCGGGAGTGAGACACGGGGAAGCAATTCAGGGAGATTAGTCGCCCCAAAGAAGCGGCGATTAGTCGGCAGGTGACTAATCTCCCTGAATCTTCCCGTGTGGTCTAACCGTTATAGTTACATTAACTATAGACACTGAGCTCTGTATAAGCAACCAGAGATAATAAAAAGTTTTTACTTTGTTTATCCGACACTGAGTTATGGGTTAGCATTATAATGCTGCTCTTCTCAATATCAAAGACTGACCGGACAATTACAATGGTAAAATAGTAAAGCTATAAACTGCTTTGTGCAAAAGGTATAGCATGGTTCCAAAATACTGTCTCGGTTCCTCCTCTTCATTTTTTTTATTGTTCTGTCTGGATTTCCCATCTCCTTTCATTACATTCTTTTATCAGCTGCCAGTGGTTTCCAGGCAAATAAAATACATGATTTTAATATGCAGAGTCTGATCCTATGTCACAGAAGCAGTCGGTAGCCTCATTGAAACCAGCTGAACCTATACAAAAGGGGCTCCTCTTGAGCCGATGAAATATTCCTGGTTCATAGCCACAGTTGAGCGAATGCAGCACCAGTTCATGGAGGGACAGTGTGGGCCAGGCAGCCCCAATCTGCTTTGCAAATGGTAACCTATATAGAAAGTTATTCACCTAGTCACTACCCCAGTCATTAATCATCAGTGAAAAGCTGTCAGAAGGTTCAGCATTTGCATAAACTAAGGCTAACTAGTCTCTTACATTCATAGAGCAAAGGCAAAATGGCATTTCCTGCTAAAGCATAAATACTATTTTTAATACAGTGTAAAGTGGGGTAAACCCACACACCAAAAAACATTGTGTTCTGGTTCTTTGGTGTCCTCTTATCACTGAATATGTCTTGTATGAATATGTAAAATTTAGCAACTTTTTTATAACATTTGCACTGTAAAGGTGGCCAAACATAGTGAGATACACCCAAGAAGTTTTGTTACCTAACTAAACTAATGGATCAGTGGCCAGTTCAGCCACAAGCTAAAAACACAAACCCAAGAGCAAGCCCCTTAAACAGGAGGTCCAGGCCTAGGATGGCAAGATTTTATGGGCAGCATGAAGAAGACATGCATGATATTTGACAGTTCTTAAATCTCCTGCATGCATAGTCCCTAGTGCTCCTGTTGAAACTTGCCCATGTGCATGCATGAGAGGGGGTACAGATGCAAGGAGTAGTTGCAGGACTCTCTGGCTTGGAGATTTGACAGCTCTTTAAATCTCCTGCATGCATAATCACCCGTGCTCTAGTGGAAACCTGCCCATGCGTATGCTCGAGAGGGGGGTGCAGGTGTAAGGAGCAGTCACAGGACTCACTGGCTTAGGAGAGCCCAAATCAAAAATCCATGCCTGCCTGTGAATACCTAATTGCTTTGGTTCTGTACATGGGATTGCATATTCACTAAACCAGTTCTATTTCCTAGACTATTATCGGCCAATCCTCACAGTTTTTAATTGTTTTTCTTAGGACAATGGCCAATTTCCAGCATTTGTACTGCACACTTCATCTCTCGCTTGAATCAAACTGCAAATCACCCAAAATTGCACAATTAATGCTCATAATTTCTCACTACCATGTTTCAGAGCATTAATCAACTAACCTATGAAATGTGCCAGCAGGGTCCAGGCAATTACTGATTTGGCCAATGATGATGCAGTTCTTAGCATTTGATTCCTGCCAGTTAAGCTAGAAATCATACAGAAGGAATGTGCCTTTTTAAGCTTTAGGGCAAATCTGAGGTTTAGCGGGGCATACTCCCCTATAAATAAGCACTAAAGGGTTAATTTACAAAGGGTAAATGAATGCCAAGGACAGTAAACTTGTGACCCTTAGATACTTAAATACTTGCACTTGGCAGAGACAGATTAAACATAACTCCAGTGCAAGGTATGTATGTAGCCCCCTGCTCTTCAGTCTTTACTCCCACCATTGTATTTGTTTAATGGAAATATAAAAAGTAGAAAGTATCAATAGTTTCAATATTTTCTCTAGCTATGGTGTAGATATTCTTATTTATCTTTTAATGCCAACGTCTGATTACTTTTCATCTTTTTTTTTCCACTTCTAAATTTTGTGATTGATTCAGAATGTTACATTTTAATACAATATATACAGTATACTACATGGGTGCTGGGCTATTGCATAATTTCATTGTATAAGGGATGCAAGCTATATCTATAGTATATGTTTTTTAAATTACAGTTTTATTGAAGTACAGTACAATTTTGGATGTATGCCACAACTTGCTGGGGATGTGCTGACTAAGTTGATTGTTCTTGCCATGTCAGATATTCTATTTCAGTGGCCTGAATGGGATTTATTATTATGCATTTGAGTTTGTTAAAAGCAAGATAAGTGTTGATGTTGAGAAACAAGCATTTCTGATGGAGTCAGAGGTGGAGATGCCTTCCCTGTACTCATAATAACTGAAATTGGAATGTGAGGGCTGCTGACAGGCTATTCTATCTTTTCTAGTCTTTTTCTAGTTTCAATAGCTTAATTTATTAACATATGTCAGAGGCAGATATAATGTATATGCAGAGACTTAAGGAACCCTAAAAAATAGTGGCAGTTGTGCTTTTTGTGTCTCACAATTAGTGATGGGCGAAACGGCCGCGTTTCGCTTCGCCGAAAAATTTGCGAATTTCGAGAGAATTTCGCCGATTCGCGAAACGAGTCACGCGTCGTTTTTGACGCGCTTCGCGTCATTTTTGGCGCGCGTTGCGTCGTTTTTGACGCGTCGCGTCAAAAACGACGCGCGACTCGTTTTTGCGTGGCGAATTTTTTTATGCGAATTTGTGTGGCAGTTTCGCGAATTTATTCGCCAGCGGCGAATCGTGGGAATTTGCCGCGAATTCGCCCCTGGCGAATAAATTCGTCCATCACTACTCACAATTTGAAAATGTTCAGAAGACTAGACAGACATAAAGTAAGATGAGGTGAAGCTCAATGCTCACACTAAGCTATGCAATTGTGCACACAAACATATTTTGAGCTCAGTATACATAACAAATTGTGGTGAATATAGATAGATAGAATGAAAATTAAGGTAGCGAGAAATAAGGAGGAGTAAAAGTTCAGATGTTTCTGTAGGAAGTAGTTATGCTTGTTGGAAAACACTTTACAAACATGGTCACTACGCTGTTTCCAAAGTGCAGAGCTTTGGGGTTGATTTCCACATGTATTTTCTGCAGGACACACACTGCAACAAACAACAGCAGTGGCCAATACACCTGCCAGTCAAACTATGAAATC
>CM044447.1:80994344-81028449 GCA_024363595.1 Xenopus borealis | reverse complement strand
TGGCCCTTCTACAATATATCAAAAGTTAACTTGAAGGTGAACCACCCCTTTAAGTGAGTTAGGGCTCTTACATATATTTTTTATATCTTACATATTTCAGATGCAGATTTGGTTGTGCATTGAAATCTGCATTCTAACCCAGTCATGTTCTATTGGTTTAATTTTTAAATGCAGCTACTACTGTATTTTTACCTTGTATATGCCAAGCTGCTGGTATGTCATGTATTGTTATGTAATATAGTCTGTATCAAACTTGGACTGATTTACTAGTGTATAAGAAGATCTCCCAGTGGGCCCAGCCCATAGTTGACTCCAGGCTAGGACAATTTTCATCAAAACCACTGCAAACACTTTGCAAAAAAAGAACCTTTACAACTATGTATATGTAATTGCTATAGAAGTGGGCTCACGGTATGAGGTTATCTGATGGCCTGCTGGCACGGTAGCACTCAGGATGGCCTGTGAATAAATAAGGATTCAATTATAAACAAGTAAGGAATTATTGCTTCATACAAAACAGAACAGGCAATTTTCTTGAACTTGTTTCAAATATAAAATCAAAAACTGTGCTTCATCTATATACAGCATATATACAATTTTGTTCATACAGAGCACCATCCATTGTAAAAGCCAGCATTATCCTCTGCATCTGTTATTTATTTGCCAAAGCATTCCACTTTTCTGTATGACTGGGAGGACAAAACAAATATAAAGTCAATCTGGTGCATTTCGAAACAATAGTGTTATGACATATGGTCTACGGAATATTAAGCACCGATTATCATTTTTTCCTTTAACACATGTATTTGTGAGTTTTTGCCACAGCTTGGGTTGTTTGTCTATATATCATTTCAATGATTACAACAAGGTAAAGAAAAAGTAGTAAAATACATGTGTAAATATTGAATAGTGAACTTCTGCTCCTTGTTCCATCAGCAGCCAGAGTTTGCTTTTTTATAATAACACACTTCTGTATTGCTGTGCTGAAGAATTTAGCAACAAGCCACTCAGTACATTAACAAGAGACATAATCTGCTGGAGTATCACTGAGAAAATGTGAGTACATATGCACAGCAAGTGTTTAAAATATACACCAAAATGCCAAGGGTATGTAAAGTTAGTATTGAATTGCTCTTTCTTTCTTACCCTCCCATCCCTGGAGTCAGACCCGGATGACCCCCTCACTTCCTTTGTTTTGGAATTGTAATTGTTCCTTATTAAAGTATTTATTAGTTCTTTCTTCCTACGCAGATACATTTCACTGAGTGATTCGCAGTGCCAGAACACAAGGCCTCTCTCTGTAACTCAAGTATCATTTGGGAAGCTCTAAGGGAATACTGAATGACAGGCCAGATTACCCAATACTTTGGGTGAGTGCTGTACATTAATACACTTCATGTATAACATTAAAGAGCTCCTCTCTTTATCCAAAGGTCTATTCCTATGGGATTCTCTTTGGATAATTTATGGGTAGATATCATCCAAAGTCTCCTATATCAGTACCATTCATTACAGCAAATATTTTCCCTCACAGTATTCCATCAGTGCTAGCTCTTACTCCATTGGGCCTTTGCACTTGCACTGCATTGCCCTTTCACTCTGATGTACTAAATTAAACTGTCATATTAGGTATATATTTCAAAAGCACAGGCCTGCAGATGTTGGGAACTAGATATCATTGCCCTATCTTATAAGATAGGACACATTTTTCTGTCCTAAGAATCTCTTTTCATTACATTTCTCTAAGTTCTCTCTGGAGGGTAATTATTCAACTTTAAATGAAAAATTGGACCTACATGGAAAAAAATTATAGACCTATTGTCACTCAGCATCTAACATCCATCCAGTTTACAATAGGTTGGAGGTCACTTGATGGAGTCCAAGCTGACTTTTCTGTGATGTTGTAAGGAGAAGCCTGGGATCAAATATGTTGAAACAATATTGAGAAAGATGATAAAGTACATTATGCCCCTCATTTAAAGTGATCAGCTTAAGGGTACTTGAGTTAACTGAGGGCATAATGGGTCTGTCATGTCATGTGAAATAAGATAAATCATGGTATTTGCTAAAGCCCCAGACTGTTGGCTGTCTTACTCTTAAGTTATTGTCTTCTGTCTTAGTCCACTCTGGTTATGTAATAGAAAACAAGAGAACACAAGGACACAACACTACCAGTGAATAACATGGAAAAACTATCCTTCCATTGGTCCCTTGGTAATGTCACTTGTGTTACATGACTCTTTTAAACTTGCGTACTATAAAAATAATCCCCCCCCCCATTTTGAAACACACATTTAATGGAAGTAGTAGAAGATGCATGTCTAAGTGCTATTTCATAGCTCTTGGAACTCTGAGGTTAACAATGGCTCAACGATGGCATTTCAAATAAATGACCGTGTTCTTTTTGCTAGAAATCCCAGTGTGTTTGCTTTCTTGGTTAATTGGTTTCTTTGTTAGTCCACTTGTGTTCTGGTTTAATAGAAAATGTATTACTGATAATTGGTGTTTATCCTTCAATTATTTTCCCTTTCACAGAGGTTAAAGCTTTTCTCTGAACATTCCTTCTCTTTGCATTTGGTGTATACATAATTTATGGAGCTGCTCTATTGCCAATTGCACTATTAGAGCTAAAATGGAAAGACTTGAGAAATTTGTCAATGAAATAAAGAGAATGAAACTATTTAAAACTGAGCAGATGCCATAGATTTGCCATCAATGTGAATGTGTGCTGGGTTAATTGATATCCATTATAAGGCACTGTCTCATTACAGAGGAACAGTGAGTCAGGCAAAATTGCATGTTGTAGCAAAGTACTGTGGCGAATGCTGCTGGTTTTTTGAGCATTTGAGGAGATTTTTGGACAACAGATCCGTTGCATGCAATATAATGTTTTTTTCCAGAATTCTAGCATAGTTGCAGGAAAACACACATTTATCATAGGTTGAATTTCAAAGCTATGTTAATTTTTTAAATCTAATAACTTAGAATGTACTCACAACTCAAATGGGAGGTCAATTTTGAAAAACTAGTCAATCAAACACAAATGACTTGAAAATTTGAATCAAATTTGATTCTAGTTTTCCTCTGAAAAAAACCTTGAATGTCAGGAAGGCAATTAACATCTTCAAATGGTTCAACGGACCTCTGCCATTGACTTGTAAATGAACTCGGCAGATTTTAGATTGGCGAATAATTGCATTAGAACTGTTTCCAGGGTAGAGGTGGGATAAATCTCACATTCAAATTCAAATTTCAGCTTTCAAGTTTGTGAAATTTGACCAAACATATTTTCATAATACAAATTTGAATTTATCAATCGAATAAATCAAGCCCACAAAGGTAGATTTATAAAAATGTGCAATTAGGGCACACCACAGAAAAACTCACCCATTTTATATTTGAATTTTAGAAGTGTGTTTATCAGTGGGTGAAAACGTTCACCATTTGATAAATACACTCTCAAATAACATGAACAGAAAGTGGGTGAGGTTTATTTCTGTGAGCGCTAATCTCTGGAGCTGGAGCTAAAAGGCCATTCTAAATTGCATCCATTCCATACTCAAGTTCACGAGCCCTAGAATATGTTTCCTTTAGGTGCAGGGAGGATTTTTCTTCTAATTCTAAAACAATGAGCTATAGAAGATGAACGTATGATTTTAAGGAATTTGCTTGTTGCCTGCCATTAATTCATGTGCTGGTTTTAGGGTTTCGAGACTTGTTTCTCTATAACAGCTCAATGAGCAGATTCACAGCAGGTGACAACAGATGACCAAGTTATGAATCCCACAAGTACAGAAGTCAGCTCCATGTGCCAGTAACAGAAGCATATTGAGCTTCTAACCCTTACACCTCCTAATTGGAAAACAGTCTCTTGACTTGAAAGTGTAAAACCAACTATGACAGCTGAGCAGGTCTGTAGATGTGCTTGTAGACATTGCTTATAGGCTAATGTCAGAAGTTATATTCATGTGCAGGTGATAGGATGTTTTGGTTTGCAGTCACTTACTAAAGTTTTAGTAGACCAGAACATAATCACACCTGTGCTTCTGAATATTTCTCAATAAATATAATGAGTAGTCACCAGCAAAAGAGCATTTTCATACATGCATGTGTTGCAAGAAGGTCTATTTTCTTTTGGGGTTGAACCCTCTTGTAATGGTGAATCAGCACCTTGAACAAGTGATATTAGAGGGGTAAGTACGCTTGTATGCCAAGTTTGCTAAAACAAAATCGCATGCAGCTTGGGAGAGCCAATTCCCAACCCAATATAACCCCCAAAACAACAATGGCAAAGTCAGAAATCAATATGGGCCCCTTTATGACCAACTTAAGAGATATGATAGCTTGCCAAGCCAAAAAATACGTGAAACTTGAACCACAAGTGTGACAGAAAATAATACATCGACAGAAAAAAGACACACCACTGTTAAAGCATAGTTAAAAAATGATATGGCTTTGTTAGAAATAGGATATTTATGAGAGAACAAGATGGCATGGCCTCCCCAGATGGGGGCTGGAAAACAGAGGCATTTCAGCATTCCCCCAGTCAAGAAGCAGTTTTTTTTTTAGATCAATGCACATTTATTCCTCTGCCTGTTGTAACTTTTATGACAAATGATGGTGTTGCATAATGAAAGAAACATAAGGACTGTCACAGACCTAAATAGATATGGAACTGTTTACATTTCCTACAGTTTGCTAACCGTGTATAGTTGATACATGGTTGCTGTGAACTGGAGGAAAGAAATAGATGGAGAGGAGCAAATTAGTAAAAAGAGTGTGGCTGCATTATCTGGAGCTCATTTATTTCTGAAGCCGTTGCCAGTATGATAAAGTACTATTAATTGACAACTAGTTCTGTGTATGTTTATGTCTATAGGTCACTTATTGCCTTTGTGATCAGTTATAAGATGTATTTTAGTAATAATATGTATTTACCCTATCTTCTGTTTTAATAACCTGTGAATTATTCTGAAAGCATCATGGGGATCATTTGCTTGCTGATAAGTTGTTATTTCACCCTTGTTTGTTAAATTATTTTATACATTTTTTTATTTTATAGTATTACTAATACTATCCCTACTATTTATAATTTATTGCAAAGCGCTGCTTAATATATACAGAATAATGTCCAATATTCTTATATTTTTAAACAGGGGGCATGTTATTTTTATAATACAAACATTTTGGTGAGTTATGATGCACAGCTAACTGATATACCTGTAGCTATGTTCCTGTAGCTGACTTCCGTTGGTGTCTATGTTTGTCTATAAAGTAAGTGCTTACTGCCCAGTTTCTCCCCTAAACTGAGCGCTCATGCACACACAAATGATGATGCCTGCACACAGCAAACTGTACTATGGTAAGGGCACATGGGCTTGTGCATTCACTTTTTTTAGCAGGCGGAGAGAAAAAACCAATGCACTTCCATCTTTTCCTTCCTGTGTCTGCACTCAATCTGATACACATGGAGTTGGACTGTGTGTAAACACACAGAGCAGATATTGGTGTGAAAATGCACACAGTCACATATACGCACCAATTGTGTGGCTGAACACATGTCATTACCATGCCTGTCGTTGCAGATGCAGGAAAGAGCAGATTGAGGCACATTGGGTTCTCTCTGCCTGCTAAATCATAGCCCCATGTACCATTAATTGCACAGAACATTTTGTATTCACTCATATAATGTAGCACTTACACAGTCTTTAAAATGTATTGCCTACAAATAAATGAAATCCTATTCTGTCCCACTATTTCAATACGTTAATGTACTATGTGTACCTCCAATATACATTTTTATGCATTTGATTAAAATTTTGAGCTGGTGTTTGAAACCTGAAAACCCTGAATATAACACTCATATATATGGATTACAATGCTAGATTTCAGCCTATTGGATTAGAGTTCTTAGATTTTATGAAAATTTCATCAGCTACTGTACAACAAGCATTTTATTCCCTTCCTAAGAAATTTATGATTGCAGCGTGCCAAGAGTTGAAGGTGTGGAATATTATTTCTAACTATTACACAGCATGAAGGCAGTTATTGGCCTGACTCAGGGAAAGCAGATTAATCCTGTTGTGATCCAGCTATTAATGACTGCAGTGGGCCCCGTAATCCTTGCAGCTATGCAGGCCTGTATACTTCTACTCCTTCTACAGCACACTGCAGGGTACATGTATTAAAGGCACAAGAACATATAGCTCTTTGTACAGATAGAAAAACACAAGCATTAAACGTTACAAAACAAGTAGAAATTTGAGAAACCGGAAGTGTGTGCTGCCTTCACTAATTCAGTGTGACAAATCCAAACATGATGAAATATACATTAGCAGACATTATAGACTCTTTCTGAGAACAAACAGACATCGGACATCTGACGTGCTCATAATAGTCGGTTATCGCCTAATAACACAAAGGAAGGATACACAATATAAGATAACTCTTAAACAATACATATCTGTTATTTCTGTTACAGGTACAGGTATTCGTCATATATAAACCTAGTATCCAGAAGGCTCTGAATATCTCATAGAGTTCATTTTAATGAAATAATTAACATTTTCAATTTTTTTTCCTTTTTCTCTGTAATAATGAAACAGTACATTGTACTTAAATAATGAATCCGTAATGGGGGAAAACAATCCTATCATGTTTAGTTAATGTTTAAATATTTTTTAAGCAGATGTAAGGTATAAAGATCCAAATTACTGAAATATCCCTTATCTAGAAATCCCAGGTTTGTAACAGTCTGAATAATATTTCCCATACATGTAGTGGCCAAGCTTCACAACCTTTATATCAATTATCTAACATCTTACTGCTGGTAAGAATGATAAGAAGGGCCTGAGGTACTTGGGTTATTCAGCAGCATATGAGGAGGCACATTTATTAAGGGACAAATTTCAAATTAATGTGAGTTTTTTTAAATTCACATGAATTCGATTTTACACAAATTTTCGAATATTCAATTATTTATTTAAAAAATTGTAAATGTAAAACTCATACCAATTTCACCGACTTGAAAACTTGAAGCGAATTCATCCAAACTCGATTCGAACAACTCCAAATTGGTCACTGCACCTCTCCCACTGACTTATACACTAATTTAGCAGGTTTAAAGTGGCAAATAGTCGAATTTGAATTCTTAAAGGGCTAGAGTAAGATAAATCTCTAAAATCAAATTTGAATTTTTTAAAAACCTGAATCGTGTTTGGATACTTCCCTAGTCAAATTTGATAGCTTGAAAAAATTTGTAGTATATGGGGCCCGCCGGATCAAAGGCTAACCATTCCAGATGCAGCGATCACCCACCCCTGTCATGCATCCCCCCTGCACTGCTCCACTGTGTACCTCTGAAAACTTAGGTTCAAGCCAACCTCCCTGGGGCCCACTTAATTTTTTCCCAGTGTCTTAGTGGCTCATCCCTGTTACATATGAAAAAATTATACTTAAGTGTGTAATTTGCTTCTGTGTTTACAGGCATCATGTTCTTGTAATGTTATTTAATATTGACCTTTTATGTTAAATGGAAAGTTCACAATTTGTTTTGGCTTTCTGGAGGGGTAGACCCTGTCACTAATAGAAAGCCTGGCAATACTCAGCTGGCAGCCCCCAGTTTTATAGATAGCAAAGAGCAGTGATAGCCAATCCATGGTTTTCCAGCTGTTGTGTTATTACAACCCAAAACAGATGGTAGGACTTGTAATTTAGCAACAGCTGAGGAGCCGCAGGTGAACTATAGATCAAAGTTTTCCATGTGTGCTGCTTGTCAGTATATAGCTGTGCTTCATAGAACTATCTCATGTGCAGACCTGATAAATATGTGGAACACAACAGAAATGTACTTATTGGCTAGTGAGCCATTATTAATAATAACAATAATAATAATAACCAGCACAGTATAGCACAGTTGCATAGATGCATAGTTGCATAAACCCTTATTGTCACAAAAGTACCATGATGGGGGACTGAATACAAAACATACCACTGAAGTTTAATCCACAATTAACTACCTGGATCCAGAATATAAAGCCCATTAGATGTTTGCATGCCGGTAGCACAGTATTGCAGAAATACAGATGTTCCCAGATATATCAGATATATATATTATTGCATAAACATTGACCTTTCAGAAATCGTGGGACGATAAGTCCCAGCTTCTCTCAATTAGCAGAATGCTGCCAAAGGCAGCTCAGTTTTGTGTCTATAAAAAATATTCACCCCCTTTGAAATATTCATGTTTTATTGTCATAGATGGAATCAACAGACTCTTTCATATCTAAAATGGGGAAAACACAATTTATAATTAAAAAACACAAAATAATTGATAACGATATACCCCTTCAAGTTAGTATTTAGTAGTAGCTCCTTTGTAAGCAGTTTCAGTCTTGAATATGTGTTGATAGGTCTGAATTAGATGGAAAAGGATAGAGAAGGAGAACAGAGTTAGAAACGCAGATTACAAATTGAGGATGATGGAAAGAAAGAGGAAAAAGACAGAAAGGGAAAGAATAAACAGAAGAAAAAATAGAAGAAAAATGGGGTAGTCTTTTAGTAGAAACTATGTACTGTGAACCCCCAGACATTTAGGTTTGGTAAAATTTTCTCTCCCTTTCTAAAAAGTTACTCTACACATCTGTTTTGGGATGCACAATTAACACTACATATGGGGAACAAATAAACCTGCCTAAAGAAACAAAATCTCCCACTTCACGCTCATCACTTTTTTTGGTTAATATGACCAGTTTCTGAACTGCACTTTCAGTAAGAACCACAAAAACAGCAAATTACTATGTGTCTCACTGACAAATGAACACACATTGAATGGAGAAGCATTTGGGAACCAACAGGAGATAATAAATTGACTTAATTGCTTACTTGTGCTTGGAATCCTATGGAATGCTAGCAGGAGAGAGAGCTCTACAAAGCTCAGCTTCTTATCTATCTCTCTGTTTTTTGATGGTAGAAAAAAAGTTTCTACTTGGGAGGTAAACATGCTGGAAAAGCCTAATTAGCTGAACTATTTATACAGGGACGTGTTGCCCCAATGGGGAGGTAAGGTGAGGTCATGACTTGGATGGTCCAACTTGATGCATCTAGCAGGACCGGAACTAGGGGTAGACAGAAGAGGCAAATGCTTAGGGTGTAGTGGACAGTGTCTGCTAGGCAGTTCCTTCTTCTAAAGTGGGCTCTGTCCCCCCACCGCATGCTGGGTATTCTCCACATCGGCACTGGCTAGCTCAGCACATACGCACAGCAAGCATGTCATAAGCACATGCAGTAAATTGTGTGCACATTTGCTTGGTGGACAGGGGCTGAGAGCTAGCCACTGGATGGCCTAGGCTAGGGTCTGGGTTGGACTGGGGGGCTGGGGGCCCACCGAGGTTGCTGTCTCAGGTCCCCCCATAAGCGCAGGGTGTGGATCTGGGCCTAGTCGACCCTGCCAAGTGTGCCCAGCTGGCTTGGCCTCAGGCATCCAGACATGGTCAAATGCTAATGGATAGGTCCAAATACTGCAGTGTATCAATTTGTTTGCAAGTTGCTCCAACAGATTAATGGATCAGTTATTACTAGTATTCATACACTGGATCCCCATAAACTGCTCAGGAGGCTTTGCTGTAATTTTCTTAACCAATTCCATTTTATGGAAGCTGGTTATGTTTGTTTTTAGAGAAATGGAAATAGGGCCTTTTAATGTATCATTTTCATAAGCCCTACATAATGTCTCCATGTTTCCAATATAGACAAAAACCGACAGGCAAAACAAACACCCCATAACTATTCATGCTTAGTTGAAACCCACAACTTGTATCCCTCAATGCTATTTGGTATTTTTAAAGCAATGAAAACTAACATTTTGAAGGCAGTATGAACCCCATTTGCATGATGGATACTAAATATAATTCAATATGAGCACAGGTGAAACAATCATTGCCCTGCGGCTTCTGACTGTTGCCTATACACACTCATGTTCCAAGGCTGAACAGTTATGGGTATTTGCACTGCATGGGTTCCTGCTCATGTATTAATGACATAGAGGTTAAAGCTACTTATCTATTAGCTAATTACTCCACTTGTGTATCTGTAACCCCATGGGCTGTGCTGAGCACTGCTGCATTAAAGGATCTACAGTTACAAAAATAACAATAATAACATTAGTTCTTTGTGACAGCAACCCTTTAATCAAATTCCTGACAAGAAAGACATGTGTTGCTTGCCCTTCTGCCTGCCAGTGGATGCAGGACTATTTTTTCTTATATAAATATAGAGAGTTCAGATATGAGTAAACAGGAATCTGATTGTGGGTTGCAAAGTACATGTGCTCTTGAGAGTTTGTTATTAATGCATGAATTAAGGCTACGGCATATTAAACTGTAGGTGACTATACAGTATAAATACTATTGTATATGTTTGTGGGATAAAGGGATAGGTCACCTTTATGTTGGTCTTTAGTATGCCATAGAATGGCATTTCTTTCTAGAAACATTTCAACTGGTCTTTATTTGTTATGTTTTATTTTACCTTCTTCTTCTGCCACGTTGGCCCTGACAGCTGAAAACCATTTTGAAGCGTATGCTGCTCTTCTCTTCTGCTGCTCTTCTGATTCCCCCTTACTCTCCTGTGTTAAACTACACTGGCAGGCACAGTATTGACCTAAGCGAAGTTAAAAGGAGCTACATGAAGCAGGGAAAACGTGAAAGAATGCATTTTTTGGGCTGATGTTGTGCAGCTAAAAAGGAAACATATAGGAAAACATACGCTTCTCTCCACCCACCTAAAAAATTCAGGTAAAGAGAAGCGGGGCACATGCACAAAGACCTGTTCATTAAAATGTGTGTGAATTTAGAGGTTTTCATTTTTTTTATATTTTGAATAAAGTCACCTGAAAGTTTTACTTGTTTATTAAATTGTGGAACAATTTGAATACCGCAATAAATCATGATAAGCATGGATAAATCACCCCCTTAGTATGCCTTTCCCCTTATTATGTTTTTATTCAAAACCTCTTCTATTCATATTCCAGTATTTCTTTCAAACCACTACCTGATTGTTAGAGTAAATAAAACCCTAGCAACCAGATCACTGATAAAATGGCAGACTGGAGAATTACTGAACAAAAAGCTAATAATTCAAAATGCAATAAAAATAAAAGCGCTGATCCGAATGTCATCATACTAAAATTTAATTTATAAGTGAGCCACCCCTTTATGGAAAATGAATTGTTTAGAATGTACATCAGACAGGTGGATTCAAAATACCCTTATTTGATCTGCTCCTATTAATAATGTAAAAGGTAAGTATCATTATTAGTCCCAGTATAGAACACTGCATATTGGGTGTGGTGGATGCATTGCAGAATTCAGTCCCAAATTTTATATATTTGCTATTGGTTTGAATATCCACTAAAACACATGTGTAGCGTATACTATAATTATGATGAGACACTGAAAGTCAATGTAGCCTTTTGCTGGGACCCTAAGGGTCACGTGATTGCTCTCAGTTGACAACTCTGTATTACAGGAACATTTAGGAAAAGTGTTAATATTATAGCACCACTGACTCCCACAGGGCAGAAGAAGGGGATACAAACACAAGACATACCATTATTTACATACAAATGATGCATTTCTTACACTTCCATATTGGTTTACATATTGTTAAGAGACAATGGGCAAAATGCTATTTAACATGCAAAAATCATATGCCATGGTTTATCACAGGAAAACTCAATATAAGTCTTTGGAGAAATACAGAATTTGGTGCTTTTCCCATTAAACTGAAACTGACACTGTTTGTGAGGATTTAAAGTTTAAAATTGTATAAAATAAGCATAATTTCACAATTTTGGGCCCATTACAACAATAGTATAACAGTTCTGGTTTTTGAGCTGGTGATCACTTGCTTACTTAATGGAAGCATTTCCCAAACAAAGGTCATTTACACTATGTGTAAAAAACATAGTATGATAATGGGACAGATACAATTTGATGATAAAATTCCTAATTCCTGATTCATTCCCAAATGTGCCTATAGACTTCAACATAGTTGTCATGGGATGAACCATGCAATCACTTTATCTCAATTCAATTCCGTAGACTTCTTTTAAGTCTTCATACGATAAAACCTGAGATACTTTTTTTTCACATTGAATTGCATCTGGCCCAATTTCTGTTATACAAGGCTGGCCAGGCTGTATACATTAAAGACAGATGAATACACATATCTACATTCCTAGAAAATCTATATTTCTTCAACTGCTAGTTGTAGGCAATTCTGTCCAAATGAATAAAACAGAATATGGTTACATAAAACTGTAATAACAAAAGATTAGGGAATTTGTATAAAATCTCATTTCATTTTCCACATAATGCACCCCTTATAGCAAACAACACTGAATGCGCCCCTTAAAGTAGCAGGACTTGATTGATCAGTGTGGGTGGTCTTATATACACACAAACACACACTGCTGATACCCTAGCACTCGCCAGCCTCGCAGAGAGAATTTAGGATTCTATTGTCAAATGGAAAGCAAAGAAAGAGGTGATGATTAGGCAGACAGAAAGGCCCACCAGAGCAGACAAGGACACATGCCAGGCCTGGCCTTACCACCCTTCTACTTTGGCTTTACATCTCAATGCTGTCTAACATGCAGAGCATCAACCCTTCAACTAAGAAAAGAAAGTCATCATTTCTGAAATTTTTTAAAAAATACTCTAAGCTGGAGCCAACTATACACACAAACAACAAGACAATGTAAATAGTCACTAATTAATTGTGGCCTGGATGTTCCTCGTGCAAGGGAATCTGAGGCAGTAAAAGGAAGAACTACATCCTGAAATGAGCAAATCATTGCCAGGCCTCCAGATTGAATTGAATTATATATATATATACACACACACATATAAACACTGCTTGAAATAAATCGTAAAAATAAGGATTAGGCATAAAAATATTGTCATAATGAATAAAACGTTTTAAAAAATGAAAGAAATGTTATAAAAGCAATGGCTGAAATTCCTATGCTTATTTTTCGTTTTGAAGTATCCACAGATCTGCATTAATAAAAGCCAGAGGGCTAAACAAAACACTGCTTTTCCCCCATTCATATGTATATATATATACATATATATGGAAAATAGGTTCTCAAAAAAAGTAATTTATAGTTATTTTGGACATTTCATTAATTCCAAAGTACTGAGACTTCTCCTGGTACTTCCCCATCCTTCTGCATGTTGAATAACAACTTCTAGTTCTATTGCAGGTGATCAGGATATCCTGTAATGTTAAAGATTTCCCTTTTGTATTGGCAGCCTGGACCAGAACATATGTGGAGCATTAATCATATTAGTTGCTACAATGAATACATATTCCTCTACAACGCTTTTGTACAGAATAAAAATGCCATATGACCTGTGATTCACACAGCACTACGAACAATGTTGGCGCTATAGAAATACATGTGAATAATAATATGTTAGGGGATGATTTTTACAGTATGGATTTGGGTCAAGAGAATGAGCAAAAAAAAGCAATCTGTACTGTCAGGACCTGTCTGATCTAGAATTATGGAGTTTATCTTTTTTTTTACTTTTTTTGTAGCAAAATATATTATAGTCTATGGGCAACTTTTTTTCTCAGCCCAATTGCATTAAAGTGAATGGGTGGTTTTTTCTCAGTGGAATGTATTCACAGAGAAGTTTTGTTGTAGTCTCAAAATAAAATCCACTGATGGAGAAATGCAGAATATATTGGACTGCTTGTGACTTCTCTTTGTACTCTCTTTCCCTCTGACTACTGTGGATTATGTTCCTGACCTCTGTCTAACTTTTGGATATTAATTAGTCTGAACCTGCTCCTGGTTATCTACCTTTGGTTAACAGCAAAGCGCCTACGGGTGCCTATTACTGGCACCTGTGTTACACTATATTTGGGCTCATTCCTCTTCACAACTCAAACTCTGAGTTCCCAGTGACAAACGTAGGGGCGTCTATTATTCGTTAGGCCCTAGAACTCTGATACATTGTATGTGTTTTTTATACTGTCACGAGGAATAGATTATCTATTATAAAAACAACCAAAGCCTTGGCTAGAATAATATTGAAAGATTTCTAAAGTTTATATACAGTAAAAAAGCTGGCTACATGCTTGTATATGATTTGGCCCCCCATGGATGTTCAGATTTCATTGGTTCACACAATGGTTGTTTATGTTAAAATTTACTTTTTAATGATTTAGAGAGTAATATTACGGGAAAATTTGCAGTTGGTATTTTTATTATTTTAATTATTTTGCTTGTTGTTCATCTCTGTAGTTGAATTTCAGCAGCTATCTGGCTAATAGGATCTAAATTATCCTAGCAACCAAGCAATGGTTTCAATGAGAGACAGGAAAATGAACAGGAAAGGGACTGAACAGAAAGGTAAGTAATAAAAAGTAGCAATAACAATAGTTATTTTGACAGCATGGGGTCAGTGGCCCCCATTTGAAAGTTGGAAAGAGTCAGAAGAAGAAGACAAATAATTCAAAATAAAAAAAAAATAAAGATCTGTTGAAATGGCCATCCTATAACATAGGAAAAATTAAGGAGTTGCTGGTTGAAATAGTTCAGAGGTTCCCAACCTTTTTTGCTCGTGAGCCACATTTAAATTTAAAAAAGAGTTGGAGAGCAACACAAGCATGAAAAAGTCCATGTGGATGTCAAATAAGAGCTCTGATTGGCTTTTTGGTAACCCCTATATGGACTGGCAGCCTACAGGAGAGAATGTTTGGCAGTACATCTGTTTTTTATGCAACCAAAACTTGCCTCTAAGCCAGTAATTCAAAAATAAGCACCTGCTTTGAGGCCACTGGGAGCAACATTCAAGGGGTTGGAGAGCAACATGTTGCTCGCGAGCTACTGGTTGGGGATCACTGAAATAGTTGAATGGTCACACGGGGACAGAATGCTGGAAATGAAAGATGAAGTCATATTATACTGTCACATGACAATCAGGTCATCAGCCGACAGGATTAACCGCCCAGACTGACTGTGAGCAATGGTCAGCCTATCTGAAATCTATCAGAATGGTCAACCATCTTACACCATGTGTGGGCAGCTTTTGAAGTGCCATAATCACTTTGGTACTGAAGCACAGAGGTATGTTTCCTCCTCACAGCATGTTGCTGGATTCAGGAACAAGTGTCAACTGAGAATACTGCGACAGCTGCAAACACAGAGGTGGGGAATCACTGAATTTTACAAGCCAAATATATCTATAGCTCAAAATACAAGGCATGGGACACAGTCTGGTGAATATGGGAGTTGCTGTCCGGCTGTGAGTGGGCTGAAAGCATCGAGATTGAAAATCACAGCTTTAAAACATCTGTATATTTGTAGCTTCATATCCAATAAATGTGACATGCCCAAAGTGCCAGGGGTTTCTGAGAGTTTTAGTTCAAAGAAAAGGGGTATTGTTTTCTTACAAGAGCAATTCACCCTTTGATAAAAGTGCCTATTATGGGTTAGGGGTTAGACAACCAGAGTAAGAGTCTCATATGACAGTCTGTGGAATTTTGCAAGTCAGCACTGGCATTCAGTGCCCAGGATAAATGGCCAGTACCCTGATTTAGAGTGACACTTGGAGAAAAGGCTAACACTGATCAATGCACACAAATGCAGACAGTGACACTGATATATGATCTATGCACATGTGCACCATCCCCAGTGTCAAAATAGGGTAAATGTAAGCATTTGTTTCTTTTCATATTTGCTGCAGACTAGTTCACCTTTAATTTAACTTTTAGTATGACGTAGAGAGTGATATTCTGAGACAATTTGCAACTGGTTTCATTTTTGTATTATTTGTGGTTTTTGACCTATTTGGCTTTTTATTCAGCAGATTTCCAGTTTGCAAAATTTGCAATGTGGTCATTAGGGACCAGAATTGAACCATATGTTTGACCGTAAAGGGGGCTTGAACTGAAAAAGTCAGAAAGCCACAGTTACAGAAAGACAGCACTTAAATGCTTTATAATGCATAACACTGCCTACTAAAACTGTACTGTACAAAATGGATTATCAGGACTCGTGGAATGTTCCTTAATAAGGAATGCATAAAGTTGATTTATATTGCTGCATTTAAGATTGAAGAATTATAAAAAGATTTTGGCAACAAATAAGAGATTGTGCAACAGATACTTTACTGAATCGCCTTTCCAGAATGGTCTACACTTAAAATTCCTCATACAAGGCACTAAAAAGGAGACAGAAAGCTGCAGTAGCAAAAAAAACACTATTTATACAAGGAGTCAATATCTCAAGTAGTGATTTGTTCAAACCGAATATCTTATGTCCCAAATGAATTGGGTATAAGTGAAAAAAAAAAAAGTAACAGAGAACAGAAAAAAATGGGCTGAAATCAGAGAATATGAGTTATTTAATAGATACTGGTGGGACCAAAAATGTTTTTAAGGAAAACTTTAGGAAGTGTAAAATGTAACTTTCACAGTATTTTATTCAGCATACAGTTACAGTTTCTGGATAAGGGGTCTCCACTCTCCAATTTGGATTGCCATACTTTACTAAAAAATTATTTGAACATTTTATAAACCCAATTGTTTATGTGGATTGTCTCTGTTTGGAACACGTACAATGTACTGTTTTATTACAGAGAAAAAGGAAATAATTTTTAAAAATGTGCACCATTTTATTAAAATGGAGTCTATTTAAAGGTCGCCATAGACGCACAGATAATATCATACGAAACGAATTTTCGTATGATATTCAGTGCGTGTATGGTGGGAAATAAGCCGACAGATATCGTCAGAAGATTAAGATATCGGTCGGCTGGTTGATTGGGGTGGACGGAAAATTTTGATCGGATGCCTTTGAAAGCTCCCTGAACATCAGCCATTGTTAGTGCTGAATCGTCAGATACAAGTAGATCTATGGCCAGCTTTAGGGTTGTGTTAAAATTCAGTCTGGAGACCACTATTCCAACAGAGAGAGAGTCAAAAATACCAGTGCTCTGCAAGAGTGTAGCTGGAGTATAGTACCGCCATGTCTATAGTCTATAACTCTACATTGAACTAAGATCAATTCAAACTAGAGTGGACCCAGTCCAGTAATCTTATTGGTAGGCCCACAAAGCCACCTAAGATATTTGAGGTAGTATGACACGAAAAGGAGAACCAAGGCCAAGTGACAACGCAGACCACCTCCAAAGGTCTCCAAACACTCTCTGAAACTTAAAAACTAGGAATCTCACAACTGCATTTATCTCTGTACTTGTATATAAAATGATCAGTGTACAGTGGGGTTTGGGGGAACGATCTCATGCCACTTAGGGTCCAACATGAAGCATGCACAGTTAAAACCAGGTACTTAACGGACTCCCTTTCTCCTTGCCTTCTTTTGTATAACTGCCTTGTTTGTTCTGAATAGAAACAACCAAATCCTACTCATTTAATATGTATCACTGCCAGGCACAACCAGCACCTCATACAGAATAAGCGCAAAGCTTTATGCTTCAATCCGAGAGTGCAAAGAGTTGCCCCAAAGGGTACCAGATGCAACATATTTGCATAAAAGTTCACTATGAGCAGTTATTTTGCATTTTGCACCTTTTATTCTGGTTGACTAAGATTTTTTGTCCAATGCCAGTAGCAGTAGAATACTGGTCACCATATCTAATTTTAGAGTACCTAAGTATTATAGTGAAATGTCCACATCTAATGTTTGCTCATATATAGATTCTCACAGCTGGGGATTCATACCTTGCTTTATATGGGAATTTTCAACTCATTCTAGGTTCATCCAACATAACTGAAAAGACTATACTGAAGCCAGAATAGCGCATTCTAATCTTCTGAGAATCCCAGAGATAACCAGGCAAGGCTGGGAGATTAATCAGCAATCCAGAAGGCACAAGAACAGGCAGTGGGAAAATATATTAGCACACAGCATTGCTATAAATGGCATTATGAAATTGCAAGCTCCCAAGGGCAGTGACATCATCAACAATGTGTGTATGGGTGCATGTGTATGTAGGTACTGTATGTATGTATGTATGTACAGTATGTGGGCATATGTGTGGTGAGAGTGCACGTGTATATGTGTTTAGTGGGAGTGCATATCTATGTGCTTGTGAATAAGGGTCATAGACAAAGCAGCTGCTAGTGTGGTTGAGTTAAAATGGACACAAATGTTGTGTGCAGTGACACGTCTCTTGAAAGGTACTTGTGTCAAAACATGCCATTGCACTTCTGCATAGCTGCACTAAGCTCCATTGCATCTGCCCTGCCTTTTTGCTGAATCAGGTGTAATAGTTTGTGGAGGTAATATCAGGGCAGGAGACTTGTGGCAAAAGAAGCACATAGCAATGCCAAGTTGTGCTCTGGAAGTGATCTGAAAATATTTGCACCCAATGAGAGTGTGTGCAACTGTGTTTGTTTGATGCATCAGGTGCAGTTGTGACAGGGGGTGTAATCAAAAGTCGCAGGGTTATTTAAAATGGTGCCTTTGCAACTGTTTAGCACTGCTCACAATATAAAATCAGTCGCTGGCTAATATTACATTGTCCATTAACACTTGCTGTGGAGTTTCAGAAATATTTTGTCCTTTATGTAGTAAAAGACACTAAAGGGGAATGTTTTGCATCCTAAAGACCTCAACAACTTCATCGCAAAGTTTGCGAACAAATAGCTTTTGCAAACACTGACAGTGTATGTAATTCATTTTTGCAAGCACAGAATATTTAAAAAAATTCCAGGACAAGTGTTAACACAAAACCTTTGCTTAGAGCTAGTGCGCAATGTAACATTCACCACCGACTTTTACAATTTAAATAAAGCTTGCAAATTTTAATTTCACCCCGTGCATTTGCCTAGAAGCAGTAACACATTGCAAACAATCAGCAGGAAGCTTTTGCTGATCACCTGTTTAAAAGCAAGCATCTTACTGGTTGATGTTGGTTACTGATCCTGGGTAAACTTAGTACCCTTTATTACATATGGGGATTTGTCGCTAAAAAGATTGAACCTGCGCAAATTAAATACATAAGCTGAGAATGTTCACAAAAGCTATTTGTTCACAAACTATGCAGTGAATTCATTGAGGTCTTTAATCAGTCAAAAAACAAGGTCGGCAACTTTTGCAAGTGTCTTAGCGCAGGTTTTTTGCGCAAGTGAAGGATATTACATTCCCCCTTTTGAGTGGCTGCAATTACACTAGAATTCTTTGTGAATGTGATAGTGATTGTAAGCTACACAGTCACAGGGGTGATATATAGAATGTGAGAGAGGAATTTAAATAAAGGATAATAGCAATATAAATGTGGATGAAAAGCAAAGCAGGTGCTGGGCAGAGGAACACCAAAACTGAATGCAGGAAAGACAGGCCAAAAGTTGAGACAGAATGATAAATGAAAGGAGGAGATACAGCAGGGAAAGAATAAAAGGAGAGGGTGCTGGGAAGGAAAGAGTCAAGGCTTAGCCTGGGTTACATTCCAGAAGTAGCTCTGGGGAGGATTCTCTCCTGGGAAACAAGGGATCTATAATTAAAAGCCCCCTCTGCTCTGCTCTGAAACTGAAAGAATAAATAACAGCAAACTTTCTCCTCCACCTGCTGAAGTCATCATAGCGACTCATAACCAGCTGTGCGCAGGATTCCTTACTCCAACTTTATAATATACGACCTGAGGGAAACCATTTTCTTTCCCCTCACTATTTACTGGGCCATTTGTTAACACTTCAAAGCCCTGCCTCATCATTTCTCCTTTGTAATATCTGGCTTCATAGCAGCACCATTGTAACCACAGACCCCCAAGATCTGCTTTACAGAAGAGATGCTCCTTTTGCAGCTTTTTCTGTTGTGGGGTTTTTCATTGTTGTCATTGTCACATTTTTTAAATTTAAACCAGAAATGAATCGCTGTATATGGCCAGATGCACAGCTCTGTACTCGCACTTGCCCTTTGGGACTAATTCCGAGTCTGCTTGGGTCACCATATTTGCTTTTACTTGAAAGAGAAATCATGACAGAAAACAGCTTTCTTTTACGAGAGTAAACATATTGTACTTGCTAAAAAATGCATGGTGTGTTTGTGTGGGAATTTTAGTTTAACAACAGATGAATGAGCATAAATTGGGCATCCCTCCATGTACCAGCAGGGTCTGTAATGAATTTCAGCGTAATTATTGAGTAATAATGTAAAGCATAATTCACCCCTGCTATTAAATATAAGGGTATTAAGGGTATGGGTATTAGAAGCCACCAAGGAATTCCTGAAATATATAAAGACATGAAACTATGAATATAATTATTAACACATTTATAAAGTACAAATATTTTCCATAGTATTGTGTATAGAGATGGGTGTAATGGAATACATAGAAATATTAACTGGTAGAAGAAGTAAAGAGGGATCTGTTCAATCTATACTGTTCTTATTGATCTTTCTTGTGTCTCAAAATGGCCATACACTGTGAGATCTGTTCATTTGGCGAGGATGCCAATTTGTCCTCCTATATGCTAGAATTAATTTTATGTTGATCCAATCGGCTCATGCTGTGAACCTATGCTAACCTGTCAGACAAGAACCATATAAATAAAACAATGTAGCCCATGTCTGATGACATTTTTAAACATTCTAATAGAGCAGTACCATCTTACCATGCTCTCTCCCAGGCCATAGAGATCAGTTGCCAAGGGATGCCCAGAAGAGACAGGTAATGGCAGCTCAAATCTTCTATAGAAACTCCTTGGGAGTTGGGACAGTCAATTGGCCTGTGAAAAAAAGCATAGAAAATCAAATTAGGCATGCACCGAATACACTATTTTAGAATTTGACTGAATCCAAAAACCTTCATTAAGGATATGGGTGATTCCGAAACTAAAGGAAGGGTTAAAGAAAATGATTTGCTTGTTGGTGGGACAAAAAGTTGTGTGATATTTCAGTCTGGTTTGGCCAGGCACTATAATGAAACAGAATCTGAATCCGACTAAAAAAAAAAATATTGGATTTGGCTGAAATTCAAGCCAAATACTGGATGTAGTGTGCCCCTAAATTTAGTTCATTTTAGGCACCCCCCCACCCATTGAAATAGACTTTTTTGCTCTTTAAAGGGGTGATTCACCTTTAAGATTGCTTTTATTATGTTATAGAATGTTGAGTTCTAAGCAACTTTCCAATTGGCCTTCATTATTTATTTTTTATAGTTTCTAAATGATTTGCCTTCTTCTTCTGACTCTTTCCAGCTTTCAAATGGGGGGTCACTGATCCCATCTAAAAACAAAAAGGCTGCACATGTAATGATATATATATATATATATATATATATATATATATATATATATATATATATATATATATATATATATATATATATATACTTTTTATTACTGATCTTTCTATTCAGACCCTCTCCTATTCATATTCCAGTCTCTTGTTTAAACCAATGTATGGTTGATAAGGTACTATGGACCTTAGCATACCAGATTGCTGAAATTGCAAACTGCGGAGATGCTGAATTAAAAGCTAAATAAGTTAAAAACCACAAATAATAAAAAATAAAAACCAATTGCACATTGTCTCAGAATATCCCCTTTTAAATCATACTAAAACTTAACTTATACTTTAAAGTGGCAGTGTTTTTTTGTTTGCATTACATCCAGTAAACATAAATTAAAACATTTCAATGGTTTTAAGGTTATTTGTAAATGCTATTTCAATATATAGGTATAGGTATGTACTTGATCTAAACTTACATTTAATTAATCCTTATTGGAGGCAAAACAATTCTATTGGGCTTATTTAATGTTGAAATACATTTTTAGTAAGCTTAAGGTATGGAGATCCATATTACAGAAAGATCCCTTATCTAGAAAACCCCAGGTCCTGAGCATTCTGTATAACACCTCCAATGCCGGTAGCATATTTATATTTATTTATATAGACATATTATTATAAATGATGACAGGTAACAAGTGCTTCTCATCATGATGGGTAACTCAAGTTATTTATTGTTTACACATTTGTATAAGGAAGTCACAGTCTTATAACACAATTATTTATTTTTTAGAATCTTTACATTGTACCGAAGTTGGTTTTGAGGAATGACACGTTTTACACTGCAAATTGGACATTTTTTTCACAAAGGCCCAAATGGATTGGGTTTGTATTTATAAGAATATTTTTGACTGGGTGGGTTAAAAATTTTTTTACTAGGGTGTTCTAATGGAGACACGCCTGTTGGGTGAGATCCAGAGATGATTGGAGGCCGTCACGAGGGGCGGGTTAATTGGTTAATGACTGGTTCATTGTTTTAGGTATTTATATGTAATCATATTATGTTACCGTATGCTTGACAAAGGGGGTAACCCCGAAACGTTGTACCGCTATTTGCAATAAACACTTTTGTGTTTGATAAGTCCTGTGTGCCTTTGGATTCTTTTGGATGCTAACTCAAGTTGTGACACAGGGTCACCACTAAAAGAGAGACATATTGGCACCTGTAAGTGTGGGAAAGGATCAAGCTTGTTATTTCCAGCAGTAACACTGGGCTTTCTTGTGCTGCTATTTCACTACTCAATGAGTAACTACTTGTTAAAACTTGAAATATTTTATGTTTACCCAGTCAAAGTCTGGTTTGTGTTGTGCCTTAGAGCATTACAAGGAGCACCCAGATTACACCATAAAAGAACCAGCTGGTGCCTGTAGTCTGCCCACACCCTGGATTGAAGGCTAGTCAATGTATTTTTTCTTCTTTCAGTAAAGTGGAACTTCTTTGTGCTACCTTCATTATGCATTATCATTCCAGATTTAGTCTGCAGAACTCATTAAGGACCAGTGCGCAAGCATTAAAGAGTGCAAAAGTGCACCACTTATGGCCAGTTAAGGGAAAACTTGAACCTGTAAAAATTGGAAATGCAAACTGTGTTGTGGACTTTATGGTGCAAGCTATAAAACCATAAACGTATGTCCCCTAGCACTCATTAGCTTGTATGTCTTAATGTGAATACCCATCTCCCACCCTCCTATACATGCACTGCTAATGAATGCATACATAGTAAGGTGCAACTTCTTCTTGTGAGTATCGGACTGGGCCAGTGGAATACTGGTAAAAACCAGGTTGGCCCCAGCCCAGACCCGCACCAGCAGATCCTGAACTGCCCCATGATCTCACCCCCCCAATCACGGCCTCAACTACCACACAGGTAAGAATGGGGTCCCAGAGGGGGGTTGTGACTTGGGTGGGGGGCAAAAGAGGTAGCAGGCCCCAGAAGGGCTTTCATACACATCCTTTAATATGGCAATAAATCTATTTTTGGGGGATGGCTATTTGATCAGCTCTCTTATTAAGTCTCAAAGCATTCTTGGTGCATAGTGGGCTGATGATTTCTCCGATGACATGTTTGTGGGTTAGAAGGTATAAAAATGATTATGTCAAAGAAAATAGTCAGTGAAGGTCTACAACAGACTCTGAACAGTAAAAATACCTCTGAAGCATGGATCCAGCACATAGGCCTCTAGTTGGCCTTTCCCGGTTTAACAATGAACAATTTTCGCTGCCCCGTTGAAATATATCTCTATTAATTCTTTAAGACAAGGACTTTAAACCCAACAGCAGCATTTAAAGTGACAATAGAAATTCTTTCTTCTGTTACTTCCATTTCCAGTACAAACTAGAGCATTCCAATGGCTGTTACTAGGTCTCAACTCTACCAGTTACAAGAGGTGGCTTTTTGCTTCAACTTGATTCCTTTTGTGGCTCTGGGTCTTTTTGCAGCTTCAGGTCTTCAGCTCTTTTGGACTTAGGCCTGGTACAGTAGTACCCCCTGTGCCCCCCTGATGCCGGCCCTGCTAGTGAATGACATCGTAAGCCTCAATTACAACTACAGCGTGCAATTGTCAGACACAAATCACCATGTTTTTTTGGCCAGAATTCAGCATCATTTCCAGTGGGCAAATGCACATGCGTCAAAAAACTTTTAGCATGTTATACGTTTGGTGCAGTTTTGAAGCAGCTACTAACACAGCTCACTGTAGAAACTTTGGAATTGCTGCAACATCTGAGGCTTTTATTTCAAGTTTCAGAGGTTCAATAATCCTACGTGCGCATTATTTATCAGTACAGGCAGGGTTGATGCATTGACACTATGTGCAACTATACAGAGTGTCTTTGGCTGCAAGCACCTTTAAGAAAAGGGTAAATATGTAAACTAATTTTTATCCATTATAGTACTTATAATAGTTTTTGTGTGCTAAATTAGACTTTATTTACTGTTTGGGAACTTTCAATAACGGTTCTATCTGACACTAAAATCCATCTTGCCAAGTGTGAGTTTAAAAAGCTTTAAAAAGTTCTACCCAGTTCTCTCCCTCCACTTCTTTTACATCTTAGAGGAGGGATTTGGATGTAATTAATTTTTATGTTTCACTTTAGGCAACATACACAGGCATCTTGTTTCCATTTAATGCCAGTTTCTAGCACGAATGGTGCATGATAAATTTAGATTTCAGTAATGTCTGGAGGAGCCTTCTAAGTTCTGCTGTACGTTGTTACAGTTTATATCTATTTTTTACATACCGTTAGTAGACCATGGAATTGCCATATCATGCTTTTAAATCCGCTGACTATAGCAGTCTCAGTGTATTCATCTTACTTGATAATGAGCAAGTTTTACTGGATATGCATTTTTTGACTGATTTAGTCTCATTTTAAGGAGAATAAAAATCAACTCTTTTTCTACGGTATATTCTGTTTGGTCTATGTTCTCTGCCAAAAATGCTCTACCATATAAAATTACTATAGATTTTTGTCTTATACATGTGAGAACTGAGCAGGAACACTTTTACACACACATATATATATATATATATATATATATTCACTACTTTTTGACATATTAGGGAGAGAGTCATTGTAAGAGGAGAAAGCAGGGACGTTTATATAGTGCTTTCAATCTATTAGCGCCCAACAATGAAAGCAGCATCTTTTGGAATAGGCTTAGACACCAGAACATTAAAGGGATGCTTTCAGCCCTCTCTAAAAATGTAATGCTCAGTTTACACCAAACCAGATTCATTGATTTGGATGGGTTTACATTTTCAGCCCTAAGGAATACCCTGGATAATTACAAAACGCGGCTGTCTGTAAGAAAAAACTGTAGTATTAATTGATCAGATTTGTAATAGAGCTGTTGTCCAGTGTAAGACAGCCTCCCCCATTAACTAACAGAAGGTATTTGTATTTTGTTTTTGTAGGAATGCACTTAATGCACAATTTTGGGATTAGGCCAAATCTTGAATTCTTAATGAAATATTCAGCCTGAACCAAATCCCAATATACATTTGCAATTTTGGCTAAGGAATGGTTAAAAAAACCCATGCATGCAGCATTCAGTGAACGTTTTCAATTTAGTTTTTGTGTGAAGAAAAGTCCAGTTATTTGAAGGGTTCAGATTTGGTTTGGCAAGGCATTTGGATTCAGCCGAAAAAAAATTTCTGTCCCTCTTTTTACTTCCAAAATGTTGGGAGGTATGGAAATGTGAAATTTTTTTTTAAAAAATGGCATCTTTTGCTTTGTGTGTGAATGTGCTGAATAGCATTGGAGTCAATGAGAAGAGCAATTTACATGCGTGTTTCACTTAGTTACACACATGCCCTGCATTGTTACTGGACTCTTATCTTTTCAAAAGAAAAAAAGGCCTCCCATTTTGCCAGCTTCTTAAAAACATCTGTGATTATTATTTAAAATAGTGAAAAATTAAAAAGGCATATTTTAATATATATTCATTTATTTTTAAAAATATTTTTCACTGATTGTGCTGTTTTGAAGTGAAGCGGCGAACTCAACGCGTGCCGAACTCGGCATGCAACGTACTCGGCGCGAGACGAAACTCAACGCACGGCGATACAAAACACACAGCGTATTTTTGTGAGCAATTCACTGAAACTTTCGTCATCGGCGAATGTCGGAACTTCGCCGCAAATTCGCCTAGGGCGAATTTATTCGCCCGTCACTAATCTTCATTAAAATTTCTCAGCAAGTCCAGTTGCTTTGAGTTACTTGTGTTAGATATACCATGACCTGGATGAATGAGAATCTTCATAGTCATACCCATCACAGTGACTTTTCAGATTTATGTACAGCATTGTAAATATTGTATAGGCTGCATGTATGTGGTTAAATTGGGGATGCACTGAATCTAACATTCAGCTTAATCACATGACAGATTATATTTTTGGAAATTGCTCAAATTTTAATATGCATATTGCTTTTGTCTTGCATCAGATATTTTGTGGGATTCGGTTTTCTGCCAAATTAAAAAATTATGGATTTAGTGTATCCCTAGTAAACATTACTTTAAAACTCCTACATATGTATTAATTTAAAGCAAGAGAACTCATTACTGAGCTTGTAATTGTTTCTTACTATTGCATGTTGGGATCTGATTGTCTTGCATGTGCCCCAAAAGATGGAGGTAGGTGAGTTTAATAACACACTGTATTCTTGAAAGTTCATTGTCTTCTGCAAAATATGAAAAGTATTACAAGTTATACAAAGAAGCATGCTGAAGATTAAAAATAAAGTTTATTTTTCTGATTTAACCAGATAAAATGTACTTATAGACTTTTTGGAAGGGGGGGGGTTATTTGTAGGGAGGGTTCCTGAACAGTTTGAAAAGTTCTGAACATAATTCTTATTACTTTAAAAACATAGATATTATCACCTCTATTTACCCCCTGATGCTAAATTCATAATAAGACATCAGCACAGGATAGGGACTGTTTGAGAGCTTCATCCCATGTGGTCACTGGACTGGCTTAAATACTTAAAGCTAATACTATGCATCTGAGCCTGAGAAAATAAACACTGGCATATCCAGGACCTTGTGTATCTGCACAAAACAGAGCCTTGTGTGTATCTGCAATACAAAGAGCTGTGTGTTTTTACCATACTGAGAAGTGTGTATTTGTAGCTCACCCAGGAGAGTGTATCTAACACAGCCAAGAGTATGTCAATATATAATTGAGGCGGGTAAGTAAAACAGACAACGTGAGCATCTTTATAACAAACCCTGTAGATTATATTTCTGATGGGGCCAGATATGTGTAGCAGTGCAGACAGATATATGTTATTATAATGTCTCTGTGTGGTGCCAATGCGTTATTAAAGGGATACTGTCATGGGAAAACATTTTTTTTTTAAATGTATCAGTTAATATAGCTGCTCCATCAGAATTCAGCACTGATTTACTACAAGATGGAGTGATATCACCCCCCCCCCCCAGCAGCCTAGCTACAGAACAATGGGAAGATAACCAGATAGCAGCTCCCTAACACAAGATAACAGCTGCCTGGTAGATCTAAGAACAGCACTCAATAGTAAAAACCCATGTCCCACTGTGACTCCTTCAGGTACATTGAGAAGGAAAAACAACAGCCTGTCCAAAAGCTGGCACAAGTCACATGACCAGGGGCAGCTGTGAAATTGACAAAATGTCTAGCCCCATGTCAGATTTCAAAACTGAATATAAAAAAATCTGTTTGCTCTTTCGAGAAAGGGATTTCAGTGCAGAAGTCTACTCGAGTAGCACTATTAACTGATGTGTTTTGAAAAAGTTTTAATATTTCTGTAACACATCACTATCCAAGTTTTTCTTGATTTTGTCCATTTCTCCACCATACCATGTTAATGGGCCTGATTACAGTAACATTATGATATCACACAAGGAGGTCTGTCGAACTCTTGTGCAGGCAGTGGGTCCTAAGAATGTCTTGAAGGACCATCTGTCGGACTTCATGCTGAACAGCTGTTCTCTTATACATATTACAACTATTGCATAATAATATAGCACACCCATGAGTATGAAGTATGTTGCAATGATCCAAGACAGTATAACAGGGACGAATTCTTATGTTGCAGATTGGAAAAACCAGCCTGCATTATTAACACTTGTTTGGAACGTGGATGGGGGTACAACAGAAAGCTGATAGGCATAGCCAAAAATAAAGGTAAACCCCTAGTTTAAGAGTAAGGGCCCTTACACACAGGTGTTTCAAACACTCATGTGCAAGGTGATGCAAATGGGGACACTTGTCCCATCACAAGTAAACTTCGTAAGCAACTTTCAACATTGTAAAACCGAGCACTGCACATACTTTCCCACGAACACCACAAATATTTTACAGACAAACCTCCCAAAAAGCATTTTCCGGGGATTTGTCACCTGTGGTAGCACAGATATAATTGCAAAAAATCTCTGTCATGAAAGGCACCCTAAATCCAGAACCCAAGCTAAGCTCCCTGGCCTCAGCTCTCACTTCTGCCTATAACTGCTGCCTTTCACCTTGGGAGGAGCCCTCAGCTAATTGGATGCCGCCAGGTCTTAATAGAGAGAGGAGCAAAGCTAAAAGGTTCTGGACAAGCACAAGGATACTGGTTTGAAGAATACCATCAAAGTGGAACAGGCGGGCTGGCCAGCACAAACAGAGCAGAATCATCAGGCAGGCCAGGATCAGGATTGGAGAGAGCAGAATAGTCAGTGGACAGGCAGAGGTCAGGATTGGAGATAATCAGAGAAGTCACAAACAGGCAAGGGTCAGGGTTGGAGATATCAGAATAGTCAGACAAAGCAAGGGTCAATAAACAGTAAATCAGGCAGGAATCACTTATCATAGACACCCAGGAACTTCTAAATAGAACCTAACAATTGGCAAGGATCTGTAGACTGAGCTCCCTTTTTATACAATTTGAATTTTGCGCACGTGACGTCATCATGCCAGCATATAAACCCGGAAGTGTGCTGACGCGCATGCCATAAGGAAACCGGTGCTGGAAGGGAAAGGATGCATCTGGTGAGATTCCCCGCCGGAGGCATAGTGGGCGCTCCCGCATGCTTGGGGGTAAGCCACTAGACCACCAGGGAAACTATTCGTCACAATCTCCCCCTCTGCTATTACGATAAAAGCACTTTCCATCAAATTATCAGCAGCATGGTCTACTAAAGTATATATCAGTTCTGGGAGTTACTATGTCATTTGATGCTGAGAGTCACCATGTCATTTGATGCAAGGAGTCATTGTGCCATTTGATGCTGGGAGTTACTGTGTCACTCAAAGGGCACCAATCGTATAAAAAAAAGTAACTTTTTTATCGTATAAAAAAAGTTACCCCCAACCAAAGGTGCGGGCTGATAGAGAGTACTAGTACTTTTTTAAAAAAAAAATAAAAATGCCCCCCGCCAGCGCCGGTGAGCCGCCATGACAGTAGCTGCGCATGCACGTTTGCGCTGGCATGACTTCATGTGCATTAAGAAAAGCGATCACTGTTGGGGCTGCTTTTCTTAATGCGCATGACGTCACGCTAGCGCATATGCGCATGCACAGCTACTGTCATGGCGGCTCGCACTGGGAGCTCCCCCCTCTGTGCAAGCTTGCTGGTGTAGGGTATTACTATTATCCCCAACCGGAATGCGGGCTCTATCAGCCCGGACATTTGGTTGGGGGTAACTTTTTTATACGATTGGTGCCCTTTAAGAGTCACTGGAGCCTTTAATGCCAGAGGACATTGTGCTCTTTTATGCTCTCAGTCATTGTTGAATTTGATGCTGAGAATGTACCATGTGATGCTAGGAAACTTTGTAGTACTCGGCTGTTTTTCTACACCTTAAAGACAAGGTACACTTTTTTAAAGATAGCAATGTCCAAATTTTGGAAAAGAAGACCACTGGTTTGAAAGAGATGTGAAAGAGGCGATCATGTTAAGGTGGAGAAACCATCCCTGAACAGAGGCAGGGGTCTTCGACACCACCTGTCTGCTACATACAATGCTGTTCAAACATCTGTTCCCCGGCGGTTTCAGAACTCTTCACACATCCATTCATGCAACTCTCACAAGTAACACCTGTGTCTAGGAGTTGCATGACACATTGGTAATCCTATCACAGTAACTACACAGAATCAACACCTCTGTGCATTTCAGATGTCACCGCTCTGAACAGTTACAATGTGCCATTGTGATTGTTGGAAGAGTCTATATGCCGAGAACTCCCCTATACCAGTCAGTTGAACTGAAGAAGCAGCTCTGATTAGCAGTGAAACATCTTCATTAAAATTTCTCAGCAAGTCCAGTTGTTTTGGGTTACTTTTGTTAGATATACCATGACCTGGATGAATGAGAATCATAGTTATTTTGTAGAAGTCATTTCCCCCTAGTCAGTTGTGTGTTAAACCCCATTTATTAAGGCTAATTGGGTGAAAATTGTCTCTTTGCATTATATTTAGTTGCACTTTGTGACACTGAGTCCTTCCTGCCTTCCATTCCAAATCAATCACTGCTGGGGATTTTGATGCAAATAATCCAGGGTTCCCTTTGCACCCAGCATCAATGGGCATAGCATAGTTTCATATAAAGAAACTAAACAAATTTAGTGCAATTGTACTCAATTCTTAGTTAAATGTGCTCACAGTTTCTTTTATATTGACAATTTGCCTCCAATTGCTTCATGCACAAAACAATTGTATCAGGTGCAGTGCTCCCTCCTGATCATGACACCACTGCATTGATGAGAAAAAACATGTCAATTGCTCTCCAAATTGCACTTAACGTACTGTATAGAAGTCATACCTGACCCCTTGTGTTGGGAGCACACAGGGCAATGGCATATTGTAGAAAATTAAATTGTAGAAATGAAAGCAGAATCTGCACAACCAGTGTATCATTACCTGGGGGGGTCACTGTGTCCTTTAATCTTTAACATTAGCTGTCAATGTGTCATTTTACGCTGGGACAAAGTGGCAGTTATAGAGGTAAACTAGTCTAGGGTTTGCTAGTTTAGATTTAGCAATTTCACTCTCTACTACACAATAAAAGATTTGGAAAATAATTTCCAATGAAAATTCAGCTTTAAAGTTTCCAGAAATGGCTTTTTGACTACCTTGATAATATTTACCTGAGGAATGGTCTCACCTTATATTTTGATAGAAATGACACTGAATGTGTGGGGCTCTAAGATCACAGGAGCAGGGAGGATAAAGATCATGGAGAAGTGATGAGTAGAGCACTGAAATCACTAATGTGTGGGAGAACCAGGGAGCTTCATAGAGCTTGGAAAAGGCATTAGATTTACAGTATGTAGAAAGTGTTTTTGTGTTGAAGAGATACTTTCTATAAAGGAATTGCCTCCATCCAGGGTGTATCCCCCCATCTTTGAAGGCCAGTATATTTCTGAGAACTTGATTTAGCTTTAGTTTTGAAGAACTATGTATAACAACAAAAGATTCTGGACTGGATGCAGCTACTGCCTGAATACACAATGCTTTGTACATTAGCATGAATTAATTGATTCTTGCCTCATGTCAAAGCTCTACAGAGATGTGTTACAGACCAAACATGGTATATGCCACTTTGGAATGTATATTTGCTGTCTATCCATGATTGTGTATTTGTAGTACAGCCTGGAATGTTTATACTGTCTGTGGGGAAAATACATGAACAGCCTAGGAACAATAATAGTATTTCAGAATTCTTTCTGTATGCCCAAAAGGCTTGTTTCACTCCAGTGAAATCACACAAACATGCCACTTCTACTTGTGACTTTGCAGTCTTTGTCTGTTGAAATGGAGACTTTTGTAACACAATACTGCAATGTGAATATCTAAAGCACAATGCAAGATCCAACAGAGTTTAAACTTAAATAGTAGTATAGACTAGAGAATAATGTACACCCTACCATAAAATATAGTTTAGTGGCCATAAAAAAATCACAAGTACCAAGGTGACTTTTAATAATCTCATATTGTGGAACAGGGGATATATTATTTATAATAAAACACACATTTTGGGGAGTCATCTGACACAAATGACATCACTAAATACAGATGATAACCAATGACCTCACTAAGCACCGTCTATAAGGACAACATTAATGGAATATTCATAGCTTTTATGTATTATAACCATGGTTGAAGTTTATTAGTGCTCATACATTCAATATGACTTATGATGCACATGCTTGGTGTTTCACACAGATTTTTTGTGCCAATGTTTATAAAGTCTGGATTTCTAGCCAACAGAAGAAGTGGTTGGCATAATGGTCTAACTTTCTACCTACATCTGGATGGGTTTATGTTTGGAGGATGCACGAGGAACTTTAAAACCTCACTGAAATTGTCCCCAGCTGTTAAAACCATGATGGTTGCCGTGCTAAGGTATGGGTATGTTATCTCAGGGGTCAATGGGTCCTATTGTTACTCTGCATGGTAGCATTACAGCCATTAAATACAAAGCAGTGGTAGACCACCAGGTGAACCCTATGCTGCAAACATTGTTTTCTCAAGATGTTTTCCTATTCATAACACCTCCTCCCTGATATTCTCTGCTAAATGGATTCTACCATGGTGCCATGAACAGCAGGATCTCAAGTCAAACTCTTCTTAACATCTTTGAACCTTGAAGTTCTGGAATGTAGACAATAAGGTTTTGGAATAAAATAGACAGAGTTAGATGTTGAGTTCCACCTCTTCTTAAAGAGATACTGACACCAGAATATAACTTTTTTTATATCTATCATAACATTGGCTTTATATGCTATTTATAATTTTGCCATAAAAGTATTTGCCCAATGCTTTTACATTACCTTTCTTACCCCCATGCAGGTCTGGACTGGGAGTCAAAATAGGCCCTGGCATTTCAAGCTCAAGAGGCCCCACCAGCCCAATAAATAGTGACAATGTTGTGTTTTGATCGCTGAGAATTAGTATAGCAATAGGCTCATGCAGCCATTACACAACAGTAACCTAAACTCTAATGCTCTCCAGTATAGTAAGTATGCACAGTATAAATCTTGAACACAGTGACATCTACAGGCCATTTATATAAAAAACACATTCCCCCTATAGTAGGAAAGCATTTGGACAAATTTAATAAACAGTATGTATCTTAAAGCAACATTATACATTCTTCACATCAAAGTCCTTGTCCCATGTAGGTAATTTTCTGATTCTCTCAATACGCCTTATAGGTTCACTTTCTTCAGGCCTATTGCAGTTGACATCAGGAGTAGGAAAATGTCCTTCATCACATGGAGCTTCTTCAAAGTCATATCTATCAGGAGCAAGATGAATTGTATTCCATATGCTGCCATCTAACAGTTCATATGTGCATGGTCCTCACTGGCGTCTCACTTTAAGTGGTGTAGTAAATTTAGATTGTCCTTGTTTCAGTATTCCTGGTTTCTTAATTCTGACTAAAGGCTGCAAGTGCACTTCTCTTGCACTACGTTTTCTGTTAGTATAAGCCTTGCATTTTGCTTGTTGACATTTGACAATGTCAGCAGTAGATGATGTTGTAGGCACATTGTCATTAGTTATCATCTGTATTTAGTGATGTCATTTGATGTCTACAACGTGTAATAATACAGATGTATGTAACGTGTGCATCTGTCTGCCGTGTAATAATACAGCTGGATATGGGTTATGTAGGAACTCTGTTGTAAATACTTTCCAAGATGTCCCAGTAAGGTTTGATTGTGGGTAATACACTGAAGATTTTCTATGCACAATATTCCTCCCTCTCAATAAGATTTCAAATTAAGTTGAGACAAACTGTGGTCTGTTATCTGATTTTAACTCCTTTGGATTACCTTATCTGCTAAAGACTTGACAGAAATGTTATTACTGTAGCTGATGTTATATGAGAAACAAATGCAATTTCTGTCCATTTACTATAATTGTGTATCAGAGTTATAGCAAATCTGCAGTCTATAGGAACATCTGCAAAAGGACCCACAATATCAGCAGCAAGTTTTTCCCATGCTGAATCAGGAAATGGTACTGGCTGAAGTGGTGGTGTATGTGTGATAGCTGTTTTTGTGTAATTGGTGAGGACTGAACCTGGTGCTCAGTCCTCTGGGGAGACGGCACTCCCCTAGGTCCAGTGGAGAAAAAGATAGGAGGAACCGGCACACAGGAATGCTTGCAAATGGGGTTAACCCCTTAGGTGTTTATTACGTCACAAAAAATGCACAACGTTTCGGGGGAAAGCCCATTCGTCAGGTGATAGCTGTTTTGTCATGATTCTGACAAGTAACACAAGAATGAATGGCAGTTATCACA
>CM044447.1:80952099-80976657 GCA_024363595.1 Xenopus borealis | reverse complement strand
TATATATATATATATATATATATATATATACTGTATACAGTATATATACACTTCTTATTATTCTTATAGTATAAATATACTATAAATATACTCTGCTGTGAAACAAACTTGTTAATATCCCATTTTATATTACCTGTGCTAATATATCATATTAGCACAGGTAAAGGCAAAACAGCCCTGCAGCTAGTATATAATCAATGTCAAGTCCCTGGAACTGGTGCTGCATTGCACAAGTCCTGCTGCCAGTAGCAACCAACAGCAATTAGGGCAACAAATATCCAACAAATTGGAAACTTAAAGGGATACTGTAATGGGAAAAAATGCTTTTTTAAAATGCATCAGATAATAGTGCTGCTCCAGCAGAATTCTGCATTGAAATCCATTTCTCAAAAGAGCAAACAGTTTTTTTTATATTTCATTTTGAAATCTGACATGGGGCTAGACATATTGTCAATTTCCCAGCTGGCCCAATTCATGTGACTTTTCCTCTGAAAAACTTAAATCACTCTTTACTGCTGTACTGCAAGTTGGAGTGATATCACCCCCTCCCTTTCTCACCCCCAGCAGCCTAACAACAGAACAATGGGAAGGTAACCAGATAACAGCTCTCTAACACAAGATAACAGCTGCCTGGTAGATCTAGGAACAGCACTCAGTAGTAAAAACCCATGTCCCACTGTGTACTATTCAGTTACATTGAGAAGGAAAATCAACAGCCTGCCAGAAATATCTAACACAAGTAATTCAAAACAACTGGACTTGCTGAGAAAGTTTAATGATGATATTTCACTGCTCATCCCAGCAGCTTCTTCAGGTCAACTAAAGGGGAGTTCTCGGCATATAGACTCTTCCAACAATCTAGTCTAAATGGCACATTGTAACTCTTCATAGAGGTGACATTTGAAATTCACAGAGGTGTTAACTCTGTGCAACCACTGTGATAGGATTACCAATGTGTCATGCACCTCCTAGAAAACAGGTGTTACTTATGAGAGTTGCATGAATGGATGTGTGAAGAGTTCGCCGGGGTAGAGATGTTAGAACAGCATTGTATGTAGCAGACAGGTGGTGTTGAAGGACCCCGCCTCTGTTCAGGGATGGTTTCTCCACCTTAACATACATCGCCTCTTTTACACTTCTCTTATACACTTCTTTCATGAACTAAATAGAAGGTAGCAATGTTGTTTCAGTGCACAGAGGCAAATAGTATACTTGCGCGCACACACACAAACACACACACACACACACACAGAGGAATATGATGTACACAATAAAAATAGTTCTCTCATATACACAGCTGGTCAATAAGGACAGATAAAAGCTTCTGACTTGGTTCCTTCAGACCAAGGTTGGCAATTTATTAATTAAGTTTATTTATTAGGTTTGGGTCACCCTGATGGACCTGCCCAACTGAAATACCTTCGGACATGAATCATATCAGCGTGTTATGTGGTCCTCATCTGTCAGGTCACCTTTAATCTATGAGGAATGAGTTCAGGAGAGGACAGGCCACCTTGCCCTCTCCTTTCCATGCAGGTTCCACCGCACGTGTGTAAGCGCATATGGGACCGCGAGGACCAGTGGTGCTACAAAATGAGCTGCCAGTGAAAGGACAAGGGTCAGGAATAGGGGTAAGTGATAGAAGAGTTCATGACTAGCACCAAGCCCCCCCCCCCCTCCAGTCACATGCCTCTTCTGCCTACCTCTAGTTCCAGCCCTGAGTCAGAACAACAATTTTTCCAACAATTTTTTTCATCCAGATTGTAAGGACAATGACTGTTCTTTTGCACCTTTCTTAGTAGAGAATTCAGCATAGCATTGGTCTGTTTGAAGAACTTATCAATACTAAACAATGTTGCAATAGAACAATGATTCTCATAAAAGATAATTTACTATGCAAGTGCAAAAGTAATAAGGGACACAAAAGCACTTGTGTCTTGGGTCTTGCTGTGCTCTGCAGCCAGCACCCAATTTACAGTGCACAAGGCAGGCACAATACAGCCCATAAGGCAGGCAATAAGTACAGCTCTTTGTTACAACCTGGAGCTGTCACTAACTTGCACATCCATATGATACTCAAGTTAGGTAATACCTATGGGAGTGGAGAGACTCACCTTGCCAGTCCCTCATGAATTATACAGTGCTGCTGAAAGCAAGTGAAATGCAGGCAGGGCCGGAACTAGGGGTAGGCAGAGTAGGCAGCCGTTTAGGGCGCATTCATGGAGGGGGGGGGCACACTTTAGAAGGGAAATTTTTTTTTTACTTCTTTAAGTTTTAACTTCGCCCCTGTCTCCAGCAGCAGAGTTCTACTCTACTTCAGTACCCACCTCCCTCTTACTTGCCCTTTGCCTGGCACAGAGCTGGGGCAATATTTTTGCTGATGCTCTGGCACAGGCTGGTGGCACAGGTACAGACTTGGGGGCATTGGCTGATGGTAAAGGTACAGACTTGGGGGGCAATGACTAGTACAGACTTGTGGCACAGGTACAGACTTAGGGGGCAATGCTGGTGGTACAGGTACAGACTTGGGGGGCAATGGCTGATAGTACAGGTACAGACTTGGGGGGCAATGGCTGGTACAGACTTGTGGCACAGTTACAGACTTAGGGGGCAATGCTGGTGGCACAGTTACAGAATTAGGGGGCAATGGTAGGTAGCACAGGTACAGACTTGGGACACAATGGTTGGTGGCACAGATACAGATTTGGGGGGCAATGGATTGTGGCACAGGTACAGACTTGGGGGGCAATGCTGGCGGCACAGGTACAGATTTGGGGCAATATTTTGGCTTGCTAGCACAGGTACAGATTGGGAGCAATATTTTCGGTGCTGCTGGCACAGATATAGATTGGGGACAATATTTTGGGTGCTAGTGGCTGGCACAGGTACAGATTGGGAGCAATATTTTGGGTGCTGCTAACACAGGTACAGATTAGGGGCTGGCTGGCACACGTACAGTTTGCTTCATTAATGTGTTATAAGGTTTCTTTATTTAAGAAAAAGTGAATAGGTGGGAAATGGTCATATAGAACAGGGGTGGGGGCACTGATTGTACCCCTTGCCTAGGGTTCCAAACTACCTTTGCCCGGCCCTGAATGCAGGGCAAACTGGAGCACAGAGACCTGCAGAAATTCCCAGATGTGCTTGACACGATGCAAAGTGCAATAAAAACGGCAAATTGAATTCGTTATTTGAATTTTGTACCTTGTCCTGCACTTAGTAAATGACCCCAGTAATGTGAAGCCAGGTTCACTTATGCTGCTTGTTTGCAATTCTGGCAACAGCCAAATAATGGCTTCCAAATTTTTATATGTAATTCATAATACTTACTTTGGCTATTACTGTACAATAAAAATAAGTTTTTAACCAAGGGGCATCTATGATTCCAAAAGCTTTCTTGGTGACTACAAAACAAGTAGAGGGATACAACACTTTAAATTCTTACTCCCTCATAGTGATTAGTCTATATGGACCATTTCATGATCTTAGACATACATTCTCTCCACCATGAATGAACTACATGCAAAACCTTCAATCACATGCACACATCTTACCAACCAAACTTCTTATTCATTTCCTTTACATTTTGTACAGTGGAAACATACAAATAAACAGATGCAACTGCTTACAGGCCTGAAATGGATGAACAAGTCATTTCATCAGCTGTTACTTGAGGAAAATGTGTAATATGACATAAATTAATCCCAAAGCTCAAAGTTATTCCATACCTCCCAACATTATTTTATTTGGAAATAAAAAGAGGGAAAAAAGTAGCCATGCTTAGTGAGCCAAATTTTTGACCACACCCATTGTTGTAGCCACACTCCTAATTAATATATTAATTTTACTAAATTTGGCAGGTTTCAGGTATTATGGTTTTGCTAATAAAGGTTAATTTCCCTTTAAGCTGTGAGTCTAAATTTCCCCAAGGGACCTGTTATCTTACAATTACTTATTTGCTTATATAGAAATTGTTACAAAAGTATCTTATCTTCTGTTGTGGCTGTTCAGTGCAGAGAAAAACTGGACTTTTCAGTACAAATGAGGGCCTGCGGGTTGAGCTGTCAAAAGTGGGACTGTCCCTCTAAAAACTGGACAGTTGGGAGGTATGGTTCAGTTAAATTTCAGGCAAACAGGTGCTGAATTGCTGACACATTCTGACTCAAATGGCTGTCCTTTGTGCAAGGAAGGATATTTTTAATGTCATAGACAATGCTTGAACTGATATGCTGGTCATAATTGTCTTTTTGCCAAAACATTCAGATGTGTGTAGCTGGTTTTTGTGCCAGTGAGAGTTTGGGAACAGAGGACAGCTAGATCTACTCATAGTTAAAATTCCCCGAAATCACATAGGGTTTCCTGCTGTGGAATCTGTTTTGAAGTTCCATGAATGTTTAATACATCATGACAAATCAACTCAAAATTCACTTCCTCTAATAACTTTGATGTGGGCTTCAAAAAAACATGAGCTGAGTTTATTCCAGTTCATAAAACAGCATATTTTGCTAGAATGAAAAAGTGTGAAATATTGTTACCATGCTGACAGTTTGTTAGTATTACGCAGTTAGAATGCTCCCCCTTGGTATGAGAGCACCTAATATTTCATAGATCCCACATAGAAAATGGAGCAACATCTGGAAGACTCAGTGGGGAGGTGGATAGTATGGTCACAATAAGGCACAAAACTGCGTAAATATGGGAGATGGAAAAATGAATAACATGTTTTATTGACCAGCATGTAAAACTTTATGCCAAGGTCTTCTGCTTGGAACATGCTTTCTTCGATTGCATGTATGGGACCTGTTATGTATGTATGTATGTATAACTTTATTTTTAAAGCGCTGTTGAGGAGCCCAGTGCTGTACAGTGCCTAGAAGTACAATATATATAAGTATACATGGGGAAGACAAATCACATAATAAATATATACAGAATCATATGACAAAGAGCTTAAGTGCTATGGGATAGTAGACATAGTGGGAAGGAAGTCCCTGCCCCATAGAGCTTACAGTCTAAGTGTATTGGAGACTAACATACAGGCACAAATTGGAGATGAAAAAGTGCAAAAGGTAAGTCATAGTCAGTAGGTACAGGACTAGGCTAATGTTCTAGTGCTCCAAAAGGTAGACTCTTTGGTTTTTTTTTTGAAGAGATTGAGAGAGGGTTCCTTACGGAGGAATTCAGGGATGGAATTCCAGAGGTAAGGAGCAGCAAGATAGAAGTGTTTGAGACGAGAGGTGGCAGTGGATGTGGATGGTGTGAAGAGAAGGTAGCTCTGAGATGAGCAGAGAAGGCGACCAGGATTTTAGTTTAGGTTGAGCAGGTTTCCTTTTAGGAGAGAGCCACAGGATCCTGGTAGTAGAGTTTAACATTTATTGGAGGGAAGTTTAACATTTATTGGAGGGGAGAGAATTGGGAATCAAGAAGACTGGTTATTGCAATAATCTAAATGGGATAAGATAAGGGCATGGATTCGTGTTTTGGCTGTTGTTTTTGAAAGAAACAGGCAAATCTTGGCTATATTGCAGAGGAAGAAGTAACAGGTTTTGGCAGTATTATTAATATGGTAAGAGATGGAAAGGTACTAGTCAAAGATGACCCACAAGCAGCATGCTAAATTAACTGTGTTTATGGTCATGCCATCAATAGTAATGGTGAAAGGAAAAGAAGGGCTTGGTTTGGGTGGAAAGACCGTGAGCCAAATTGAGCTTGAGGTGGTGTTGGTTCATCCAGGAAGAGATAGTTACTAAGCAATCTGTGATCTTGGTTTGAACTTCAGCAGTTAGTGAGGAAATGTCTAAATATATCTGAATGGCATTGACGTACAGGTGATATTTAAGGCCAAATGAAGATATAAGGTCCCCTAAAGAGAGAGTCAAGAAGGAGAAGAGCAAGTACAGAACCCTGAGGCACCCCCACATTAAGATGAACAGGAGGAGAAGGAGCGGTCAGAAAGGTAGGAAGAGAACCATGATGCAGCTTGATCACGTATACCAGTTGAATGGAGAACTTGAATTAGAACAGAATGGCTAAAAGTATTTTTTATCCATTATGCTCTGGACCTGGTGTTTTCTGGATAAGGGATCTTTCCATAATTTGGATCTCCATTCCTTAAGTTTACTTAAAAATCATGTAACCAGTAATTAAACCCAATTATAACATAGGTGGAATCAAGTACCATGTTCTCTTTTATTATTACAAAGATAATGTAAGGTAAAATTTAAATTTGACTTAATCCATTAAAATGGAGTCTATGGGGCAAATTTACTAAAGGGCGAAGTGGCTAACGCTATGGAAAATTCACCAGCATGACGTCATTTCGTAACTTCACAACTTTACTAAGTCCGACTCTGGTGAATTTTCACCAGCGATGTAGATAGAGTAGCGCAACTTCACACCGTAACGCAAGCGAAGTTGTTTATTTTTCTGAACGTTACCCCCTTTGCCAGAGTTGACTTTGCCAGGTCAGAGCAGGCAAAGTGCAATAGAGTAGATAGGAGTTTTGAAAAAAAGTTGAAAATTTTTCGAAGTCCCAAAAAAATACTGGCGTGTTTTTATAGGGTGATAGGCTGAAAATGTACGATTTTTATTTGGGTGCCCACCTTCCCCCCCCCTACATTTTATTACATATGGCACCTTAGTTATACTGTGGGCACATGTGTAGGGCATTATTACACCTCTATAAACTTTTATTCTCTTTCCCTGGGCTTGTGTAGTGTTATGTATGTGCTGCAGCATATGCTTCCATGAATTTTTAAATTTGGCGCAGTATGCAAATTAGGCATCCCTAGCGTAACATTGCTTTGTCTGACGAAGTTCGCCTTCCTTTGCACAACTTCGCAGTTTATTGAATAAGACGGACACTGGCAGGAATTCACCAGGCGAAGTGCACCGAAGGCTGCGCTATAGCAGCTTCACCTTGTGAATTTGCTCCTATGGCAGAAGGCCTTCCCATAATTCTGAGCTTTCTGGATAATGGGTTTCCGGATAACATATCCTATACCTGTATATTGAATCAGCTCAGATTATGTTGATGCTGTTTTCTTCTCATTCCTCACTCAGGGCTTCTGATGATGATGTGCCATCAGATAATGACAACTGATGATGTGTCAGAGTGAAAATGGCCACTGGGTGAAAGGATATATGCAGTACAAATTATGTTGGTTGGGAGAGGAAGATATGCTCAATTTAAATTCATGGTAGGAAAATGTAGGCTTTACATGTCCTTTAAAGGGGAATTCAACCCCCCCGGCGCAAACCCCCTCCCCCGACCACTGTAGGTCCTCCCTCCCTCCTCCCCCCCCGGCCTACCTCTCCCCCTGGGCGCTACTTACCCTTTGTGTTTATACAAATGGCCTGCAGGTGTCACTGTGCATACACAGGACTTTCTGTACAGCTTGAAAGTGAAAGTAAGACTTACTGCTGTTATGTAATGGCTGCATGAATCTTCCAACGGCTTCTTCCTGGATCCGGCTCCGCATGCGCAGTAGGACTCTGGTACAATTTGCGAACTTCATGAACTTTGTGTGCATGCGCAGTAGTACAAGCATCCTATCGCGCATGCGTCGCCGGATCCAGGAAGAAGCCGTTGGAAGAGAAGATGGCACCTGTGAACTTCACTTGCGGGGACCTACACACAGCGGTAAGTAGCGACATAAGGGCAATAGCCTGGGGGAGAGGCAGGTCGGGGGGGAGGAGGGAGTTAGCGCCAGGGGGTTGAATTCCCCTTTAAGGAATATTTGTTCAGTCTCTGTTGTAACAGAGCCAAAAACATTTAAATGGTAATGGTGGATGAGGTTAAAAAGAATGTGTTCAACTTCCAAATGTAGTATTTATTGCATTAGCACACTTTCTAATGCACTATAGCAGTAACCTTGCACTCTGCAATCATCTATCAATGCATCCAACCCACCCTTGAATGAACATTTTCTGAAAGTATATTCCTCTACTTCAATAGACTAATAGTAAAACACTCCTGCAGCTGAATGTAAAGTTTTATGTCTGTAAGCAGGTGGTTCTTTTAATGTTTCATGGAAAAAGTGAATAGGTTTCCAAAGAATCCATTTTGTATTCAGTGAATATACTGCATATTTGTACAATAATCATATTACATATGAGTCATATAAGAAGTGATTTGCACATCACCACCTACAATCTCTTACATGAGAGTTAATCCTGTATTTTGAGCTTGTCTATAGCATGAGCTGTACTGTACATATTTTCTGTTTTTTTCTTTCTTTTACTGTATTTAATGTATAGTGGATGATTTTTGGCTCCTTATGATCTCATAACTTTGACTTTACTGGTCCCCTGCCGCACAGATGCAAAAAAATCAGTTTACTCACCACATTTACTGATTGAATGCTTGTCACGTGGGTCCTGTAAGCCTCCACGGGCTGCAGTTCTTATGCATACAATGACAGAGACAAGAACTATGATCAACATTTAGGGGGTTACTCCCTGTTCAGAGACTCTAATTTCCTTGTCTTCTTCAAAGTCAGTAATCAATAAAAAAAAAGGTAACTATAATACTTCACTTGTAACATTAGCATAACTCCCAATTTTTTGGAAATAAAAAGAGGGACAAAAAAAGTTGGCGCTCATAGTGCAATGATTTTTTTTTACCACACCCATTTTGTGGCCACACCCCCTAATTACAATGTTCATTTTATAAAATTTGGCAGATTATGATAGTTTGAACACATTTCTGTGTAGAATTGCTGTGAGCAACTTTTCCCATGGGACCTCCTTATCTAAATTAAGTTAGAAACTTTGTATCTTTTTCTGCCTGTTCAGTGCAGAGAAAGTTGGGACTTTTCAGTACAAACGCAGGACTGTAGGTTGAGCTGTCAAAATCGTGACTGTCCTGCTGAAAACGGGACAGTTGGGATGTATGCATTAGTTCAGTTCTAAGATGGACAATGGATAACTACTCTCTGAATATGATTATTCAGCCAGTAACAAATTTCCAAAACTTTCGCCAAACTGATCGAATGTAAGACAGCAAACCCCAAAGCAGGCCAGCTACCAAATTAGGAGGCAAAATTCTCTCTTATGTGAGAGTCCTCTAAATAGAAGGAACCCTGGGAAATAAATCCAGTATCACACTAAAATTTCCATTTTCATGAAATACCCTATAGCAGGGGTCCCCAAACTTTTTACCCATGAGCCACATTCAAATGTAAAAAGAGTCTGTGTGCAACACAAGCATGAAAAATTTGAGGATGTCAAATAAGGGCTGTCATTTTCTATTAGGTAGCTCCTGTGTGTAGTGGCAGACTACAGGAGGATCTGTTTGGCAGTACACCTGTTTTTTATGCAACCAAACGTTTCCTCTTAGCCTGGACTTCAGAAATAAGCATCAGCTTTGAGGTCATCCAAGACATTGATGAGCAGCATGTTGCTCACGAGCCACTGATTTGGAATCACTGTCCTATAGGATAAAGTGCAGCCAGGCCCCAGCTATACCCTGGTGTAGGGCTTCATCTGTGTACTGCAGATTTTTCTGACCAGCATATAAAGAAGCAGTGATTGTCAGACCTACTCCTCCATGAAGCTAAGAAGGACCCTGGTATCCTCAAACCCCCAAGCAAGAGTTTACACTAACCTTTTGTCACTGAGATTCCTAATTCCCTTGTCATCAGTCAAACCTTCACCCAGTGCTGAAATGGAGCAGGGAGGGCTCATGCCTAAATCCTTATGGTAGAGATAAAGTGATTCACAGACTAGTTTTGTTCTTAATGGGGCTCCTCAGAGTAGTGCAAGATTTTTTGATCAGCATATGTAGAGCCAGGAAAGTGGATTCACAAGAATAGCATGCTGAGCAAGGAAACCCTTTCCTCATTTGCATGCTGAATGTCTGTAATTGGGGTCTGACCAGCAATTAGCCATAGCATATAAACTGTGCTGTAAAAAATGATAGGCCTGTTGCTCTTATAACAACTTTAAAATGTTTATTCTGCCCTAGTTTTCAAGTGTTTCATTTTCTTATTGATGACACCATTGAAGACTTTTGCTTCATTATAAAGTAGCATCTGGTAAAGATACGTAGAGTTTTTAGAATCAGAAGCTCAGATATCTACTGTATATCATGTGTCAAAAACATTTCTCCTCTTCTCTACTTGCAATAACAGAATAAGGTACAATGTTATAGTGACTGTTGAAACAAGCATTTGAATCTTCTGCGGTTTTACAAAATACCCGAGGTATGACCACCAAAATTTAATAGTGATCGTATAAATTAAAGATTTGAAGGCTTAGGGAAGGTATTACCCAGTAGACACAATAAATGCCTGAACCCTAGAAAAGGTCAATAATTCTGGCACCCAGAAAATTAATCAATTAATGAAAAGTTGCTATGAAATTGTTCTGGCTTAACCAAAAATAACAGTCTTTTCCCTGTAGCCCAGAGTTCCGTATCTATTTGTCTACGTTAGAATGTTCAGCAGATGAGTGATCACCTCAGGAGGAATATAGATTTTCAAGATACAAGCTATATTTTCATATTTGTAAGATGCTCGCCAGACCATTTTCTCCTGAGTATGCATAAATAATATACAATATGAGCTGCGGAAAGCCTAGTGCTGAATATTCTGCAAGTATGCACAGATGGTGGGGATGATATAGCGACGTTGTTTCATACAGACTAATTGAGGGAGGCTCCTATTTCAGGCCTCCAGAAAGCATAGATACAAGTCTGTGTGCTAAATTAAGCTCTTGAATAAATGATAGGAGATTAAATGCAGGAAGGATAACCCATTAGTGAGTGGGAAGGATAATAAACCTTATCCACTTGGCTGTTTGTGAATTAGGGAGATTGTCGAGTTAAGAATGTAAAGGCCTACAGAGGCCTGTGAGACAGGTGAAAAGAGCAGGGGAACCCATACACAAAGTCTATGTCTAATGTAGAATGTGATATTTCTGTTTATGGTTTATCACAGTATATCAAGCTGTTCACAGTTTGCTAGAACCCCTTGGTGCAGATCCTATTACTACTGCAATGGGCTCATTTAGAAAGCTCATGTTTATTAATAGGTTGTTCTGGGCACATTTTTTTTTTTAAATAAAAGTTATACAATAAAATACCAGAAGATTCTATTAGGAAATCTATGTGCTGCAGATCTTTGTGATTTGACAGATTTGTAAGGTTGAATAGATAGTCCAGTAGGTGGACAAGAACCTACAGGCCATATTGCAACAGTGGCACTATTTTTAAAAGCTGTCCCAGCCATAGGCACCATAGCTATTTTTCTGTAAAGTATTTGCTTTTGTTTTAATATATTGAAAATATCATTGTTCCAAAATGTGCATGTGATATGTATAACTATATGTATAATTCTTGCTATTCGTGCCCTCAATCTCTGGTACAGGTATGGGACCTGTTATCCAGAATTCTCTGAAGCTGGGGTTTTCTGGATAACAGATAATTCTGTAATTTGAATCTTCATGCCTTAAGTCTACTAGAAAATTATATGAGTATTAAATAAGCTCAATAGGCTGGTTTTTGTTTCCAATAATGATTAATTATATCTTAGTTCGGATCAAATACAATGTACTGTTTTATTATTACAGAGAAAAAGGATATCATTTTAAAAATTTTAATTATTTGGGTAAAACGGAGTCTATGGGAGACAACCTTTCCATAATTTAGAACTTTCCAGATAACGGATTCCATACCTGTACTAAGAAAAACAGATCTCTTTATTCTCTAAAATAAATGCAGCATTTCCCCAGTGTAGTCATACACAGTGTCCATTCATTTTTGATTATTGTTGTCACCATACAAGCACATCCCAGAACTAATTGCCTAGTGGATGTTATAGACTGCTTATTGGAAAATCTTTACCCCTACAGTAGGAGTAAGGGGCCTGCTTTGAATAATGTCTCCACTTTTTCTTATCGCACTGTGTAAGAGCCTCCTGGACATATAGCACAGACCTTTCTTGAAATACATTTCCACCAGAAAATGTGTGCTGCAAAAAAAAAAGAGCATGCTTTTAAACACAAAATAACAGAATGATATTAAAATCTTGGTGAATATTTGCTCCTGTGTCCTGCCATACAGATTTCACACTGGAAGCAGTTTACTAGGATTGTGAAGTTGTCCTCATTCCACTCTCTGCAAAATGCTGATGTGAGCACCAGTAAGAAATATGTTCAGACCCTTTTACGGGGAATAGATTTCAGTGCCAACATGCTAGTGGACTAAACTGGTTGGTCAGCCAGTGGCCCTCCAGATGCTGTACTACTATATCCTGCCGACAGTTAAAAGTTAACAGTGAATCATTGGACTTGCAGCTCAACAACATTTGAAGAGACAAAATGTGATCATCCCGGGCACTAAGAAGGTTTCAGCTACAGAAAGCCACTTTTAGTAAATTAGAACTCCCTCGTTTTTTTGTACCACATTTTAATAACTGTATGGCTTCTCCAAAAACCATATATATCAGGATCTTATAGAAGTAGCCAGAACTGCAATCATTTACGGAAAGAGAACATTTACATTGATGCTAAATTGATTCTGCTCTAAATGGACCTGTTTTGAGAAACATTTCAATTGATTTTTTTTTACATTTGCCTTCCTCTTCCCCGTCTCTTTAGATTGCAACTTAAACAATAAAACCTGGAAAATGATGGTGAGATTAATATTTCATTATTATTGTTGTATTATTATTATTATTATTATTTATTGCTAATTATTATTAGTATTTATTGCTAATCTTTCTGCTTATTTCAGTTAATAAACTATTCTGCCTTGTTAAATGCCTACCTGTTTCCTAGGCTAGTTTTTCAAAAGTAATATATAATGGGGTTAGTGTTTTAATAGTCGCACCAAGTTAAATAAACCATAAGAGGCATATCATCAGGTATCGTAGTTTCACCTGTCTAAAAAAAACGCTAATTGATTTCTATGGGTTACTAGACTGGTGCAAACTTTTATTACCTTTCCTCAGTCATGAAGAATCCTACAAATGGGTCAAACAAAGATAAACTCAGGATAATATAAAACACTATCATACACTAAATAATCTCTAGAATGCCTTTTGAAGTAAGATGTGCAGCTGGCTATATGCTATTATCTTTTCCTTATAGATAATACAAAGTTACAGAACAGAGAAAGTGAGTGTGAACATGTTGACAGTGCTCAGATAAAGGAAGAATGAGAAGGGTAAAAGTCCTCTCTAATGTATTGGGCATGAGAGATGTTAAGGTCTAAGTGGTAAAGTAACTCAGCAGCTGAGTTGTAGAGACTTGGGGATATGGCAGATAAAAGCACAGAAATATCTGCACAATGTTGAGGATTAGAGGGGCTTTTCAAAAGGCAGAGCGATATCAGTTCAGTAACCCTTCTGCCTGCCCATATCCAGGGAGGAAAAAGAACAGACACTATGAACATTTTTAATGTCTACTTTCATACAAAAATGTGATGATGGATTATATATACACTATATCATGCTGGGAAATGTTAAAATAGATTATACAATATTCAACTATGCTTTCAAATGTAAGTTTAATATTGGAAACTGCAGCCAGAGGTTACCTAACTTTAAGCAACTGGGTTAAAAAGCAAAATTCAGTTAGAGTTGCAAGCCAACTTCCATTGTTTGTACACAAAAATCTACTAGTGTTCAGTATTGATATTTACTTAATTAGCAGCAAAAAACTTTTTTTTAAATAATAATAAACAATATCTTTCTACAAGATGCCAAACTACTTACTATATTTGTTGGTTTAGGATAATTAATCCTGGACAAAATTAAATACCAATAGTGATAAGTGAGTATATGCAATTCTGCCTTATAGTTTGTATGTACTTATTATGACGGGAGAGCAAAATTTTACTTCTTTATGATATTTTAACCATTATCCAACCACAAGCTATAAATATCACTTGTAAATATACAGCAAGGAGTGACAACAAAGGATGCAGAGTTGCCCAATCTAATGATGATGAATGATTAAGAAGCATTAGTGTAGATTTGTGTAAGAAAATGTGCACACTTGGTAGTTAGTACAACAATTCAATAGTGGCAATAAGGCTAAAATGATAAAATAGCAGGAATTAGAACAGGTGTGGCAGGACACAGTGAATTAGCACAGAATGAACAGCATTGAATGGTGGTGGTTCAGAGTTTAGTATTAGTAATGCTGCCTTAGTGTCGCTGGGGTCCTGCATTTAATTCCTGGGCAGTATCTGTAATGAGTTTGTATGTTATCTCTGTGTCTGCATGGGTTTCTTCCCACTCTCCATCAGCATACAGACAAATTAATTGCTCATGATATAATAGACCCAAGTGTACGTATTTGTTACAGTCAAGACCTAGCAGCTTTCTGTTGGACTCAGGACCAAGGAGGAAACTGTATACAGAAAATCCAATCTGCAGTATGGATATTATGCACTGGTAATTTTTGGTAAATAAAAAAAGCTGTTATTCATCTTCACTCGTCCATGAAATGTATTTATCCAATATGCAGTATCCAAAGTTTGTAGTTGTATCCAAGCAAACAATCAGGGCAGGCAGCAAATAGTGAAGTCAGGAGTTAAAGCAAGAAGGCCAAGATCCAGGAATCAGTCAATATAGAATTATAGCACCCCCAGGAACATTCAGAATTTTAACCTATATTTGGATATTGAAGCTTGGTCTCTTTATATTAAATGTTTGCTCCAAATCATGCACTGCTGACATCACATGCAGATGAGAAACTCACCTCAGGAGGCAACAGCCCACTAGGTAACAGGGGCAGCAAAAATGTTGCTCCTGGTATTTTAACAGCCAAATTTCCAGTTTTCCAATCAGAAATTAAGCTCTTGTAGTGCAGAGAGGGCAATTATGCTCTCTGCGCTAGCATCCTGGACCTCTCTGCCACCCTCGTGGAACCCCCCATTTTGCATTCTTCAAACTTCCAGAGTACTCCTGACAGTTAGGTGAATAGAATAGGGATCCTATAATGAGGGGGGGGGGTTATTTATTAAAGCTCAATTTTTTCTGGTCGGACTTTTAAAGAGGAAAACTCAATTTGTTTTCCAGATTTATTATACCCCAAAGCTGCTAAAAGTTTGAATTGAATGTACTCCATCTAAGTTTTGTCAAGGTTCTGTAGTCAATGGCAAATGTTCTTTTTCCAATCTGAAAATATTGTGGACTGTCCTCTTTTATCCTCTGCCCTCTGTTATCTTTCATAAGATAATCTGAAAAATTCTGCGTTTTCAGGCAATAACTTTATTTATTAACGATTTGGAAGTCAAAAATTCGTACTATTCAAGTTTTTTCATGATTTTATCTAGACTTTACCCAAATTGATTTTTTAAAGTTATTTTACTGATAGATAAGGTAAAATCTTGGATGGGAGTTTTGTTGAGTTTGTGTTTTTGAAATTATGAGAAAAATTTGAGTTTTAATAAATAACCCCCTAAAATCCCCACTGGGACAGATGAACAGCATCTGTAAATCACTGCGTAACACGTGATATATAAAACATTCAGGTATGGGAGCTAATATCCAGAATGCATTGGGATGTCTATTTTTGTATTGTGGAGCATCAAGCCTTAAAGGAAAACTATACCCTGAAAATGGATTTTTGAGCAACAGATAGATTATATCAAATCAAGTGACATTAAAGAATCTTACCAACCTGGTATATATATTTAAGTAAATATTGCCCTTTTACATCTCTTGCCTTGAACCACCATTTCATGATGGTCTGTGTGCTGCCTCAGAGATCACCTGACCAGAAATATTTCAACTCTAACTGTAAAGGGAAGAAGTGTTGAAGCAAAAGACACAACTCTGTCTGTTAATTGGCTCATGTGACCTAACTTTATAGTTTGTTTGGTATGTTTGTGTGCACCGTTGAATCATACGTTCCCAGGAGGCTGTCCTTATTTTTTAAAATGGCAATATTCTATTTATGACTACCCAATGGCACATACTACTAAAAAAGTATATTATTATGAAAATGGTTTATTTACATGAAGCAGGGTTTTACATATGAGTTGTTTTATGCAATATCTTTTTATAGAGACCTACATTGTTCAGGGGTATATTTTTCCTTTAAGGCTAATAAACGTCTATGTTAAACAGGACTCTATAGGAATTAGGCCCTGGCCTTGTCATACTCAGAGCAAAATAAAGATTTATGATTTTAACAGAGGAAGATGCTTCTGACTGACATTTTATGAATTGCTATAGGAATTGACTGGCTTATTTTGGATCTTTATTGATAACAGGATTTTGAAAAACACCTCACATAACTCTAATAACAACCTATGGCAAATATTCTGCTGAACGATGGTCTCCATTACATTCACTTACCCCCATACTCTTTATTCCACTACAAACAATTCAAGAGCCCTTATGTGTGAGTGACCCTTGGAGGCTGCAGCTTGATAGTGTAAGTGGCCCATCCATCATCCAAAAATTTCCCAGCAAATGTCTCTCACACAACAAGACACCGGAACGTAGATAAATGTTAGCAGCTTGTAAGTGTGACTTGCAGAGCCCGGCTGTGCTGACAGGAGAGGATTGGGGCTCTCACACTACAATGTGGCTGCCAGCTTCAGCTGAATGAATTCCAGGAGACTCCATCAACCCTATGATGAATTGACTATCAGTGATTGATCAAATATGCCATAAAGATCCAATTTCTGTCAGAGATTGTAAATGTAATAAACTACGCCAATCATAACTCCAGGGGACTGCAAGCTAGATTTCAGGGTGAGGGATGGTGGGGTAATGACCTAACAATTCTTACTGACTTTGTAACCAAGTCCCTTGTCCCTTAACAGCTTCAACATCATGTCCTGAGCTTAATACATTGAAAGGAGCAAATAAAATAGAAGGAAGGGGAACAGGTTACCCAGCAGTGGCTTTTGTTACATTTTGGATGCAACCAATATAAACAAAATGTAGTACTTTTTTATGGAGACATACAAAGTATTAGATGTGGATTTTCCATGATTTAGGTCAGTATATTTTTAGGGTTCATTTATTGACTTTAAAAGGTCAGTTCCACCCTGGCAAACATGTCAACTGAGAGCAAACAAGTGAAACATTAGAACAGAGTTAATCAAAAAAAATCCAGCCTGTAGCCCTGGATCACCTAGCATTATCCCTAAATGACAATTTGAGGGTGTCTTTGTGGCTGTTAAATGCCTCATATTGATTTTAATAACACTTTAGAAGGGTTTTAAGTGTACATAAAGTATGTTTATAGCTGACAAACTCACAGTCTAATGAATGAATGTTCTAAAAGTTTCACGCAGAATAAAATTTTGTTACATTGGGAATGAATATGTAGATTTTACCATGTAATATGTTCATTAGGCAATTACAACACTGCACACTTTAATTGTACATAAGACCTGCGTGAATTTGGACATCACCAGCCACGCCCATAACATAAACATAAATCAGTATGCAAAATATGAGAGTGCTATAGAACACAAGGATCAATGGAGCCTTGTACGTACACAGAGCACAAGATTTTAAGGGGGCAGTGTAAATAAGCAGTTTAGACCCTTTTTTGCCACAGAAAACAAGAAATACCTGTAATGGGGTGCGCCAAAGAATCATTCCAAAGGCATGGATTACTGTATATAGAGGGGTTTTTTTTGCATAATAAAAGAAAATGTAATTCTACACAAACTTTACAATTAATATATTATTATATGTACATATTAACACAGCACATTACAAAGCTTGTTTAATGTTCACATCAGTCCCTATCCCTGTGGAGCTTACAATCTAAGATCCATATCAGATTCACATTAGTCAGTCAGTCAGTTTTATCAGTAATAGCTCATTAACCTGCCAGTATGTTTTTTGAGTGTGGGGGGAAACCAGAATACCCTTAGGGAACCCACTCGACATGGGGAGAGCAAACATACTTGTTACAGATAGTGCTTTGGTAATAGTCAGAGTCAGGACCCCAGGGCTGCAAGTCAGTACCACTGAGCATCAAGGTTAACATGTGGGCAAGAATTTCTTGAGAGTCACTGAGTTACCAACCAGTGGCTCCTGAACAACATGTTCACCAACCCCTTTGTATGTTGCTCCCAGTAGCCTCAAAGCAAGTGCTTATTTTTTAATTTCAGGCGTCAAAGCAAGTTTTAGCAGCGTATAAATCATTTGTACTGCCAATAGAGCCTCCTGTAGGCCACATAGGGGCTACCAAATTGTCAATTACTGTCCTTATTTGGCACTCACTGGGACTTTTTTCATGCTTTTGTTGTTCCCCAACTCTTTTTACATTTAAATGTGGCTCATGGGTAAAAAATGTTGGGGATCCTGTTTTATTGCATTATAGAATTACAGTTGCAGGCACAAATAATTATATTTTTACCCATAATACAGTGTTCCCTCACCATAACTCTAACATAATTGCAGATACATGGTAAGTTGCCGCACTGAAAATATGAATTTAAATGTACTTTGCAGTTAACATTTTCAGGAATTGCAACTGGAGTTAAAATGATGAAAGTGTATGATTCCTTCCATGCAACCCACTGTGAGAACCCTGGAATCTCATCCAAATAGCCCCAGTATTCATTCATTCAGTTGAATAGGCAGGATGGAGGCAGTGTTGCTTGATGCAACTATATAGGGTTGTTTCACTCAAGAGTTACTGCTTGTTAAACTAAGCAATCATTCTGCCAGTTTCTTGGTAATTTGTCAGATGAAGGACACTCTTTTATTGCATGGGATTAACTAAAATGAGTCTTCGTGCTCCCGCTGAAAGAGTAAAAATGTGGATAAATCTCCCAGCACACATTGAGCAGTACCAATGTGTTACTGATCATTTATATGAAAATAAACTGAATATGACCCCCATTTAGAAAAAGAGTATTTGAGCAATTTAAGGATACTTTACCTAATTAAAGGTAATTATAATCATGCTCAAAGATTCACTTTTGATTAAGCAAAGACAGTAATAATATCTGAAGCCTAAGGGCACCTGAGAGTAAAGTTACCCATTCCCGATGTAATTAATTTAGCACTAGAATAGTTAACACACTTCAGTGCTTTATGTAACTCTCTAGAACCAATAGTTTAATACCCCCATACACAAAGTCATAATTTAGACTAAACAGGATTAAAATACAAGACTCTCATCTTTCCTCACTTCTCCTCCTGCCTTGCACTCCCAGAACATTAATTCTAAGTGGGTTCCTCATATAAACACCCAGACCCCTGTCAAAGAGGCCCCTTTTCACTCACTTGACAGCCACTGAGTGCTTGTTTGAAGCTGCACAGGCACCCTGCGTTGGGACCTTATTAATATAATAGTCACTCTTTTCTTACACTGGACGTAACCTTAGTTCCATTAATTTAAAGCAAGCTCAGCATCAGAAGAGACTCACATGCATATATCTTTTTCTTCTAAAAGCTCAAGACAAACACTTCCAGAACTGTATACAGTAAAGCCAGCACAGACTCCCTGATAAAGACCAATTCTGTTTACCAATGAATGGCAAACTGGGCCTTTCTCGAATAATATAGGTATGTGTCCCTGGAAGATTTATCAGAATCACTTCTGGGTATGAAATATTGTGGACTAATGACAATTAACCTTGGCATTGCAAAAGAGACTTGGAAAACATTCTGCTGTGCTCCCCCTCCCTCCATTTGGAAATGAAATAGCAAGCCAAGATCAATACAAGTTCAGAGGGGTTTATGGGTAGTCTAAAGCAGGCTTAGTGGAAAGTTAAAGTTTGTGTCTGCAATAGTAGAAAATGCAAGGTAACCCCATTAATTTGCTAGCAATCATTGTTATGTTTATACTCAATTGACACGGCCACTTGACATAACCTAACAACAAAGTATATGTTAGGTCTTGTACTAAACATTACCATTAAAGTCTGTACAGGGTTTTTATTATAATTTTATGTTTGATTTCCATGCTGCTGCATGTGCCCTAAACTGGATTCCAAATGATATATGACAAGTGGTTTATTAATAAGGCTACTAATTTAAAGGATAGTATTTCGCTTTAGGATTTTTTAACATTAAAGCATGATTCAAGGATAGTCCTTGCAAGAATGTTGAAGCTAACAAGGTTTTCAATATCTGGTTATTTCAAAGTCTACATTGGAGATAAGGAGCCTGTAGTTTTCACTATACAAATCTGGAGTTATTCAGTTCTGAAAAATCCATTTACATAGAGTTATCCTTTGCTTCAATCAACTCTTGATTTTAAACATATATTCAAATGTATAGCATGTAGGACATTTTAGCGTCTACCATCTATATATTTTTGATCAAACAGTATTGATAACATTAACAAGCAACAACCTTCATTTCATTGGCAGCATTTGCTTTACTTAGGCCTATGACAACATAGGTGGATTTTTATGAAGGGTTGGCTAGACTTAGCAACCCCAAGGCAACACCAATCAATTTCCTACAACAAACAGGACTAATGTATTATTCATTGCATTGGCACTTTATTTATCCTGTATTGTGTTGGAGGAGGTATGAGGAGGTATTATACATTAAATGACTACTGCATATACCCTGTCGTATGTCCTGGGTATTATATGTGGAAGTGGTTCTGGAATACTATGAATGGATCTCTAAAGGATTTTTTTTTAATTAGCCTCCCAAATATAAAAATCAACCTTGACTATGTATGATATATTAGGTCATATTAAATATAGTATATCAGATAATCCTATGTTTTCAGTCATGGCTGAACATATTGACACATTTGCACTCAAGTTTTTAGGTGCCAGAACATTTTTAATAGCAATGCTAAGGGGTTCAGATATGTATTTAATTTGTTTGTAGTGGAACAACACAAAAAATACTACATCTTATCTTACTCCATACATAAAATGGGCAAAAGTTGTGGTACCCTTTTCAAGTGATTTGAAATTAATCTTACCAGTGTTAAAGGTGCCTGCAATAAAATAAGCACTCAGTTGTGCACCACACTGAACATGGAGAAAAGAAAGAGAACTAAGTCAGAAAATTGTAAGAAATCATGGACAATCTCAAGACTACAAATCCAGAGACCTATGTTATGGTGTTGACCATACGCAGTGTTATCAAAAAGTTTGAGAACCACGGCCGTGTAGGCAATCTCCCTTGATATGGACGAATGAAACATGTAGAGAAGGTAACCCAGTCAGCTCCCACATGGATTCAAGTTGAATTTAAGACTAAAGGGGGAACAGTTTTAACTCATAAAACCTGTGGCAAACCTAGTGAAAAGGGAGAAGTCCAAAGCTGACAGAGAAAGTTTGACTTGAGTTCATCAAAACACAGAGCTGAACAAGCCAAAATCCTGGTAGAGTATCCTGTGTGGCAGATATGACAATTTGTTTGGGTAAAGCATGACTAATAATTTGTTATTAAAAAATGCCCTCAACAAAAATAATTAGGTGTATTGTCTAGGGACCCTGGCTGGCCATGGCGCCTCTCACCCGCTGGGCGTACGCATATGCGGGGATAGGAGCGAGCGCAAACAGATGATCCAGAACTTTCAGCATCGGAGGTCAGAGAGACCGGAATAGGGGTAAGAGGAAGAGAAGGTACGTGCCTAGTGACCCCCTAGCTTTGTGCCCTAGCCACGTGCCTACTCTTCCTACCCCTAGTATTGATTGTATGCATGGCATTCTCCTATTTTTCCAACCCCTCTTAAGCTCACATTGTCACGCAATCCTCCCTTAACTTGTTCCACTGTAAAGTGATGGATTCTGGGACTTACAACCCTTTGCTTTCCAGAGAATATGTGCATCACCCACTACGCACAGGGACTTCAAGTTCAAGAATCCATAATGTCACAATGAAACAAAGTAAGCAGGTTGTGGTTGGGTTGGGTTCATACATGCATTTTGATTTATTTTCACTGTATGGAATCCGGAAGTTCTGTCTAAAAAAATATATATATTCTTAGAAATTCAGATATTATTTTTAAACCTTTTCTACATAAGCAAAACTAAGTGAGCTGTAATGGGGAAAAACAGATTGCAAAAAACCTGTTTTTGTCAACATCAAGTTTATTTTACAGTAGCTTGATTTATTTTAAAGTAAGCTGTGAGCTATCAACCAACTGGATGTGAAAGAAGAGTTCATGGGCAAGTACAGAATTATTAATGCGGTCCCTTATTGTTGCAGGTGGGGGGTGGCAGAAGTAAAGAATAGGACTGTATGGAAGTATTTTCTTCAGGCCAGACAAAATCCACTGAACCCAACAGGCTACTCATGGACTGATATACTTTATATAACCAGCATAATAACAGAGAATACACTGGCCTTTCTTTAGTTAAAATCTTTTTAATTAGGAGCATACCATCTTTGAAATAGTCAGCACTATAATTCTTCTGCATTTTGACTGCAAACCTATCTGTCCACCACATGACATTAACTGGAACAGACTGCCACATTAACCATTAGATAGCTGGTAACTGTAAACTAGCAACTGACCACCGTGAAGTGCACAGACTATAAACTGGAATACATTAGAGACCTCTTTGGCAGCAAACAGTGTAGGCCGAGAATATGGTTAATTTCCAGCAACAGCTGCATGTATGGAGAAAAAAGGGCAAAATGCTTGTAGAATTTGTGGTGTGGTGCAGCACTCACTAGGAGTGGGGGTCCCTTGGCAGAACCTTTCACAGCACATGGGAACCAGTCACTTACTGACACTTTCATGTTGAGCTCATGCTGTGCTGTAAAGCTGTCTCACGTGAAGAGAGACAGGTTGAGCAAAATCACAGAAAAGGAGGAAAAGGGCATTTGTAGTTCAAGGCTTCCATGAAACACATTCACTTCTGGCTTGTTAAATGGCTTTAAGAGAAGGCATCTGTCCACACATTATTATAAAGCTTGTGTGTAACCCCATGAACCCATTAGGCTCCTGTACAGGAGCCCAATGGCCCAACGGGATTATACAGGAGCTTAGCACACTGGAATTCAATATGGAGTCACTCTCGTAACTGTTAGTCAAAGCAATCTCAGCTTTATCCTTATCTTAGCCTGAAGGTATAAACTTGATCTGTGCTCTGCTATTTTCCATTTTTATGACAATGCAATTTCAAGTCTGTCTCAGCTAATTGCCTTATAAAATACCTTTGTGTAAAGAAATATTAGCAGGACACTGAACTCAAATGTAATATAGCTGGGTGCTTATGTGAAATGATTCATCAGTATCCTGGTCCAGAAGGAAACATAAAAAGAAAATAAGCAGACACTTTCCTGAGAATAATACATAACACACTACACTGGTATGTGTGTAGATACAATCATAGTGCACACACAGTACACAGTCACCAATGACAAGCAAAATATACACCAGGTAGGCAATCAGCAGAAATGTAAAAGGCAGACACACTCTGGGAAAATGAAGGAGAATTCCTTTAGATTTAGGGACTTGCCCTTTTTCAAAAAGTATGCCTGCTTTTCTTTGTTTATATATATTTACATAGTTAAATTGGGTTGCAAAAGTCCATCATTGAAGTCCATCAAGTTCAACTCCTCCACATGAAACCCAGCATCCATACACACCCCCTCCATACCTTCACATAAATATAGTTTAGTATCACAATAGCCTTTGATTTTATGTCTGTTGAAGAAATCATCCAAGCCCCTCTTAATGGCATTAACAGAATCTGCCATCACAATATCACCTGGCAGTGCATTCCACAACCTCACTGTGAAGAATCACCTGCGTTGCTTCAAATGAAAGTCCTTTTCTTCTAGTCTGAAGGGGTGGCCTCTGGTGCGGTGATCCTATTTATGGGTTAAAAGCCCCCTGCTATTTGTCTATAATGTCCTCTAATATACTTGTAAAGTGTAATCATGTCCCCTCGCAAAAAGTATTTCTTGGACAGACATAATATCAAAGGCTATAAAATAGCTTATCTATTCAATGCCTCGTCCAGGTCATTGATATACTTTTACCTGGGACACAGTAATGTATAAGGGATTAATTAGCTGCAAGGCAGAATGCAAAAGTTAAAAAAATGGGCGAAATTTGCCCTTTTTATTGCAATAGTCTCTGTGCTTAATTTTAGCCAGCCCCATGAATACAGTGCTGTCTGCAAAGGCTCAGTGTGCTTAGTGACCAGAGCAGAAAGGCAAAGTATTGCTTGGTACAAACAAGGTCAAAGTTATGTAATGATAACCATCCATTACATAAGGTTCAGTCTAGATTATTTAATTTTTTTTTTTATCCTATCCATTTGGTTTGCAGGTGTTGAAGATACATGGGATTTACGTGCTGTATAATATAATTCCTTTGTGCCAATTACGCAGAAATTAAAAAGTAATTATTATTATTATTATTATTATTAATAATAATAACAATAATAATAATACATTAACATTAAAAGCACCAGCATATTCAGCAGAGCTGTATAGAATGAACATACAGATTTATATAGAAGAGGTTAAGATTTGCACTTATCTGAATGAACCTATATTATATGTGCATTTGAGTCCAAACCACTATACTGTACATATAGCATACAGCTTGAATGTATTATGTTTTTTTAGACCATTTCTTTATTAATTAATATATATATATATATATATATATATATATATATATATATAT
>CM044447.1:80936842-80948923 GCA_024363595.1 Xenopus borealis | reverse complement strand
TAATATCAAAGGCTATTTTGATACTAAACTCTACAGTCAGTATAGCTATGGGCATATATGTTTTGTGTGAAAGAGTGGAGGTGTGTGTGTGTGCTGGGGTTTCATTTGGAGGGGTTGAACTTGATGGCTTTGTCTTTTTTCAACCCAATTTAACTATGTAACTATTACTGATATCAATCGTAAATTACTACTAGCTGTTTTAAGTTAATAAATGAAGCTGTGGCCTTTCCACCCAATTTCAGTGTATGTGAATTTGAGTGGGGTAAAAGGGCTCTTACTGACAAGTGGTTAAAGCTGCGATCCATCCCCTGTGTTCAATTTTGTAGCATTCAGCCGCAGAGGAGAGCAGGGATAGACACAAGCAATTCTTTTCAAAGGGCCTAAACTCACACAAGCGCATGTAGGCTCCAATCGCAGGTTGAGACACAACATGCTGCACTTTTCCTGCATTCTGCGCCTAAATGGGCTTGTGTGAGTATAGCCCCATTGAAAAGAATTGCTTTCGTATATTCCTGTGCTGCCCTGCAGCTGAACGCTACAAAGCGGAATGCAGGGGAGCGCAGCTTTAACCGCTCATGAGTAAGAACCCTTACAGATGAGCATCTGAAGATCGGGAAAAATAATGAGATGGGGACAAATATTTCAATCTCCCCATAGTCAGGAAGAAGCAGAAGACAATGGCTCCCAGCCTGGTGCAGTTTTCTGCTAACAGCACTCACCTGTGCTATCAAGTAAGTGATTATAATGACAGGGGACATGTGGCACCCCACAGTTATCATAACTTTCCTTCTCCTTTAAAAATTATACATGGGTTTATATATTTCACTGTGTTTTATGTGAAGGAGAATTGGTCCTACAAAAGACAAGTGGTACTATTTATAGGTGTTGATTTTAGTAACGTTATTTTGATTTTTGAGTAGTGCCATTCAATATGTTATACAGCCTTGTTCTGGCACCACACCTGATTTACACTCAGACTGATGTTTCAGTGTTCAGCTACCTTTAGGGCCCTTACACACGGGCGTTTTGGACCTACGCTCCCCTGCGTTGCGTTTGGCTGCGTTCAGCCGCAGGGGAGCTCAGGTCTAGACACACCTCATTAGTTTCAATGGCGTTGTACCCACGAGACGCGTGTAAGCGCCGAACACAGATTCAGACGCAACATGCTGCATTTTTCCTGCGTTTGGCGCCTACATGCGTTTGTGTGAGTACAGCCCCATTGAAAATAATTGAGTGCGTCTATACCTGCGCTCCCCAGCGGCTGAACGCAGCAAAACGGAACGCATGGGAGCGCAGGTAAAAACGCCCATGTGTAAGGGCCCTAACTTGATAAACATGTTTTTTTTAACACACAATTTTTTTGACATTTAAGGCTAAGGCTTCAGGGAGATTTAGTGTCATTTAAGTTCCAAAGTAAAAGTTGTTTATCCCAGTACAGTCCCATTACTGTGCGTCACTGCACTGCCTGAGTCCCTGTGAGACAATGTGTGTAGTGCGTATGCTATGAAAATAAGATAAATGGGATTTAATAACAGAATGCAGGTGGACTGTGAGTCTGGAAAGAGTTCCAGTTGTTACTTAGACAGAGTTTTGTACTTTGTATACAATAGCTGATAATGGCACTGCTGAGCTGTACTATGCCTGTGGCATGGATAACAGGAAAAAGGGTATTAAATACAAGCCTCCTTATCTTACTCTTTCATGTTTCCCTTTCTTGTAACCCCTTCATTATAGGGAAAGCAGAAACAGAGCTCAAGTAGCATGAGTCTATTTTGTGTTTAAAGGGAAACTGTACCCTTTTATGAGATTAGCTCATTCTGCTGAGCTTATCTACAAAAGGTTCATACCTGGGGCAGATTTACTAAATTCACCTTAAATTCACATGAAGAATCGAAGTTCGATCGAATTTCTATCAAATTCGAATATTCGAATATGCAAATTAGGCAAATTCAACCATCGAATATTCGAATTCGAATGATTCGAATAAAATGTAATTTGAATATTCGAAAATTTGATGGTCGAATACTTCCCCTTTAATTTTAATTCGACCACCTACTTCGCCAGATTACTACCGAAATGGGGATCCTTCCCTGAGATCGAATATAAAAAATTCGATCGATTAAAATCATTCGAATATTCGATTCGATAGCCGAATTCAAAGGATTTTACTTCCCCACTATTCCCTTGATCAAATTTCTAATTTTTTTTATATTCAAAATTTGACCAATAGTACATCTGCCCCCTAATTTCACAGATCGAAAGGAATATGACTATTCTCAACACCACCTTAGTTTCATAGGGGTATATTTATCAAAGAGTGAAGTTTAGAGTTACGTTCCGCCACTAGAGGGAAATTCTGCCGCTCTCCATTCATTTCTGTGGGATTTTTAAAGGCGTATTTATCAAAGGGTGAACTTTCACTTCACCCATTGATGAATAGGCCTTTCAAAATCCCATAGAAATTAATGGAGAGCGGCGGAATTTCCCTCTAGTGGCGGAACTTCACTCTTTAATAAATTTACCCCATAGTGTCATGCAACCACTCCCTCACCTTGTTCAATTGGGAAATGATAGATTCTGGGTATTGCAGCCCCTCTGCTTTCCATAGAATCTGTGCTGGAGAGTTTAATGGAAACAATTTGTAAAAGGTTAAATTAGACATTTGGGTCCTTTACTACCTGCAGCTCAGGGAGCAGCCTGCAAAAAATGTGTAATCCACTGTGTTTTTTGCACTTTGCCCCCAGGGAGGTGGAAGAATTCCAAAACCTGTGTTTGCCCCATGAATACATGCCCTTCCCCATCCTGTAATTTGAATATCATTCAGGAGTAGGCCGCAACAGAGCCCTGTACATACATTTGACCAATAGCAGGTGAAAAAGAGCAGGGCTGCGTGCTACACCTTGCACAAGATTTTTTATCCTGAGTGGGATGCTAAGAGCAACCAGACCTGGGATGCAAGAACTTTTTATATGAGGCCCTTAGTGCTCTTGCACCTGTGTCAGGGGTTTCAATAAATGACAACAAAAAAAGTGCCAACATACCATCCAAGATTTGGAAATCAAAAATTGGGACATTTATTGCCAAACACTGATTCCCTCCAGACCATGCACCAGTAAGATGAGGCATAGTACTGATCCACCTGAAACACCATCTACTTTCCAAAGTTACTCTCCAAAGTAGATACCCAAAGCTTAAATATAGATGTAAGAATATTTCCCATAAGAATCAGCTCTACTGGCCATATGTCACAAATCTCTATATATATATAATAACTATATTGTTTTCAAAATAGAATATCAAGCTATTTTTGCTTAATTACATTTCACTGTAGTCACAATTTAGGTGAGTTGAAATGCTGTTTAATAGTTTGAATCGATAAAATAAATCTTATATCACTAAAGGGGGCAGAATACAACTACAACATAACATAACATAAGCATAATAAATAGAACTTATGTTGAAAATACAGTCTGCCAATTGTTTTTAGTGAGATAAAATAAATGTAAATATATTTTTTAAAAAGAAAAAGCTGACATAAAATTGTTTAGTTCATATATCTGCTGCCTGAGTTAGTTTTAATAGAGATGGGCTCTGTATAAACAACATCCTCCCAATTGCACTTTTATTGTGTCTGCTTGGATTACAGATAAGCAAGAGCTTGGGGGCGGAGGGGTGGTTGTTGGGACCAGTGAACCATTTTTCCAAATGACCAGAGAGGGGGTTTTAATTTTACTCTTTTCCTTGTTGAGTTCAAGAAATAACAAATGCCAGACTTTTCCTAACTGAAAAAAGGCAAAATCTATGTGCAAATTCTATTTACGGAACTCATGTTAAACAAATGGTTATATTGCCCCTTTGAGGGCTGCCCAGTATAAATCGGTCAATGTTAATACATAACTTTTTGTGTGTTCCTTCTCTGCATGTTTGCAGATAAAAATCATATTGCTGTAGGGCCAGTAAATTTTAATTATGCCATTTGCTTTGGAAGTGTTGCAAGTGTTTTTATTTTACTTCCCTGCTCTGGTTCCGTCTATATGTAAGTCTGTTTGGTGTAGATCTGCATTTCTGTGCTGAATGAGTCTTACCCGTCAGCTCTGAAGTTTTTTTTATAGCCCCAGAATTAGAAAATCAAATAAAGGATGTGGACAATTACCTTGTTATGTGGTTTGTACATAGCACTGATCTGGGATGCTTAATGATCAATAATTATGTGGGTATAGTTACATACAGCACATTGTTTGCCCATCAGAGTTTCAGGATCCTGGAAGCAATTACTGACACTCGCATATGTTAGTGAGCTTAGCGTGTGACACTGTACTGTAGGAATGGTGACACTGCACTACTGCACCTGTCTTCCCATGGCCTGACTGACCTAACATTGAAAGGTCATACTCTCCCTGACCCCCATGTGTTTTTTATGCAGTGATAACTCACTCACCTTTGCCTTCCGACTGTCTTCCCCCAGCTGCTTCAAGTCTTCCACCAAAATACCACAGGGATGCTATACAGTTTCTTTGGGTACTTCCTTCCACAGCACTGTGGGTCTAATGCACCACCACATTATGGGTTACATTACTGCCCTTTCTGGCACTGAAAAGGTCAAATGCCCATAAATCCTCAGATTTTCTGTACTTAATGACTAAGCATATGTGCTAAAAAGCAACGATAAAGCATAAGAATAATTATGGAACTATAGGCTGTTTGCCCTTGTTGTTGATCATGCTGCCATTTGTGTTGCAATTGAGCACGTTGGTGTAAAATAGGTCAATGATTCCCCTAAAAGAGTTAAAGTAGACACAAACTTTGCATAGTAGTCCTGCTCCAATCACATGTTACTGGACCACAACCCCCTACATACTTCAACTTATAAAGAATTGAAAGATCACGGTCGTTGTGATAAGTTTCCATTTTTGCCCTGCATTTCTGTATATACTGCACACATCTGGATACATTACCTCAGCTCAGGTGAAGGTAAACGTGGTGAATTTTGGTGCTGAAATGCAAACTCTTAAGTTTCGGAGTCAAAATTTCCCACGTCTGCATGCACACAAACTAAGGCACTGTACCAGAGTGCAGGCACATGGAACAGAGGAGCAGCAGTGGAGGAGCAAGTTCTCAGCCTGCATTTCTCCACAGGCCAAGTTCCATTATATCTGGTACTAGCCTAAGCCCTCAGGAAACAAGGAAATGTTTTTTTTAGAGAGAAAAGCTTGATCTTGGCCAGTTAATCAGTGTGTGGGAGTAGCCTTGGTTCAGGCAAGGGCTTGTTGTTGCAAGGTATATCCAGTATTTTCTCTGCACTCAGCCAGTAGGACACTGGAAAAAACCCAGTTTGCCCCGACCCTCACGGTCATGGGCAGGCAAATGCCAGAGGGGCTGCTATAAGGTGCCATAGAAAGTCAGTATTTAGTGGGCTGGTGGGGGCTGTTTGGGCCTCTGTGTGGGCTGATTGGGCCTCTGTGTACCTGAAATGCCAGGGCCTATTTTGATTCTCAGTCCAGGCCTGCTCATGGGCACCACTGGGCCTGACCTGTTCCCTGCATGAAGCCTTTGGCACGGCCCCGGAGTGCCCTCAATAGAAAGAAGGTAGGTGCAGGGGGGGGCTGGAAGGCAGTTGTGACTCAGGCAGGGGGGCCAGAGGGGGCTTTGCATCTGGGGCTTTGCATCTGGGGCTTGGGGGCTTGGGGGAGAGTGGTGGTCCCTCAGACAGCAACCCTGGAGGCCCCGGCCCAGCCCAGCAATGTCTTTACTGTTCTCTCCTATCACTTAAAAAAATTGCCACTACATATATGTAGCAATAGCGTCATTATTATTTTGATTTTTCAGGATTCTTGAAAGGAAAAAACAAACAAAATAAATAAATATTTACTTCACTTAGGGGCAAATTTACTATTATTCCCCAAAAGTAGTTCGACCAAATTCACAATTCGATTCTATCGAATGCTTATCGAATTGTTTTAGGCTATCATTTTGCTTGATATCTGACTTCTCAATGAATTCGTACGATCGGGTACCGATTTAACGAAAAAAATCGTGAAATTTCCTTTGAGCGTCCACAAAATTCAACGATTCAAACGATCGAACGCTACAATCGTACGAATGGTATTCGAGCAGGACTTAGCCTCAGAAACCTATGGGGGGTTTCCCATAGGCTTCTATTAAAATTCAGTTGGTTCAATCTGGTGAAGTAGGCAGTCAAATAACTTTAAAATTTTGATTCCTTCAATCATCGAATGATCGAATTATCAAATATCTGATCATTCGATCTATTCGAGATTTGATGATCGAAGAGGACAAATTTGCATATCCAATTTCACGAAAAATTCGGTATTCGATCGAATTCGATCGAACTTCGATCATTTCACGTGAATTTCGTAAATCGGCCCCTTAGATATGCATTTGATACAGGATAGCACTTTCTAAACAGAGTCCTTGGATTAGTGTAGGTTAAATTTTAACACCAGCTAAACAGGAGCTTCATTATCATCACAGGACATCAGCATCTAACAATAAATCGGAATGGTCTGCAAGGTCAAGATCTCTAGTATCTATCAAGCTGGCAATCTGTCTAGACCAGATATATCTGCTGCTATCAACTATCTGCTACTTTTTAAACTTAAATTGATAAAGTGTTGTCGATAAGAGATGGAAAGCCACAGAATCATTAACTGACTAGAAGCTTTCTATTTACCATGTAGGCCAAATTAAACACATAGTTTTGGGTAAAAAATCTATGGCAAGGAAATTCCAGGAACTGTTGCAAGTTTCTTCCTATAACATTTATTGAGCAGAACCACTGCAGGTGTGCTATAGGATGGGGTTATTAGTTATTACTTGCAGAATACTATAAGTATATTTTATTTTTTACTTTGAAAAGGTAATGTGCCACCCTAGGGGTCCAATGATTTGCCATTAAGACAACTGTATTCCATGGTTCTTAGGGAGATATATATGGTACAGGGCAGTTTGTTTCACTGTAACCAGGGGAAGAAGCAGCTGCTGGAATAAAATGGTGTTTTGACTGTTTCAGTTGCCTTTAGGCTAATCTCTACATTTCCCTAAAACAATTTTACATTTGTTGAAACGCTGTCTATGACCACAGGGCTATTATTATTGTTCCTTATTTAGAATGTGCAAGCTTACCTTAGCTGTGGCACTCAAATCAAACAAACACAGAGAAGTAATACTATGTACACAGAATAAGCTATGGCCTCATACTTTATGGTCTGTTTAAGGGAAAATAATGGAACACAAATACCACCTAATAACAGGGATTATTTAAAGCTGTGATTGTTCCAGCTGTCCTATTTTAGGCGATCGAAACCTCTCTATGACAAGTACTTATGGTTGTTTATACACTACATTGTCCTGTCCAGGCTTGACTACAAAAATTCACTGCACTTTGTCTTGCCAAGTGCCCAGACTCATAGTCTCCAGGAAAATTAGAAAACAGCAGTGATGTCACAATAGGTCATAGTTGATAATGAAAATGTATACATAGACTGTTGAGGTATCCAATGATCAAGATGGATTATTGGCTAATAAAGTTCTCTTCGGAAACAAAAATGTCAATTTTGATTATATATGAGGACTAGATGGTGCTGTTCCCAATGAAGAATACCCTCTGCATCCCCCTTTGCAGCAGCAAAGGACCCGGCAAAGTAAGGGGGTAGGTTTGTGTTTGACAGCTGTGGGTGGCTTTGGAAGTTTGTTTGGGCACCCAGATCTCTCAGCCCAGCCCTGCCAGAACAGAACACAAGGAGCTGAACCTTCCTATGAGTACAGTCCTGCTGCGTTCTACAAAGGCCTATGGCAGGTGTTAACTACTTTGCATCCACAGGGTTGCCTTGCACCCATAGCACTGTGCTCTGTGTCCTGTCATTTGTGGCAGATACTGTGCAAAGGGCAGTAAGCTCTGTATTCAAATGCCATGGAATGGACCTAAGGACACTATATTGTGCACCTTAAGAAATTTATATCACATTCACACATGCACTTCCAATTAGAGCTAGGCAAATGGGAGCAAATATATCTTGAGAATGTGAATATCTGCCTTCTCTTAGAATATTCAGGGATCCCTGTGCTATGGAGGCCTTGCCTCTCTGTATTTGTGCCTTACACCTCATTCATATTAATAGATGCAACATGTGCACCTATTTATTTTTACAATTTTATTGCACACAAACAAGCATATGTTTCAGTGCCTAGCGGCTATGTTTATAAAAGTAAATGAGGCTTCTTTTTTTATTATTTTACAATGTGCTGCAGTACCATACACAGTCCAAACGATTTTTTTTTATATAAATGCTAGGGTTACTGTGTATTCTAGGTTACTGAAGCACAACATACTTTTTGGCTGAAGGAAAAACCAGTACAGGATCTCTGCTCCCACCCACTGTATTATAGGGTTTGCCAGGAGCACCAAAGACAATCTGGTACTATATAGATGCCCATTTCCAACATTTATCCTGGGGTGACATCATTTCCATCAAAGGCGCAGATTTACTAAAGGATAAAGTGGGCGTCGCAAATGAAAATTCACCAGAAATCCCATCCGCAGGGTCATTGCCAATTTACTAACAGGGGAAGAGGACAATTCACTAGCAAAACTGTCGTTAGCACAGTTTCACACCCTTTCGCCAGGAAAATGTTCACTCAGGCGAATGATCAATACTCCGCAAATTTGATAAAGTATGAATTTTACAGAACGGTACCTCTTTCGCCAGAGTTTCCTTTGCCAGCTTAGACCTGTCGAACTGATAAGATGAAGCTTCATCCTCCTCACTCTTATGTCAGTAACATAATTTCCTGAATACCAAAAAGTCATAAAAAAAATGTAATTTCATATTTAAAAGTGGGATTGTCTTGACAAGTTGTAACTATTCAAAATCTTTGTTTTACCATTTGAGGGGCATGCCACATGTGTTGTGGGGTGGGCTCATGTCTAGGGCATTAAAGGATCACTTTTATCTTTATTTTGCTTCCTTGAACATTTTTAATAAGTGGCCACTTTAAGCAATTTCCCCAACATCACTAATAAAGACATAATATGTAACCTATATTTACCCACCCTATTCAAATTGACTTAAGCGCAAGTGCAGTAACGAAGTTTCGCTAGGCAGAAATGAGCGTACTCTATGAAATGCTTGTGCTGTCGGATTACTGCTAGTGAAACTTTGCTAGCTTTCAGCTGCTGAGATGCACCTTTGCATTTTAGTGAATTAGCAAATTAATTTATGGCTTACGAAGTGGTGTGAACATTCGCCCTTTAGTGAATTTGACCCTAAAGGTCAACTGTGTAGCACAAAACACAGTCAGTATCTGCATTTGTAAATTACCCCTACAGCTGCACATTAGCCGTAAGCATCCAAGGTATTTACTCTGTATACAACAGCACTGTATTGTCAGACAGTCACAGACATGCAGTATACATAAGAAAGAGTGCACCATCAAAGCTTTCCATTTGACTGAAAAATGAGGATATGCTGGATATGTGTTTTGCAATAATAGCAGAACATTAGTCTTTAAATATTAGACAGCTTAGAGCAGGAATTCCCCATTTGACAGCAGGCCTCTTAGTAGGCCTGATAGGATCTTTGGCCATCAGTTAGCAATGTTTAGGTTAGGATCTGTTCCCCAGTGGTGCCTGTTTTTCTCCAATCCTCAAACAGTGCAATATGTCAAATTCAATGATTAATAGCCATTGGGATGCTCTTCAGGAATTGCTTCTCTCCTACTCTGATGTCTGCATCTCATATCTGTCAGGGGCCCTTTGAGTGTTCACACCTGCGATACATAATGTTGGCTTAAACTTAGTCTAAAATGATGTGATATACACTGGAGGGTAATGTATAACTGCTCTGCTCTAGCCTTTGGCTGTGATATGTTCTTGCATGCTCCAGACAAGGGGTAGGGAGATAGCCAGAATTTCTCATCTGATAATATTAGCAAGCCCTTTCTGCTAATCTGCATATCACAGTGACCATATTGTAAAACAAAATATAGACATGTAACGTATCTTTGATGTATTATTGGTTTGGGGTTCATCTTGTTTTTAAAGGGGTTGTTCGCCTTCAATTCATTTTTAGTATGGTGTAGAGAGTGATATTCTGAGACAATTTTCAATTGGTTCATTTTGTAGTTTGTAGTTTATGAGTCATTTACAGTATCTTTTTATTCAGCAGCTCTCTCAGCAATCTGGCAGCTAGGGTTTAAATTACCCCACAAACCATGCTTTGAATTAAATAAGAGACTGGAATATAAATAAGTGCATGAATAGAAAAATGTAATAAAAAAGTAGCAATTGTAGCCTTACAGAACATTTGTTTTTCAGATGGGTCAGCGACCCCCATTTGAAAGCTGGAAAGGGCCATAAGAAGAAGGCAAATAATTAAAAAATTATACAAAATAAATAATGAAGACCATTTGAAAAAAATGTTTAGAATTGGACATTCTATAACATACTAAAAGAGAACTTAAAGGTGAACCACCCTTTAAATAATCAACTTTTCCTAATTCCTCCTGAGTTACTTGATTTTACTGCCTCTCCTGGAACTCCAGGCATTACAAGTCAGTTCTCCAGTTTTGTACAATTTTACCATTGCGTCCATAACGCCCATGGGCGGAGTAACATTTATGACAGGGAAAAGGGTGAAGATACCACAATTAAGTCATTACTAGGGCATGTCCATTGTGCCAATTTGGCCATACCCATTTTCCGGAGGCATGCTATGCTCGCTGAAGATCCCCCTATATCTAGGGTCTGTCGATTGGCATCTCTGCAATACTCAGATACCATACAGTATGTGCCTGTACTCAGTGACATTAATGGCATTCACCTTCACACATGAGACATATGGTGGATACTTTGTCTTGTCTACATGGGAACTACCGTAACCATTTACCATTTTTTTCAGCAATTCCTGAGGACATCATGTATGAAAAATGTCACTATCAATATAAAGTAAAGACTCAGTAATGTAAATAGAGGCAAATAGGCCGCAATGCAAATTTCAAATGTCCTTCATTATAAGCAGCTGAGCCTGTAGTAGACATCATTTTCTTCCTTGAACCCAGGTATTACATGCTCTACCCTGGGTAGGAATATGTGCTGTACAGAACTTTATTGGACATGTATCCAGCCTGAAAACACTATGGTAACGCGGACAAGTATCCCCTTAACATAATTCTGGCACCATGAGTAAGTTAGGAAAACAACTAAAAAAATCTACTTCAATTTGTAACGATAAAGATATTTCAAGGACTTAAAATTACCCAATTACTGCGAGTCTTGTATGATTCAACACCCCCATGCCAGTGCATGCTCTGCCTAATGGTTTTACTGGCCTACACCAAACCAGTGTGGAAGTGATTCTAGCAATGACAAACAATAAAGGTGGAAATGACTAATTCAGGAAAATAATACTAAAAGTGCTTGGGATAAACACAGGGCTTTTTGAGAATTAATCACCGGAAATAACACTGAAGCGGAAAAGAAAATAAGCATATTAATGAGGGCAGTATATGCGTATCTGCCAATGCTCTGTTGAACAACATAAATAATCAAGAAGAAAAGCAAACATGAGAAAAGTAGCCTAATTGGAAAAAGTAAACCAAATGACTGTGTGAATGTTCCCAATAGGGCAAGCTAAGGGCCCTTACAAACGGGCGTTAGATACCTGCGCTCCCCTGGTTTGGCTGCATTCATTCGCAGGGGAGCACAGGTCTAGACGCACTCCATTCTTTTCAATGACGTTGTACCCACAAGACGCGTGTAAGAGCCGAACGCAGGTTCAGATGCAACATGCTGCGCCAGCACTTACACGCGTCTCGTGGTACAACGATGGTTTTCTCCATCTTGGAACAAAATTGTTGAGGAATCCAATAGTGAAACATGTAATAGTGAAAAATCCAATAGTGAAAAATGTTTTAACAACTTGTAAAAAAAAGTCATACCTGTAAAATTTACACCAAATAACTTTTCACTATAACACTTTTCAACTTTTCAGTTGTGTGAAAAAAAATCAACCTATGGGAAAAAACTAATTAGGAAAACTATTACCCTGAACACTGTAGGTCTCT
>CM044447.1:80902974-80916517 GCA_024363595.1 Xenopus borealis | reverse complement strand
AGTTCCCTCCTAAAGTGCTGGCACAAGTCACATGACTGGGGCAGCTGGGAAATTGACAGACCCATGTCAGATTTCGCAAATGAATATTAAAAAATCTGTTTGCTCATTTGAGTAATGGATTTCAGTGCAGAATTCTACTGGAGTAGCACTATTAACTGATGCGTTTTGAAAAAAAACACGTTTTCCCATGACAGCATCCCCTAAGGAGAGTTGTTGTTGTTGAGTGTAAGGGTTGGGGCAGACTGGCAGATTCGGGGAGATTTAGTCGCTAGGTGAAAAGCAGTGGGACTTTTACATCCACAGAAGTCAGAATTAATCACATTATGTTACATTCAGTCCAACTGTAGCCAATAGTCCTACCTAGGTACATACTGCAGAGGCCCCTAAATCAAACATTACACTGTGCCTTAAAAACCTGCATCCCTCAGGCCACTGATTAACTATAAGGGTTTGGGCAGACGAGTAGATTCGGGGAGATTTAGTCGCCTGGCGAATAATCGCCTCTTCTGCTGGGCGACAATCTCCCCGAACTGCCTTGCATCTGCTTGAATGAAGAATCGCCTGAGCTATGCACTAGCGGCACTTCAATTTCTGAAGTAGCCCGAAGTTGCCTCGCGAGGAAGAGGCGATTAGTCGCCAGGCGACTAAATCTCCCCAAATCTGCCCATCTGCCCCAACCCTTTTAGTTGATCAATAGCCTGAGGGATGCAGGTTTTTAAGGCACAGTGTAATGGTTGTTTTAGGGGCCTCTGCAGTATGTATCTAGGTGGGACTATTGGCTACAGTTGGACTGAATGTAACATAATATGATTAAAGGCGTTGTTCACCTTTGAGTTACCTTTTAGCATAATGTAGAGAGTGATATTCTGAAACAATTTGCAATTGGTTTTCATTTTTTATTGTTTGTGGTTTTATAGTTATTTAGCTTTTTATCCAGCATTGGTTGTGGACACTGTATTATATAATAATTGTATGTGATATTGTCACTAGACTAGTTTTACCATGGGGGGCCATGAGTCTCCAATCCACAATTTTCGACTGAAATTGAACTATTTAGTTTTTATTGTTATTTATGTTTAGTGCAAAACGTGTCCTCATTATTTATACTTTCTGCTTATTTAATATACAGAGAGAAACCCAGAGCAGCTCATTTGCATGTATGCATTATTTACTAACAACTTACCAAAGATATTTTCCTTCATGGGCCTCATAGCTGAAATGACCAGCCGTATAGTAACATTAAAAATCAAGTTTTTTCTAAATTACCTAGTATAATGTTTTTTGCATCAAAAAAATAATTAAACGATGTGTTCTAATGTTCTAAATTTTAATCTGAATTAACTTGGTCAGCATAGCAGTATTGCAGGGCAAGATGTACAATTCAGTTACAAACAATTCACCATGTTGTTTACCAACAAGGCAGCATTATTCCACTGAACTGCACCCTAATGTCCAGGACAGCATGCATCAGTGTAGCAGAAGTGTCACAATTTGCATCAACACTGGTGAGATAAGAACGCATTCCGAACTTGCATAAAATTTACAGGTAAATAATGCTGCATTTTGTGGGTAACAAAACACAGTAAATCGTGTGTAAATAGTTTTGTAGTGCAAGGTGAGCTCCTCCCTGTGAGCCTTTTCAGGCTGTTTCGATACCTCCATAAATAATGCTGCTCCACCAGATATCACAGAAATCTTGCCTTCCCCAAAAAGCTGATACTATCTATCTCTCCTCTGCCCACCCTCAGTTAGGGATCTACTCCTGCGCTCCTGTGGCTGAATGCATAAACTGGAATGCAAGAGAACGCAACTTCAGATGCTTGTGTGTAAGAACCCTTATAACTACTCCATTGCCCAAATTGTCCTGAATTACTGGTTGGAATGTAGCCAGATAGAGATAAATTGGGGCTAACATTCCCTTTGAGAAAATAAAAATGAATGGCAAATTGTTCAGCCCGCAAGCTGCTCCAGTATCTTACACTTTATTTACACTGCTCAAATTATTTCATATAGTGTCTGCTACGTTACATTCGCTCACTCTACTAAAGACCAGTAGTTATTCACAGATAAATAACCTCCGGATTGACTGTTCCTAAAACTGTGTACTTTTAAACAGAGTCAAGAAAGTTGGCACATGCCTTGCAGGCAGGTTTCTCTGTACATATGTGGATGATTTATTGTTTCTTGGTATGTAGTAGAGTAGATTGATATATGACCCTGAAACTGGAAAATGCCTAGAACAGTTAGAAAGTAAACTCTTATTATGTTATAGATCAATTCTAACTTTCCAATTGGTCTGCATTATTTATTTTTTGTAGTTTTTTATTTATTTGCCTTCTTCTGAATCTTTCTAGCTTTCAAATGGGGGTCACTATCAGATGCTCTATAAGGCTACAAATGTATTGCTATTGCTTTTAATTATGCATCTATCTATTCAGGCCTGTCCATTTATATTCCAGTCCCTTATTCAAATCAATGCATGGTTGTTTGGGAAATTTGGAACCTAGCAACCAGATTGCTGCAGATGCAAACTGGAGAGCTGCTGAATAAAAAGCTAAATAACTCAAAAACCACAAATAATAAAAAATTAAAATCAAATGTAAATTGTAAATGTAAAATATCACTCTCTACATCATAATAAAAGGTGAAAAAACGATTTAAATGTGAACAAACCCTTTAAGGGTTTTATTTGATGTGTTCTTGGCATTTTCCTTATGTGGGGTTATATGCTTTCATATTAAGCAATTTTTTTATGTGCTTTGTGAGAATGTTTTTTTTTCTATTTTTTATACAAAGATTGGTATTTTGTATTTCTTAGACAGATCAATGCGTCCAACCAGTTTTGGCTGTAACTTTGTGAATGGAAGCAATGTAATGTATGTATGTATAGCAGCACAATTCTTGCAGATCCCTATAACTGTTTCAGTTCAGTTGAGATAGGCGAGCCAGGAGTGATCAGGGAAGGCCCACTGCCATTTGTCACCCCCATACTCTGCCCTTTAGTCACAAATTTTCATCATCAGGACCGGAGCAATGGGAATTGGCGCATGGGAAATTTTACTATAGTATATACTACGTATCTCCAGTGTTTCTGAACCAATGTGGGTGTGGCTGGGCAGCATCTCGCCCCCAAAAATCCTGTCGCCCTAGGCCCAGGCCTAGGTGGCCTTTCCACAAATCCGGGCCTGGGTGTGAATACTTTGATTTACAAGTGAGGCCTGGATTAGACTAAAGTTAAGTGGGCCTCTAAGCAATAGAGTTGATGGTTCTCCTAACAGCAAGGAAAATTTCAGCTTAGAAGAAATGAAATTGCTGTAAACTAAAGGGATTCTGTCATGGGAAAAACATTTTTTTTCCAAAATGCATCAGTTAATAGTGCTGCTTTGCTGAAATCCATTTCTCAAAAGAGCAAAAAGATTTTTTTATATTCAATTTTGAAATCTGACATGGGGCTAGACATATTGTCAATTTCCCAGCTGCCCCAAGTCATGTGACTTGTGCTCTGATAAACTTTAATCACTCTTTACTGTTGTACTGCAAGTTGAAGTGATATCACCCCCTCCCTTCCCCCCCCCCCAGCAGCCTAACAACAGAACAATGGGAAGGTAACCAGATAACAGCTCCCTAACACAAGATAACAGCTGCCCGATAGATCTAAGAACAGCACTCAATAGTAAAAACCCATGTCCCACTGCGTACTATTCAGTTACATTGAGAAGGAAAAACAACAGCCTGCCAGAAAGCAGTTCCCTCCTAAAGTGTTGGCACAAGTCACATGACCAGGGGCATCTGGGAAATTGACAAAATGTCTGGCCCCATGTCAGATTTCAAAATTGAATATTAAAAATTCTGTTTGCTCTTTTGAGAAATGGATTTCAGTGCGGAATTCTACTGGAGCAGCACTATTAACTGATGTGTTTTGAAAAAAACATGTTTTCCCATGACAGTATTCCTTTAATAGCATACGGGTAGACATTTTCTCATAACTGTATATTGGAATTATATGGAACATACTGCAAATGTTAACCTTAAAAAAACAATCCTATTGGGTTTATTTAATGTTTATAAAATTGTTTAGTAGACTTAAGGTATGAAGATCCAAATTACGGAAATATATATATATATATATCCATCCTGAGCATTCTAGGTAACAGGTCCCATACTTGTACAATAAACCATTAGTTTCAGAATATCTATGTTGAGGTTGCTGAAAGCCACTGACCCAGGCCATTAGATAGTACCTCAGATTTTATGTTACAGATTGAATAAAAAGCAAAATAATAAAAATCAACAAAAAGGACCAACTGCAAATTGTCAGAACATCAATGTATGCAACACACAATTTTTAATTTTAAGATATTTTTTCTTTTAAAAAAAAAAAAAAAAGACCATTGGCACAATAACATTAAGTGGTTTTTGAGAGTATTTGCGGTTTTTTTGCATATTAGAAAAGCAGTTGATTCTTTGTCACTGGCTGGTTTAGTCTCACACCGGCAGACATTACGTGCTGTAATAGTTGGGAAGCAGTTTAATGATTGGTAAGATTGATTATTTTGAAAAAAAACTATACAGAACAATAGAGAACAAGTTGTACTTCTGTCCCCAGAGAAATTCTCCACTTCCTTTTCCAAAACTCTATGGACTCTCAAGCGAGAAGCTGTGAATGCTTCATTTCCCATGCGCTGAATATAAACTACTTCATAATTCCTAGGGAGGAAAAAAGAGCCTTTTGTAGTTTTATACAGGAAAAGTAGGCCGGCAGAGTGTTTATAGAGGAAGCCTTGGAAGCATGGCTTATACACCGACATCCACTCTGTTCTGTACCCGCAACTTAATGAGCCTATGTTACCTATGGAATTAATGTCTTTTATTTGTAGTAGTACAAGGGTGTATGAGCCTGCTCTTTGCCTGCACAATACACAGCTACTTTAGATACAATGCAACTTTGGTCTGTCCTGTCCAGTCTTATGTGTCCTTACTATCCTATTGTGATAGCTACTTATCTTGATAAAATATCTTAAAATGTAAGTCACAATACTAGGGGTTATTTATGAATGCATCCACAATTGAATAGGCTCTAAACTGGATGCAACAAAGAGTGTATATTGGCACTATTGATGCCAATAGTTCCAGGGTTCCCATAGTGCGATGCATCAGTAGGCGCACCAGACTTGCGTCCAGTGAATCTGATGCAAATGCCATTTTAAATGCAGACTCGAGACTAGATATTGCTCATGGAGGTGATTGTTTTGGCCTTGCACATAGTCCAATACATTGCTGTCTGTCTGGCCACATCAGCAGATACTGGTGGTCCATGTTGGAGTCTGCTATTAAGGGCAACAAGTCCGAAATGGATGTGTGTCTAGCAGTCTGTTAAATAAAACCACTATCTCTATTTCACCCGGAGTGCCGTTTTTCAGTTGCTTGAATATTAGGTAAAGTTGGGGCACCAATACTTGTGAGGATCATGGCAAACTAAAGCTTCTGGGGAGCCATTGAGCAGGATACTTGAGTGGTTTTTTTCCTATAAAGAACCAGCTTAAGCCTAGCAAAACTATTGTTCTAGGGGCAACCTCTCTGACCTGCCCCCTACCTGTCCCAATTTTGTGTGTGTGTACACCTAAATGTTTGCCAACTACCTGGTCACACCATCCTTACTTCTGTGATAAAATACTGGGGCACCATACTGGGGTACCAGAATCAACATTTCAATCTGCATATAAAAAATACTGAATAAAATCCTCTTACTGGTTACTTTTTGGTGATTTCTTTCCTTTAATTCTTCTTTCTGACATATTCTATTGTGAAGTGGAGCATAATTTTTTTCTGACATTAACAAAACTTAATATACATTTGAAATAATAACAAAGGAAATGGCTGAAAGACAGGAAAGGGCTCCTGATGAGCACTTTGTATTACTGTCACTCTGATGACAGCAGACAGAAGGGCCCTTTCTAGTTGTGCAGTGATGCCTGTCACTTTCCTCTGAACCTGCCACTACAAAGCTCTCGCACTTCTTGTTCTGTCAACGGCCAGATCCTTGTTTTCTCCATTGCACTATTGTACTAAGATGTTATCTCTAGGGATGCAAGTGTCCTGCATAGGAATGGGTGTAACTAATTAAAACCCATCTGATCATCCTTATTTAATTTAATCAGGCTTTTCCTTTCATGCTCATGCAAACATTTCTTCTCCAGATTTCCTTCTTAATGACTCTATGGTTTTTGTCTGCTGATGTTTTTCATTTGACCGGTTGTAACCTAGGGCACGCCTTCATTGAGGGTATCTGTATAAACAGCAATGCCATATTGGTGATATAATATGTTCCCACTGGGCAGACTATTGAGAAACACCGGAGAGATTAGCCAATATTATTTGGCTGTAGAACTGATCATTTTGCTAAATTTCCTGTGAGGGTTTAACCCTAATTCACGTTCATACCAGTGGGTCTGAGTCATTGTATTCAGTGGAATATTCCTTCTAATGCAGCAAATCAGTAAAATAAATTCAATAACAGGGAAATGGATATTTCACACACACATAACTGATTTAAATGCATTTGGTCATGTACTTAATTGTTGCATTTTTAGGGCTCTTACACATGTGTGCTTTGAAATGCACTCCCCTGTGTTTCATTTGTTCTGTTCAGCCGCAGGGGAGCGCAGGTTAGACGCACTTGATTCTTTTGAATGGGACTGTACTCACAGGCGCTGAACGCAGGTTGAGTTGCAACATGCTGCATTTTACCTGTGTTCGGAGCTTACACATGTCTGTGTGAGTACAGTCCTGTTCAAAAGAATGAAGTGTGTCTACTCCTGCACTCCCCTGTGGCTGAATGGAATAAAACTGAACACAGGACAGCGCAGGTAAAAGCGCACGTCTAAAGCTGGCCATAGACGTAACAATTACGATCTTTCTCGGAAAATATCTTTCCAAGAAAGATCGTTCGTTTCAACACACACGTGTAGAGCTGAATCGTCAGATATACAGGTAGAAACAATAGAATTCTACTTGTATCTGACGATTCAGCACTAACAATGGCCGATGTTCAGGGAGCTTTCAAAGGCATCCGATCAAAATTTTCCGTCCAGTCCGATCAACCAGCCGACCGATATCTTAATCCTCTGACGATATCGGTCGGCTCATTTCCCACTATACACGCACCGAATATCGTACGAAAATTCGTTTCGTACGATATTATCTGTGCGTCTATGGCCACCTTAAGAGCCCTTAATGTGTTGGTTCAATGCACTGGAGGTTACGCTATTTCAACTGTGAAAACATCAAAGGAAAACTATACCCTCATATTAAATACTTGAGCAACAGATTTCCTTTAGGGCCCTTACACACGGGCGTTTTGGACCTGCGTTGCGTTTGGCTGCGTTCAGCCGCAGGGGAGCGCAGGTCTAGACGCACCTCATTCTTTTCAATGAGGTTGTACCCACGAGACGCCTGAAAGCGCCAAATGCAGATTCAGACGCAGCATGTCAGCACCTGCGGCTCAGCGTAGGTCCAAAACACCCGTGTGTAAGGGCCCTTAATCTCAGCTTCTCCGTGTGTGTGTGTATTACTACTGTGATAAACTGCTTGGATAGCAGTGGGTTAAATGATTCTGCTGTGTTCATTTAGATGAAGCAGTCAGATACACAGGACCTTCTTATTTAGAACATGGCAGGTAAGACTCCTTTGGTTCCTCTGGCTTCCTGGCCACACGTAGTGCTCATAGGAGAATTTTTAAGATGCTCTAGCCATGAATCTCTGCAACTGTCCCTCTGACTACTGCTTGGCTGCATTCTTCATACATTTTATCTAACTATTCTGCCCAGGGAATAGTATAAATGTAATATAATGAATAAAGGAGCCTTTACCAAGACTAGAGCAAGGGGAGCAAGAAAGGGAAAGGTGTTTTGTTTCTAGGGGGCATATGGAAAAAAAAAAGTATTTTTAGCATTAGAATATAATAGGAGGTCTCTCATGAGATCATCGCTCTGAGTTCTGGAGAAGTGCACATCTTTTCACAGGTAATAAAATAGCAGTTTACACCTTGGCAGTTGGTCTTGTCGGGTTCTCAAGTGAGCAAGCAAAAAGTCTTACGTAATGGAATAAAAAAACTGTAAAGTTAAATGGTATAGCAGTACAGTTATTGTATTGTTGATGAGGCGTAACTATAGAGGAAGCAGATCTTTAAGGGGCCCCATGGGGTATTAACTGAAAAAATGTCTTATTCCCGAAGTTTAAGGAATCCCTGAAATGATTGTGTTGTGGTGGGCTCTAGTATCTTCTAGTTAAGATAAAGATTCCAGCTACTGTGGAGAAACTTGGCAAAAAAATTTCGCTCATCACTGTACATGACCCTAGAAGCATGATATTATCCTGCAATCATGGAAAAACCTGAAAAACACATTTTTCATTGATTTTTTTTTCCGCCATGATTTTCTAAAGGTTATTTAAAAAAAAAACTTAAAATATACACTCTCACCACCTATAATGTGCAAACGAGAGCCCTCTACTGTGTTCAATGTTAAATCACAGTCTCAATTGTGCTGAATAATGCAGAACAGAAATTCAAACAATGAATTTGACCATCACTTTAAAGCCAGGTCTATACAACATGTATATTGTACAACTGCAGGATTTAAAGGGGCGTTTCACATTTAATTACTGAATGGCTATTTCTCAGCAACTTTTTAATTTTTTATAGTTTTTGAGTTATTTGCCTTCTTCATCTGACTCTTTCCAGCTTTCAAATGGGGGTCACTGATCCCATTTAAAAACGTTATTGTTATTGCTACTATTATTATTAATACTGTTAAACAGGCCGGGACTGGCAATCTGTGGGTTCTGGCAAATGCCAGAGGGGCTGCTATAAGGTCCCATACAAAGTCAGTATTTAGTGGGCTGGTGGGGACTGTTTGGGCCTCTGTTTGGGCTGATTGGGCCTTTGTGTACCTGAAATGCCAGGGCCTATTTTGAGTCTCAGTCCAGGCCTGCTGTTAAACTATTACAGTTATTAATCATCTTTCTATTGAGATCCTCCCCTATTCATATTCCAGTCTCTTATTCAAATTAATACAGTTGCTAGAAATCAGATCAAACCACAAATAAAACATGAAAACCTATAACAAATTGCCTCCGATTATCGCTCTCTACAGTATACCAACAATTCATTTAAAGATGACTGACCCATTTAAGTGTAGTACCATGTTATGTTAGCATGATACATAATTAACAGTTAAAACCTCTTGCATACTAAAATAATAGAAATCCCATATCCATTATGATTTTTTCTTTTTGGTACACCAAAATCTACTGTTTTGGCCAACTTTGAGGGGGGCAGGACTGCAGTCTGAGGACATATAGCTTATACACTGTTCTGTACCCATTGACAGGCCTGAACCTGATGCAATCTGGAGACATAAGATAAAAACATTTTAAAACTCCTTATTTAACACTATTTCTAAAAAAAAATCAGTGATTTGAAGTTATATTAGTATTCAAATTATATGATAATATCGCCCTCTACTGTCCAGTGTCCAGTATAATCGTCTAAAAAATTTACCTAAAATGCTTTCATTACAATACTTCCACTGGTGACTGGAGTCACAACACTGCCAAAAGTTTCCCTAATTGCTTTGACTTAACCCTATGGGGCAAATTTACAAAATTCGTGTGAAGGATTCAAAGTTTGATCGAATTTGATCGAATACCGATCGTATGTTTTTTTTCGGATATTCGAATATGCAAATTATCGAATAGATCGAATGATTGGATATTCGATAATTCGACCATTCGACGATCTAAGGATTTAAAATTTTAAAATCCTTCAAATGCCTACTTCGCCAGATCGAACCTACCAAATACAAATAGAAGCCTATGGGAACCCCCCTAGGCTTCTTTTGCTAAGACCTGCTCGAATACCATTCGTACGATCGAACGCCTCGATCGTTTGAATCATACGAATTTTTCAGAGGCTCGAAGGAAAATTAAGATTTTTTGTGAAATTGAACGATCCCTATCCAATCGTACAATTTCATCGAGAAATCGAATATCGAGCAAAAAGATAGCCTAAAACTATATCGCATTTCGAATAGTTTCGTAGGATTTTAGGTGAAAAATTGTAAATTTACCCCTTAATGTTAGACATCCAGCCACTCCAGCCTACATTACATTTTTGGCTAGCTGACTATATTTGAAACATTTTATATATTGCATAGCCCATACCTCACAATTGTCCATTTTTTGGAGGGACGGTCCCTCTTTTGACAGCTCAACCTACAGTCCCTCATTTGTACTGGAAAGTCCCTCTTTTGTCTGTACTGCACAGCCAGAAAAAGAAACAGTTTCTAACTTAATTGGCTTTTGACAGACAGCCCAGAACAGCTAACAGATGCAAGTAAGATAAGAAAATAAGTAATTGTAACAGGATAAATATTTTCAAACTTTCATAATCTGCCAAATTTTGTAAAATGAACATGGTAATTAGGGGGTGTGGCCACAAAACAGGCATGGTCAAAAATGTAGCCACGCTATTTGCAGAAAAAAAAATGTTGGAGGAATGCATATCCTATCTCTTTACGCATTTTTAAAAATGTTTTATACTGAACTGTTCCTTTAAAAGCAGCTTTTTTGCCACCTCCTGCATCTAAAGGAAATTAAGTTTGTATAATGGCAAGTTATCTGGCCTTTCTTCCATCTCTGCTATTATGTATAGGCCCAGTGGCGTAACTTCAGCTAACAGGGCCCGCCTGCAAAAAAATCTTAAAGGACAAGGAAAGAGAAGTAAGCTAGAAATGTTGTACATTATGTTTTGTGCTTCTGTACCAGACGCACTCAATTATTTTCAATGGGGCTGTACTCACACGAACGCATGTAGGCGCCAAACGCAGGTTCAGAGGCAACATGCCGCATTTTTCCTGCGTTCAGCGCCTCTATGCGTTCGTGTGAGTACAGCCCCATTGAAAATAAATGAGTGCGTCTATACCTGCGCTCCCCTGCGGCTGAACGCAGCAAAATGGAACGCAGGGGAGCGCAGGTAAAAACGCCCGTGTGTAAGGGCCCTAATTGAGGAACGGGTTTGAGGTGCCTCAGTAGAGGATTGTTTTTGTAGTTTCAAGCTGAATGCAATAGTTGGAAATTATACATACCTGAATTTGATTCAGTTCATTTATACTTTACACACTTAGTAGCCTTGCAATCTCGTTTGTTACGTGCTGAGGTAAATGATAATAGGCACTCCATTCTTTGGGGAGCATTAAATGAATTTTGCTAATATAGTGTCAGATAATATACAGCTATGGGGGTCTGTAATCCAGAATGCTCTGGACCTGTGGTTTTCTGGATAAAAGAGCTTTCAGTAATTTGGATCTTCATACCTTAGGTCTACTATAAAATCATGAAAACATTAAATAAACCCAATAGGATGCTTTTGCTTCCAATAACAATTAATTATATTATTATTATTATTAACATGTATTTCTATAGCGCCAACTTGTTTCGAAGCATTGTAAAGTGAATGTGATTATACAACTAAATCACATGAATTACATACATAGAACATAAGTCTCACGGTCGGCACCCAATACCAGAACAAACGCCAAGCACCCTGGTCTCGGCTCGTGCTTCACCAGTAGTGTGACCGCCTTTGGCTTCGGGAGGAGCCCTCAGCTACTCAGATGCCACCTGGACTTAAACGAGAGGTGCAGAGCAGGAATTCTGGCTGGCAATGGGGCACGACTGTAGGAAACTCTATGAAGGCCGAGGGTCACGGTACAGGCGGAATAAGCAGAATCGTGGTCAGACAGGCTGGATCGAGGCAGGCAGACAGCAAGGAACGTCAGGCAGGCAAAGGGTCAAACCGGGTGATCAATCAAATAGGGATGAGGCAGAATCGGTGGTCAAATAACAGGATCGGGTCAGGATACAGATAATGGCGTAGTTAAGAGTCAGGCAGGGTCAAACACAGAATCAGGCACTAGAACAGAAGCTAAATAGCACAGAAAGGCACCAGGGTTAAACCTATCACGGGCAATGAGTTTAATAAAAATGCCCCTTTAAATATTTAAACTTTGGTGCCATTGCGCACTGACCTGAAAACGACAGCGTGCCTGCGCCTTTAAATATAGGAAGTGCGCACCGCGCGCGCACTAGTGGAAGCCGAAATGGAGGAGCGGTGCGTTGGGCGTCCCCGCTGCACCAAAGGTAATTTTGTCACAATAAGGAGTTACATACATCACAATATATATGGAGTTAGATACATCACAATAAATACTGGTACAGGAGGTGAGGAAGGCCCTGTACAGAAAAAGCTTATTTTTCTTAGTTTGGATCAAGTACAACGTACTGTTTTATTATTACAGATAAAAAGGAAATCATTTTTAAAAATCTGCATTTGGAAAAAGTGAGACATGGTTTTTCCATAATTCGGAGATTTCTGGATAACGGATGCCATACCTGTACTACTTTTTGAACGATGCAACTTGCTATACTCCTTTGAATCTGAATAAGATCTCAATGCTAATATTTTATATGGGGGCCAGCAAAACAAAATAATCAGATTAAATTATGAAAACATTGACTTTTAAACTTTCAAAGTTTAAATTTTTACTTTTACTCTCATGAGGATGTGTAAACTCAAAATTTTGACTTTGAATCTAATAATTATGATTTACCATACTCTAAACGTTTCTGTAGTAGAATTGCCACCCTCTGGGGAGCCCAAATAGAATATTGCCAATAGAATATGAGATAATATACTACTTTTTTAATTATCTACCTTTAATATTAATTTGAATCTGAATATCATAAATGAAGTATATTGAAATCATAGCTCTAATATAATCTTAGCATTTATTGCTCTGGCTGCAACATTGGTCATGTATAGGGTTGCCACCAGCCTTTTATTTTTTACCAGCCTGGCGGGTATTTTTGATGGTTGATCCCAATGTTATTAATAGGAAAAAAAGATAAATATATAGGAAGGCCGGTATTTTTTTCAAGAAAAGGTGGCAACCCTAGTCATGTACTGGGGCAATATGGCTGTGGTATTGTGCATGTTATTCGATGTTTAATAAAATCCTACATGTAAGATTTCAGGGATACATACCCTGAAGCTAAACATTCTGCAATGTTTTATTTGGGTGCCAGGAACACAGTTACTTACAAATTAGTAATCCAAGATAATCTGATAGAAGGCACATTTGAGAATTGTAATCCTGTAGGAAATGTGTTGTTGATCGGGGGTTGCTAATTCTAGAAGAAAAACTCCTAATTATTCTATAGTTCTAACGTGTGATGTCTAATGTTGGGAATATGCACAGTATGGACACATTAACATTATGGGGCAAATTCACTAAAGTGCGAAGCTAGCAATAATTGGCCAGTGTGACGTCATTTTGCAACTTCGCCAATTTACTAACAGTGTCCCTGGCAAAAATTCTCGCACTAACGAAGGGACATAACTACGCTAATTCACTAAGATGCCCATTTCTCTGAACAATACCTCTTGCGCTAGACCAGTGGTTCTATGCCTTCCTAATGCTGTGAC
>CM044447.1:80865430-80887397 GCA_024363595.1 Xenopus borealis | reverse complement strand
TTTTTGTTCAGTGTTTAACCCTGTGAAAAGCATTTCCCATTTAATATGTTGCTAAATCCATGTTTACTATAAAAACGATTGGTCTACGTTCAAACAAACACTGAGCAATGATAATGTACATTTTCCAATATGGCAATGTATCACTTCTTTTGCTATGTGACCTTCAATAAAAATACAGTTGACAAAAAAAGAAATGCCAAAGGGGTCAGTAAGTATAAAACTGTAAGTGAGCTGCAGACAATGAAGTCCATAGTAAAACAGTTTGATGAATTGATACTGAAGGTAGAAGACAAAGCATAAAATAAATAGCTAATGAAAGGCGGACGTTAAAGAAAGAAAAGTACAGCAGAGGGTTAAATATACAAAAAAAAAAAAAAGGGATGAGATGAAAGTGAAGGTTAGGTTGAGACGGATGGAAGAACAGTGAAAATCTGTGCCATCTTCTTTTTTCCTTTAACTTGGCAGCCACACCTTAAGAGCTGCAGAACACCATATGTAAATAATTAAAAAATCATTAACAGGTAACACAAATTGCATATTGTCTGTGCTGCTATCTGCATTATACTACATTAATTTGAAGGCAAGCACCGTGAATATTTTGCATACTGCAGCCTACAAGATTTTTTTTTTTTTCATTTTATAAAGAGCAAATCAGTGTATATAAAAATGTCTTTGCTTAATATGTAAGTTTCATTCTTATCCATTAGACAGAGAAGCATCAAGCCAGCATTAGATGAAGATATAATAGTATGCAGTAGTACAACATTTAGATAAAAAAAGAGGAGCTAGACAAGCATGAAAAATATTCCTGGGTGGTGAAAAAAAACATGTTATTGGCCATTTGGTAGGCCCAACGTGAACTATCAGCCTGCAGGAGACTCTGGCAGTACACCTGCAACCAAAACTTGCCAGGAATTAAAAAAAAAAAAAAAAAAGTACCTACTTTGATGCCACTGAGCACAACATTCATGGGGTTGGGTAGAAACATGTTGCTTGCGAGCCACTGGTTTGGGATCACTGAAATAGTGAAAGGTGCCTTCAAGGCAGAGAATCCACTTTCTTCTGGCTTCTTCCCAGAAAACCGGTGCTTGTGGTTTTGTTTCTGCTGCCATTCTTTGTCATGACATAGAATTATTTCTTTTTTTGGTAGTTCAATTAGGCATACAAACATAAATACAAATGCAAGTCAACGCCAAAATAAACATTTGCCTAATAAAGAAAACAAAAATGTAAACACATTTCCAATATACATTTATTAAAAATGTTCGATGCTTTTAAAAATTTTGTGAAAACAATTGCTATTGAAAGCAGCATTTTCATAACTCCTGTTTGTTACCAACTTAAATAATGTTGCAAAGTCTCTGTTCCCCAGCAAAGACGTGTGTTAATCAGCTGCCTTGTCTTACATTGTAACCACAGTCTAAAGGTGGCCATAGACTCACAGATAATATCTTACGAAATTAATTTTCATACGATATTCAGTGTGTGTATGGTAAGAAAGGAGCCAACCGATATCGGCAGAAGACTTTGATATCGGTTGTTTTTACCTGTTTATCTGATGATTCAGCTCTACACGAGTGTGTGTTTTGAAACCAACAATCTTTTTTTGGAAAGGTCTTTTCCAAGAAAGATCGTAATTGTACCGTCTATGGCCGCCTCAAGTAATGGCAGAGAATAGAAGGCCAGACAAACCCTGCTTTCAATAGTAATACATATACACATAACTTAAATACTAAAGAAATGTGTAGTGAATGTATTTTGCATAGTTGCTTAGAATTATGTTTATTATTTTTTGGGTTGACATTCCCTTTAAATAAGGCATAGATGTGAGTAACAGTACATGTAAAATAATTACTTTTGACAAATGTAATTTTGTTCCACAGATGCAACACGAAGACGGGCATTTGGCTTGGTTTCCCAGGCATATACCTCAATTTCTGCAGATGATTTTGCAGCTTTCGTTGGCCTTCCTGTAGAAGAAGCTGTTAAAGGTGTGTGAATTTTTGTATGAATAAAATTCAGCTTTGGTGCAGGCTTTAGCAAAGTTGACCCTTTATGGGAGCAGCGAGAATAAGATTTCTGTAAACACAGCACTGCTTTAACAAATAACCCTGAAAGCAACTAGATTGTAGGCTTACCAACCCATTAAAAGTCTGCTGTCCTCATCCCTTTTTCTTTAAGGCCTCATGTATATTGGTTACAATCCAGGCTTCACCCATATGAAACCTGAATACAAAAATGAATGTTATGTTTACAGTTATGTGGTGGCTCCATATCCACACTATTCTAAAGCAGTACTTTAAAGGGCATGTCAACAAAAAAATTTAAATTTGCCTGGTAAAAGAGAGCCTACTTCTAAGCAACTTTTCAGTATATATCGATCAACAATTTTCAATATTTTCGATGGGGTCCTATTTTGAGAAAACACATCGTTAATAGTGCTGCTACAGCAGAATACTGCACTGAAATCTGATTTTCTAAATCACAAACTGATATTTTTTTACATTTCATTTTGAAATCTGTTATGGGGCTAGATATCTCCATTTCCCAGCCGCTTTCACTTGTTTTACTTGATAAACTTCAGTTAGTATTTACTTTTGCACTGCAAGTTGAAGGGATATCACACACACACACACACACCCCCCAGCAGCCTATCCACAGAACAATGGCAAGGTAACAAGATAACCGCTCCCCAACATATCAGAATAGAACTAAATAGCAGTAAAAAGTCCTGAAATGACTCCTCTGGTTACATTGAGTGGGAGACACAAAAGCTTGTCTGAAAACCGTTCCATAATTAAGTGCTAGCTCTTTCTGAAAGCATAGGATCAGCCGCAATGACCTGAGATGGCAGCCTACGCACCAATATTACAGAAAAAAAAAACTACACCATAAAACATGACAAAATCTCAAGTTATTTGTAAATACAATTGCTATTGAAAGCAGTGTTTGCTTCCTGGCTGTTTCCTTTTTAAACAGTGTTGCAAAAGTCTGATTTCTCCAGCAAAGACAGGTCTGTTAATGAGCTGGCTTGTCTTGCATTGTATCAGCAGTCAGTCACCAGGACAGAGAATAGTTGCACTAAAGCATTATATATTTATTTGCTCTTGGATAGAGAAAATGTGATTATCCTCAGCTGTATGATCTCAGGCACCCCTATACTCAGATGACGGGTGTATTCTCAATTTAAAGGTTTTTTTTTTTTTTTTTTTTTGGTCAACAGGAGTGTTAGAACAGGGTTGGCAGGCTGATTCAGCCACCCGGATGGTAATGCCCAAAAAGCCAGGTAGGTGGTGCTGCAGTTCCACAAGATCTCGTCATGCAGGCTATACTCCTGGCATTGTATAAATATTGTGCGCCTAAATTCATATTACGTATATAGATTATATAAAATGTTCATATATATTCTTTTCTTTCATGTACATATCTTTTTAATTCATAATCTTATACCTGTTGCAAAAGTAAAACAGTACCTGCATATACACTGGTAAAAATACAGTAACCCCCATTTTAAGTTTTTCAGGGGACCAGAAAAAAATGGTGTAAAATCCAGGAAAATTTTAAATATGTAGGTGGAAACACAAAACAACAATGTAAAATTAGGCAATCTTAAAATCAGGAAGTGTAAAATTGAGGTCCCACTGTATATACATTTTTCAACATCTATTAGAGTAAAGGAAGCCATACACGGTGAGATCCACTCGTTTGGCAATGTTGCCAAACGAGCAGATCTCTCCCCATTATGCCCACCTTGAGGGGCAATATTGGTTGATCTGATCCGGCCAAACAATTTGATCACAACGGAGAAGTTACGGGTAGTCAGATAACAGGACCGCATCAATGAACAGATGCGGCTGTGATCCAACTGGATTTTTCAGCATCTATTAGTAAGTAAGTAAAAGTCTTATAAAAATAATCTTTTTCCTCCCCCACTATTCCTGGACTAAAGAAGGAACAAGTTAATGTGGCATATATAGTCAATATATTCCTAAAGCTATTTAAGCCTTTTTTTAGAGGGAGCATCAAGTTCTGTACTGCAACAGTAGGAGGTGCTTTGGCCTGTGTAAACTCTTTCTGTTCTGCTCATAGATTCAGCGCCCCTGTCTTTGATCCCCAACGAACAGCAGCTGGCCAGACTTACTGACTACGTGGCTTTCCTAGAGAACTAAAGCTCCCTCCTACTTCAACATCCAAAGGAGCAGAAACAGGAGGCTGGCAGAGTGAAGTTCTCTGCACCTCCAAACCCACACACATCCTGGTCATTGAACTTTTTCTCTACTGTGTGAGCTCATGTCTGCAGCTGAAAAGGGTTAACACAGATGGGAGATCATGGAGCATTCTGTTTGCTTAGGTGCTGTGTATGTGAATCCCTTTACTGGCACAGGGCCTTGTAGCTCTGTGCAGTACAATTTGTTGCAGACCCCTATGACAATAAAATTGTTTGGATACTGCATAATTGTATATGAACAGTTGCTCTTTAGTTTTCTGCCATAAGTGTGGGGTGCTTGTTAAGAGTTAAGACTTACCAGTGAATTACATAGTGAGGCTTGATCTTTCAGCCAAGGAGATGAATAAGTAAAAAAGTCAGATGCTGCTCCACAGTAAATGTAGACCTGTTTTGTATGCTGTAAACTGTTTTCAAGGTGAGAATTCATCTGGGAGAGGGATTATGACGTGAGCTACTGGCAGTTCTCAAACTGTGAGGCTGAGATGCAGTGACTCTCTGGTGTGAATATTCTAGCAAATGTTAACCCTTCTGTATTTAAGAACAAATTAGTTGCACTGTTGTCTGCTTTAAAAATATTTGCTATCTATTTAAGACAGGCAGATGTGTAATTACAGCTGCCAACAAAACTTAGGGTATGTCTGTTGATGGTATTCAGGGAGTTGTGGTTCAACAATCTTGAGGGCCACTGTTGCCTGTCACTTAAATAATGTCTAGTAAGTCTTAACCTATTGTTACAGGTTTAGTGCATAAATATTATATAGACTTTTATTTATACACTTGAAATGCATAATTGTGACAGTAGCAAACCATGCAATGTTTTTTATTGGCATATTGCCTCCTAGTGCATGTATTTATATCTTGGGAGGTTGGCAGGGCAGCAGTGCTGTAACTTCTGGACCCAAAGGTAAATTGAAAGTTTTCTGATGTCCATTCTTAGATGTGCTTGTGGGCGGAAACGCACACATTCTCCCTCCACAAGTACAGCATATAAACCAACGCACACACTCTCTCCCTCCACAAGTACAGCATATAAACCATTACACACACACACACACACACACACTCTATCCCTCCACAAGTACAGCATATAAACCAACACACACTCTCCCACCACAAGTACAGAATATAAACCAACACACACACACTCTCCCACCACAAGTACAGCATATAAACCAATACACACACACACACTCTCCCACCACAAGTACAGCATATAAACCAATACACTCTCCCACCACAAGTACAGCATATAAACCAATACACGCACCCTCCACAAGTACAGCATATAAACCAATACACACACGCTCTCCCACCACAAGTACAGCATATAAACCAACACACACAACACTTTTCCTCCATTAGTACAACATATAAACCAACACACACACACAAAACTTTTCCTCCATCAGTACAGCATATAAACCAACACCCACTCTCCCTCTACCAGTACAGCATATAAACCGACACATAAATGATCTGTGAAGCTGCACACATATATAGTTATTGCTACTTTTTATTACTCAACTTTTATTCAAGCCCTCTACTGTCCATATTTCAGTCTCTTATTCAAATCAATGCATGGTTGCTAGGTTTATTTGGACCATAGCAACCAGATTTTTGAAACTGGAGACCTGCTGAATAAAAAAAGAAATAACTCAAAACCACAAATTACAAAAAAATAAAAATAAAACCAGCAACAAATTGTCACTCTCTGCATCATACTAAAAGTTAATTCAAAGGTGAACACCCCTTTAAATGTTTTCCAACAGATTTTACTTGGAGACCGTCATAGAAATGTTATCATTGCAGCCTCTCTTGGAGAAATTTGGCTGGCAGATCTACATGTGAAAATTACTTACTGCAGGATAACTGCTATATCCAATCTATATTAAAACTTGTTTAGTCTGTACTATAGATGTGTGTGCTTGTGTTCCCTCAATTTTCTTTTTATAGATTGCACGCTGTAGTTACTTGTTTAACACTGTAGCTTTCAAGACTCTTCTGTGCTAGCTTCATGTCTGTGTAACCTGCAGGCAGGCCTATTTGGTGTGTGTGTGGGGGGCTGTTGTGTGTTGCCAGGAATTCAATATTTTTAACCCACCATTAAAATGTATCTCCTGCTCCTCTCTCCCTTTCATAATTTTCAGAAAAATGGCATATCGTTTCCTCTACCCACACACTTTTCTAACTTTCTCCATTCAACATGTTGGAGCTTCAGAGCCAGGCAAAATAATGAGTGCATCAGTTCAAAAGAGATCAAGTGCAGAAGAGGATAATTGCTCATGAACAAATGTATAGCTGCAGAGATGCACAAGTTGCGTACATTCAGCAGATAGAAAAGAGCTGAGGAAACTGAGAGGGCCTGTACCTTTTGGGCAATCTGCAGATTAGTGACCTTTTACATTAAGTTTATGGCATATAAGGAATATATATGGAAAGTATCAGCTCATTATAAGAATGGTCTGTACTGCATATATGGCACGATGAAGCCCCTGTTGTACAGATGCTTTCTATGGCCATACAAAGCCAAAGCAGCTGCTCATGGAATTCTGAGGTGGCTCATTTCAGTGCATTCAAAGGGGCATTTTAATTATGCATTGTGGCATAATACATTGCACATCGCCAGGCTTTGCTGTGTAAAAAACAACGTAATATTTTTTGTTTTTTTTAGTGACTTCTGCCTGAAGCAATGTGAAATAATGGCAGGAAATCTGGTGTTCACATGGTGTAAAATTACTCACATGTTGCATGTATGGCCACTTTAAGTCAATGTGGAGGTCAGTGACCATATAAATGCTTTCACACATCATGAAACGGAGGTATTTTGTTATACTGCACCAGTGAGTCGTGAACAATTACATCACTGATTATATGGGATGATATCACAGCTCCATTCATAAGGATATCATTTACAGGACAATCATGGCTCTTGCGTATTATATAGTGAACAAAAAGGAGATCCATGACCATATAAAACACAAGGTCATGGAACTCTGAGGTGACTTCTAATATCCTCATATTTTGCAACTGGGTGTACTTTATTTAATATAATACACAAGTTTTACTGAGTCATGTGACATCACTGCTCACTGTTTATAAGGATATCATTTACAGGACAATCATGGCTCTTGCGTATTATGTAGTGAACAAAGAGGAGATCCATGACCATATAAAATACAAGGTCATGGAACTCTGAGGTGACTTCTAATATCCTCATATTTTGCAACTGGGTGTACTTTATTTAATATAATACACAAGTTTTACTGAGTCACGTGACATCACTGCTCACTGTTTATAAGGATATCATTTACAAGATATTTATGGTTTTGTGTATTATATAGTGGATAATGTACCCCCTACTGTAAATTATAAAGAGATTATAAGACACCGAGGAGTTATGTGACCATAAAAAAACAATTAGACAGCGGGGACCCCTATTATAAACGGCGTGTTCTGATGTCAGAACGTGCTGTTTATAAGGATATTTACTGTCTGGTCCCATAGGGAAATGACCAGACTGTAGATTATAATGTTATCATTTACAGGACATTCATAACTCTTTTGCATATTGGATTTATAGCAGCTGGGAAACAATGTCCCTAGCCTTTGGAGAGCAGCTTTTTCTTGTAAGGGTGCACAGCGCAACTTTATCCCACAGGTAGAGCGGTTGTTCTTATAAAGCTGCCCACATGATCAAGAGGACTTATTTGTGCCAAGCATGCTTTTTATGGCCACCTGGTCTACACAAATCCTCGTGCCCTATTGGCCCATGACAAAATAGTTAAAAAATCAAAGTAGATTTTGCCTTTTATAGACAGCATCAGGATAGTGTATAAATGAACCTCCCTGCCTCTCATTAAACAAACACTGTAGTCACATGCAGTAAATGGGTTGGTCTGAAGGTGGCAGATTTAAGACATTGGACATCTGACTGAGGATTTTCAGTGCTGGCTCAAGGGCAGCAAGTCTAAACTACGTTATTTGCATTCTACCAGAAACAGGAAAATGACTCTAGGGTGCTTTTCTCCTTAAATAACTCAGACATGTCTGTCTACATAAATAATATTCTGGAGAACATTTTCTATGGTGTTTGCCCTAGAGCTGGCAATCTGTCAAATTAGTAGGATGATGTTAGTGATGATTTAATTGTTTTGGAAAAGCTGCTTGTGTAACATTTGGCAAATTACAAAAATTGCTCTAAAATTTGCATGAGAAATACTTACATCTTGGATGTCTGCTTACAGCTAATATCGTGCTTTGCTGACTGGCCTCCAAGGGTTAAATGAGTCATGTGGGCAGTAATTTTGCACATGTACTTTTTGTTAGCTAATTTATATTTGAAATCTAACTAGCAGGGAAGTAACTTTGCATCAGTCATTTAATTCCTATTTGGCCTGCTGACATTTCCAGCTTGGAAATTATTAACATGTATTTCTATAGCGCCAACTTGTTGCGTAGCGCTGTCTGGAAATGCTGTGGAGAAGGCATATTAGTATTGCAAAACTGCTAATGTCATGATAACAAAAGGAAGAAAATTTCAAACGTGCTCAGAAGAGCAGTGAGAAAATTTACATTATGTTGGGGGCTTTGACCTTTTGTAACCCCTTATATGCTATTATTAATATAGTATAGTGTTTACTTTGTCATCTTAGTGAACTCCTGGCTGCTGTCCAGTTATAATAACCTCAAACAATATCTGTAATAATCACAATCAAGTCAAACATTGATGTTCCCCATGAAACAAGCCATGTTGCTGATTGGGTCTTGCTCTTTCAGAACATGCAAGCACCATATGTTTGAACTGGCAGCCATTTCTTTTTTTACTGTTTTTTAGGAGAAACAGAACATTTTCATGAATTTTTCATAAGAACCTCATCCTAAAAATAACCTCCTATGCATTTTCTCTCTAATTATTTCAGCTGGTTTGTGCTTTTCATTAGGGGTACTCAACTTTATCGCTTTTTTGAGAAGAACATTTGTCTTAAATTCAAATTTTAAAAAAGTTTTTATTTAATTGCATCAAATAGTTTTTTTCTAAATACACCTTTTAGTAGCCGTGCTATTTGGAAGCGCTTAGTGCAGTAAAAAAAAAGGATCAAATTAGGCCACTTGCTCTCCATTTCTATTCACAGACCATTCCAGACTCTGATGCTCTTCTCTTCTGCACTCAATCCTGCATGTCCACGTTTACATCCAGTTCAAGGGAGAAGTCTCTGCTCTGCTTTTTCATTGGCCCCAAGTAAAATTCATTATCTTGCTAGATGAAGGAAAAAGAGTAGAGGAAGTTGCATATGCTTTGTTTCTTTTCTTTCAGGCGTTTCTTTGAAACATTTCTTGGAGCAAACTACTGTAAGAATTTTGGAAATCTGACAGATCTATTTTTAATGTTTTTCAGACAATAAAGGCCAGGCCTGTTTAGAAACAACTGGCAGATGGTTAGTTAAGCAGTTCAAACATATTCTCAGTGAGTGGATTTGTTATTGTTAGGTGGGCTGAAAACATAGAGACTAATATTAAACAACTGGGATCAGGTCTTTATACAAATACTGTACATATACCCAGGCTAGCATGCTAAGGAAACCCACTGACTGATCAAAGTAAAGCAATCACAGGTTATTCCAAAAACATGTTCAGAAAAAGCATTATGCATGTCATGCCTGCTGGCCTGTAATTAATGCCTGGGTGTTTATGTACAGTGGTTCATTCCCCTAGCTGAGTATTTGGATTTGCTAGTGAATGGGCCCAGGTATTTTCAAATGATCCCACCCACCATTACAGCCACCCAATGTCATTAATTTGTCACCTAAACCCTTTGCTTACACAGCAATTAAAATTGTGGCCTGGTTTAAAAAGGCTTTATTTGGGATTGATCAGGGTCGGGTTAGGATAGATTTGATCTCAGTGGGACATTGGCAAATTCCAAAATAACTTTAGCTGGAAATCCTCCTCCTCATTTCAGCTCTTTGCAATCCAATCACATTGCTGGGATTGGGCAGGTGGAAGATTTAAATCATTGACAAAATCTCCACCCCAGTCCCCAATGCAGATGAGGCCAATATGTGGCATGCCAACCTAAATGTTTCCTGCCTTTGTGGCCTTCCATATATCTGGCCTGTACATCAGTAAGTTGAACAATTATTTTTACTGAAGCTCCTGTAAAACTATAAAAATGGCCCCTTTCTCAAAGTCACTGTAGTCTCTGGACATGCCCAGCATTTGTTTTACTTGACCCTAAGAATGATGGGCAGTCAGCTGACTAATAAGTCACCAATTGCCCCCACATTGGTATTTTTACTTTTGTATTTGTCAAATTAATAATATTTTACATTGAAAGAGGAGAATATTAAAGATAAAGGACAATAAGCCCCCCCCCCAAAAGATTATCTGCTATATATTAATTTATAATTATAGGCCCAATGCAAAATCTTTGAATGGTAGCCTACCTGCACAAACAACTTCACCCTCCTCCCCTCATTCTCTCCCAGAATCAGCCTTGCACAAGGTCTTTGTTCTGTGGTTCCTTTTTTACACCCTTATTTCTTCCATAAGCTGTTCTCTATCAGGTAAATGTGATTGAATATTAACAACACACCAAGGAAAGCAACATAAACACTCTAAAGAACTCTAAGAAACAGTCTCAATTTGCACACATGTAAAGGTAGATATCAGTGTCAAACATTTTGTGAAACAAAAGTAAAAAGTTTTCAATGGAAAGGCAATTGTGGGTAAGGATTTTTTAGCACCAAACAACATATTCATTGCCCTAAGTTGTTAGTAGGGTTGCCACCTTTTCAGGAAAAAAATACCAGCCTTCCTATATATTTGTTTTTTCCCTATTAATAACATATGGGTAAACCATCAAAAATACAGGCCAGGTGGCAACCCTAGTTGTTAGTCATATGAAAAAGTTCTGGAACCAATCTCAGCCTGCATAATAATTTACTTCACTTTAACAAAAAAATATAACAGTGGTATGTCTTTCATTTCCCAGAAACATCTGAGTCCTGGGGTGTTTTCTGAACAAAGATTTTTAGTGAAGCAGTATTGTATGGAAAATCACATGTGAAAAACTGGCTGTGCAAAAATTTGGGTACCCTTGTAATTTTGCTCATTTAAATGCATATAACTGCTCAATACTGATTACTGGCAACACCAAATTGGTTGAATTAGCTTGTTAAGCCTTGAACTCCATAGGCACGTGTGTCAAATCATGAGAAAGGGTATTTAAAGTGGCCAATTGCAAGTTGTGCTTCTGTTGGATTCTCCTCTGAAGAGTGACCGCATGGGACTGTCGAAGCAACTCTCAAAAGATCTGAAACCAAAGAATTCCGCACATTAAAACTTTGGAGGTACTTTAAGAAAAATACAGGTTGTTTTCTCTGGACTGAATAGAATTATAAGTAATAAAAAGTAGCAATAACAATACATTTGTAGCCTTACAGAGCATTTGTTTTTAGATGGTGTCAGTGACCCCCATTTGAAAGCTGCTATATCCCTAGTAAGGCCTCATCTGGAGTATGCAGTGCAGTTTTGGACTCCAGTCCTTAGGAGGGATGTAAATGAGCTGGAGAGAGTGCAGAGACGTGCAACTAAACTGGTTAGACGTATGGAAGACTTAAATTATGAGGGGAGACTGTCCAGGTTCAGGTTGTTTTCTCTGGAAAAAAGGCGCTTGCGAGGGGACATGATTACACTTTACAAATACATTAGAGGACATTATAGACAAATATCAGGGGACCTTTTTACCCATAAAGAGGATCACCGCACCAGAGGCCCCCCCTTCAGACTAGAAGAAAAGGACTTTCATTTGAAGCAGCGTAGGTGGTTCTTCACAGTGAGGACAGTGAGGTTGTGGAATGCACTCCCCCGTGATGTTGTGATGGCTGATTCTGTTAATGCTTTTAAAAAGGCTATTGTGATACTAAACTCTATAATTAGTATATCACCATATATAATTTATGTAGAGGGGTGTGTGTGTATGGATGCTGGGTTTTCATTTGGAGGGGTTGAACTTGATGGACTTTGTCTTTTTTCAACCCAATTTAAATAAGTAACTATGGTAAGGTGGGTATGCCCCCTGAAGGAGGCATGGATGGAGTAGCTCGAGGCAAAACTTATTTCTTTCCTTTTCCTGCAATGGAACTGAGTGGCTTCACTGTTACTGAGCTGAAAGCAGAAACAATAAATTTAAACGAGGAAAGATCTTAGCTAACTGTCATATGGCCTTTAAACACGCTGTCACTGTGGAATATTGGCTTGTCCTGCTTTAATGCAGATGTAAAAACCCAAACCATTTAATTGCTTCTGGCTCTATAATGACAATATTTTGGCTTAAGAGAGACTGTTGGCCAATGTGAGTCTTGTAGTTAATGATTAATGACTAGATATTTATACCAGACTAAAGCTTGGAATTAATAGTGAGATAAACCAAATGGTGTAGTGTTAGGGATTTAAGATTTTGTGACTGCAGGAATAACGGGCATAGCAATCAGCACAGCAGACCCAATGGCTGGTAGGGGGATACAAGAGTATTGGGGCCAGATTGAGTTACTAAAGTTGTAAAAAAATACTTACACATACACCTCTTCTCAAAGTATGGTTGTCACCTGGCCGGTATTTTACCGGCCTGGCCAGTATTTTTGATGGTTGATCCCAATGTTAGTATAGGCAAAAAAGATGCACACGCACACCTGGCCTTTCCCAAAAAAGATAATACTGGTGCATGGATTTAGGAGGACGGCCCCTCCAAATAGACAGCAAGCAAGAAAATCCAGCACACAAGTAATGCTCAAGGGATTACTCCCGTGTTTAATGTCTGTCCAACAAGACAACGTTTCGGGGGCGTACCCCTTCGTCAGGTGATCCCAATGTTATTAATAGGAAAAAAGGATAAATATATATGAAGGCTGGTATTTTTTTCAAGAAAAGGTGGCAACCCTATGTCCAATGTTTCTGGGGTCCCAAAAAGATTCTCCTGTGGGCTCCAATGACTTCAAGTTCAGCTATCGGGTACCAAACCCAATGCAATCTCCTCCTCACCTTGCCTTGACTTCTCATACACTCTATTTTAGGTATGGCTGACTGAATCCCAAGTGCACTTTTAATGTAAAACATATACTGTGTGTACTGCATGTGGTACATGTAACAAAGTGTTGTTTCCAATTTGGCCAGTAGATGGCAGCAGCCCCTAAGGTTGCCAATGACAGGGAATCCCTGTAACTCAGTGGTCTCCAACCAGTGGCTCAACCATCTACAACTTACCAGGGCCAGGGAGGTTCAGTCTGCCCTTGGTTGGTTCTAGCTAGGTTCAGGTAATTCCCTCTAACAGATCACTTAAGAGGTGAAGAGTAGTGACTCCATGGTTATACCACACATAGGAAATGTAGCATGTAGGGCTCAGGTTATTCCGGAGAAGCTGATATTCTGCAGGAATAGGTTAGTGATTTCCAGTGTGGCAACCAATTAAGCCCATAGGTAGTAGCACACTTCACATATGGCAGATGCTGGCAGTTAATGTTGGGGACCACTCAACAACTCGTAAGTGAATATACAAAAGCGGTGTTTCTTCCTCAGAGCAATGGTCAAGTAGTCAGTGTTCCAATCCCTTAATATTTCTTACCACTCTAGCTAAGAGAAAGGAATGTGATGCAACCATTAGCTCAATCTGTAAGCTCACACCTGACATTAAGTAGATCATTTCCCTATTGTACTGTCAAAATGTGGGCAATTACTTGTGCAAGAGCTGGGGGATTGTCAGAAGCACTCTGCGGCGAACCCTCCTTCGGCGGGAAATCCAAAATGGTCATGGTCTCCACGTGGGTTCTGGCACCGGTGCACTAATGTTGGCGCACAAACATTGGTGCGTCTCGGAGCCAGATTCAAAATAAAAGGATGCAGAGGACGCCGGTTCGATACCCAGCTATAGGATTTGTTTCAAGCATTCCTGGGTGTTCCTAAATTCTTGACTATTGCTTTCCTGGACTCTTGACCCTGTCTGTACCTTGACCTTGCTAATTATCTGCCTGCCTTCTGAACTACTGCCTGGATTTCACTACGTGACTCCTAATCCTTGGTCCTGACTACTTACGCTGGGAGCCAATATTTGGCACATGGACCCTATTGAGGAAGCCATGCCTGATGTTGGAAGAGCCCTCCCGGATGCCATCTGCTTCTTCAACCGTGAAAAATCCTCCCGTTGTAGTGTCTCCTCCTTCTGCGGCTTTGTCGGCTAGTGAGCCCTGCATTCCCCGACCTCAGGCCTGTAGAGTCTTTGTGACCCAATGCCTCATTCATTTTGAGTTTCAAATCTCGCAGTTCTCCAGCGAACGTGCTAAGGTGGGATATGTAATGAATAGATTGGAGGGTAAACTTCTAGAGTGGGCGACGGCTTTGTGGGAAAAGACTTCACCCTTGACCTTTGATGCCAAGGCCTTCCTGCAGTCTTTTTGAACTAGCTTCGATGCTCCTGGATGTGTTGCTAATGCCTCCTCTCGTCTTTTACAGATCCGACAAGGGAGTCACAATGCCAATGAGTATGCCATAGACTTTAGAACTTTGATGATGGAAACTAAGTGGAATAATGAGGCTTATGGGACAGTTTTCTATTAAGGCCTTTCGAGTATAGTTAAAGATGATTTGGTCTCAAGAGATCTCCCTGAGCAATTGGAAGATCTGATTGCTCTAACGGTCAAGGCTGATACACGGCTCAGGGAGCATCAAGCAGACAAGGAGTGCAGCAAGAGGTTCCAGCCAATATGAGATTCACGATTTCAACAACCTCTTTTGCCTACTCCATCCCAGCCTTCTTCATTCCAGTCAGCTCTATCCCAACAACCTCCTGCCACACCTCCGGAGGAACCTATGCAGATTGGAAGAGTCCATTTATCTGAACAGGAGAGACTTTGGAGACTCTCAACGGGGCCTGTGTCTGTATTGTGGTGGCCAGTCTCATTGGGCAAACCACTGCCCACTGAAACCAGGGGCTTCCCTTCATCAAGGTAATACTGGGACGCTCTGGTGGCGAGTGTTGCACCGGTTCTCCAAGTGAACTCTCACCGTTTTCTTCTGCCTCTACAGATTCATCTGGCCACTAAGACTATCGATGGATTTACTTTCCTTGATTACGGGGCTGCAGGGAATTTCATGGACACTAAACCAACATAGTCTCCAGTACTGTAGAACAGAAGGGTGTATACTGTACATACAAATTCCATCAAAATATTGACTAGTACAGGAGGTACAGATGGTCCTGCTCAGTGGCGTAAATGCCAGTCCTGGAGGCCCAGGACACAAGGGGCCCCAGATGTCTGCTGCATGGTATTTCACACTTATTTGCATTTATGCTGCAAGTAGGAATAGTGCCACACAGGGAGCAGGGTGGGATGGGCTTTATGAGCGTGCGTCATGCCCCTCCTCAAAAATTTTATGTGGGGGGCTCAGTACTTTGAAGAAACACCCCACTCAGTAGAGTTATCTATTTTAAATTAAGGAGCATAGCTCTTGACTTTCCCCTTGGGTTGTAATTACATTATTAGGGGTTGGGGAAATTAATTTTATAACATGCATATGTTTTTCTACCAACAATCTGCATCCCATTGTGTAAGGATCTTTGCCTGGGATAGCAGACATGAACTGGAACCACAGAGCGGCACCAAAGCCCATTCTGTGGGAGAAATGAGATGCTGTAGCACAAATTGTTTTCATTAGTATCCACAGTGGAATTACCTTGTCATGACCTAATTATAACATGCTGTCTGTTACACCGCATACCAGTAATCACCATTGCAGTCGTGGTTGAATTGTAATACTATCATTAAGTTTCCTTGTGTAGAACCTCAAAGCTGGACTGTTGGAATCTCACATACATTTTATATAACATTTTAGCAGGACCAATGTTAGGAGAGTGGGATCGTGGAGCTCCTCAAATTTGAAGTAAAAATATAATCTTGATGTTATGCCTGGGGGGAATATATGTAATCAAGGGTATCCAGCACTCTCATTGAACTCATAGCACAAGTCTTGTCAAGTATACAGTAAGGGGCAGATCGTTCGAAACGACCGATTTGATCGTTGGATCGAATTTTTATAATTCAATCATTCGACCAGTCGAATTGCGGTAAAATCCTTTGAATTCGAAGGATTTTAATTCCCTAACTATTCCCATCGTCGAATTTTGAATTTCTTTCATTTCGAAATTCGACCAATAGTAAATCTGTGTCTTGTTGCATTTCCATGTATGTATATTGCCCTGTGACAGCTCTACAGCACTTTACCAATGATACTTGTAGGACAGTGGTAGCTAGAAGAGCACAGGTTGGATACTTCTAATGTATATACTGAATACACATTGTTATATCATATTAGTAGATTTGGAAACACTTCCTTATTTCCATAGTTGCTGGACCTTTACTATGTGATCAGACAGAACCCTTCTATTTGAACTTAAAAATCAAAGGCTATAACAGACAAATAGTGATGTGTGCAATGAACAAATGAATGCTAGGGATTCTTTCAAGAATAAATCACTCTATAGAAGTATTGTATAAGTGCACATGGTTTTCCCTGAGGTTTCCAGACCCTTGCAGATTTACTAAATTCACATGAAGGATTCGAAGTTCGATCGAATTTTCAAAAACATAAAATCGATTCGATCGTCTGACCAATCAAATTGCAGTAAAATCCTTCGAATTCGAAGGATTTTACTTCCCTACCTATTCACATGGTCGAATTTAATTTTTTTTTCGAATTCGAAATTCGACCAATGATAAATCTGCCCCTAGGTGTCATTCCAGTCTTTAGCTGAATATCCACCTAGAAAATGACATTGCAAACTACTATGAATCCTATGTAAAACATACAAATCAAAAGGCGCAGTTACACCTGGGCAAAAGAACGTTGGCGTGCTTTCGCCGGATCGCCAGCGATGATTCTTTGGTTTTCATAATGAAATCTTCCTAGCAAAACTTTAAAAAAAATTCATTTTAAATTCAGTGGTTATATAAAGGTTATATGTATGTATTTATAAGTGATGTTGGTGAAATTGCTGGAGTGACCACTTTTTATTAAAAATGTAGACAGAGATCATCTATTGTACTAGGCCATGAGCCCACCATAATGTGGCATGAACTGCAAATGTTAAATAGTGTAAGTAAGAATTTTTACAACTTTTAATCATAATCCCACTTGAAATATGAACAAATGCCAGAGTTTTAACTTTTACTTTTATTTTTTGGAATAAAGGATATAATATCACTGACATAATACTGTTGAGGATATAGCATCATTTTATTAATCTACCAGTTAGAATCTAGTGAAACAGATTTTGGTGAAAAGGGTAACATATTGACATTTTCACACTTTTCATGCCTGAGTGAAAATGTTCATTGGGAATTGTATTTTTAGCAAAAATTAAGCAGAAAAACTAAATTTTCTCTATGCTAAATGTACCCCCATGATTGCTCTGATAAGACAACCTCATCTCTAGCACAATCGGCTCATCTTTACAAAGTGACAGAAACTATCATTGACATTTCCTATTGGGAAATGCCTGATGGGCAGCCTTATAGTAATAACTATCCACTAGAATGGAACCAGTACACAGAGGCTTTGATACTATGGTAAAATGTTGCCAATCCACAGACAAGTATAAAGTAAGCAACCAAATGCAGAAAATTATTATGTATTTTCCTTGTACTGGAACTTGCTGGGAAATCATGTGGGTGTCATATCCAGCCTGAAGTTTCAGATTGCAATTCTATGTTTCACTTCAAGGAGTTGTAATGGCTTTTCTAAGTCTGGGTTTATTTGTAGCTCAGTCTTGACTCATCCTGAAATGAATCCATTTTGTCTTCAAACTGATGAAATTAAACCCAGAATAAGCATTGTGTCACCTTTTCCATTGTCTGTTCATTCAAGAGTAATTATAAATATTAAATCCTGAGGCTATAGAATATTTTACCATCTGGTTATATTTGTGAATTGGGAGTGCTGTTGGAAATTTGACGTGCTCCATCAGTCATAGGCTCCCTCCTGTAAGATGCATGATGTGCATTAGCTGATTTGTTTCAAATGCACTGACTCCTTTATGTTTCTTTGCTTTGTAATAGCATCTAATATAGCCAAATGGTGCAAAAATGTTGCATCTGAGTAAAGCTTTTCTTAATTATGTAATTTTATAAATTTATCCTTGTGTCAATATACCATCTACATTGGGTACATTTTAGAGCACTTGCAGGTGCATTTGTAAATGACCTTGTATGTCTTTGTGGTACAGGTATAGGATCCATTATCTGGGAAATCCATTATCCAGAATTACGAAAAGGCTGCCTCCCAAGGACCAGGTACTGCTACAACCAAGCAGTTTGTACCTGAGGACGTGGGCTGACATTTCGTAGGAGTCTGGTGTAACAATAATTTCCTTGAAATAGAAGGATGACCTTTAGCCTATAGGGTATTCCATGAAATAGAAGATTCAGAAGGGAAACTTCTTTCCATGATTCATGCTGTTTTGCATACGATAAAGGAGTATGACTCCTTAATTCCAATATGCCTGCTAAAAAGACAAAATATAATTATCTAGTTTTAAGGGCAATAGCACACTGGGCATATTGTCTCCATGAGGAGTTATATAGGACTGGTTTCCATGAGTTGATTCATATAGCCAGCAATACAAAGATATTTTGGGATGTTTGGTCACCCATTGGGGGGACCAATTTCCTATGGGCTTCAAAACTCTCAGTCTTCCATCATAAATGGGATGTTACAAAGTGGAGAAGTAGAAAGGCAAGCAGAAGATTAAGAGGATGTAGGAGGGGAAGTAGAAATCCTTTTTAATGATCGTTTTTAATGTCATCAATGGAAATGCATTAATACATTGGAACTGGGTTTAGAGGGTTTATTCCCTAGATATTGTGGCCAGTGTCTTGTGGGGAAGAGGTACAAGTAGTGAGTACAGTAGTTGCATCCTGTAGACTGAAAAGTATCATCATTGAAAAGTATGTCATGGTCACCTTCATGTAATTTTCTTGCTATGCTCTTATCTTAATTTGCAATCCCTTGGCAACACAAAATAACTCACAGATGTAGCTGTTCTACAGGAGACATTCCATTGTATTTACAAGGTATTATTACAGGCTATAAAGAAAACTGAATTCAGAGGCAATAATAACATTTGGGCTAGATTTATTGGAAGTTATGATGTTATTTTAGCAAATTTCTTACCTATGTTTTCCATTTTTTTGCACCCAATATATAATTATACAATTATTGTTTTTTGTCCTATATCCAATTTCATACAGTCTTCCTTTAACTGAGAACTACAGTAAGATATTTGTTGTGCTCCAGAACTAATGAAAATGTTGTCGGATAAATCCTCACTTTTTAGCAGTTAACACAGCTAATTTGTATTGAAACATGACAAAAGTCAATCAAGTTTAACTCCTCCAAAGGGAAACAGCAGTGTCACTGTTTGTTTGTGTCCCCCTTGAAAAAGGAAGCATAAGGCTTTCAATAAAAGACATGTTGATTGATATACTTGGTGCAATATGTGGGCACTATATAAATACATATTCATATTAATAATCCCTCTATTTATATTATAATATATATATGTATTTGTCTTTGTATAGTGTGAGCCAGAATATTTTGCCTAGAAATCCCACACATTCCTTTTATCTAGCCTAGAAAAATAATTATCTAACAAATGAATTAACCCAGAGCTGTTTATAAGGCCTCGTAGGATTTTGCTGTCTTGTTCATGGAAGATACTGCCCTTGAATTTATGAGAGTACTTAATTATTGACGCTGCATTTTAGCCAGAATGTTCCCATTTTCTTCGTAAAAGATCTTAAGACCAACATCATAGTTTCATCACCCTCTATTGAGTGGGGTATGAGAGATGATGGTTTCCATGGATTCTGTCAAAGCTCCCGATGTTACTTGCAGGTGCTGTGCATCTAACTCATAGAAACATCTGTGTGTATATGTCCCCCTGGACTGTAAAGATTTTAATTCTTTCCACTCACCAGGAAGCTTGGAGCATTTCTTGGTCTTGTCACAAAACAAGAGGAGAAGCCAAATTCTGAAGTTAACCCATGCAGAATGTATCATTCAAGGTTGGAGATACAAAGAACACATTCTTCCAGACATATAAACTTCTGCAACCATACCCAATATCTTCTTCCGTGCTATGCCCAATACATATTCAATCCAAAAGTACATTACTCTAGACATGCACATTTCATTCTTCCAGCCATGCACAATACATGCCTATACCCATGCACAGTACCTTCATCCAGTTGTAATCTTATTCTCCAGCTAAGATCACATGAACAAACAACACAAAGCCAGCTATACTCCAACCACACAAGATTGTTAATGGAGAATCCTCTTGCATTAATTAGACAGATTGCTCTGGAGAGCTGAAATTGGGCTTCTAGTATGTTAAACCCCCCGTCTCCTACATCTATGGAAATCTCTTGAATAACTTATTGGGCTACGAATTGCATACTGAATGTGTATTCAAAGATTGGCTTTAGAAGGGACATATATCACATAACCAAAGTGACAGAAAGGATGTTTCCAGAGGTGGGAGGAGGAGTATACAGTTTACAGAAATGAACAGTATGAGAACCATTATAAGTCAAAGGAAACTGTCAAGAAATAAAGACAAAAGCCAGGCCAGAAATAATTCAGATATAAAACACATGGAGAAAAGAGAAACATTGCATGAACCTTCATAACATTGAGATATAACGTATATATAAATATTCAGGAAAAAAAAGTTGTGTTTATAAAAGTAAAAGTAAGGCATTAACACCAAATCAAAAAACCATTAACACTAATAAAAGAAAGAATATTTATTGACATTACTGTTACATATCTTATGTAATGTAAGTTGAAACCAGTGTAAGATAATATATGTATAAACAGCAATGGACAGATACCCAAGAAAACTAAACCCACATGATATTTTTGAAAGATATCTAGAACAAAATTCAGACACTTTGGATGTGCATAGTAAGTGAAATTTCAATGGATGTGGTATATTTTTTTCTTCTGTGATTAGGGAAATGTCTAATTTACCAAGTAATAACCAAAAAAAATCCAACTGTTAATTAGATGTACATGTTCCTGCTTGAGACTGAATAATTTACACTTTGATAATGTAAAATACTGGGAAAATCTAGTATCAAGCAACTTTGCTCTAGGTCCTTTCATGGTTAAAACAGTTAAACCTTTATGAAACAGCTCTTTGGTTTGGCTGGGATTCTGTTTGTATGCTGTTCAGAGCCAGCTCCCAGGAATCCTGTGTTTAGGGTCACATCCCATGAGTCCCATCACCCCGCACTGGATGGCGGCTTTCCCTCAGTTCATAGAACAAGGAGCAGCTGGTCTCCAGCTAATTCATGTAGCGCAAAGGCTCGTAATGCGACTGTGTATTGTAAACTCAATTATTTAATGTTTTTTCAGTTATGAATCGGAAAGTTGGCAAATTTTGGACGACATATTCAGATTTGTTTAGAATGACACAAGAAGCAGTTATACACATAACAGAGTGCAAGTACAAAGAAACAACAAATTGGGGCCTAGATACAGTACATGCACTCGTAATGCTAGCATCCCATCATGTTCTGTAACCATCAGCATCAACATCATACATATACTAAGGAATGTATTCTAATTAAAGGGCAAGGCAAGGCAAAGAAATAAAATCCCATTTTTACTTTCTTTAATGAAAAA
>CM044447.1:80852088-80865148 GCA_024363595.1 Xenopus borealis | reverse complement strand
AATTCATAGTAAAATGGCATCCATTAGTGCTGCATTCTGTAGGGGCAAGAGGGCAGGGCATCCCCTAGTAGTATAATGTACACTAAAATATTTTAATAGAAGGGATACAGTATAATTCCCCATTGAAATGTCACAGTGCTTGCGGCTATTCTATTGCATCTTCTGGCACCCTCATCAATTCAGAAGGCACAGGTGTCTGCCAGTGCTTTGTTCCTTCTAGTGATGTGCAGGCCGGCCTGACACCCATGTGTCGAGCGGGTTGAGGCCAACTTCCGTAGATGATTGGTGGGTTGCCCAACAAGCTCAGGTTGAGCTCTCCTGTCGAGCTTGCACTGCTGGCTTCTGACCTATGGATAACTGCATGCCTGCCCGTCTCTTTTGTGACATCAGAAATGGGTGGGACATCGCAGGTAGGGTTGGGAGGGATCAAGTTAGGGTCGGTCGTGGGTTCTATTTTTCTCGACAAGCACATCACTAGTTCCTTGAAATATATTTTATATCAGGTCCAAGCATGGATTCTAGATGGCAGCACTGGTAGGGCTAGACATACAGTAAGTGCTTCATTTTTCAGCCCTTGGCACTCCTGCAATTGTAATTTGTAAATGAACCTTTTAGAGTTCTGAAGTCCCTGCAAAGGACAGTAGTAGGGAAAACCAAGGCTACCCATCTCAATTGTTGGCCAAAGGCCTTAGTGCCAAATTGAACAACTGGTAAACAACATATCTTGCTTATCACTAGAGAAAGCTTTCTCCTGTGGATTTTAATCAGGTGGCTTTTTGGCTCTTGTCTTAGCCAGGTATGAAGTGAGTACTTTGCCTTATTCAGCAAATGCTATGGGTGACACAGTCTTGCTCTATAGCAGTGGTACCCAACCAGTGGCTCAGGACCAACATGTTACTCACCAACACTTTGGATGTTGATCCCAGTGGCCTTGAAGCAGGTACTGTTTCTAGCTTAGAGACAAATTTTTGGTTGCATAAAAACCAGGTGTACTGCTGAAAAGAGCCTCTTTTAGGCTTCTATTCCACATAAGGGCTACCAAGAGTCAATTACATCCCATAATTTGTACCGCCAGCAAAGTTTTTCATGCTTGTGTTGGTCTCCAACTTTTATTTACATTGGATTGTGGCTCACAGGTAAAAAGGGTTGTGATCCCTTCTGTTTATTCAGCTCCCCAAAACATTTTTTGGGGAGCTGAATAAGCCTTCTGAAAAGAGAAGATGTGTGTTGGAGCAAACTAAGCAAATCATACTTAGGCATCAATATCTTGGACAATAATTGTTATGCTTTGTAAATTTAGTTATAGGACAATTATTCCCTCAAGGGTTCACACATTGTATCACATTTAACATTTTATATATCTATGAATTTTACAAATATTCCAGTATTTTTTCTCATAATCACCTTTTGAGCTATAGTTTTCCTCTAATCTGTGAATGAATGTTTCATCTCTCCATGGGAACGTTTTTGTTCGAAACAGAGGTTATTGTCACCTAATAAACATTCCTGAGCTACCAATTATCACCATGGATTACCCTGAGGAATTCTATAAAAATGTAGATGCATTGTCTTTTGAGGTGTCTAATTACTTGAACTAATCAAGTAAAATAGAAAACAGACAATACACTTGGACTAGTAGAATGGGAATCAGTAGAGAGAGCAGTGGGACCTTGGGAATACACTGCATTCTCATGTGATCCCCTCCTCTCTATTCTGTCACTGTATGTTGGCTAACTGAACAGAAACACTTACTCATGATCAGCCTCCTCTTCCTCTGTGCGTAGCAGTGACTATTCCGCCAGGAGAATATCTGATCCAAACCACAGGCAGATTCTCCACGGAAATTGAGCAGGGCAGCCAAGACTAGGCTCAGCACTGGTCTTAACTATTTGTAGGCTGCCACTGTGGTCTATAGACAGCATTACATTCTGTGCTTTGACTGTCCTGAATGGAGAATATTCTCTTAAATTTCTCTTATAAACTTTTTTTAACCACCCCTAGCTTGGCACCTTGTGGTCAGAACTGGATGTACTCTGCGTTAAAAGCTAAAACCTGCCAGGTACATAGTACCAGTTTATATTCATGTACACACCCCAAGTACAGCAACATGTTATTCACATACAGAGGAATAGATTTGTTATGGATAACAGGCTATAGTTAGCTTGTGATGCCTTTTTGCAGAGCAACATTATTGTGTGTATGGAGCAGATAGCTCTATATAGTAAATTAAACCTAGGTTTTTGAGTAAAGTATTTAATACTCCTGCACACTTGCTTAACGTGTAGGGATTCAATTCCCTGTATACCTGTCAGGGTATCTCTGTAGAAAGAAGGGGATAGTGTGTCACTCAGCTAGGCATGCTTGCTGACTCACCACAGATTAGTGCTGTCCAACTTCTGAGATACAGAAGGCCGAAATATTTCTGGTACGTGGTGGAGGGTCGATAATGGAAGCCAGCATTGACCACTCCCTGTTTTAAACCACACCTACTTTAAGCCACACCCATGTTACCACAAGATTTTTAAACACTAAATCCACATTAATGGTGGTAGCTCACTGCAGGGACATCAGTCATCAACGCAAAACAAGTTTATTAAACCATATAAAGATATACCCTTAAAACCCTATGCCTCATCCTCCCCTGTAGATAACTAAGGAATCCCCAGCAAATGATTAAACACCTTGGGGACCCCCTAACTGTGTGCCCCAGAGCATGGCACACAGACAGAGTATGACACACACTCAATGACACACACACATGGAGAATAGGGCAGGTAGCGTATGGCACAAACAGAGAGAATTGGGAAGGCAGAGTATGGTACACACTGGGAGCACAGGACAGGCAGAGTATGGCACACACATGGAGCATAGGGCAGGCAGAGTACGGTGCACACAGGTGGCATAGGGAAGGCAGAGTATGGCACACACTGGGAGCACAGGACAGGCAGAGTATGGCACACACATGGAGCACAGGGCAGGCAGAGCATGGTACACAGGGAGCATAGTGGAGGCATAGTATGGCACACTGGGAGCAGGCAGGTATGGAACACAAGGAGAATAGTGCAGGCAGAGTATGGCACACACTGAGAGCATAGTGGAGGCAGAGTATAGTACACACAGGGAGCATAGAACAGGCAGAGTATGGCACACACAGGGAGCATAGAGCAGGCAGAGTATGGCACACACAGGGAGCATGGACGCAGAGTATGGCACACACAGCAGAAGTGGCATCACGCACATGCATGTTGAGTCCTGACATCACATCCACTGAAGTCACGTGGGGGCATTCACAGGTCCGATGCCTAAGGCAGCAACAGACCTGAATACACTATAAAGGTAAAACAAAAATTGAACCCCTCTCAGTAAACTATCTACCAGAGGTAAGGAGGCTCCCAACAGTAACTGAGTAAGCCTCTACTTGAAATATAATTTCCTTCAAAATCCATTAGTTAGGAACTCTCCCAAGGGCTAAGACTAGAAGATACAACTCAATATGAAACATTTGGTAGAAGAATTGTTTATTGCCTAACTTTGTGGTCTGTGAATGTATGGTCATCATAGATCCAAATTGATAGCTATGTGTTGCATGTACTGTATAATGAACAATCAATTTCAAGCAAATAAATATTTGTAAACATTGTTTGCATAAGTATTAAATCTCTACTCTTTTGCAACCTTAAGTCGCTGGACTAAGTATGTACCAACTTTACACAACTTTTCAATGATTATGGCCCATTCTTCCTGCCAGATTTCTTCCAGGTTGTTAATATTAGTTGTAAGATGTTTATCAGAGTCGGGCCACATAGTATTGTCAGTGCCGTTTTGCTCCCCCATCTCTCCCTCCCATGCTCCTCACTGGCAGAATCTCCCCCCTCCTTGTTCCTCATAGACTCCTATGTTTATCTTTTCCTTTGCTGATTGATACCTCTTTAGTGTGTCTTAATTTGGCCCATTCATTAAGGAAGCTTTGCTTTGGGCTGGATAGGTAAATTAGGGGACACAAGCACCTCAATTTTTAAATAGTTCAATTGGCTCGATTTGATCTTTGACCATTGTAGAACATTTACAGTTTTAGCTTTTTGTTAATAAACATTGACTTCATGATAGATTTACATCTAGTTTCTTTGCAATTTGCCTCCAAGTCTGGAATTCAAAATCAAGCACCTGCTTTAAAGTCACTAAGAGCAACGACCAAGGGGCTGACGAGCAACAGGTTTCTTACAAGACACTTGTTGGAGATTATTGATCTAGAGCAAATCTTTCTGTAAGAACAGGTCAAAAACACACTCAAACAGTATGTAAGTTGGTACATACTTACCCATAATGACCTAAAGTTGTAATGGCTGCAAAAGGTGGCTCAACAAAATGTTAATGTGTTTTAATTGAATATTTATACAATTAACATAATTACATTGTTTTTCTGTAAAATCATAAATTGGTCAAGGGTCTGAGTACTTTTGCAAGGCATTGTAACAATTTTATGTATCTTTGCACCATATAGTGGGGATTTATGTTGGATCTGTTGAGGTGTGGGTAGGAGGAGGTGCTGTGCATGTGTTATGGGAGCTGGGATATTTCTAATGGCCTGGTGTGTCATGTTGATTTTTCCTATAGCAGAGATGTATAACTAGAGGTCCACAACATTATCATTTTAACTTTATTCGACTGTCAAACATGCAGTATGACAAATATGCCACTAAAAAGCACTGCCTTTAAAGTATGGAAATAGTCATGAGGTCTCTTTGGAATTGGAGATGAATACATTGTACTGGGAACCTGGTACAAAAGAGCCCTCAAACCCTCAGTAGATTCTGTGGTTATAGGTAACAGAAAAGTCTCAGCTGAACTTGGAGAGGAGGTACTGAGTGACAAAGGACTGTATAGTGGTGAGAGACTAAATTTGTTAGTAGAGCAGTGAAAAACCATTAGAATAGAAAGATCAAAAGGGTTATAATGGGACTTATGAGCAGCTTGGATAGTTGAATGATAGCGACTGTCTTATATGTGTCATCTTAACAATTATTAGCTGTAGCATTGGCTGTGAACCAACTGTTATATAAAGTACAGCAATAAAGCAATTTGATGTTTTTGATGTTTTTATGTACATCTGATATTCAAAGGAGAACCAGTCCAACCATTTGTCCATTCCCTAAGTGATGAAAAATCCCCATATATAATGCTCAATGCTTGTACATTTTGTGTACTTGCATTATAGAAGGGAATGATTTCAGTAGAAGAGGGGGTTAATGATTGGGCAAAATTGTTATATAAATATTAGTTAAATGTGGTTGGGGAATATGACTTGGTTGGAGAATATGACTAGCGCCTAGTTAGAGTACGTGGGGGTTCCTGCTTCAGAAGCTGGCTAAGCCTCTGACTCTGGCATAGAATTTATACTCAGCGTTTTATGCTTGGCAAGACAGCCCTCTACGGTAAAGAGATGCAAGCCAAGCTGGGTTGTTCTGCCACACCCTGGAACTAATACAGTAAAAGTACAGTCACAACGAGAACTACATTGGAATAAGCACAAAATGTGGTCACCATCTCTTCTACGCAGGGCTTTATACTCATATTTCTAAATTCTAAGCTGCTTAGTAGTATATGCCTATTATTCCCCATGACCTACAACTATGATTTTAGCAAAACACAAACCACGTAACTTCTGATAACTTATTAAAGTTGTGTATTGTATAGTTGGTAGACATGGTCATTGCTCAAAACACTGGAAAAGAATGCAAGGCATTAATGATACACAGAAGTTAGCAGTGATGATATACAGTTATCTGCAGTCACTTCCATATTGGCCTGTGCTGCACATTGCTTTGGATTACAAATATCCGCTTTGCAGTATTGTAAGTGCAGCCAAATGCCACATATGGTAGCTGTATATAGCTATTTGTATGCAAGTATAACTGTCTCTGAGCATCCAGGGATCTATTAGCTTCAGCACATTTGTTACTTGCATTGTCATTAAGAGACTGGTGCCTGCAAATTATCTTTTTTTTTCTTTGGAAACAATTAGAAATTAAAAGAAAGAAATAGAAGTTGATATAATAGGCTGCCAGAATCCAAGAGATAAAATTTATGAAGGAGGAAAACATGTGCGACAAGCCAAAGTCCTTCAGCCAGCTAATGGAAACCTTATGGGGCTTCCTTAACCCTTCAGTGTTGGACATGGACAGAAATTCCCAGGTCCTGCAAGAGATGGTCCAATCAGCTTGCCATGTGTATGACCATGTAGTATTACAAACCAGTTCTCTACTGTGGGATATTTGGGCATGTGTTTATGGTTAACATTCGTTACATTTTACTTACTCCTTATTTCCTAAAATCAATATAATTTGGAGGCACTTCCAAACTCCCACCGAAAGCCCAAATATTAATCGTCTCTATGGAAGCAAACGTCTCTCTCTCTATATATCTCAGAAAGTAATTCAAATATAATTGTGCAGTTGTACATTTGTGGATGCTGGCAAGCCACAAAGAAACTGAGTTGTAGATGGCACATACAGTCAACCACTAACTGCAACGTTCTGAGTAAAATTACAGTATCTCATTACGCATCGCAAAAAACCACAATATTTTGTGCCAGCATCCAAGCACTGCAATTAACAGTTAACACTCAATTTTCTCATTACAAATCATTGCAAACTAGAACTTAAGTTTCATTATCATGGCTAGAATGGTGACACATCTTCTACCCTTCATACCTCCATATTGCCTCCAAGGAACCCAAGGAAAGGGAACACATGCTGCAAAACTGCATTACCCAGTTTACCCATCATCCCTCCATCAATTAAGCGGGTGGACGGAGAATTTGCCTTAAACAACGAACAGTAAAATGTACTGTCTATAAGTAAGATGTAAACTCTGGGTGCCGTTTGGGCATTAAACAAGAGTGTAGTTACATGTAATGCACCTGCAACCAGACTCTGGTACCCAAGGGGTCCCTATATGAACAACCAGTGGACTCTTGAGTAGAGAAGGGTTATTCATTTGTTTAGGTATATGGTTTGGTAGAGGGAATGGGATTAAAACATTGGGAGTAATTAGGCAGTATTGAGGTTGAGAAGGTGCTGAACCACGTTTTTTTTCATGGGCCCCTAGCTAGCTACTTACATGAATGAATATATTGATGTACAGAATACTCTTGCAACTAAAGCAATTGCAAACATGTTTTTTTTTAATATATGCATAACTTTGTTTTAACCCTGCTCAAATGTTTGACGTTAAAGGGGACCAAGTTCAAAAACAATTCTCTCTTCAGTGGTACCTAATTTTCTTCTGCTTCTGACATCTGAATTTTTAACATTCACAACATGTCCCACAAATTCCCATTTCCTTATTTCCCCACATATGGGGAAGTTATGATTTAGATTGGGTCAGATTGTATCCAAATTACTTCATAAACGCATATGTACTTTAGCTTTCACATTATTTTGTCTTTCCCTTTTTGTCGGAAAGGAAAGAAAATGCCAAAAAAAAGGAAATTCACATGAAAGTATTTGGCTGTTTAGCAAGATATTTATCAATAAAGAGAAAGCATCCTTCAATATCAATTTATCAATACATTCTCCATCTGCACAATTGGTAACCTGCTGCCACTGGGCTGTGTCCTGTGATTCCTTGGCCTGCAGATCCACTTGGCAGGGAAGAAGCTAACTGAAAAAATGCTGAAATGCAGGAAATGGGCATAAAAGAGCTTGTTTGTTCAGGGAGAATATTTTTATTCAGTTGTGTTTCCCAGAAACAGGCAGGCAGGAGCAGAATCCTGGGTTTATAGGAGGAAATTGGGTTTCTTCCTAGAGGCGAAGAACATAACTGGAAAATTAGACTGTGGTGTAAATTTAACTCCAAAATGTCTCAACTCAGTGTTGTAGTTAACAAAATGTGAGATTCCATGTAGAAGAGGAAAGTTGTGAGTTTTTTGAACATGTTTATTCTACTCTTTTATGATGACCATTAAGTGGAAGCAATTTTTTGGTTACTGGAATGTGCAGGGCATGGCTAGTGACACCCTTAATTAGCATGGCTTCAACCCTAAGCCTCAGAGGGGGTCTGGTAACAGAGAAAAACACTACCACAATTGTGGGTTCCCACGGATTTGTGTGGGCACTGTGATCACAGACAGTACTTGGACCTTAGTCCTGAACTGTTTATCTGCAAACAGTATTTTCGCTGTGCTACATGTAGAAAGCTTAGAACAGGAGTGACCATACTTTACTAATGTGAGGTCTACTTTTAGTGATGTTATCCCATTATGATCTACATCCATAAAAGCATGGTTAGCATTCTGTTCCATGGAAAATTCCACTTAAATATTATATTAATTAATGAGAGAATGTATATTGCTATATTTAACACACGACTTTTACTTATGTAACCTTAACATAAATATCTGAATGAACAGAATGAAACAGGAGCGTGACTTAAACAAGCTGTTTATTGACAATGTCTTGAGATCTACTGATCATGAGCTAAAGGTCTACTGGTAGATCCCGATTTACCTTTTGGGCACCCCGGTTCAAGACCTCAGAATCTCTATCTCATTTATGTCACTGAGGCCTGTACTTTGTTTTCTTTATCTGACAATTTACATGCAGAGAATAGAATTGGCATGGGCATAATTTATTCTTCAACAACATGCTGCCCGAATTGCATTTGATCTAGGCACGGCGTAGGATATTCAAATAGCTGTCAAAACCTGCTATTCTCCTAGCTCTCCAGAAGGTAAGTCCAGCACCAGACTGGAGGTGTGGGGCCCACCAGGGCTACCGCTTAATGGGTCCGCACACACTGCTGAACTCCCCACCCCAGCCACACCCACCCCACTCCCCTGCCCCAGCAGCAACCACACACACATAAATGATAAAAATGTGGGGGATCCTTTGCCTAATGGCAAGATTGTGCAAATAAATCAGCAGTCTCATAATTCAAGCCCCAAGATAACACTCCATTAACCACAAAAAAAAGGACTTAGAACTTTCATTGTTAAGCTTGAGTAATTAAGTGGATTTTAGGCCAATCTTCCTACCTCATAACTACAGTAGTTTCCAATATTCACTGGTCAAGTCTTGGTAAGGCAAGAGAAGAAGGAGAAAATTAACATTTGCCAGTCATTCATCAGCTCAAGGGGTGTAGAACAGATCAAAGAGGACTTTTGTATGTTTAAAATGTTACACATGAGTGCCTAAATGCATGAGTGCCAGACCACAAGCATGACCAGGTTTCCTGGCAGCCAACTTTTGGTGATTAAAGACATAAAGGCATATGGAGAACACTCTGGCCAAAATCCAGTTGGGTGTGAAGATGGCTATAGACACAAAGATACGATCTTACGAATCCTCGAACGATTGGATGTACCTATTTCCCGACCTGCCACTAACCTTCAGTTTAAATAAAGTAGTAAAAGAACACATCAGCCAATGTTCTGCCCCTGACAGCAATCGTACGAAAGTTTATGTCCGACAAAGCTGATGACAGTCTCCCACTGAAAATCGTCATATAAGCAATACATGAAGAGAAATCATCGGCAGCCGACAGAAATCGTCTAACCTGTCTGATCGACTGAACAACCGATCGCCATGGTACGACAAATGTCTGGACACTCCACACACAGTCCGAAAATCGTATGAATCTAGGATTCATGCGTTCGGATCTTTGCGTCTATGGCCAGTTTAAGTTGTTTTCCTTCTTTATAAGTAGTATTTTGTAGAATGTGTTTCCTTTATGTAACTATTAAATACTTAGGATCTATTGCATTTGTAGTAAATTTGCTTCCCTGCAGCGTAACTACAGGGCTAGAGCCAATAAACTCCATTGCATTGATCAATAAAGCAGTTTTAGATAATCAGGCTGACTTACACACTCTCTGCCATTATTTGAACTGAATACTTTGTACACCATGGATATCCAAACTTTCTGGAGACTGAGTGATGGGGCAGTTCCCAAGAAACTTGCTGTTTGCCAATTTCGGGGGCCAGTCTCCCAGTGCAATGATATTCAGAGCAGAAATCTGAAACTTAGTTACAACTAAATTCTGATGATGCAAATCAGAATCAGTTGTGAACCACATAGTGAGAGTAAACATGCCAAATGTTATTAGCATGCAAAACAATAACTTTTAATAATACCCCTCCTAACCTTTGGCAGATCAGTACAAATACCAAATGATTCATTCAAAATAAGACACATACATTTGTAATAAACATAAAGCTGTAGTTATTTTTTCTCGCTGTGTTGTACTAAATCACGTACATTAAGATACTCATCTAATTAAACCTTGACTAAGGGCAGTGGCCGACAGGGAGATTTAGTCAATCAGTCCATGATTATTTGTGAGTGTCTGCGGGCGACAAATTTCCCGAAAATGCCTCTTTGGAAATAACTGAAATTGCTGGCGATATGACTAACATATTGCTAAATCGGCCAAAGTTTTCTCCAGAATCAGGATCGCAGGTGACAAATGTCCACGTCGGCCACTGCCCTTAAAGTAATACTTTCATTAAGTGTTGTTCTACTCCTGTACTGTACTACATCTCTCACCATACTATAGTGGGGTTGTAGAGAGCTGCAGTCCAACATGCTAGTGGAACCTTTATTTTCTAGCATAGAAGAAGCTCTAGTTCAACAACATCAGAATTGTAATCATTTAAATTAAATGAAAAATATTTTTAGCTCTTCAGGGCCCGTGGCCTAATGAATGTAAAAGAATTATCCAATGAGAATCCCACCTGAAACTGTATGTGTAACTCTTGTCTCTAGGTTTTTTTCTCCTGCAAGAGGAGCTGTAAGCTTTAAACACTAATTTGGACTAATCTCCTAAACATCACTTTGTCCTCCCATCTAATGTTTGTTTACGTTGTAATATCAAGGAGCTTGGCCAGAGTGAACAGTTATCTCCTTAAGAATAGGGCCACCAAGGGGCTAGAAACCACTCGGCAAAATCTGGTTTTCAGCCCCTACATGGCCCTAGCCCAAGGTTAATAACAGAAAGTTGACTGATGTAGTGTTGGTAAGACAGGTTCTCATTGATGAATCTTCTTGCATATATAATTGCTTGGACTAGTGGAACTGTTTATATCCCCTTAAATTTTGATAAAGTTATTGGTCTTCAGTTCTGCAGTTTTTTTTCACAAAGCAAGCTGTTATTGCATTTAACATTTTCACATACAGAGTTCAATTAAAGAAATTCCATTAAATATTTCCTGATTAACTGAGATACAGTTGAGTGAAAAATGATGTTTTTGTTTTTCTGCCAGTCTGCTTTAGTGGAGGTTAAGTCTTCCACATCTGTCAGCCTAATGTGCCAAAGTAAGATATTGTGCAAGGTTTCATGAGAAGGTCAGCAAGCAATTTCAAGTAGGAGAAAATGATGTCACGATAAGCCAAGCTCAAACCTTTATAACCTGCTAGAGGATCTTCTGCAGTGATGCCCCACCCATATGTTGCTGGATTAACAGCCAGCCTTCTCTGGTATATTATGAAGAGTTCTATGGGTTCTAAATCTCAAACTCAAACTAATTGATGTAAAATTACAGTGTGATTCTCCTTATTTTTAAGTGGTTTCCGCGATATTAGCAGCTTTAGCAACTTTCACCAGGCTTTCAGCAAAACTAACTGTCTATGTACTTTGTGTATGGTCCAGTAAACCTAGTGTTACTGCCTTTCTGACTTTAAGAGAAAGCTGTTGAGTCAAAAGCTTGGTATTAACAGTGTAAAACTGCTAATATCTGAGGAACCACAATCAATAGATTATGAACGTAAAGTTCAGAAGAGATTAAAGATATAAATTTCAAAGATTGATAGAGAAATATTCCTACTGCAACACTGCTAAAGTTCTACAGAGCCAATGGCCCAACTGATGAGGGTGGTTCCTCCAGTGAGATTTTATGTTGCTCTGTTTGTTGAATATCTGTCCCCACCCTTGGGGCTTTGAAAGTTTGTTTGCTCCAGGCACCAAATTTGCTGGCCAAGTACAGTGGAAGCCTTCTCTTGTAGGTCATACTGATAAACTTTAGAGGGCTTCAAGATGTGGTTCTTGTACTTTGATATATTGTGTTAAATTTACTGAAGAGCAAATTTCCTCCAGCAAATCATCTGCCACACTTCATGCCAATTTGCCACGTGCAAATTCGCTACCGGTACGCTAATTCCTGAAAATGTGAAATTGCATCTAAGCAGATGGACGCTGGAAAAGTTTCGCTAGTGTTAATTCGCCAGCGCAACCATTTTATAGTGATCTTTCGCTAGCGTTCAACTGCCAAGTGAAACTTTGTTAGTACTCTTATGTTTAGGTCAGTCTGAATAGGGCGGGTACATATAAGTCGTATAGATGTCTTTATTAGAGATGTTGGTGCAAATGTTTGAAGTGGTGACATATTATTACAAATGTCCAAGGAAATAAAATAAAGACAAAAGAGATCCTCGAATGCCCTAGACATGAGCCCACCCTAAAACAAATGTGGCATGCCCCTCAAATGGTTGGGTAAAAAATTTTAACACAAAAATCTTCAATATTTAGGACTTGCAATCCCACTTTAAAAAGTCAAAAAACGCTAACATTTTTTACAACTTTTGTGACTTTTCCGGTATACATGATATGATGTCACTGACAAGATTGAGGAGGATGTAGCTTCATCTTATTAGTTCGACTGGTCTAAGGTGGTGAAGGAAACTCTGGTGAAAGAGGTACGGTTCTGTAAAATTCACACTTTTGTGAATTTGTGAAAGAGTAACGATCGTTCGCCTGAGCAAGAATGCGCCTGACTGCGCTAGCGATGATCTCTTTCACTAGCAAATTGTTAGCAAAACTGTTAGTAAATTGGGAATGTCCCTGCAGATGAGATTTCTGGCAAATTTTCACTAGCTACAGCCACTTCTGCCCCATTGTGTGGTGTTTATACAAATGGCCTGCAGGTGTCACTGTGCATACACAGGACTTTCTGAAAGTGAAAGTAAGACTTACTGCTGTTATGTAATGGCCGCATGAACCTGCTATTAAAACACTGTTATACTCTCCTCATCCTCGGCTACCAAACACAACAAATGGCGACAAGGA
>CM044447.1:80811924-80839895 GCA_024363595.1 Xenopus borealis | reverse complement strand
CCAATACTGGGAATTTTCTGGCCAAACTTAATTACTGTGAATAACTGTGGCCCGAAATGGGTTGGCTAAGGAACTTACTAAAAACTAAACTGACAGTCCTCTCTCTCTCTCTCAACACTCTTTTGGGTCCCACATAGGGACCGTTCGCAAGGATAGATTTTGATCCACATGTGGAACTGAAACATCAGATTATGATGCTGTCTCACCATGTGAAATAAATATTATGTTGCTTTATTCAGAGAGTACTGATCCAACCTTGCTCATACTTAAGTACTAGCATACTTCAATATATATCCTGTAGTGTTTCTGTAACAGGTAGAAGGGGGATTCAGTGGTTTATATTTTTTTACCACAGCTGTGAGACCAAACAAAACAAGCCATGTGCTGTTGCTCCTTATATACATTATGGAAAGGAATTAATCACAAAACACACTAAATCCTGGGCCATTGGGAAATATTTCCCTCACACATGGCATAGGTTACATATATTTCTCTTAAACACTAAATTTAAGGTTACCACAAACAAGCAGCTTTAATTGCCCTGTATGGTGAATTTTAGACCAAACAGTCTAAGCCATGGTGCCAGGGTTCCAAATGATCTTAACAATGAACATATATAAATATATATATATATATATATATAGAGAGAGAGAGAGAGAGAGAGAGAGGTATTCAGACCAGAGGATTTATGGTCAATGCAGTAGTTCAATGAAAAAGTTGTGGATATTTTGGCAAGCCATAATATTGTATTTACTTGCATAGTTATCAGTTTTTCTTTTGGCCAAACACCTCAACACCAGGTCTCTAGTTGAGCTCTTTGAGACCAAATTATACAACCCATTCAGCTACAAACTGAATCTGTATTGCCTGACTTACAGTAAGCTGGATATTATTAGCCTGTTAACATGTTCATATGAAAGAAAATGTACAATACTACCTGTATATTATATCTGGGTGCCAGTTGTCTAATTATTTCGGTGACCCCTTACTATTTGGTTCATATGATGTCACAAAGTATAGGGCCAGTCATGCTTAGAGGTTCACCCACCAAACTGTTACAGTGGCAAAAGTGAAAAATGCCAAAATAACATCAGTGGGTTTTCTCCGCTACTGTGAAATTATAAGATTTTGGGCCTCTGCCAGTATGAGTTCAGTCAAAAATCCAGAATCCCAATGATTCTGATATGAAATATCATATTCTGATGTAGATATGAACCCCACTGTAACAGTAGAATAAAGCCTCTGACTAGTATTTTTCCCTTTTTATTACAGGAGAAGAAGCATCTAATGGCATATTCTCTTTATCAGATCAGACTGTTTGAAAGACATTCATGTTTATGTTTGCACAGGTGCTCTTCCTAAATTATTCCCTCAACGCATTTTTTTGTAATGTCAAAACATGATGAATCACTTTATCAGGTAAGTACAATATCAGATTGTAGGGTTTTTATTTTTTAAAACCTCTGTTTGGCAGCTGTTCTGGTTACAGATGTTGTACTAAAATGTTACAGCACCACAAACTCTTCTGATTATCTGATTACTCAAGAGTGAAGTCATCTTAGATATTTCCTTGGTTTTCGTGTGACTTTGTCCATCTGTAACGTGTCTGCAGAGTAATACACAGATTTCAGCATTACTGATCTCTGTGGCATCACATGTAACCATTTCAATGGAGAGAAATGATAGCTTAACAGAACTAAAATCTGCTGATCTGACTGATATTGGTCATGGTGTTTGTAATACAGTTAATTTCCACAAAGGTCTGTTTTTGTTACATGCAAATAAATTGAAAAAGTAAATCACAAGCTCTAAGTGAAAAACACAAAAGTATTTGTCTAAACATACATTTCCACGTTGCCTCATAATACTAAGAGGCATGGGCATAACTACAGAGGAAGCAGAGTGGGCCAGGAGGTATAGGGGGCCCAATGAGGCCCTGATTAATTAGCAATTTTAACATATATTGGTAAACAGGACAACCTCTGAATGAGTCAGGGGCCCTAAAATTAATATGCTGTTGGGCCCAGTAATATCTAGTTATGCCACTGCTTATGGGTCTCATACGTGGGTATTCATATCTGCAACCCTGTACGAGGCTTTTATGTGTGATCCATTACATTGGAACCTAGGAGTTAACTGACTCCATTCATTTCTATAAAGAAAGCACCCAAAGAAGTGGACTGAAACAACAAACAAAGCTAAAACACAAGACAATTTATAGGAGCATTTCATATCTCCCAACTGTCCATTTTTCGGAGGGGCAGTTCCTCTTTTAACATCTCAACTTGCAGTCCCTGATTTGTACTGGAAAGTCCCTTTTTTCTCTGCACTGAACAGCCAGAATAAGAAACAAAGTCTCTAACTTAAATTTTGTGTACAACATACAGTAGAGTCAGGGAGACCCATGTCTGCCCTGCACCCACCACCCAGTATGTTCGTCTACCTAGACTTGGTACTCAGCCTGGCCCACAAATAGTTCGCTACCCTTCTGACCCAGGGGCCTGCAAACCCAGAAGTGACATCACTGTGAACTGAAAGTGACATCACACTCGAGTCTAATCTGATGGATAAGGGGACAAATTGTGATATAACCTCAGGACAGAGTATCTGATATAATTAATTCTAAAACAACTGGACTTGCTGAGTAATCATTGAAGACTTTTCACTCCTGATCCGAGCAGCTTCTTCAGTTCAACTGACTGGTGTGGGAAGTTCGTGGCATATACACTCTTCCACTAATCCAATCACAATGGCACATTGTAACTCTTCAAAGAGGTGACATCTGAAAATTACAGAGGTGTTTATTCTGTGTAGTTACTGTGATAGGATTACCAATGTGTCATGTGGTAGTGACCAATCCTGCACTAGCATCCCGAATTAAGTACCTTGGCATGTTAAGGGAATCTGCCCAATACCCGACCAGTTTCTGGGTATGTCACAGGTACTTGACCTGATGCCGGATTAATACATACTGCACATACATAGAAATAACTGTGGATAAGAACTTGGTCAAACGTAGTACATTACTGCAAAAGTTGTTCTTTTATTGATCCACTACATGTTTCGAGCAGAGAGCTCTTTTTCAAGTCTTGTAAAAGATCTCTCTGCTCGAAACATGTAGTGGATCAAATAAGGCACATTTTTTGCAGTAACATACTGCATTTGACCAAGTTCTTATCCACAGTTACTTCTATGAATTGAGGCTTGATTGGACAAAAGCTGTGGAAACTGGACCAAAGTCATTGAATCCTGTTCCATATTGTTATTGATATATACATACATGTAGTGTTTTTCTACATTTGCATATTCTTTCTGGGACTTTCCTTTATTAATTGTTTTCTTTTTGGTTGAAATGTTTCTTTGCCTTAGGGTGTATGCTTAAAAAGCTTCTTTTCAAATGATTGTGTCACTCACCTATTTTTAAAGAAATAGTATGCCTTTAATGCTGGGTAATGCCTTGGAAACACCTGGCATTTTACAACTGTGGTGGTATCAGGAAACAGCAGCAGTTAAAACAGTTTTCATCACCTGCCATTACTTGACAAATGTTCAGCCTGCAGCTTAATGCTAGTGGTGACAGGAGGGCTCAATTCAGAAACATTTGTGATGAAGTGTAGAGAGGAGTTTGTAAACACCAAGGTTGACCTTAAGGGCAGAACTACACGGACGATTGTGTTCCGTTTTCAGCGCATCCGATGCTGGGAGTTAAAACGCATGAGATAAGTCACATGCAACAAAATCAAGGCAACTAACAGAAAGTTGGATGGTGTTGCACGGTTGATCCGACACAACATGACTGCCGGATGAAAATGCCGCAAGCTGCGTCTTCATCTGACAGTCGGATCGTTGGATCAACCGTGCGACACCATCCAACTTTCTATTAGTTGCCTTGATTTTCTTGCATGCAACTTATCGCATGCATTTTAACTCCTTGTCGGATGCACTGAAAACGGAACACAATCGTCCGTGTAGTTCTGCCATAAGAGCTGCTGATAGTGGTACTCATAATAATAATAGCAATAAGAAAGTGATTTTCTGGCTTTCATTGGTGCAAGATCCCTTTGATATCCATAATATGGTTAGGAACTCCTTTAATTTCTAATAAGGTTATAGATATATGAAAACATTGTTGTTAGCAGTTAATAGGTTAAAGAATATGTAGAACAATAAGTAAAATATCTAGTGGCCACCTTTTTGACAAGTTAGTCTAGTCTACTAGACCTGCCCCAGTCACTGTAAGTCTAATGATAGTGAATCAGAAACATTCTAGGAGTAATGATAGTTCATTTTAGAAGTGGTAGGCAATACAAACTCACAGCAAGTGACCTGTAGTGCATAACAATTGCATGAACTCATTTGGAACACTTACAACTACATTCTAAACTGTCAAGAACTATATGTTAAGAGCTTAGCAAGATAGGTTTCCATGATTGAACAGCTGCAGACAAGTCTAATGTGAAATGCAAAGCATTAGTTGGAGTAATGTAAAGGCCAGTGGACTCTGAACCTTTTTCCAAGTAAGTTTGTGGTGGCAACACTGCATAAGTTTCAGCACTGACAATGGCATAACAATAGAGGAAGCAGACCATGCAGTCGCTGAGGAGCCAAAGGAACAGGGGGCCCAGACTGTGGGGACTGCTTCCTCTGTAGCTATTAAGAAAACCCCCTCCTCCCCAGCTACTCTCTTACCAGCAAGAAAGGGGCATGCAAGTCAAGGCTGGGTGTTGGTAGGATGTTGGCTGGATGGAGGTGGCACATGGGCGGAGCAGGGCTTGTGATGGGCGGGAAGTGGTTAAGAGGATGGGGGTCAGAGTGCGCCAGGCTCGTCTGAAGATTTTTTGCACGGGGGCCCGACGTACTTTTATGTACGTAGTTATGCCATTGAGTACTGACATAAGTAAGGTGCATACTGAACTTGTTTCCCAACACCAATGTTGCAAAGTTTAACAAAAAGCCTTCCCAGTAGAGTAGAAGCCACCAACTTCATATTCATATTATATCATATATAACTTCATCCATGGCTTCAGAAGAACTTCTTGGAAAAGCAGGTTAGTGGATACCCAATGGCTAATTCTAAGCAACTTTCCAACTTGCCTTTATTTTTTCTTTTGTATGTTTTTTAAATTGTTTGCTTTCCTCTTCTGACTCTTTCCAGCTTTCAAATGGGGTTAAAACCATTGAAGGATACAAATGTATTTTCTATTGCTATTTTTTACAACTCATATTTCAATTCAGGCCCACTCTTATCCCTATTCCAGTATTTTTTTTCAAATCACTGCATGGTTGCTAGGGTATCTCAGACTCTAGGAACCAGATGGATGAAATTGGAAACTGGAGACCAGCTGAATAAAAAGCTAAATAACTCAACAAATAATAAAACTGAGAATCAATTGCAAATTGTCTCGGAATATCACTCCCTAAATCATACTAAAAATTAATTTTAAAGGTGAACAGCCCCTTTGAATAAAACCATATTCCAGGGTAATCTTCATAATAAAATGTTCTTGCCTAAGATCTCACTCAGCTTTCCAAATAAAGTCCTCCTTGTGAAGAGGCCACCAAGGCCTGGGTCTAGGGCGGCAGGATTTAAGGGGTGGCGTCCTGCTCGACCACACCCACATTGGTTCAGAAATACTTGGGATGTTAGTTTTTTAAATTTCCCATATGCCAATCCCCCCCCCCAATTTTCTGGTCCCAATGATGTAAACTTGATTGAATAAAAGGGAGGGTCCAGGGTCGACGAACAACAGCATGGCTAGGGGCGCCCTTTATGTAAATCCAGCCCTGCTCCCACTGTGTAGTACTTCCTTTACATAAACATAGTGGCTAAAATAGCCTTGCAGCCAAGAGGGCAAGCTCTGACATCATAGGACTTGTGTTATGAAGCTGAATGGGCAAGCTATGACATCATAGGGCTATGTCCAAACAAAAGTGGTCTGTGATTACTATTGGCATAGAAAAAGTGGCAACATCACCATTAACTTTTAAATAGTCTTAGCAGAGGGACAACACAATTGTGTACTAACACAATTTCATTTAAAGGAAAACTATACCCCTGAACAATGTACTGTAGGTCTCTATAAAAAGATATTGCATAAAACAACTCATATGTAAAACCCTGCTTCATGTAAATAAACCATTTTGATAATAATACACTTTTTTAGTAGCATGCGCCATTGGGTAATCATAAATTGAAAATAGCCATTTTAAAAAATAAGGACAGCCACCTGGGATCGTATGATTCAATGGTGCACACAAACATACCAAACAAACTATAAAGTTAGGTCACATGAGCCAATTTACAGACAGAGTTGTGTCTTTTGCTTCCACACTTCTTCCTGTTACAGTTAGAGTTGAAATATTTCTGGTCAGGTGATCTGGTCAGGAGTCTTTAATATGTCACTTAATTTGATATATATCTGTTGCTCAAGTATTCATTTTGGGGGTATAGTTTTCCTTTAACCCAACATTAATGTTTTTCTTCCCTTTCCCAAATAGACTTTATCAAGGTCCCTTTGTAGACGGGACACAAGTATTTTCTTACACACTGATTTGTGCTTCAAATGTTAAAAAGATTTGTAATCCTTGCTTTAGTGACTTTTTTGCATGCACATTTGGATCACACTGGGAAGCCCTAACACGTTATAAAGTGGAAAACAGATGACATTACTGAAGAAGTTAATTTGCTCATTTATTTATAGATGCCTTAAAAAACATAAGACATTCCTACACTTTTTGTTAAGCTGTTGCTTTGGTAACCAGGGCAAAACAATGTATAGAGGGAACTCAAGTTTCCTGCCTTATTCTTTTAATGAGCTGATCTTGGAAGATGTTTCAGTTTTCCATTAGATGGAATTAACCCTTGCGCATCCTCTTGTTTTCTCGCATTCTCCCACGCAATTCTCTTAACGTCCACACTCTTTTTCCTTTTATTTTAATCTTCCAAGGGCTTTTCTCCCTGACCATCTGCTTGTACTCACTGTTCATTTTGTTCTTTATAACAGAAAGAATCTATGCCAGCACAACTGTTTCATAAATACCCCGTTCTTTCCCCTGCTGTATGTGTATCCCCTCTATATGACCCGAAATCTAAACTTGTTTCAGCTCCTTTTTTTACCAAATATTTCACCATTCATTAAAAAAAGTTTTCTTCTTCCTGGATCTGTCGGCGCTCGGACGCTGCTACTACTGCACATGTGCACAAAGTTAACGAAGTTCGGCGATTGAACTTCATGAACTTTGTGCTCATGCGCAGTTGTACCAGCGTCCTACTGCGCATGTGCTGCCGACGGAGCCAGATCAAGGAAGAAGCCGTTGTAAGAGAAGATGGCCCCCGTGAACTTCGCAAGAGGGGAACTACACAGAGGGGTATGTAGCGACTTATAGGCAATAGCCCACGGGGGTGGGGGGAGGTTTAGCGCCAGGGGGGGTTGAATTCCCCTTAAGTGTTGCAGGCACAGGGGCCTTTGTTATTAGAATCAGGTATAAAAGGAACAGTAACACTAAAAAATTTGGATTTTAAAAGAATGACAAAATACCACTGTTGCCCTGCACTGGTAAAACTGGTGTGTTTGTTTCACAAACATGACTATTGTTTATTTAAACAAGCTGCTGTGTAGCCATGGGGCAGCCATTCAAGCACAAGATACACAATAAATAACAGATCATTTCTGAGGCATCCCATTGTATAACACAGAGCTTATCTGTTATCTGCTGTGTAACCTGTGCACTTTCTCCATTTTCAGCCTTGAATGGCTACCCCCATGGCTACACAGCTGATTCTTTATATAAACTATATTTAGTTTCTGTAGCAAATGCAGCAGTTTTACCAGTGCAAGGCAACAGCACATAATATTTTCATTACTTGACATGTTCATGTTTTCTTGTTACTGTTCCTTTAAGTGTAGGGCCATTTATGGTAGGTCAGCACACTCATTACCCATTAAGACACCATTACTTAAGAGGTCCAAAACAATTAACATAATACTTAGGGGTTATGTAATAATAGGCACTAAGTTTGCACAGGGGCAGTAACCCATAGCAACTAATCAATGGGTATCACTTACTACTCACCTGTTTAAAAGAAAACATCATATTGGTTGCTATGGCTTAACATTATTATGGCCAACATTATTACATATTAGGGTTAGTCCCTTAATGATTACCAGATGTGGCTAAGATACGGATAATATACTGTAAATGATAGCCAGGCATTGAAGTTGAACTTCAATATACACAGCAGGAATGTAAGCAAGGTATGGTGGTTTGGGCCATTTGCTGTCAGAAGAAGATAATGGTTACTAGAGTACAGAGGGCTAGTGCTCACAATCAATATTAGAGCCCAAATCCAGCTAAAGGTACCTAAATTGCTTTTTTTGTCACTTCTGGTAAGAAGTCACCTGAGTAAATATTGTGATCAGCCCAGTGAAAATGTACAAAGCACTTATTTGGGGAGACCCATAAACACAGCAGTGTATGGTCATATATTTGGTAACTGATCAATATTTGTCTTATGAAGGCCTTAAAATGACTTTGGTTAGAAATGCTGATTTCATATAGGCTTGGGCTAGTACAGAAGCACACAACATAAGGTGCTGTATTTCTATCCTGATTTTTTGTTGAGCATTTGTTCTCCTTTATTGCTGCATAAAAGCACCGAGCCTAAGACATTGTGACTCATGGAAATGATTTTGAGTTTCTTTATTCCACTTGTAGGACAATGTGACTCATGGGAACGGTTATAGGAAAAGACTATTGCCCCCACCTCTTGGGACTGACTCAGGGGACATGTTGTATATAAATCAGGTACAACCACACAGTGCGGCCATTTAACACATCATGCCACAAGTTTAAAATGAATTCATTCTTGTAATCCAAGTAAAACCTTTCTCCTCTCCTGTCCAAAGCTCTCCAAAGCAGTAAAATCATTCATCCCTAAGCACATCCTTCTGCTGTATATCAGCTGTGCGTGGTGATATTCAAAATTGTTCTGAACTGTGTGCTCCTGAAATAAGTGCTGGGCTGGCTGCTCGCTACATTCCAAATGACTCTGCTCCTTTCAGGCCTTGTACTCCTCCAAATAGAAACCATCTTCAACTCTGTAATGTGGACTTGCTGCACTTTTCAAATGCTACTCGCCTTATACTATCAGTATTTCCTGCTCATTTTTATGAAATGTTCCTTTTTTAATATTAATCCAAACACCCAATGTAGGTTCCATTACATTTTATCTGCAGCTTACACATATTAACCCTAAGTGTGACTACTTTTGTTCTGTTTAAGGGAGAAAGAAAGGTAGAACCCCCCTTACATCCTACCCTGGGCCAGTGCTTCTCTTCTTCAAAAATTCACCAGTACTTTTTCTGAAGGCACCCCCTGCAATAGTACTAAAAGGACTAGACTGGCTGCTTTTTTGCAATCTGTCACTACCAGCCGAGCAGCATCATGTCAGTGCAACCAATACTGTAATAGGAATGCATTTGTATGGAATTATTGAATTTGGACTTGATTAGTAATTTGACATTCATAGGTCTATGCCAAATGAAACAGTATTTTATGAGATCACAATAGGAATCTTAAAGCATGTCAATGATATGATAAGAATACCAAAAGAATACTTAACAACTGATAAAAAAGAAAATTAAAACCTTCATGAAGCTGGAGAAAACATTAGAATCTCATCTCTACTGCTCATTTTGCTATCACCTAGGTATGCTTGGACATTACATGTGCTAAATAGAAACATATGAGCATGGAAGGGAATTGATGAAATTATTAGCACAGGTGTCTTGAGTATAGTATGAGCTTAATAAGTCTTTACTACTTAAGGGCCAGGGGAAGCTGTCTGACAGATATAGTGAACTTGGATTGATTGGTGTTCATAAACCAATAATCATTGTAATACTTGTGAAAATTACAGCATGATACAATATTTTGCTTTAAAGTGTACCCGTCACCCAGACACAAAAATCTGTATAATAAAAGTCCTTTTCAAATTAAACATGAAATCCAATTTCTATTTTTTATTAAAGCATACATAGCCATTGTAAGCTCATTTAAATATATCAGTTGTCAATCAAATATTGTCTGCCCCTCCTCTATGACTTAGGCATAGAGGCGGGGCAGACAATTACTTTCACTTTCCATTCAGCACTTCCTAGATGTCACTGCTCTCCACACATTCCCCCATTATTTTCAATGTTTAATTGTGTAGCCAGGACATGAGGATAGACACCAGGTCCCCCATTCTGGTGCACAAACAAGATTCTAAGATGATTTAATGCTTGCCTTAATAACAGTGTCCACAAAATGGCTCCTGCCTGCTTGCTATAATTTTTAATTCGCAGACTGAAGGAAACAAGAATCAAATAATTTATATAGTGTAAACAAAGTTCATTTTGCTTGACTAATGTGATAAAATAGGATTTTGAATATTTCTTTTGGGTGATTTCTTTTAAGATACATAAGCTTCTAATAGTGAGACAGAGCAAGTAAGTACTGATTTGCATGTGATCCACTGATAGTCCAAAGCCCAGAAAGCATCATGTACTCAATGGAAACCAGCTTTGGGCTTCTCTAGTCTACACATGTTGATGGAGACACTTGTACATGGTTGCCTTTCTAAATCATATGGTGCATTGGAGGCCTCTGGAAGAGGAAGCCATGTTTCATACTTTAGGACCTTGGAACATATTTAGTTGACTGCCCTCTTCTGATTCTCTTGTTCTCAAATGTATAACACCATTTGCTGTCTACAGTGTATGATCTATTCAATGGTACAAAGTAATAACCTAAATGTGAAGAAAAGACTTGCAATAAGGGGACCGACCTTTTATTTGGTGATGGATCTTCCATATTATATATCAAACTCAGTGATATGTCCATATTTTATCCAAAAGGAAGACACAGAGATCTGGGCACCTCATCAGCTTTTATTTGTTCATGTTCATCTCCATTTTTCTTTAAAACAAGAACCCCCTCCCACCCCAAGTTTAAAAAAAAAAATATATCCATCAAAGTAAAAAAAAAAGAAAAACTGCAGAAAAGTTGCAATATTTCACATGGATTGAAGAGACAGTGCATGGAATGATCACCTTGTGTTTGTAGAAAAATATTATTCCACATAATAAGTGGTAAATCCTAAAGCTCTTAACGCTTTCATTGCCAAAGAAACCTGCACAGTGCTGCTAGGTTATATGCACCAGGCATTTTTAACTTTCACTTTCAATGGACTGGCAGAGCTAGAAGCAACCAGCATTTAAAAAATGAAGGCACATACGGCTATGGGAGAGAAAGCTAAACATACCTGAAACGCCCTTTCAGCTCTTTATTAATTGGACAAAGGCACTGGTATTTATATAAAGGGCTGTCAAACCAATTAGATAAAAATTGTTATTTCCTAGGCTGAGGCAAATGCAGGTTTGTGTAAAATAACAGTGGGTATTTTTATAGTAGCTTAGCTGGGGTGCCCCTAATATATATATATATATATAATCTTGTGCCAGCTACTGTTTCATGACAGAGGGGAATCAGATTGCTAGGTAACCCTTTAAAAGCTGTAGAGACTGGCAGAGTATCACTCCACAGGACTGGAGGAACTGAAAAGTTTATCTCTTCAGCAATGAAAGGGTTGAGGGCCCCAAACTTAGTATTCACCAAGTCCGCAGACAAATTAGCACCATATTGATAAACCATTTTAGCTTCTTCCACCCTGTGGTCAAGGACAGGCTGGTAAGGGCTGAATGTGAAACAAGAACAGTGCATCCTGGGCTATCTCCCACAGAGAGATAAGTACTGCAGTCTTCTTATGTACCAATAGCAGACACCATGCCAGAGTTCAGAGGGACTGCAGGGGGAAATAAAATTCAAATACTTAGTTTTATGAAAAGAAAGTAAAAATCACAAAGATAAGAAACTAGGATTATGTAAAATTGGCAAAAGGTTGTTATGATGTATTTTAGTGTCTAGTTGCACATGGTGATCTGCTACATTAAGGGGAGTTTTCGAGGGTATTTTTCCAGTCAAAATTCAAATTTTTGGGATAAACAAATCCTCACATTTTTCGAGATTTATTATACTCAGAAGCTGGAAATATCTTGAATCCGAAAATACACCATCTAAAACCTGTCAAAGTCATGTAGGAATTAATGGCAAAAGGTCCCTTGAACCATTTGAAGATGTTAATAGCCTTCATGATGTTCAAGGGTTTTTTGGTGGGTTTTACTCCAAAAAAACTCGATCAATTCAAGTTTATGTGCTTTTCAACATGACTACAACGATTCCAGTTTTTTACAATCAGGTTTTTTCTTAAATTAGAAACATTCAAATTGGGAGTTCATTCTAAAAAAGCTCACAAAGCTCCAAAATTCAACCTTTGATAAATAACCCCCTAAGAATTCCCTCTGTCTTGGGCAGCTACTTTTTTCATAAATATAATTAATATCTTGATCTATATTACTGATGTCTAATTTGAGGCCAGGGTGGAGGCTGTGAGTCTTAACAGATGTTTTTATGACCACATGCTCATTCAAGGGCATCTTTAAATGACAATCATTTCAAAATAATTCTAATTCTTGAACATGCAGTATGAAAAATACTAATTCCACTATATGTTTAACAGCATTATTGTATTGCTTAATCAGAGTTTAAAAATAATACCCATTTTAGGTGTAATCAGTAATCCAAGTCCCAATTGACAATATTTTCAGGCAATGTCTTGAAATACTTAAAGGAACAGTTCAGTGTGCAAATAAAAACTGGGTAAATACATTGTATGTGCAAAGTAAAATGTAACATATAAAGGCTGGATTGACTGGATGTCTAACATAATAGCCAAAACACAACTTCCTGCTTTTAAGCTCTCTAACTCTGAGTCAGTCAGCGACTTGAAGGGGGGCCACATGGGCCCTGAGCTCAGTGAGTTTGCAATTGATCCTCAGAATGCTGCTTAGATTCAAAAGCAACAGTTATGTCTCATGTGCCCCCCCTAAAGTCACTGGTTACTGCCTGGTAACCTATCAGTTGAAACCAAGTGAGCTGCAAAGCACTAAGTTCTGGCTATTATGTTACACATCCAGTCACTCCAGCTTGCACATTACATTTTTGGCTAACTAAGTATATTAGAAACAGTATTTATTTTGCACAGCCTATCTATATACCCAGTTTTTTTATCCTAAAAATTCATTTAAACATAATATAAATAAACTATATAAATAAATACATACATACATATATAGTACTCAGTATATACCTGGACACAACCTTATATTGTTTGGAGCTAAACGGTTGATTTTAAGGGCCATGTCATATCATAATATCACTATGTGGTTAACAAGATCTTCTGCTGGGGTCTAATCAAATGGGGGAGCAGAATGCAGCTTGGGAATTTAAAATCTCTGCATATAAGCATATGTACTGCTATAGTAGTAGTTTTTACCTGGTATACAGGTGCTTTCACACTCTTTCTGTGTGCTGAAACGATTCTCATTTCCTCCGCAGCCACCATACCAGAACCGGGTACAACTCTTGGTTTTTGGGTCATAATACCATTTCAGGACAAAATCTCTGCAGGTCCCATCTTCTTTCTGCAGGTTACACACTTCTGGTCCTAATAAAGAAAAAAGAAAAGCTTAGTTATAGAAACTCTACAGGGTTGTGCATATATTGATGACTTCTTTTATGTTCACAAGAACAAGTAATCAGGTTAATTTTTTTCATTAAGTATGTGCTGATGATTTTCAAAGTGAAATAATACCACAGGTCAGCCATTAAAATTTAGAAGTATATAGAAGTGACATAAAATGTGTCGTACTAGGTTACCAAACTGCATTACCAAAGCAGTGAATGAAGAATAAGGCAAATGCTTATTTGTTTTTCTAAATAGTAATGGAAAGTCCAGCATTAAAGTGGACCCGTCACCCCAAAAAAATGTTCAAAATCATATTTTATCATCATCTCATTGTTTGTGCACCAGAATGGGGGACCCGATGTCTATCCCCATGTCCTGGCTACACAATTAAATGGTTAAGAGAACTGGGGGAATGTGTGGGGAGCAGTGGCATCTAGGTGCTGAATGGAAAGTGAAAGTAATTATCTGCCCCACCTCTATGCCTAGGCAGACAATATTTGATTGACAGCTGAGATTTTTAAATGAGCTTAAACCAGCTATGAATGCTTTAATAAAAAATTGATATTGGAATTTATGTTCAATTTGAAAAGGACTTTTACTATACAGATTTTTGTGTCTGGGTGACGGGTCCACTTTAAGGCCATATTTGTTGTCTGTAATAGGATGGCTTATGTGACATGTTGCATCTTATTAAGTAAAGGGGGCTAAATGAACTTAGAGATAAGGAGTGTTTTGATCAGATTGCATATCGAAAAATGGGGTGAATCCAAAAAGTCAGAAAACGAATGACTTACACTGTCCACATCTGTTATGATTCAAAAGTCATATTAATCAAGATATGGCAAAACATTAATTTCTTAGAGATGTGATAGAAGATGTCTGTTTCTGACTTAATCTCTACAAGATTTAGGGCAATGACACACAGGATGATTTGGGACAGTCTTTCCAAGAAGCCCAATTGCATAAGATCACGCTCTTGTCTGGTGATAGTTGACTGACTGACATATATCATATATATATTTTACAGTGTTGTTTCCTGTCCCCATACCTGCTCTGTGGATATAAGTCCCAAAGCGTCTACTCTCACATGCACTTTGTTTTTAATATTCTTGTAAATTTTGCATCTGTTTGGGACTAACATGGACCAAACTGGAAGCAGAACTATGAATCATTTTAATGAAACATTACTGAAAACAAGCTGCAAATTCACTTGTGCTTTCTGCTTGCACAAATATTTTCCATGAGCTAGGAATGCATTCCTGTGAAAAAAAGAACATATTTGGAGGGTAGAAAAGTCCGTTTGAGGCTGAAGAAAAATCTGGCCTGAGGGCTACAAGTCAAGCCATTGGCGCAGTTCTCAATCATGCATTGGGACCAGCTTTGCTCATGGAACCAAATTATGAGATATTCTGCTCTGCCTTCCAGTTCTTGTCTGTACAAAATCTTATTTTATTGTCAACAAACACCAGATACAGATTTTTAAAAAAAAACAATTAAGTCCCGAAGGATAAAACCTCTCATCTGTAATTCCATCTTCTGAACTGAGCTAAGAAATCTGCTTTTAATATAAATGAATGATAATAAATAATATTTAAAAAAAGTATGCATGTCAAGGCTACTGAGAAATATACACATTATTTTCTCTGTTGGATTTATGCATTGAAAACAGTTATATTTTTTATTGGCTTATGGCTTGTATTGGATTGTATTTTATAGGAATGGGATCCATTATGCAAAATAACTGGGACCTGAATCACATATCTTGCCTGTGTATTTGCTTAAAATGGACGCTGCATATTGGGTTTCCTGATAAGAGATTTATGGCATAAGGGAGGGATTGTCTTCCAATGCATCAGACTATGTTTTGACTTGATAATCCCATCCATATGCTATTTCTGGTGTTTTCTGTTAAGTACTTGCCTAAGCCATGATGCCAGGAGTTTTTTGTGCCATGATGCCCACAAACTCCTAATTAGGTGTAGTTGCTTATCATATCATTTCATGAAGCCTGGGATGTGCATGACCTAGCATAGTGGGTGTGTTCTCATGTCACTGGGGGATTGCTATCTATGGTACATTCCATAGTCAGGACAACTCCCTAAGAAACACTTTAAAGGAGACATATTGTGCGAAAAACAAGAATGTACCAGTGCATTATCCTTATCCTCTTTTAAATATAGAAATGTGCTAAAAAAAAAAGTAGTGTTTCTGGTTAGTGATGGGCAAATTTGTCCCGTTTTGCTTTGCTGAAAAATTCAAACCACTAATTTTGACGCGGTCAACAATTTGGCACACGCCTATTTTGTCCAAATGCATTAAAGTTAATGGGTCCGTGTCAAATTGTTGCTGGCGACACATACACCATGGAAAGGGAACATAGCATATCTATAGGGAATGTCAACAAAAGATAATTTTTAAAGACTATATTAACTATTTTTATTCTGAAAAACCTAATGGCATTTTGGCAGTTTTGATGTTACAGTATATAGTATTGTTATCTAATAATATAGGCATTATTTGCATGTATATATGTATATTCACCTGATACTTTCTTTCCTTCCAGTACTGGTGCTGGGAGAGTTTTCTCAGCCACTAGTAATAAAAACAAACAAGTAAAAACATTAAATTACTTTAACAAAGCTGAAAAAAGATATCTTAAAAATGTGTTTCAGACCCAGAACTTTTGTGTATAATTAAGTGAAGCGGTATTAGCTCTGTGTGCCAATCTGTGCACCCTCTCATTGCATTTTGATAAAAATAAACTATATCTCTAATGCAATGGAAAGGTTTAGGAAGCAAACGTGATAGAGAGATGGACAACAAGTGTAACAGATGAACAGGGTGAAAACAAACATAATGCATTGAATATACAGGGGTGTTTCTACTGGTAAAAACTGAATTTGATAATACTGAACATTTTATAGGATTTAGAGAAAACATGAGATAATTCAAATTAAATCATGGGGAACCCAGACCCCAACTTCTGATTTATGCTGTACAAGGAGGGAATTTTTGGCTGCAGGTAGAACCCTACCAGAATCAAGGCCTATGGGTTGTGCTAAATCAGTATACTGAGGACAGAAAGTCCTATATCAACCACTGATATCCACTTGTTATCAAAAACATCCCCTAGTAATTTCAAGGCAAAAATAGGCAGTGCACCAATACTAATGACAGAGTGCAAAACTGTTAGTGGACATATAGAGGCAATTATTATGATTGTGGCACAGAACGAGAAATGTAAAACTCTGTATTGTGATTTAATGTTTCCTATAAATTTGACACATAGCAATGTATATCCTGCAGGGCAACAAGAATTTAGAAGAGTTAAAGCATGTACATTCAAGTTATCAGAAAAGGGTAATTGGGTACAGCTTGATCTATCAAATCTACATTAGGCAGCTCCCAAAACAAATTAGGAAACAACTCCTCACATATTGGGGAATATTTTTGTACCTGCACCACAATCATTTATCAGTAGAATTGCAGATGCGCTGCAGATGACTGTGTTGCTTTGATTTCTAAGACTGCTCTTTCATGCTTTATCATATCATGCTGTCTCCCCAGAAAAGGAAAGCAAATATTGTACTTTTCAGATGGCTACATTCAGTGCAGTATGTTATGAAGTAGAGTTTGGGCAAAATAGCTTGTGTTTATATTTGTTATTTATCATGAAGCAACATAGACAATAGGAATCGTCTCTGTGGCTGATACTTACATATTTTCTGACACTGGCTGATGCATTCAGCTTCTGTGTCATATCTATTGGTATTGCCACCGCACCCACCATACCAAAATTGGGTACAAATCTTGGTTGTCTTGTCAAAGAACCACTTAACCTCATACTCTTTGCACTGGTGGCCCATGTCCACTTCTAGCTCACATGGATCTGTCAAAGTGGAATTTTAAAGAGTGCTCAGACTGTTATAAAGTGAATGGGAGGAGGAGGCTCTGGATGTCGGCATAGGGTGTATTTGAGGGGACTTCCTCTTGGCATATTGCCATAAGGCTGGGGAATGATTTCAGTTATGTTGCTGATTTAATCATTTATGTTACACGTTACTATATGCAGTAATTGATGAGCACTCGTGTTTGGATCTTACAGCAAAAACACATCAATATGGCACCTCTATGGTATGCAGGTTGCACAGTCTACAAAACAGAAGTTTGCCAACATTATAGCAGAGTGATACAAAACTGTTTTTATTGTGGCTGCAGCTGGTTGTGTGAAATATTTGCTCATATTGGGCCTCATGGAAAATACATCATGTAAAAAATTGATTTACCTAAAAAGAATTAAATGTAAAAACCCATATTAAAAAAGAAAAAGCAATATTGCCATTTTAGTCCTTAATGTGTCTTGATGGCATTACTATACAAACCATATGTGGTAGCAGTGAATATTGACACAATGCATTAAAGTACTTGAGTTCAAACACTCTTCTGAACTTTTATGTTTGCAAATATGTCCATCTGCCTGTTCTGATTATTGGTACACAGCTCTGCCTAGTGACACTGGGTAACATTGGAGTTACCACCACTCTGGACCTGCTGATATCTCCAGGGTTCCCACAGCTGGATGTAAGCAGAGGCGCAGATGACTTCTAGACTTTGCCTCTTGAAAAGATAACTACCATTTCTTCAGATCATGCCCATATTGAGGGCACCCTTGACGTACAGTAGTACACATTCAGTCCAGCTTTTCTCTTCCCCCCCAATTACTTCTCTCCAGAACTCACCTGCTGTTTCTGGACTGCTGAATGTTTCTGAGCTCACAGCTACTTTTGCACTGGTCAATGTTATTGGCTTGAGTTGGGCCTTACCTAAAGATGCAATAAGAAAATAAATTTTTTCAAATGAATGTAGTATACTTTTAAGAAGCTGTGTAAGATTTATGCAGTCTGTAAAGTCATAATAATAATAATTTAACACTTGGTATGAGCTCAGTACGTGAGACTTACTTGCAGTAGTGAATGTTTCTTGATGGGTACTCTGATCAAAATTTCTATGAAGCTCTGTAACAGTTGTCTGGTACTTCACTACATTTTCCAATCCTCCAGTTAATTTCCCTACTTCAGTGACATTCTGCCTGAAAGTCACAGCTTCTTTCTCTTCTAGTGTTGAGAGTGTTGGATCATAAATAGGAGATTCCTGGGAAATAGGACTTGTCCAGTTCAAGGTTGCACTGTTTACGGTCACATCTGACACCTTCAGCTCAGCGGTTGGCATTTCTACACTTTGTAGTGAAATGGCAGGTTCTTAAAAGAGGACAATATTTACAGTGAATAAGTGTAACTAAGGAATGGTGGTTATGGTTATAGAAAATAGGAAAGAAAGGACTGTCTGATACATTTACAGATAGAAAATATTTTTACTTTATCGTAAACTGCTACACAAGAAATCTGGTTGAATTATAAATGACCCCATCACTGTAAGGGCCCTGAAAAATAATATTTTCTACTGTTCACTAAGTCACCCCTCATAAATACAGGGCTGTCGAATGCTGGTCTATACATGGTGTTGCAAAGTACAGGCCCAGGGTGCAAACATGAAAGGGTTGTTCAGATTTTTTTGCACTTTAAACCATTATCTGAACAATGCATATGACTTTTGAATGATGTTATATTCTATGTCTATATAAGGAAAATTGGATTTTCCCTCAAAGGTAAAAATCTTCAAATGAGACAACCTACCAATCAAAGACACATGCAGAGAATTTGTGGAGGTGGTTACCTGTTGGTCCTTCTGTGTTTGCCAGAATTGTCACAATCTTGGGGTGTTGACTAGACAATATTTCATCTGGTTTTACAGTGGTAGTGGTACTGCAGGGAAAAATAAATTTAAAAACTATGGTTCTGTCTTTTGCTAAAATGGTTCTACAATGTTCAGAATAAGCAAAAAAGATCACCAAATTCAGAGTGCTAAGAATGCCAGAACTGAAAGCAAATAACTAATTAAACTCCACATAATATGACATGCACTTTTATATTTACATTTAAATGCAATTATTCTACTAACTACTGGTGGCTCCCAACCAAGAGCACATGTATAATCGTTATCATCCTTTATTTGCAGAGCATGTATTATACACAGTGTGTTACAATGATTGTTCATCATTCACTGCCCTAAGGTCCCTATCACATTCACACACAATAGGGTCAGTTTTATCAGGAGCCAATAACCTGCCACTATTGTTTTGTAGTGTGGGAGGAAACCACATAGCCCTATGGAAACCCATACAGACACAAGAAAGACAAACTGTAAATAGCGTTGAGGTTGAAATCAAGCTTCAGGCCCCAAGGGAGTAGTGCTAACCATGTTCACAAATGCATGAACTCTGCAGTAAATGTATTTAGTCACTTTGTATCTTTCTTCTCTACGAAAGAAAAGGCACTGATTTTGCCAAGGTACTGTAACCTATAGCAGTAACCACAGAAAATGCTACCTGATGATCGATTGCTATGGCTTACTGTACCTGAGAAACCTAGATTCTTTTATTACATATTACATATTTTTTTGAAATAAAAATGTTATTTTTGGAACAAAAGACACATTATTTAGGATGTATTTCCATAACCGCATCACTGTTAAGTAATTTCTTGCTGTTTCAGTGCCACAACAAAACAAGAGGAATGAAACGTAGGGAGGCTCTGTCTGATACATAAAAAACTTGATACGTATGCCAGTTTAGATTTATGTTGGTCAAATGTTGTATACAGTGCACCTTATGTTCTCACTCACCGTTCATTGTGCTTCTCATTCGCTGTAGTCCGGACTGGCTGGTCATTCTGAAACCAGTCACACTGCCGTTGGATTTCAGGAGACAGATGGAAAGCATTCTCACCTAGAAGAAGCATAGGACAATTAGAAAAAGGCCTGACACAATTGCCTTCATTGTTTTATATATATCTTTCAAGCATCCAAATTGAATTCACATTGCCTCTCTTAATGATTGGTGGTGCTTAATTATACTTTTTAATAATGTTTTCTGTATTCAAACCATTCAAAGGGGCATAAAATTCTTCTTTGATAAGTGGAAAAATATGGTGATTGCTTCACATGCACAGTTTACATAAATAGGAATAGGAGAAAAAAAGAATTTAGGAGGTTATGAATCCTGATGATTTGATGGGTATACAGTAACTCATACATTTAATAATATATCAGGTGAAAGATGTTGAATTAATACTTACTGCTAAGGAATCCTGGGAGCTGCAGCCCAAACCTCAAAAGGGTATCCTCATGCAATTCAGATGGTTTATCTGCCTTTTTGGAGAAGACATCATGAGGTTCACTTGATAAGGAGTTCAGCTGTCCAACATTTACTTTCTTCCCCAAACTCAGAATGACAATGAAGAAACCCTTGCACTTAGCCTCAACTATTGTTTCGCCGAGTTGCTTCATTTCATGGCTCTTTACTTCTCCAGTGAGAATGAGAAAGATGGTCCTTATGGAACGAGGGTTGGGTGCACTTTCAAGCACATATTGCTGAACATACTTGATGGCATTATTAAGTGACCTTGTGCCATGCAACTGGGTCAATTTGTTCAGTATAAAGTCCTGAAGCAACTCCTTTGAGGTGTAATCAGTAAGGCCAACGTCTACCTGAGCAGGGGGAATGCTTGCATTGTTCAAGTGCTCATAGGGGGAATGCTGCAGTACAGATATTCTTGCATGGTGGTATGAGGATTTGGGATCTGTACTCAGCTCCAAATGGCCAACCACATGGGAAACAAATCTCTTAATTTCTGCAAACTGCTCAGGTGTGGTCGATTCTGAACTGTCAAGCAGGAAAGCCAAGTCAATGTCTAAGTCAGTGGTGGCTGAACGTCGACCTCTAAAAGCACTACCAGCAGAACTTCCAGGACATGTACTCTGAGGGTCACATATATCTGTGAAAAACAGTTATACAATAATTGTTTTTGGATGGGGTTAAATGTAATGTTTAATAATAAGCAACACACTTCACGGGACATTTATCATACTTGGAGCTGGGTGCAAAGTTAAAAATATTTAATAATAAGAAGAATTATGAAATTATTAATGATGATGATGCAGGTTGGATTCCTAGTGACATATGCAATATGTTAGGTCATAATTGGTCTTATGGTACCCAAATAGTTTTATATTGAAGCAAAGATACATAATAAGCAAATATATAATTTTGAATTCTAGCCCTATCTTTAATTACCAATCACTGGGCCCGGATTTGTGGAGAGGCCACCAAGGCCTCGGCCTAGGGTGGCAGGATTTTAGGGGGCATCATGCTGCCCAACCACACCACATTGGTTCAGAAAACTGGAGATGAGCAGGAGATATGATAGTTTTTTACATTTCTTGTGTGCCAATCCCCATTGCTCTGATCCCAATGATGAAAATTTGAGAGAATAAAAGGGACGGGGCAGGGGAAACAAATGACCTTGTGCCTAGGGGCGCCCGCTATGTAAATCCTGCCCTGCCAATCATTAGTTGCAGCATGGGTCAGAAACATGGAGAACAGCACCATTTTTTTTTACACGTTTGGTAAATGATCCTCTTGCACTTAATCTAGTGAGCTCTTAGAACACATGTCTTAACCTCTAGCTATATTATCCTTACCTAGACAAATGTGGCAGTTAAGAAGAGATTTTACAGTTGCATTAACTTGAGCAGGGCCAGCACTGAGTACTATGGCTTGTCCCACGACTGTGTTATTTACCTGAAGAGTGAAAAGGTAAAACATGAAATAGAAATAAAACACATAATACATCACGGGACACAGTATTAGTTTTATAAAACAGAGCTCTTTAGGAAGAAAGGCACAAACATCACACCCCTGTTCCTTCCCTCTGTATCCCCCTTTAATAGTCAAGCTAAACTTTTGGAGAACAAAAACACTATGATGCCTATTTATCGTGCTGAGTAAAACAATGGTTAAAAACCTCACCAGTGATATTGCCCATAGCAACAAATCAGCAATTAGATTTCAACAGTCACCTACAAGTTAGAAAACAATAGCAAAGATCTGAAAAATCAGCTCTCAGCAAAATTGCACCTGGGCATTAATACAGTACAGGTACAGGTATTTGTTTTTTCCACATGAAGGTGGCTATAGCAAAATTTGACTCTCTGATTGGTTGTTATTAGTTACTGTCCAAGTACAAATTGACATGGTGTTGAAATGAGCCATAGTGAGTGACACACAAATGGTGGCTCAAGGTAAAAATGGTGAAAGGGCAATATTGACTGAAATATATATGCCAATTTAAATGATTCTTGAAAAGGACAGATATTAGGACTTGCATTATCTGTTGTTCATGTTTTTATTCAGAATGTATAAGATGTAATACTGTCTTTAACTTTTATCTAACAAGTTACCTCTACCCGCCAGGAAACCGAGAAAGCGAATCTGGAATAAAATCTGCTTCTAATTACCAAGACCATGGGAAATACAACTAACCTTGGCAACAGTCGAAAAGTGATTCCACTGGGAGGTAGGACATGTCTCTATATAACCCTTATCCTGTCTGGCTGCTGAAAAACAGACTAGTCCCATTACTAATTATAAATATAAGTATCTTATTATGTTTTTCCATGATATTCAATCTTATTTTTTTAGAGGGGTAATACACCTTTAAATTAACCTTTTATTATGCTACAGATGGCTCTGTTTTGCAACACCTTTTCGAATTGGTCTGCACTATTTACTTGTATCGCTTTTGAAGACTTGCTTTTCTGCCAATTTCCTGCTGGCAAATGATAATATAAACGATAAACAATAAAAACAAAAAAAAAAAGCCACTGAGCACGATGAACTTATCCACTTAAGGGGCCTATTTTATTATGCTGTGTAAAACTAAATTTGCCAGAAAAACACATAAAAAGATGTGTAAAATAAATGTTGAACTTGTCAAGGTGTGTGATCATTTACACCAGATTTTCTGCTGTTAGTTTTCACTGCTTCAGACCTTTGTAAGTACTGTAACTTTCGGCAGAAGTTAATATAAGAAAAAGAGCATAATAAAAATTACGCAATTTTTATGCTCTTTGTTACACAGCAATGCCTGGAAATGTGTGATGATTACTCCGCAGTTTATCACACAATAAATCTCCCCTTAGTGCAAGTAGAGTCATTTGTGCAATGCAGGTATAATACTTACTTTAAGAGCATTTGCCAGTGCCCTGTCCTCTCTATTGGTGAGGAAGACAGAGGACACTCCAGCATCATACAGTTTCAAGATGGCTTCATTAAGTTGTGGGGAAGCTTTGGTTGCCCCTCCGCTGAAAAACACGGCCACCTTTCTAAGTAAAAAGCCTCCACGTGCCCTCTTAAATGTGTTTCGTGCAACAAATGACATGGCTCCCTCCAGGCTGCGTTGCTTGGTTGTTTGTTTGAACTGGATGTTCTGGATTTCCTTCAGTAGGTCAGGCTTGCGCAGACCATCAGAAAACCGAACTTCAGTGGTGACGTCACTATTGTAGGTAAGAAGGGCTACTCGGGCTCCTCTGGGACAATTACTGTCTGTAATGACCAGTTGGCTGATAGTCTTTAGCAGTGCATCCTTCATATTGCCAAAGACATTGCGATTAACATCCGATGAGGTGTCAAGAACAAATACGAGATCAGTGGGATACAATGGACATTCCTTGGGACCTATGGGAAGCAGAGACATTTAACTCATATATGTCTGATATATTCTACATATGATCTGTATTTACATGTGTACATTTCCATTTTACAACCTAAGATGGGGAAATTATGTGATGAAAGATTAAACTGTCCATATTGACTCTCATATTACTCATCTGAAGTAGTTTTTGTCTAGAAGGAGAACTGGTACGTACCATAGCAGCAAGCTGTGGGGGAGGAATAAATAAAAATAAATGCGTCAAAAAACATCAAATGTCAAGCATAGAAATCATCTGTATAGGGTTATAATAAATTTGTGGATTTTCCAACATAGCGTAATTCTATAGTGTGGACTTGACCTGTAGGTTTGTGAAAATGACTCTGCAATATTATGTATTTGAATAGACCTATTTGAGTCTACAAAATATCATTGTGCCTGCCATAATTCAGAAGACAAGCCATATTTACAGAAGGAACTATTCTTAAATCATTCATAAATTACATTTCAACATATAGGGGCACATTTACTAAGGGTCGAAGTGAATTTTCGAATAAAATTAGAAATTAAAAAATTTGAATTTCAAAGTAATTTTGGGCTACTTCGAATAGCCCAAAATTCATTTCAAATTGAAAAAAAACTAATTTTGAAGTACTGTAAAAAAAAATTGAATTGGACAATTCGCCACCTTAAAGCTTTCCTGAAAATTTTTATAAGTCCTGGAAAATCTAAAAATTTTTTGAAAATCGTTCAATTTGAACGATGCGATTGAACGATTAGAATTTAATCTAAAAAGGACCTATTCGATCAAAATAGGTCCATTTTCGATCGAAAATGGCCACCATAACAATTAGATGGTTGAATTTCGATTTTTTTTTTCCGAAATTCAACCAATAAAAAATCTACCCTATACTGTTTGTACTAGTTCCTATTGAAAATAAATGTGTTTGGCTTGACATCGCCCGATTTTGTATCGATAGCACAGTATGTGCAATACTTACGGCATTTATCTTTGACATACTTCACCAGTTCACATGACTGAAACACAGAAAACATACAGTAAAGTAACTAATGAAAAATATAAAGATATAACACATTGATTAGTGTTAAATGTACCTCTCTTGGCTTTCCGATTGCTCCCTTCAACCCCTAAAAATAAAACAAAGTAGTTTTAACCATTTAAAACACCTTTTTCTATGAGAATTTGTTTTGTAACACATACAAAAATACACATATATATGTATAGTAATTTCACATATATGCTTATACCCCCCCCCCCATTTTTTCTAAAGGTGAAAAAATGCCAAAGGGGAAAATGCCATTATTGCACCCCCATGTGAATAGTAACAATACACACAAGCAGATTTCAGCCTGAAAATCCACATTTTGGGCAAATGCATCTTTTAGCCAAAATCCATCCCTTGTGTGCAATGATAGGAGGATGGCATCAGGTGGTATAGGTTTTTTCTCTGTTGGTGTACCATTAGCCTACAGCGATAGACACACATAAGGATTAAAAATGTATAGGTAAAATATACTGTAATCTCTGTTGTGGCCTAAACATGAATATGGCTAGCAATGCTGTATTTTATATTTGTCTTGGGCAAGTTCATATATATATAAAAAGTTTAAAGTCTCAGAAAGCTGGAGGCAGGATTCCATATTCCAGTGTTTCTTGTGTTTTTTTCAAGGCACCGACATTACACCACAATCAGCATTATAGCACAAAAATGCATTAGTACCCTTTTTTAATTACTGTTTTCTATTGAATGAATGTGTCATGGAAAACTACCCCAAATAGCATGGGGTTGCATTTATGGTCCTCATCCATAGGTTAAGATTGCCCAACAAAAATTGTAAATATGAAGCAGAAAAAGTAACTTATTTTACACTTACATTTGGCCCTTGGTATCCTGGGTCTCCTTTGGTTCCATCTGTACCTTTGGGTCCAGGCACACCCTAATATAAGTACCAAAGACATGTGATTGATCATCAGAACACATGTACTGCACACGGTATGCTTAGGACTAGGTGGCTAATGAGAAAGGGTTGTAATAACAAAGCTGAAGTAGGAGGAGAAGATAGTATCATAATCATATGCTTGGGAATAAGCAGCACAATCATTTATAGACTAACATTTGTTACACTGGAAGCCTTAAATTAATCAAAAGATATTCATGCACGATCCAACTAATCCCACCAGTGTAGTCACTGAAAATAACAAATATTTGGCAAAAATGTTTGGCAATGGACCAACATATAGGGATCAAGGTGTATTATCTCATATAGAAACTCACAATGTACTTTGGGTATGTGTAGAAAGAGAGATACAATTAAAGCATTAAGATGGCTGAACCTGATTGAAACTTGATGGACTTGTGTCTTTTTTCAACCTAACTTACTATGTTACTATGTTACATGCATGACGCGGATTATTATGTTTATGGATTATGTTTATGTTAACATGTAGGAGTCCATAGATGTTAGCAGTACTATAGATGTTAATCTTAAAATTGTACAGATTGGGAAAGTTTTGGTCCATTAAGTACTGGTGTGTACACTTTTAGTTGCTTTTTTTCTAGTTACAATGCAGATATGTATATTTTAGTGATCAGATACAGGAGCTGTTTTCTCTTATACCTATATCTCTCACCATTTCAACCAAAGCTTATTACCACTGGTCTCCACTTGCGTTTACTTTTTATAGTGATGAGGACAACCAATGGAGGTAGCCCACGTAAATAGCCTACTTCTCCACCAGTTGGCATAAACCTTGTTCCTGGTTAGTCAGTTGTGTTTAGTGGTGTCCCACATATACCACCCTCATCTGAGGCATGCTTCTACCTTCAAGACCAGTGAGTGTTAATCTACACCAGATCCCTAAATCCTAGGGAGTACTGGGTGGGGTGCCTTTCCAGTTCCAAATCCAAATCCAAAATCAACCACACTTGATACTCTTGAGGGTGATGCCTCTGTGTTAATGATCAATCATTAACCTCAATATCACACTACACCCACCTTTCAGTCTGGAGCTTTGTGTTTATACAGTACTACTAGGTATAATATCCATAGAAATAAGCAGTAATCAATGTGAAACTGTAATATTACACGAGAAAACAATTACAAACTCTTAGTGAAGCATTGAAATGACTAAACGTGATCATATACATACAGAATAATAATCTGAACTATAATATTATCCAATAAGAAGACAGCAGTAACGGAAAAAAGTAACAGTAACAGAAAAAATTTAATCTCGCTCCTCCCCAATTTGTTTTATCATACATGACACTTACCCTAACACCTCTATTGCCTTTAGGTCCAGGTCCTCCATTGGTTCCCTTCTCTCCAAAATCTCCCTGTTAATAAAATATAGAATATTTTTATAAAATATAGATTAGTCAATTCCCATAATTTACAAGTGATTGGTACGCATTGAATACCAAAGCTGAAACTGGACTAAACTGAATTAGAACAATTGTAGTAATGTAGATGCCAGAAATTAATTATTAAATTAAGTAGGAATGTGCGTGGGAAATGCACTGTGGTTACCTGGAAAACTAGTGTTGCCTGAACTAGCAGATACTGCCTATTTTGTGTAAGAGGGCTACAGATGCTTGTGATTAGAAAGAATCAGGTGACCCTCCCAACCCACTATTTACAGTAGATAGTGGCATGGCTGAATTCAGTCAAGTGAAGGGGCAGATTTACTAAATTCACATGAATGATTTGAAATT